>CM051013.1:14195253-14210253 GCA_027704905.1 Muraenolepis orangiensis | reverse complement strand
CTGTACTGTACTAGCTGTTTACATGTGGAGGAAGTATTTCAGCAAGTAGAAACCTAGCAGGACGTAGGGCAGGAGGATGAGGTAACGTTGAGCAAGGCACTGATCTCTCATCGCCTGCTGTGAAGATGGATGGAGCTGGACCACTGTAGCTTGGGGGCCAGATCTGTTTCGCTGACAGGGAGTGATTCACACTGAGCCTACAGGTGAATCCAAAAGGCAAAACAGCAAAGGGAACATTCCAGAGAGCCCATTGGACAAGGGGTGGGTTAGGGTTAGGGTTAGGGTTAGATTCAGATTGAGTCTTGATTTGAACAACTGAGACCAATGAAAACATTACATAATTCTTTTTTTAACGATTTTAAGAGTTCATGTTGAGGGTGTGTTCTTAACCAGCGTGTTATATTACCCTGGGGAAACATAGATGTCCCCCCGCAGATGGACTATTTTTCACTTTTAATAAGATGGGGTTGTTTAATTGTTGTTTAAGGTTTTTTTCTGTGTTTTTGGGTGTGCCTTTTTGCCTTGGTTCATTGTTTGGTTTTGTATTTCTATGTTCAACATTCAAGATTAATGATGTTTTTATTAATTTTATAATTTTTTTTACAGAATGCTTACTCCCCATTCCCTCCCTCAGTATGAATTTAAACAACAGTGCTGTATTATACTACACTATGCAATACTATACTATACTAAACAATACTATAAACTACACAATATACTACCTACAATATGTTAAACTTTATACTATAAACAACAATATACTACTGTATATACTATAAACAACACTATAACTAACTATACTACTATACTAACTAACACTATAAGTGTTGTGTATGTATATATGTATGTTCCCTGTCTCATGATCTCCCCATGTGTTTCCTATACAAGTCAGTCCTGGCCTGGATTATTGTCTTCTGTTATGTGTCAGTTGAAGAGCTCTCATATCACTTTACTTGTGTCACCTTCTCCCGTTACATGAAACACTGGGTCCGAAATCCCATACTCGGATGCTATTGAGTACGCTAAAAGCTAATAGCTGACCTTAGCATGAAACCAATAGTAGGTGAAGTGCATACTATTTCAAGGGAATATCACAGTATGCATCACTGGACACCACTGAACGCCGGCATACATATCCCACGATGCAATGCAGAAATGCAGACGACTCTAAAATGGCACACAGCTCTGGTGTAAAGTCAATAACGGTTATGCGTCTCGCTCCGACCGGCAAGGAGGCTCTCAGGAAGTGAAGCGATAACAACAGGCAGAGAAGGTGTGTCCGAAATAGATACATACCATTATACTTCTGTTAATTCACTCAAAGGGGATGTTGGATGATAGCACACATGTTGTCATACATTTGGGTCCTCACCACACCCCCAGGTAGCTGTTTGTTCCTGTTTTAACCCTTACCCGCTCAAGCTAAGAGAGAGACGATGCTATAAAGAGACCACTATGAGGCGCTCTTCATTTTACATTTAGTTCATAGCCCCCATATCTCACTTAAGTGATCTTACATTGTTGAGGACATAGTAGTGTATAAAGCGTTTTCAGGTATGCTAGCATTTAGCTTTAAGTGTGTGTGTGTGTGTGTGTGTGTGTGTGTGTGTTATGTGATATGTGATATTTGCAACAGCGTTGGGTAACATTCAATTGAACATCACTAGACAGCAACCAATATAGTTTCCCAAACATTTCTCCTTAGCTTCCTATCAAGCAGGATGCCATTTGTTGTCTTTCCATGTTTCCCGATGAACTTTCCCCATTGACATTGTGGTTGTGAGAGAGACGTGGTGTGTTGACACATCACGTCTAGTGAGCTCCTCTCCTCCCGGAGGACTAAACGGTTAACCCTCATAATACCCGTGTGCCCTGTGTGTGTGTGTGTGTGTGTGTCATCTCTGATCACCCTCAACCTTCCCTGACTATTCCCCCGCTGTGTCGCGTTGCCTCCCGACAGTTACAAATCACATTCCCGACAAAAAAACCTCCTTTTCTCCAACCGAAAAACAAAACAAAATACCCAGAATTCCATCTTGCGGCTGTTGATGTTCTTTTTCCCTTTTTACTCTACACTTCCCCATCTCAGCCTTTCGGTGAATCCATACGACCTTGTCTCCTATTGGCTTATCCTTCCATCTGAGGTTTTTCTCTTTCGCTATATCTATCCATCACACCCGTCCTTCCTCCGCCGGTGCGGTGAGGTGTGAAGAGATTTACGGCTTACGAACACGACCACGGGTTGCAACATGTACGTGTTGTTCACCCTGGGCCGATGCCCACCAGAACCTTCTCAAGTGGGACTCCTCTGTGTACCAATCTTCACACCTTCCGCCTAGGTCTTACTCAATTCAATTGCAATGAGGCGGTTTATATAAGGAGGTCCGATTTAAGAAAGAAATGATCCCTGTTTATGTAACTGACTCATTAGGGCCTTCAGTTCGGATGCATTGGGACATAGGGTCCAAGGTTGGAAAATTGGTGGAAAAAAGCTGTCTTGTTCCTTAGACAGCAAAGGATGAGACCGTCATCCCATCTGAGTGTTTGTTTTCTTGGCCCACCGCATGTGCTTTCCTCTAAAGTTCACTCCATTGTACAGTATGTACTGGCTGCCTTCATAATAAGCTATTTACCTAAACCGGCGCCAGGTTTATGGGATGGGCCGGACAGACTGGTAATTCCGACAGCAAACAGCAGTTCCAGAACACCATGGCTCACGCGTGGTTGGACCACAACTGATGAGCCTAACTGGGAATGGAACAGCTAGTGCGAGGCAACACTAATTCAATGAATAACATTAAAGAGAAGGAACCAAGCAGTGACAAATTATTATTATTATTATTAATAATAATAATAATAATAATAATAATATAATAAATAAATACATAAATATACTGTGTATACATATATATATATGTATATATATATACACTTTAATTTAAATTGTGGGTTTTGTTTTAGTGAGTGTTTTCTATGGGTTTTTAAGTAAGTGGGCTGTACCACGATGAGAGAATTGATGATGAATTAAGACCTTATATGATGTAAACACAGGATCTCACGGGCTCCAAATGGGGTCCAAAGTTCCTAACTCGCAGTATATATAACTATATCTTTAACATCCTTTAAATTAAGTATACATTTAGACTATCTTGTATACTATAGAGTTTATTTGTATGACACTTAAAAATGCTGTTTTCTTTCGCCGAGGGTGGTCGTCTCTGTGGTCTCTCGTGGCAGAGCTTCATTCTTAGCTTCAAGTGTTGGATTTTTTTTTTGTTTAAAGATTTCACCAAAGCAACGTTACTTTGTGTGTTCTGTGCATTGTTCCCATATGTGGCTCACATAGACCTGCACATGGTTCCACTCAACACCACCCTATTGGTCATCCAACATCAACTTGTGGTGATAACACCTTAAATAACCCGTGTGATGTGATCGGGAAGGAACAAGCGGGTGAAAGAGCATGCGTGCGGGGTGTGTGGGTTCCTGGTGTGATGATCAAGGACAGGTGGAGGTGAAGCAGCCTCTTCCACGCTTTGGGAGGCCATGTTGGCTGTTTTCATTTGTGTTGCTACACTCGTCTTTATCAGCTAAGAGGAGGACTGTGGAGCTGTGGAGGAGGACTCTGTCTAGCGCTCCGTCTCTCTCTCTCTCTCTCTCTCTCTCCTCTCTCTCTCTCTCTCTCTCTCTCTCTCTCTCTCTCTCTCTCTCTCTCTCTCTCTCTCTCTCTCTCTCTTTTGCCTTCTCCTTCTTGCTCTTGTCGTTTCATTTCTCTGAAGAGGAATTGGGTGGATGTAGTTCCTTTTTAAACCCCCCTGCCCTCCCCCTCTCCCCCTCTCCCCCTCTCCCCTCTCCCCTCTCTCCCACACCCTTCACCCCACCCCCCCCTTCCCATTTCACTCCTCAGCCCCATATCTCCTCCAACGGATTAGCCCAATCTGAAATGGCTGCAGTATGTGGTGTGTACAGTACCTCAACCTCAACCCCTCCCCCGTCCCTACCTTCTTATCACAGTCTGCCAATAGAACATTTCTATTCATCACTTCCGCAAACCTCCCCCCCCCCCCCCTCCCCCCCCGCCCCCTGGTTCTCCTGTTAATACGTCCTTTCGGCCAAAAAGTTGATTAAAAAGTGTTTTTACACTTTTGCTCCACTAACTTTTTATTCAAATCCATTTCTTGTTTTATGGTCACTTATGCGGTAAAATGATCATACGTATGAACATATGAAGTAGATCACCGTAGATTCACTTTTGCTTACACTGTAGAATATTAAAAAGACAGGAGTGTATCACGCCATTCAACCTCACACATATCCACTAGAACACAGTCCTTAATTCAGTCCCGGGTGCTTTGATACGCCCCTTCCCTTCTTCTGCCATACACCTAGGAGTATGTCACAGGGTTTTACCTTTACATCCCCTACACGTAGCCGCTACGCCTGCATGCATCACAGGAGCTAGAGTATCTTCCATGTATGATCAGGTTCAGGTATCTTTTCGCAGAGAGAGAGAGAGGCAGAGAGGCAGAGAGGCAGAGAGAGAGAGAGAGAGAGAGGAGAGAGAGAGAGAGAGAGAGAGAGAGAGAGAGAGAGAGAGAGAGAGAGAGAGAGAGAGAGAGAGAGAGAGAGAGAGAGAGAGAGAGAGAGAGAGAGAGAGGGTTAGGTTGGAGGGCTGTGTGTCTGATAGAGATCATGGGGAGAGGAAATGCAGGTGATGCTTCAGCCTACATGCATCCACAACGCCTCACACAACAACACCTTGGGCTCTATCCAATGTGTGACACACACACAAACACACACAAAAACACACACACACTCTCTCTCTCTCTCTCTCTCTCTCTCTCTCTCTCTTTTTGATCAGCCCGTCAGTCTGTTGGCAAGTCCGTCCGTCCGTCCGTCCATCCGTCCTCTGAGACACGTACACAGAGGCCCACGCAGGTACCCTGTGAACCACCACCAGGCCTCCGCCGTAACCACAGTGGAGGCCCGCTGAGGGCTGGGTGGAATGTGTGTGGTGGGACTGTAATCAGCCGCATCACAGACGCACAACCCCAGCAACCACCAGCATATCTCTCCTTCCTCTCCTCCTCACTCTGCTAACTCGGCTTTGGGGTTCGTTCGCTCAGAAAGGGATTTGGACGCCTGGCTGTTAAAGGCACAGGGTTCGATTCCCGGTGGCCCCTAACTCGGACCCGCTGCTTGCTGTAATGATGAGCTGCATCAGAATGTACAGTGCGTCTCTCTGGATGAAAGAATCTACTAAATGAAAACGTCTCGCTATGTAGGGGAAAATAAGGGGATTCTTGGAACTGCCACAACATTCTTTACCTGTGTGTGTGTTTGTGTGTGTGTGTGTGTGGGGGGGGGGTGGTGTTTGTGTGTGTGTGTGTGTGTGTGTGTGTGCATGTGTCTGTGAATCATTACAATTTTCATCTGTGGGATCACCCACATTGACGATTGTTTTGGCCAAGCTGTACAAGGCATTTGTGGTATGTGTGTGTATCTGTGTGTATCTATGTGTGTGTGTGTGTACACACTTGTGTCTGTGAGTCAGTGCTCTGTGACAACACTGTAATGTACTGTACTGTGGTGTATGCGGTCACTCAGTGAGGGCTTTGGCCCCGTCGTTAGCGGTGTGTGACTTGAGTGACAGATGCCCTTTGTGCGAGAGCAGCTGCGGAGGCGGGACAAGGGGCCTTTTCGACACCAAGTCAATCAGCCCGGCTTTATCCTGCGTCTTCGTAGCATGTCACACGTGGACATGTTTCTACTTGGGGGGGGGGGGGGGGGGGGGGATAGGGTGGTGGGGGCTTCATGTGTGGGCCACCTAAAGAGGGAGACGCCTAGGTGTGTGTGTTTGTAAGGTGCACACACACACACACACACACACACACACACACACACACACACACACACACACACACACACACACACACACACACACACACACACACACACACACACACACACACACACACACACACACACACACACACACACACACACACGGGGCAAAGACACAGTTTCTGTTAAGTGACACAGCACATGCCAGGGACACTGAGATAAGGAGCTGGACTGACTTATGGGAGTGTCCTTGATCCGGAGAGACACGGTGGGACACTCCAATGCAATGCACACAATCCATTTTTTTGCTGGGACCTTTTGGTTATTATTAGCTACTTATTGTTATAGGGCAGATCCAGGGGATTTTGTTGTATCAGTGTAATCACACTCTCTTTGGTTCACAACAGTTTGTCATGATGAAAGTTTCCTTGGAGAAACCCCCAGGTGAACGAATCAACACCCACTTGCACTCTACTACCACACAATATGTGCCGTACTAAAGCGCTGTGAATCGGATCGACTGTAGGCCGACACTTATAACAATTATTAAATATAATAGCCAACAAAACAGCGGCACGTTTTGTCTCAGAATACCGGATGTTTTACTTTCATGCACACAGCTGTATCGTATCCACCGTACTAAGGCCAGCAGACAGAAATGATTGAAAGGGAGGAGAAGAAGAACAACAACACCACCAAGGACGAAGTGGGGATCTGTACACAGGCACATGGAAGCGTGTGTGTGATCAAAGTAAGGAATGTGTTCGATGGGAAGATAAAGGGAACAGCTGTTGTAATGGATGTTTACGTGTGCCTCTCTGCCAGCCCAACACATTACACCTGAGAAAGAACCACCTGGAGAGACAGTGGTGTGTGTGTGTGTGTGTGTGTGTGTGTGTGTGTGTGTGTGTGTCCCTATAGATGTTGTCATGGCAGAGATAGACAATCTGTGTTTATTTGAGTCCTCTGAGGTTAAAAGATGGATAGCTACATTTAGGCAGTTTAAGGTCTGTGTGTGTGTGTGTGTGTGTGTGTGTGTGTGTGTTTGTGCATATGCGCGTGTGTGTCCACGCCTATAGAAGTAATCAAGGCAGAGACGGGCTCGCTTTAAGGTGTGTGTGTGTGTGTGTGTGTGGTGTGTGTGTGTGTGTGTGCGTGTGTGTGTATGTGTGTATAAGTGTGTGTGTGTGTGGTAGGAGATGGATGGGGACTCTGTGGGTCACCAGAGGGGGACCAAGGCTGTAGCAGGTCTACTGTGTCCACCCGACAGCTCCAGTTCTTCACACTGTGTCCTTGGCAGGCTGCGACAATGAGATGAGATTGAACACACACAAACACACACACACACACACACACACACACTCCACTTATTTTGTCCTCTTTCCGTTCTCTTTTTGCTTTTCTTCCCATTTTATTTTTTACGCTCTTGCAATATATTATCCCTCCCTCTCCCCCTCTCCCCCTCTCTCTCTCTCCCCCTCTCTCTCCCCCTCCCTCTCTCCCCCTCTCCCTCTCTCTCCCTCTCTCCCCCTCTCCCTCTCTCCCTCTCTCTCCCTCTCCCCCTCTCCCCCTCTCCCTCTCTCTCCCTCTGTCTCCCTCTCCCCCTCTCCCCTCTCCCTCTCTCTCCCTCTCTCTCCCTCTCCCCCTCTCCCTCTCTCTCCCCCTCTCCCTCTCTCTCGCTCTCGCTCTCTCCCTCTCTCTCCCTCTCCCCCCTCTCCCCCTCTCCCTCTGTCTCCCTCTGTCTCCCTCTCCCCCTCTCCCCCTCTCCCTCTCTCTCCCTCTCTCTCCCTCTCCCCCTCTCCCTCTCTCTCCCCCTCTCCCTCTCTCTCGCTCTCTCCCTCTCTCTCCCTCTCTCTCCCTCTCCCCCTCTCGCTCTCTCGCTCTCTCCCTCTCTCTCTCCCTCTCCCCCTCTCCCTCTCTCTCCCCCTCTCCCTCTCTCTCCCCCTCTCCCTCTCCCTCTCTCTCCCTCTCCCCCTCTCCCTCTCTCTCTCCCTCCCCCTCTCTTGCTCTTCTTAATCTTTCTCTCAGTCTATACAATATGATCAATCACTCTCACTCTCCTTCTCTCTCACTCTTTCTCTGTCTATTTAGAATATTCTGCTGACAATCACCCTCTCTCTCCCCCCCCCCTACCCCCCCCTCCCCCCTGCTCCCTCCCCCTCTCTAATTTTTCTCCAATTCTAATACATGTATCGCTAGATTGATGTGCTCCCTCAGTGTGAATCTTCCTGTGCTCCCAGTTGTGGTCGATGAGGCACTGGGCCAGCAGGTCGGGATGGAGTGGCTCAGACAGATTCCATGGAACAATAATATCCCAAATCTCCCGCCAGAGGAATGCACTTCGAATAATTGTTAGGAACTACTATGCAGCATGCCGGTGTAATCTTACTAGTAATGACTGCTAAGCATACACGATACGGTTGGCCTCATTACTGAATCGAAAAAAAAAAAGAAAAGAACATTTTTTTGTGGTGCGTGGAGAAATGTTGACATATTTCACCATTAAGATATTTAATACTCCTGAACATATTAGTGCTACACTTTTTTCGCAAATCCCCTGACAGGAGACAGGTGACTGCTTAGCACGGCGCAAAACCACATCGGCCCTCGGCCACCGACCATGCGTGACAGAGTTTGTGGAACAGATTAACTCGCATTTCCCTTGCTGCCTGTCTCCTGGTCTGTCTGTCTGTCTGCCTGCCTGCCTGCCTGCTTGCCTGTCTCTCTGCCTATCGGTTTGTCGGCATCGTTGCTTCATGCATCCCGAAATGCAGGAAAGAATGATTTAAGAGCCTAGTATAATGACTCGATAATGACCCGACTCGAGAGGCTGCTTATCGTGGGACAAACTTGTATATGTCGTCGGTGCACAATAACACAATAGTGGAATGTACAGTGGAAATACAGCTCCAGTATAGATAATTATATGTACACTTTGCCCACACAATGTCAAGCGTCTTTGAATATGGCTACCATCATTTAAAAACAGACCATTGATTAATTTCACCGAAAAACATAAATCTGTCTTAAGTCTTAAGACACGGAAACCCTGAAAAAAAAGAACCTTAAAACGATCTCCTTATGTCACCGAATTGATCAGAATATGAGACCGAATGATGCTGCTGCCACTGTTACTGTACTGGAATGGACTTCTGGTTGCCAGACTGAATAAGGTCATTTAACCATAATAACCATGAAAGTGGTGTTTCCGGTGCTTTGTGTCGGGGTGTGGAATGAAGATGTAATTCTGGCCCTTTTTGGACAAGGCCTGCTGCTATACAAACAAATCATAACAACGGGGCAATTTCTTCCGCCAAATTCCTCCTCAGCTTCTAGAAATCTGCTTAGACGCTTGAGTTTTGCGGGTCATTATTTTCAGAGCCAGTTCCCCTCACCTCTCTCTAACCCCCTCGCTGTGCACCTCCCATCCCCAACCAACCACCCACCACCCTGCCTCACTCTGATTGGATCAGACCATATCGCGACCTTGCACAACATTGGCCATTTTCAGTCGTGCCATGAAGGAAAACCACCGGTTTCATTAGGAATTGATCCATGTGGTGGTTGTTTCACACACACACACACACACACACACACACACACACACACACACACACACACACACACACACACACACACACACACACACACACACACACACACACACACACACACACACACACACACACACACACACACACACACACACACACACACACACACACACACACACACTGGCACCATGTACAGTCATTCCTGTCCTTCTCACAGGACTTTTGGAGAGCTCAGGAGAACTTAAACACTTGAGATTAGCTGAGACGTGAAGGATTTCCAGCAAACACAAAATCCCTTTATTTGCCGTGTGGCATCATCGGCCTTCCTCGTCTTAACGCAGGGGAGCGGAGGGGAGAGGAGCAGTGGGGGAGAGAGGAGAGGTGAGGGAGGGAGAGGAGCAGTGGGGGAGAGAGGAGAGGTGAGGGGAGGGGAGAGGAGCAGTGGGGGAGAGAGGAGAGGTGAGGAGGAGAGGTGCAGTGGGGGAGAGGAGAGGAGAGGAGAGGAGAGGAGAGGAGAGGAGGGGAGAGGAGAGGTGAGGGGAGGGGAGGGGAGGGGAGGGGAGGGGAGGGGAGGGGAGGGGAGAGGAGAGGAGAGGAGGAGGAGCGGGAGAATGATAGGAGAGCGTGGGAGAGGAAAATATCGGAGGAAATAAGACAAGGAGATGACAGGTGAGGAAAGTTGCGGGTGAGAGGGCAAGACAAGAGACACATTTGTATTTAAAAGTCCGAATGGGTTCAGAACCGTGTCGTTTATGACCAGGCTGATCGCTCCCGGCTATCACGACCTCGTCTGATAACATTCTCCTCTGTGTAAAGTAAAACCAGCGGTACCGTCAACACCATCGGAAACATTAAAAAGTCAGGGAATCTAATAGGGGAAGAGCAGTGTTCAAACCTAATTAAAGTGATATGTATCCCCCACCGCTCAAGACATCCCCCCCCCCCCCCCCCCCCACCCACCACCCCACCCCGTCTCGCATTCCCACTGTCTCTTTTAAAATGAGGTTTGTCTTTGAAACGAGACACCTCAAAAGCCAAAGAGAGACGAGGACAGACGGCGAGAGAGTGACCGAGCGGGTTCAGAGCGGTGAGAGAAGTGTGCCGGTCAGAGTTGTTACACCAAACAACACTGATGTGGTTATACAGTATAGGATAAGTCATTGTAACAACAGTAACAACGTTGTACTGTCGTGAACTACTACCCACGTGAAGTCATCTTTACGGTGGATTTTTGAGTGTGTGTGTGTGTGTGTGTGTGTGAGCATGTGTGTGTGTGTGTGTCTGTCTGCACAGGTTTGCGTTGGCAGGCAAGAGAGAGAGAGTCAGTGGAGGTGAGCCCGGCTTGCGGTTTGTGTGGTTTGGTTGTGAAGGTGAAGCATCGCGTCGGCCTAAATTTAGCTGCACCCCAGTGAAGGCGCCCGCCGCATGTATGACTCACCTCCCGCCATCCCCTCATTCACTCACACAAGCACACGTGCACATGCGCGTGCACACGCACACGCGCACACACACACGCACGCACGCACGCACGCACACGCACGCACACACGCATGCACACGCACACATACACGCACACATACACGCACACACACACACACACACACACACTCACACACACACACACACACACACACACACACGCACACGCACGCACACACACACACACACGCACACATACACACATAAACACACATTGAATAAGCCTTATGGATTCAATTTTGATTTCCCTTTTTATTGTTCTTAAGCCGCGACGTCTTTCACAAAGCTGCTGCTGTGACATCACACACAAGGCTGGGTGTGGTTGGGGGGGGTGGGTAGGAGAGTATGTGCGTGTATCTGTGTGTGTGTGTGTGTGTGTGTGTGTGTGTGTGTGTGTGTGTGTGTGTGTAGGAGGAGGGAAGGAGGGTCTATAATCCAAACTCCTTTATTTACCTAATCTCCCCTGTCTGGATCCCAGCAAGTTTCAGCTCCATCCCACGCATCCTCGCATGCGTGTCCGTCATCGACATGGCCCTGGTGGCCGCTGGTTTGCCGCTGGTTGCCGGGCTGACGGTTGTCAACACCTGTCAGTTACCATGGTGCTCGTACCAAATGCTACTGTGATTGCAACCCACCCACCCCCCCACCGGCCTGCCACTCAAACCGCTGTTTGTTCGGTCACGGGGATCAGCGTAAGTGTTTTCACTTCCTCCGCACCCCCCAGTCGCCGGGGGGGCGTGACCTTTGAACTCCGTCACTTCACATCCCCCAGATGTTTTTTTTTTTGGGGGGGGCTTGTGTGTGAATGTCTGGTTCAGTTGTATCTATATGTACCTGCTATGTGTTCTACCTCTGCTTGTCTGTCTACCTGCCACACTGTATTTGTCTTTTCGGTTTTGTAAAAGAAAAAAATATTAAGGTTGAGATCCAATTATCTAAATAGATCACATTTCTGAATTGACTTGAGATGGGTACCTTGAAATTAAACAAAACATTTTGTACAGTCGAATAAACGTTCAACAAAACTGTCCAATGTGTCGGTCGTTAAAAAAAGAACACATCCGACCAGTGTAGCAATCAAATCAAAAAGCGTGTTGGATTGAGACGAAGCTGTCCTCAGGCTAGTGCAATTGGAAGGTGTGAAGTTGATGCTCTCAGCTTGGCTGCCAGCTCTAATCCACTGTTATTTGTTCTCTGCTTGTATCGGCTGCTGCTCGAACAGGGTGCGCTCATTATTACACATAGAGACATGCCACTTTAGTCACTGGGATAACAAATAAGTCATAAGTGGGTGCGTAGGTGTATGCCTCTATACTTATGGTTTGTGTCATTGGATGTGAGTGTGTGAATGTGTGTGTGAGTGTATGTGTGGTTGCGTGCATGTGTGTATGCGAGTATGTGAGTGTGTGTGTGTGTGTGTGTGTGTGTGTGTGTGAGTGTGTGTGTGTGTGTGTGTGTGTGTGTGTGTGTGTGTGTGTGTGTGTGTGTGTGTGTGTGTGTGTGTGCGAGAGAGCCTGTGTGAGCCTGTGTGTGTGTGTGTGTGTGTGTGTGTGTATATGCATAAGTGTAAGTGTGTGTGCATTTTTTGAGTGAGTGTGTGCATGCATGTGTGTGTGTGTGTGCGTGTGTGTGTGTGTGTGTGTGTGAGTGTGTGTGTGTGAGTGTGTGTGCCTGTGTGTGCGTGCAGGCTGGCCTAAGACATAGTTGGCCCTTGATGTATGCTGTATCTGTATGCCTGTGTGTGCATACAGATACAGGCCCCAACAGCAGCAGCCTGTAGGCCTACTCTAAACCTGTCAATCCCTCTGTTTCCTCAACACTCTCTTTAGCTCCCCTTTCTTCCTTCCACGTATGTGTCAGATTCATCTTCTCCAAGTCTATACCTGTCATGTGTCATCTTATTTTATTCCACATTCATTTTTGTTTCGACGATAACGATAGCTCTTCCGGTAAGCATCTGTCGCTGATCTCCATATTGTGCTCTTACCCTTCTCAATGCCTCTCATAACCACTCTACGCCTATTCTCTTTATATACTGTACACGGGTATCATTCTGAACTGTTTTGTCTTCTTCTTCTTCTGTTTCTCCTATCCTACCACCTTCCTGTGGCTGTGGCCGTGTCACTTCCTGTTCAAGAAGACCTCTCCAGGTCTTGCTGGCGCGCAGGTGAGAGACTTGAGCAAGGTGAGGTAGAGAGTCCTTCGAAGGGAGAGAGAGAGAGGAGAGAGAGAGAGACACACACATACACACACATGTGTGTGTGTGTGTGTGTGTGTGTGTGTGTGTGTGTGTGTGTGTGCAGTAGACCCACAACGTGTTGTGTGTGTGTGTGTGAAGAACAAATGTGACAGCGGGCCCCTGGGGGCCAGAGAGAGGACAGACCTGTATGAATGTGTTTTTCCTAACTGCCCTGATCTTCAAGGTAACCCTTGACCCTTGACCTCTGATCTTTCACTTTCTCACCCGGTGGCCCTGGCACCCAACCGCCGGGCTAACCTGAGGCACAGTGAGTGAATTCACAGCAAACTGTATTGAAAACAAATTACTTGAAATAAATCATCAACCGTTTTATTAAAATTCGACCTGTCGTCGGTAGGATAGCGGTGTTATATTACCAGCTGTCAAAATATTTGACAGAACTTTAAATCATGTCAGAAATTAACACTGTGACTTTTTACAGGAATTTTTTATTTTCTCTGTGTTCAGTTTGTGCTAAAATATACACGCAATTGTAACTGTCATAGTGAAGATACGTTTCAACTTTCAGTTGACAGCCAAATGTGACAACAATTAGGTCGAGTGAATTCCACTACCGTTGCCAAACGACAAAGACCATTCGAGCATTTGTCAATAATCAATATAGAATGTATTGATCCAACCATAGTCGTCCCTGTTCTCCACATGAGGCAGGCTTTCTCCCACCTGCCCAAGGGCCGGCTGAGCACATATGTAGCTTAATCTTTCCTGTCAGTCAAACAGGTCTCTACCTGCCACCCCCCCCCCCCCCCTCCCACACACACACACACACACACTACTCCCCTGTATCCAATAACTCTCCACCAGTCTTATGAAACCCACAGGCAGAGCATGTTGACAACACACACACACATACACACACACACACGCACGCGATCTCACCTGACTTATAGCAGAGACGTACATGTTCCATTCTGTGGACCGTTTTTGATTTGGCAATAAGGCCAAACTACTCTTTCAACAGGAAAATCGCATTCACGTGATGGGCAGCATGAAAAACAAAAGGAAAATCGTAGAGTCTAAGTTTCAAGTCTCAAGTGTCACGGTTTTTTTTCTCGGGACAAAGGCTAATCCTACGTCCTCGCCACACAGTTCTAACGTTACAAAGTCCTGAAGAATTTTGAAACTGCTGCCTCCAGATCCTTCGTCCGTTCTCTTCACAGCATCACAGTTCTCACGGCTAAGCCCTTCTCTTGGTCAGCTGCGATGTGATGTGTCCCCTGGCCGAGATGCAGAGGGGAAACGGATCCCTCTGCGTGTGACCATCCTGGTTAGACTGACACGGTTTTCAGACAATATCTCTAAACCCCCATCCACACCACATCCCCTTTCAAAAACCCTGACAGGAGCTCCACCACGTCAGCAAACCACGTCAGAAGAGACCTTGAGATGCGATATGTTTGGCCTCCGGCCCTCGAACAAAGTGTCTGTTTTTTTGTGATTTGTTTAATGCATGTGAACTTCAAACTGACAACCCGAGTGTGTATTACACACCCGGAGACATCGCTTGTTTGGTACGGAAAAGAGGCGATGGTATCCCTCCGGGTGTATTTATTGACGGCGTGCTTGCAGGGCAGGCAAGTTTCCTCTTCTCGCCGTGTCGTCTGTTATCGGTTTCGGGCGATCTCACCGCAGGGCGAATGCGCCACATGTTTCCGTGATCAGACGCAGCGTTTCAATATGTATGGTATAGCAGTTTCAATGTGTATGGTATAGCAGTTTCAATGTGTATGGTGTAGCAGTTTCAATGTGTATGGTGTAGCAGTTTCAATGTGTATGGTGTAGCAGTTTCAATGTGTATGGTATAGCAGTTTCAATGTGTATGGTGTAGCAGTTTCAATGTGTATGGTGTAGCAGTTTCAATGT
>CM051013.1:14187753-14190253 GCA_027704905.1 Muraenolepis orangiensis | reverse complement strand
ATATTAAGTAACCAGAATTTATTTGTAACTGTGCGTGCACATATTTGCATGAAAAGGAAAAAATAAACTTATTGCAGGTGTGTGCGTGTGTGTGTGTGTGTGTGTGTGTGTGTGTGTGTGTGTGTGTGTGTGTGTGTGTGTATATTTGTCAGTATTCAGAGAGAAATGCAATATCCTGCAGACATTTGGGTTAATAGGACACAGCTGACCAGGAGGAACCCAGTTTGTCTAGCTTCACTCTGTGGAAGCTACCAGCAAGTATATACAAGCTATGGACACGTTTTCAAAAGGCCCAGAGCACTAAGAAGAGATAGAGGATGGAAGATACGGAATTAAACTGTTTTGGGGAAAAGTACAATTTTGGGGAAAAGTAAAGACAAGAGAGAGAGAGAGAGAGAGAGAGAGAGAGAGAGAGAGAGAGAGAGAGGAGAGAGAGAGAGAGAGAGAGAGAGAGAGAGAGAGAGAGAGAGAGAGAGAGAGAGAGAGAGCGCTAAGAAGTTTAGTAAAGTAAAAACCATGATGGAGAGGTTTATAAATGGGTGGAGTCTGTCTCTGCCTGCTCACATCTGCTTTGACAAACGACCGACCGAAAAGCAGGTTTATTGTTAACAAAAAAAAAAAGGAAAGCACAAAAATAGGAATATAAAAATGTCTATTTGGATAGCAACAGAGATTTTTTTTCCACAGCTGGCTTTCAAGGTGATGATGTAACTTTTGTTTATTGTTTTGGATATAGAAATGAAATGAGGACATTGGGGGGAAAAGTTCACTCTTCTGCTTCTAGCTTATCACGGTGTGTTGTATATATTCAGTGATGAATACACGACACCAACCATACGCACGTATCAGCACCTGGAGACCTTTTCGTTTTGAAAGTTTAAAAAAAAGTGACCCCTTGTTATTTATCCAGGAAATGTTTTTAAAGCGTTGTTATTATATATGGCCTTTTGGCAAACAAGGTATGAAGTAAAAGTGCGGAAGCGGGAAAGAGGTACCGTAAAGTTATCTCCATCATTCAAGAGACACACAAGTACTACACACAAGCACACACACACACACACACACACACACAAACACCTCAAAAGTGCGGAAGCGGGAAAGAGGCACCGTAAAAATAAATATATTACGAGACCGTTAACTTTGTGGCAGGGCCGACAATAAGCTACCAGAAACTAACCTAAAGAAATGTGCCTGAGCCCAGCAACATGTGACTTACAGGAAAATACAGTGATGGATGTGTTGATTTTGTCTTTATTTAGGATAAGTGTCACCTTGCTCACCATCTGCTGGGCTATGTCTCCCCCCCCCTCCACCCCCCCCTTCCGTGATAGGCCCACTTATGATGGGGGCGGGTTCTTCCGGCGATTAGCCAAGTTCGATTTTTTTTACTGGGATGTGAAATGCGTAGTGGAGGACAAGGACCAGGTGTTGTGCTGTTAATGAGGATGTTACACAGGGGGGGGAAGCAGGAAGCAGGGCACGGCCAGGGGATGGACATGGACCTGAGGGGTGGAAGAGGAGAAGAGGGCCTTTTTCCTGAGTGTTCAAACACTCCCATGCAACACTGAAACCCAGCAAGAACCCAGGTTAAGGGCATCTTGCTCAAGGATAACAGGTTAGGCCGCGGACATCCTGGGAATCGAACCCGGTACCTTTCGGGTTAGGAGTTTCGGCTAGCTTTCCATGACACTGATTCTTCACGTTTATTGTAGTGCTATGTTTTAAAAGGGGCGTGTATTGACAATATATCAACAGACGACGGTTATCTCTGTTCAAAAAGAGAAATGGCAGGTTAGCTGGATTGCCGACTCTAACATCTGGGAGATGAGCTATAAAAGTGACTCTTGGCCTGTAATGTTCCCCCGCAATCCAATTAGAGTTTTCCATAGTAGTTTTTGCTCCAAAAGCTCTATTTAGCCAGTGGAAAATCATTTTTTATCTTTTCCACAGATATCAGGGAAAAGCCCCAGCTATTGATACCTTGCGTTCCTGAGATTCCCTGGCCATGTGGCCCTTCCCATGCTACATCTTGTGAGATTATATTTAAGCAAACTAGTTCAAGTGTAGGCTATTCACAGACCGAAGATAAGCACCTGTTTTCACTAAATGCTTTAAAAATAGGGAGAGAGGGGCCTTTTTTTTTTTTAAAGTGCTGCCTAGTTTACAACCCCACTATTTGTCAGCCACCTGATGCTTACTTGAAATGTACGACATTTATGTACGGAAGTCGGCTTCCCTACGTAAACGCCACAGAGTCTGGCAGGCCTGGTTTCTGGTTTCAGTCAGTCGGGGACTTGGCTTGGGAACCGGTTCAAGTCCCCGAAACACCTGAGCACTGCCGGCCGAGGAGGTGCCCTTGAGCAAGGTACCAGACTCTTCTCTCCCCCTGGCCGCTGTATATGCAAGCTGCTCCCACTGCTCCTAATACTAGGATGGGTTAAATGCAGAGAAACTCATTTCACTGTGTGTGTGTGTGTGTGTGTGTGTGTGTGTGTGTGTG
>CM051013.1:14175253-14182753 GCA_027704905.1 Muraenolepis orangiensis | reverse complement strand
CTCTCTCTCTCTCTCTCTCTCTCTCTCTCTCTCTCTCTCTCTCTCTCTCTCTCTCTCTCTCTCTTTCGCTGTCTCTCTGTCATGCCTTCAAGCTCTCTCTGTTTCTGTCTTTCTCTCGCTCTCGTGCTCACTCTGTCTCTGTCTCTCTATCTCTCTCACTCATTCTGTCTCACTCTGTCTCTCTCTCTCTCTCTCTCTCTCTCTCTCTCTCTCTCTCTCTCTCTCTCTCTCTCTCTCTCTCTCTCTCTCTCTCTCTCTCTCTCTCTCTCTCTCTCTCTCTCTCTCTCTCTCTCTCTCTCTCTCTCCCTCGGCCCTTCTTCTCTGTGAACTTCCCGGCCTCTTCTTGTTGTGGTTTCTCTGGCCATCTTCCTGCCAGCTGTGTGCCTCTGGAAACACATGACTCCAGGTGTTAGCGAGAGAGGTGGAAAAAGGTGGAAAAATAACATCGTGGATCCTCACGTTAAGGTCAAACAATGGATGAGGGGGTGGTGGTGTATGTGTGAATGTGTGTGTGTGTGTGTGTGTGTGTGTGTGTGTACAGTGTGTGTGGGTCTGGCAGAGAAGAGAGGGGGTTCCAGTCCCCATTAGTCATCACTGCTCTGAGTAAAAAGAGGAAGTTCCAGAGGTCAACAATTGCCGTTAAAACCCACCCTTGGTTTGCACCTGCAAATCTCTCTCTCTCTCTCTCTCTCTCTCTCTCTCTCTCTCCCTCTCTCTCTCTCTCTCTCTCTCTCCTCTCTCTCTCTCTCTCTCTCTCTCTCTCTCTCTCTCTCTCTCTCTCTCTCTCTCTCTCTCTCTCTCTCTCTCTCTCTCTCTCTCTCTCTCTCTCTCTCTCTCTCTCGCTCGTGCGCCTCTGATGTCTGCAGGTGTGTGAGTTTTTACAACGGTGCAATTAACCACTTGACACCCCCCACTCCCCCTCAGATCACATCAAGAAGTGGTCGGAGAGGAGCGTGAAACCATGAGACACACTCCCTCCCTCCTGGCTTCACTCACACATCCGGTACCGATATACAACTGATTATATTGCTAACGGGTGTTTTTAGTGACCCCAGGAGAGACCGTTGGACGGGATGGGCTGATCACCCATCTGAATACAAAATTAATACACCTATATTATGTTATATTATGATCACGGAGATAAAGACACCGCCCAAACCTGCCGGTGGTTAGATTGTATTTCCATTTTATATTATAAGCATTTGGCACGATGGCCAATGTTAATGTTTGGTGTCTGAGCACGATGCGGACAATGCAGGACAGTGGCCAGTCAAATAGTAACCTAAATCAAATCAGCTTCTTTATGATTGCTAGAAATCCTTGTGTTCTTCATGTTCTTCCCTCTGTAAACGTAGCGTGTGATTCTGTGTGTGTGTGTGTGTGTGTGTGTGTGTGGTGTGTGTGTGTGTGTGTGTGTGTGTGTGTGTGTGTGTGTGTGTGTGTGTGTGTGTGTGTGTGTGTGTGTGTGTGTGTGTGTGTGTGTGTTTGTGTGTGTGGTGTGTGTTGTGTGTGTGTGTGTGTGTGTGTGTGTGTGTGTGTGTGTGTGCTATTATGCCTTGGACCCTGGCCAGCACATACATCCCTGATTTGGGCATATAGTGCACATGTGTGTGTCTGTGTGTGTGTGTGTGTGTGTGTGTGTGTGTGTGTGTGTGTGTGTGTGTGTGTGTGTGTGTTTTAGTGTGTGTGTGTGTGTGTGTGTGTGTGTTCAAGCCAATTTTGCCCCCCCTCAGGGAATTCTCTCCACCCTGTCCTCCTCCTCCTCCTCCTCCCCCTCCTCCTCCTCCTCCTCCTCCTCCTCCTCCTCCTCCTCCTCCTCCTCCTCCTCCTCCTCCTCCTCCTCCTCCTCCCCCTCCTCCCCCTCCTCCTCCTCCTCCTCCTCCTCCTCCTCCTCCTCCTCCTCCTCTCCTCCACCTTCTCAAACCATCTCTCCCTCGCATCCCTTTTCACACCTCACGTCTCCGTCTTTCTTCCTCCTCTTTCTATTGTTTTTCCACATATTCTGATCCGTCCATGATCCAGCTGAACCTGTGCCCACTCATCCTCTCTCTGCTCCCCCTGGAACAGGGCTTCCCCCTGTGCCTCCCAGCCTCGTCCCGGGGCCTTGAAATCGGGATCTGGCATCAGATCAACCCTCATATGCCCTTGCTTTGGGAATTAATTGTAAGTTAAAAAAAAAGAAAAGAAAAGAAAACCTTCCTTCTTTCTCCTCCATTCATCCTCTTCTTCTGTCCTCTCTCTCTCTCTCTCTCTCTCTCTCTCTCTCTCTCTCTCTCTCTCTCCTCTCTCTCTCTCTCTCTCTCTCTCTCTCTCTCTCTCTCTCTCTCTCTCTCTCTCTCTCTCTCTCTCTCTCTCTCTCTCTCTATTTCTTTCTCTGTAACTTCAACATCTTTGTTCTCGCCCTTTGTTATTCGTTCCCACACACATGTTCACCACAATGTATACTCAAAATGCATTCCGTTCTCATTTGACTCTCTCTCTCTCATTTGACTCTCTCTCTCTCACTTTATCTTGCTCTCTCTCTCTCTCTCTCTCTCTCTCTCTCTCTCTCTCTCTCTCTCTCTCTCTCTCTCTCTCCATCTCCTCCTTTTTTAACCATCATCATCTGTCTCCCAGTGGCGGCTGGTGCATTTTTCACCAGGGGGGGCTATACCATTTTTTTATTTACAATTACATATTGTAAATTACATTATAATATAATGTAATTTACAATATGTAATTGTAAATTAAAAAAAAGAAGGGCGACATTTCAATACAAAAAGTAATTGTATATAATGATTATATACAATTACTTTTTGTATTGAAATGTCGCCCTTCTGTCCATCACTTTCATCATGACTACGCAAAGCCAACTCAAAAAACCCACAAAACTTGACAGTCTATTATTTTGCATAAAATATGCCGGTTTTTTATTTTTTTTTGTATAGGAATTTTGCTCTTCTCTCCTTCTGGGTGGCAAACCGCTCAATGACCTTATTATTAAAGTCAGGAATGTCCCTGACAAGTTTCTTCTCCATGGAGAGCATAGCCAGAGCATTGAGGCGATCCTGTGACATGGTGCTTCTCAGGAAGGTCTTGATCCTCTTCAGAGTTGAGAAGCACCTCTCAGATTCAGCTGTTGTCATGGGTGTGGTGATGAGGATCCTGAGAAGACTGACAGTCTCTGTGAATGTGCTCTGAAGGTTGTTCTCCATGAAAAACTGGTACAGCGACACTGCACCACTGCAAGCCTTGAACTCGCTGTTGTCATTATGAGCGACAGTTCCGTTTTTAGCTTGGCCTTGTTCAACATGGGGTACGCCTGCAATGTCGTTTCAAGTGCTGCTTCAGGGAACTTCTCGCTGTGTTGTGGGAACATCTCTCCATGCAACAGTGTTGCGCTGATGAGGTGCTGGGTGAAGGAGAACCGCTCCTTGGTGTGCATAAGGATGGTATCACAAACCTGTAAAAGATATATCATTATCAAAAATTGCAATAAAGCTGTGAAAGTGATGCTGAACACATGCCTATTTCCAAGTCAAGTATATGACTACTAAGGTTTTAACACCATTACTCCTAATTGTACTTCACAGCATGTTTCCATCTCCTGATCTTTAACTCTCTATTGGTTTGCACAACAAAGCAAGGTTTAGAGTGGCATTTCAATCAATAAACCACATATGTTCTGTTACATGTGAGGATGCCTTATCCTTTTTGTAACTGCTCTGACAAACCTGGAATCTACAAAAATAGTAAACAAAAATATGAATGCCAATATATACATTGCAGACTGCCTGCTGCATCATTCGACCATTGTGGCAATATGCTATCCTGTGTGCAGTGTCGCTTTAGGTTTTATTTTGGCGACATACCACAATCACTGAAAATATTCTAGGGCAAACACTGGCAGATCACAACTTCCCTCTGCAGCCTCTGGCCTCTGTGGTTCTCCTGCTCCCAGCGTCCTCCGTCTCTTGATGGCCTCCTGCGGCTGGTCACATGCACTCAGAGAGGAAATGGAGGCCCTGGTCCAAAAGATAAAGTTTAGGTTGCTAACTTGCCATCAAACTCATTCATGTGCAATTATATTCATTGTGTGCAATATACTCATTGTTGTTTACAGTATATATATATATAATTAACTTTAAACTAGGGCTGCTCGATTATGGCAAAAATCATAACCTCGATTATTTTGGTCAATATTGATATCACGATTATTAAATACGATTATTCATTGACTTTGAAAACATCAATTTATGAAAACAACTAGGTTTACTCTAGAAATTGACCCGGTGGACACCTGAATAAGCCTGTTATTACAAACTGTGTTTATTACTACTTTACCTGCATTATTAATAATAATGCAGGTAAAGTAGTAATAAACACATTTGGATAATAATTTATTATCCAAATCTGAGAGTCTCTTCTCTTTCCCTTTTAAATACTAAAGCAAATATAAATGTGATGTGATACATGATATTCATTCACTTTGATGACATGGCACATTCAGACTGTTGGAAGTGAGGAACTGATTTTTACTAAAAGCTTGTCAGCCAAAATCTAGTTATTTACCTGATCGTTTGCATGCTGTCTGTGAACTTGTGGACAAGTCCTTTAATGAAGACGGGGTCGATGTTCCTCTTCTGCAGCTGGTTGAATAACATGTCCACGTGTGGCATGATCCTGTGGAACAATTCCAGGAAAAAACAGAAATCCTGGTCTTCAAGCATCCTCACAAAGCCCCCAGCCTCTCTGACAGTTACAGGATCAAAGTTCACAGAGTCCTCCCTGATGGTCTGGAAACACTTGAGGAGGTCATCCTTTTGCTCATACACAGTGTTTACTGCGCGACTGTGGAAGTTCCACCGTGTTGTCGAAGCTCTGGGGAGTCTGTGCGCCACCACTTGGTCGAGCACTGCGGTTCGCTTGGGTGACCTGGAGAAGAAGGCAGAAAATCCACCAATGTCTGAAAAACAAGTGCCGATCCTGGGGATGTGTGATGTTGCCTGCTGCATTATTAGGTTCAGCTGATGTGCATAGCAGTGCACGTAGTGTGCATTCCCGTACACATCCATTACCTTCCGCTGCACTCCGCCAGTGGCTCCCCTCATAACAGAAGCCCCGTCGTAAGCTTGGGCGATAAGTTTTGCCTTTTGTCCATTTGGGAGTATGGTGCTTAGCCTCTCCAGAAGCGCTGTAGCGATTGTGTCCGCAGTTGACTTCTCGATGGTAATAAACTCGAAAAACCGCTCTTGTACTACACTTTTAGCGTCGATGTAGCGTAGCACAAGCACCAGCTGGCAGTAGGTGGAGACGTCCGTCGTCTCGTCGGCTTGAATGGCGATGAAATCAGCGCTGTTTACCTCCTCCAGAATGTACTCCCTCAGCACTGACAACATGCTGTCCAACAGCTCGTTTTGTACAGTCTTTGACGTGCCTTTAAACACGGTGGCGGTCTTCAGGTGCTCCTCCAGCACAGTGTCCAGGGAGGAAACGAAATCCACCAATCCCCTGAAAATACCAGGGTTGACGGAAGATTCTGTCTCGTCATGCCCACGCAAAGCCAACTCAAAAGCCCCACAAAACTTGACACAGTCGATTATTTTGCATAAAATATGCCGGTTTTTATCCACCTCCTCATTGTGCTTCCTCACGGCAATCCTGTGGCCTTCGTCCAGCTGCGTAGCAATGTTCACTCTGCCTAGCGTGGCTAGCTTCATAGAATTGTCCATGTGTGCCCTGGTGTTCTCATGCTTCCTCACTTTCTCAGACAGGTGCTTCATATCCCTCACTCCAGTTGTTGTCCATGTTGCATCTGTCCCCCCCGTTTTAAAAAGCAAGCAAGGAAAGCAAAATAAGGCATTAGCATGAGTGCATCCAGCTAGCCAGGCCTTTCTGGTGTACCAGCTACGAGAGAAGCCTCGCATATAGGTCTTCCCTTTGTCACTAGCTGCCTGATGCTGTTTGATAACAATATCAGGTTGATCTGGGCCAGATCTTTCACCTTAAGTTTGTCCGCCAAAC
Source organism: Muraenolepis orangiensis (assembly GCA_027704905.1). NCBI lineage: Eukaryota > Metazoa > Chordata > Actinopteri > Gadiformes > Muraenolepididae > Muraenolepis > Muraenolepis orangiensis. The sequence continues at coordinate 14,176,750 of CM051013.1, read as the reverse complement.
TTCTTCTCTCAAACGGCTCTTGAATGAGAGATTTCACCGAGTTAGGGACCGGGTTGAGTCTTGGGGTAGTGCTCACGCTCGCCATTGTTGAACGTTGTAGTTAAAATGGCGCCCGCAGAGACAGAGCATAATATGCTTTTCCTAGTAGTACACTGTGACGCACACAAATGACGATGCTCGATGCTCCAAAGTCTTCCGGGAGGGCTGTTTGAAAACAGCCCCCCGAAGACGTTTTGAGGACGCTGATTGGCTACATTTTATGTCACTCGTTTATATCTTGAATCAGCAATTGGCTAAACTGCTACAGAGACCCGCCTCCGTGGGGCTATTTCTCTACAGCCCCCCCAGCATCGTCATACAGTGTACTAGGCATATGTGTACTAGGAAAAGCATATTATGTTGCGCAAATTATTTTAAAATCATATTTTACACATATGTCTGGGTGCATTCCATATTTTAATCACACACATATTGATAATTTATATATATATATATATATATATATATATATTTTTTTTTTAATATTTTGTTTGTGCGTGTGGTTTAGGGGGGGCGGCGCCCCATCGCCCCCTATGGGCCAGCCGCCACTGCTGTCTCCCCTCTCTCCCCTCTCTCCCCTCTCTCCCCTCTCTCCCCTCTCTCCCCTCGCTTTTCTCACCTTTCCTTCAGTGTAATTCATAAACCATCTCGAGGCTACAAGCATCTTTTTACTGGACCATTTATGGGACTCAGTAGAGTGCATACCTCCACCACACCAAAACGTCACCTGGATCTGGATTCGGATCCAAATCTGTGCAAATCAAAGTCCAATCAACATCCATTGCTGTAGAGGCAGAGGTAACAATCAGAGATCCACCGATCCACCTCTTAGGGTCATTCTTCACATATTCTGGACAACATTGGGAGGTTGACTTGTATGTAAATAGTTAACAATGTGTATATGCTCCAATGAAACATTGCCAGCTCTTCCCGCTCCTAGTCCTGGATTTCCGCTGGCTTCCTGGAGCTGTGATGTCACCGGACTCCGCTCCGAAATGCCACTACGCATTTTCCCTGTCGGCCGTGTCACACCGGACTCACCTGGTCTCAATCACACCTCATTTACCAAGCTGTATTTAAGCCATGTCTTGTTTGTTACTCATTGCTGGATTATCACACTGATTCTCGGAAGCCTCACGCCGTCTGTATCAAGTCACGTATTGTATCCTGGTTTTAACGACGATAACGACCTCTGCTTGCCTTGACCACATTTTTTTGCCTTGCCTGTTCCTTTTGTCTTTTGCTGGCGTTAATGGCCGTGTGCGCCGATCATCAAACACCTGTTCTACCTGGCTTCTGTCACTCTGCTTCTGGGTCCCGCCTCCACCCAGCACTGACATTGACATCAATGAAAGAAGCAGGAAAGGAGAGGGAGACAAATATGGCTGCTAGAGGGTAGAAAAACCACACCTGGTTTTAAACATGACATACACACCTGGTTCTGAACATAGGGCACAC
>CM051013.1:14157753-14162753 GCA_027704905.1 Muraenolepis orangiensis | reverse complement strand
GTGCATGCTTGTGTGTGTGTGTGTGTGTGTGTGTGGTGTGTGGTGTGTGTGTGTGTGTGTGTGTGTGTGTGTGTGTGTGTGTGTGTGTGTGTGTGTGTGTGTGTGTGTGTGTGTGTGTGTGTGTGTGTGTGCGTATGCATATATGCAGTGTCTGTGTGGACACATCTAACATGCATGCACACGCGCGTCTGCGAGGCTCGCGCGGTGTGCATTTTGAACTGTCATCTGGCCTTTTCAACACTGTAATCTCAAGTCCTTTGTATGGACCTCCTCCGCCCGAACCCCACCTTTAACCCAGACCCCAAGCCCAAGCCCTCCATTATCCACACGTTAGTCTCAGCCCACCCCCCCCCCCTCCCCGAGCTACACCCTTGTAGTCAGAGGCGGTACGCTCGCTGAAGCTAATGTCTACCTTTGCTTCAGCTATAGCGTCTTAGCTGCACCCTGCTCTTTAGCCCACACTACAAAGAGGGAGTTCCCCTTTTGACCTCGTGCATTCACCCAGAGTCGACCCCCGAACGGGACCACAGACGTGATGTTGTGTTGTGTTGTGTTGAAAAGACAAACGTCAATCGCGCGAGCGTCAATCGCGGCACACGTCAATCCGATTGGATCTGAGAGACGGGATATTCTCGCCACAATCGTCTGTCACACGTGTACCGAGGACACGTCAAAGAGGAACACGTTGCGTTTATTTCACACGCCATTCCAAAAGATCAGGATGACCGCAAAAAGTGGTGATCATGCTTGAATGCATGTCATCAATCGTCCTTCACTGGGGAATCTTATTTCACTCTTTCATCAGTTGTCCGCAAAAGTGCAAATAAAGTACAGACCAATGAAGTCAAATGTCAGCTCGGTCTATTGAGGTACATGTGGCGGGGTTAATAAATCAAACGCCTTCTTCAAATCCATAAAACCCTGCATTTAACCACAGCACACCCCATATCGGTGTCCTACCAGAGAAACCCCCTTTTTTAAACCATCAGCCCACTCCCTCACCGGTGGACAGCAATGAGACGGACGGACGGAGGGGGGGGGGGGGGGGGGGGGGGGAACAAAGCCCCTGGAATTAGACCAATTTAATGCAAAGAACAGCGACTCCCTATTACTGTGTCGGGTAGCGGGTCACACATGTGTGTGGTTCATGGGTTTCAGCATACAGAGTCTAATGATGTGTTAATGTTAGTAACACATGCTTCACTGGATGACTAATCTGTTTCCTCCATTCGTCCGGTGAAATGTACTTTTCGACACTACCTGCTGTTTGTGTGCGCGTGTGTGTTTATGTGTGCGTGTGTGTTTCTGTGTGTGTGTGTGTGTGTATGTGTGTGTGTGTGTGTGTGTGTGTGTGTTTTGCAGCAGTATGCTAGAGAGAGCCAGTAGCAGCGGTTCACAGACACTTTGGCAGTGTGCTGAGAGTGTGTGTGTGTGTGTGTGGTGTGTGTGTGTGTGTGTGTGTGTGTGTGTGTGTGTGTGTGTGTGTGTGTGTGTGTGTGTGTGTGTGTGTGTGTGTGTGTGTGTGTGTGTGTGTGTGTGTGTGTGTGTGTGTGATATTGGCAGTGTGGTGAGACTCTGTGTCTGTGTGTGCTCCGGCCTGCACTGGAATGTTAGAAAGAGAGAGAGAGAGAGAGAGAGAGAGAGAGAGAGAGAGAGAGAGAGGGAGGAAGAGAGAGAGAGAGGGAGAGAGAGAGAGAGCGGGAGAGAGGGAGAAACAATGTCAGTATTCTTTTGAAATATTAAATGAGAATCTCTGCACTCTTGAAATATTGACTTTTACCCATACCCCCAACAGGGGGCTGAAGACAGTGAGGCGTGTCCTCTCTTGAAGACACGAGGTCTGTCAGCATAAATCATTGACCAGCTTTTTGTTGTGGTTTCGTTGTTGTTCATCGATTAGGCACAAGTTTATATCTGAGAGTTATATCGGTGTGTTTGTGTGTGTGTGTGTGTCTGTGTGTGTGTCTGTGTGTGTGTGTTGGATATTCACTTCTGATTTTTTTTATACTGAAACTGCAAAACAAGTTCAAATATGATTCATTTTGTTTTATAGTTTATTGTCACACGTACGTGACGACTCCGCATTCCCAGTTCCCCGTTGCAACACAACATACACGTGTTTCTCACACGGCCGTGAACGAGGTATGTGGCTAAGAGCTAACTGTTTTGCTTCCCCCTTAACCTCACCCCTCATCACTTAGCGAGCGCCTCCAACTAAGAGGTACTGCAGGTAGTACATGAGTACCCGTGACGTGCTTCTCGCATGCGGGTGCGTGTCTGGTCTTGGTGTTAAAATGGACCGCACTAGGCACGCGTGTTCTGCACTTGTGTTGTTTTGCCCCAATGTGGGTCCCTTTCGGGCCTTTGTGTTTGGCATTTGTTACATTAAAGGTCACGTTACCTCTTTAAAAATAACCTCTGTTTAACCTTTTCCTGTGTTTGTGAGTCGGGGGTCAGCGTGTACGCCCGCAGAGAATGACCAAATTGAGAAGAAGATTCGAGACGAAGATTGGATGTGGTTTCAGGTCATAAATCACAGTTTTTGAGTCCGTTCCGCACAGGGTGTCTCGGTTCCCCCGGCAGGAGCAAAGGTGAACTGACAGATAATGAAGAAGAAGAAGAAGAAGAAGAAGAAGAAGGCAGTTAATCACCACAGCTTGTTTAGTTTTTTTATCAGGGATGTTATCAGGCTCCCCATCCGGATACCTTGTTGTGAATCTAAACAAGGTACCTTAATGGACCGGAGGTCAGAAGGGGTTTCATCCTCCCCGGCCCCCATTCATCACTTGGTTCAAACGGGGGGGTGGAAGATGTGGACCCTTGATAACCTTCTCTTTGTTTAACGAGAGGCTGCTCGGACCGCTCGGAAGTCTGCATGTAGAGGAGCCTTCGTTGACCGAGGTATGGCGAGGTGGTCCAAAGCAGAACACGCACCCTGGTAGATCTTGATCCAAACATATTGAGAGTGGGAGATCGATCAGTAGAGAGAGCTGTCTTTCAGTGAGTTAAAGTTACACAGTTCAAATTATTCTCTTTTGTCTTTAACTCATGTCTTTTGTCTTTAAATATCCAAAAATGACTCTTGTGCTTCCCTTATCTGTCAAAGTTAGCTTTTATTTCCTGGAGTATAAAGGGTTAGATCATCTGTGTTGATATTCTACACAGATGATTGGCCAGTGGATTTATATTCCTCTGCAGGCGAGTGGCGAGGAATGTTCCACTGAAACATTCCCCAGCGCCTTTTGCGTTTGAAGCGACAGGTAGATATTAGACAGTGAGTTGCCCTCACACACATGCTAGGTACCCAGGCTAAACGTACCCCCCCTTGGCTATGTGTGTAAGCCCAGTAGTCCTCTCAAAGTGATTGAGTACTTCATTATTTGCTGGCAATTGTCAGGGATGATTGAGTGGCTACATTGTCTTGGACAGAAACGGAAACAAGAGAGAACAAACGAAGATTACACACCTTCTTCCTTCCCTCCATCCTCTAGGATTACATCCAACGTGAAAGAATACGATTACGTATTACAGTTCCGCTGATTGATGTCTTTCCCGTGGGTTTTTTTGGTCCCATTAGGTAATCATCCCCGCACCTCACACCAGCACAGAGGCACTGGTGATTGTCAGCGAAGCGAAGCGCTCCCTCAGATGTTTCATGGAGGGAAAAACAACAGATTTAGGAAAGTTCACGGTGATGGGGCACCTGCAGCACCTGTCATCAGATTTAGACAGAGACCTCTTGAACATAGATGTTGACTTGGATAACAAGAAGACAGCTTGTGTGTACGTGTGTGGAGGAGGAGGTGGTGGAAGGGGGTGGAGGGGACGGCGTGCGATGAGCGGATAACAGCGCAGCGGACCGATGACACGGCTTAGCCTGGATCAAAAAGGCGGGAGACTGGGTGGAAAATGTGACGTCGATCCTTCAGCCGTCACCGTGGCTGTGGAGGAGGCTGGGGGCGGCTGGTGGAGGTCATTGGTTTTATGTTCAGGATGTATCAGTGAAGAAATAGGGGAAGTGTGTGTGTGTGTGTGTGTGTGTGTGTGGGGGGGGGGGGGGGGGTGATGGGGAGTATGCATTCCATTGTACTTGTTGCCAATGGCAATTAAACATCTTGAATCTTGAATCTTGACTCAACACCCATGGGAAATTCCAATGCTGATATGTTGTAATGCGCACTGACTGGAAACGTAAAACAGTGACAGTCACTCCAATTAGGATGACTATTAACCAACATTTGTATGCTAATTGGTGTCAGTTTTCATGCAAAAAAAAACAAAACCATGGCCAACAAATTTTAAATGGATAATGTTTCAATCGCTTTAAGGTCTCATTTATTCACATTTAACAGAGAGGAAGAAAGCAACCCTGGAGTTCCCCTTCCCTCGAGGGGAGACTTCCGTATGAAAAGGAAATAGCAATGACAGAAAGTCAAGCATAAATTATTCAACTTGGAGAGTTCAGATTTCTTTTGGCACATGATGGAGGCCTCACAACGTGCTCCTTTTAAATTACATCTAAGTCTCTTCTCCCCCCTTGTCCCTCCTCTCTCCTCTCTCCTCTCTCCTCTCTACTCACATGTCTATCCTCTCCTCTCCTCTCCTCTCTCTCCTCTCCTCTCCTCCTCTCCTCTCCTCTCCTCTCCTCTCCTCTCCTCTCCTCTCCTCTCCTCTCCTCTCCTCTCCTCTCCTCTCCTCTCCTCTCCTCTCCTCTCCCCTCCCCTCCCCTCTCTCTCCTCTCCTCTCCTCTCCCCTCCCTCCCCTCCTCTCCTCTCCTCTGCTCTCCTCTCCTCTCCTCTCCTCTCCTCTCCTCTCCTCTCCTCTCCTCTCCTCTCCTCTCCTCTCCTCTGCTCTCCTCTCCTCTCCCTCTCCTCTCCTCTCTCCTCTTCCCCTCTTCTACTTTTCTCCCCTCCCCTCTCTTGCCCCCTCTTCTCTCTCCTATGTTCTCCTCTCTTGCCACCACCCACCCTCCTCCCCCCTTCTCCATAGTGATGTCCCCC
>CM051013.1:14142753-14145253 GCA_027704905.1 Muraenolepis orangiensis | reverse complement strand
TAACGAGGATTGGACTTTGAGTGAATGTAATCAAATGAAGATTGAACATTTGGCTGGCTCTCAACAGGTCCTCTCACCAGTTCTCTCTCTCTCTCTCTCTCTCTCTCTCTCTCTCTCTCTCTCTCTCTCTCTTTAAATAAATCAGCTTTGCGCTACTTAGCTAGTGAAACAGTAGCATAGCTCTGTTTACACAGGCAGGGAACAGGAAAGTAAGGCCCTCCAGGCCAACACTCAGGGTTTAAGTATGGTATTGTGTGTCCTGTGAGTGAATAGAGTCATTTTCCTATGAAACATAAACTCTAACATAACGTAACATAACAAACGTGTGTGTGTGTGTGTGTGTGTGTGTGTGTGTTTACATTTCTTTGACATGTGTATAGCTGTAAGCGTTCGTCGTGACGCATACGTGCTGAGTAAACAAAACATACTTTTGTATCATACTTTCCATCAGAAATAGCTCTATTATCATGCATGCATGCAATATGTCCGCCCCATCTGACAGACAGAAGAGGACACTCTGTCTGTATCATACAAGTGTATGCATAAACACAAAGAGAGAGTGGAGCTGTCAATGTAAAGAATCAGAGCCACCGAGTCCGTAATGGCCCAGTGTGAACAGAACACGTCAGTCAAACATCCCACGATACCGAGGCGTGTCGAGGGATTCTGTGACAGCTGGGCTCGAGGAGGCACCACCAGTGTAACTTAATATGAACCACACACACACACACACACATACACACACACACACACACACACACACACACACACACACGCATAGGACCGCATCTTTAAGGTGCACACGCACACCTAGGCACCTTTTACCTGAAGGGCAGCTTGGAGCTGTGTAAGTTGATAGACTCTTGGGAGATGGGTGTAGGCCGCCATAGGGCGGGAGATTGATACGTACGAATGTTTAGGAAGGAGGTGGTGTGTGGTTGTCTGATCAAGCCCGGGAGGGATGGAAAATCCTACCCCAGCATGACATCGCATACCAGTGTGTATTTAGTAGAGCAAGACAGACGGGAAGTAAATGTGATTTATTAGCGGAGTTTCCCCTGCTGATGTGCATCTGTGTGCTGTGTGTGTGGTTATGTAAGCTTCACTTACGTAAGCTTTACTTTATTTGTTAAGGTTTTAAATGTGTCACGAATGTCACTTTTTGAAAACCAAGTGCTCACATATCAGTAGGTGAGGCAAGTGGAAGTCGTTTTTATTATCTTCCTTGGCACCTAGCAGCCTTGGTGCCTCGGCGTCAGAAAACGTCAACATGGATTTTTACATAAAAAACTTGTAATATTTTTCCACGTCGAGTTACTTCAGATATCTTTCATATCCCTGCAGTAGCACTGCAGTGTCATCCCAATTTCCCTTTTTTAGGGCTTAACCACAGAAAGTTATTACAAGCACACCAGGAACTGTGTCAAAGTCTGATTTCAGAGGCCAGGAAGGGGGTTTTCAGAGGCCAGGGGGGGGTTAGCGTATTTTGCTAAACGTCGAAAATGTCTTCCTCGCAAACTTCCCAGCGTACCGGCGTCTCCCCGACATGTGGGGGCTTATGGTAATGAAGCAAGTTGAGGGATAAAGAGATTTGTTACCAATCCTGCCTGTCATCTTCCTAAGCGTCTCCGCAGACAAAACCTCTTAGCGCTAAAGAACCGGCTAGCTTTTCCCGCGATGACACCAAGAAGTGAGCATGCGGGTTTTCCGTGTGTGTGCGGTAGAACACGCTTCACTTGTGTCGTTGCGATACAAACACATGGGGTAGGAGTGATGGGTTAGGGATTTACAGGTGAGAGGCTTGGGTTTATGACTCCTGGCTGAAGCTTACTTTTTGAGTTTGATTCCCGATGTATGCAGGCGAACCGGTAGGCATTCCTGAGCTGAAGATGGCTAACCCTGCTCCATTGTTTCTTTCATCTGAATTCACCTAACATCACTTTGGGTGAATTCAAAAGTTCAACATGAGCATTTAACAGTTGTTTTTTATGAAGACATTTTCCACGAGGAAAAGCAGCGAAATGTTGGCACGAGTACCGCATCTTTCATCTTTCAAGAAGACTGAGCGGATTATGTTTTTTTTCAACATTATTTTCGCAGAGAGAACTATCAGCCACTGTGGTGGCGCTTCTGGTGCTTCGTGCATCGAACGTCCGAAATGTCAATCTGAAATGTCAGCGGGTCCGTCCAACAGAAGGACACCGCCAGAACAAACACAGCCCATTGTACTTCTGAGATAGCGGCACTCGTCACGATCATCTGGAATCCTCCATCCTGCCCGGCTCCTCCAAGATGCCCTCGTGAAAATGAGTGGAATTCCTCAGTGGAACTAATGGACAGTTACTATAAAGGGCAGCCGCCGCTTGCAGAATCCTGCATGCTTCAGTTTTTTCGCTGTGGGAAGACTTCTTAAAGACGTCTGCTTCTTAAAAACAAAAATAATACAAAATATTTCTCAGGGCTGGGATTATGGCGCTTGAAACGGACAGTGATGGATTTC
>CM051013.1:14117753-14122753 GCA_027704905.1 Muraenolepis orangiensis | reverse complement strand
TGCGTGCGTGCGTGCCGTGCGTGCGTTGCGTGCGTGCGTGCGTGCTGTGCGTGCGTTGCGTGCGTGCGTGCGTGCGTGCGTGCGTGCGTGCGTGCGTGCGTGTGTGCGTGTGTGTGTGTGTGTGTGTGTGTGCGTGTGTGTGTGCTTCAATACATTCGTACCTGTAATGTTTATCTAACTTGCAGCTGCCCCTGGGGCTACTGCTGGATGCTAGAGAGGAGCCAACCGGAGACGTATCAAGAGTTCTTTGGCTTGTTGTGGTTGTTGCTGATAGCATCATTATGCAGCCACCTTAACAACTCTAGGATCAGTGGGGTGCGCTTGTTTTGTATGCCGAAAACAGCCGGGCCGAGATCAGATCTGTGTGTTGAAGAAAAATAAACAGCTTGCATGTGTTTAAGATCACATGATTGAGACAACGTTAACAGAGAGGAGATATTTGACACTTTGACACTATGTCTCTCGCACAGCTTTGCGGGGAAGAAAATAAAGCAGATTTTGTTAAGTAAACGGTTTGGCCTTGCATGCTCTGTGTTGTTAATTGTGCGACACACTGTGTTACAGTGTAGCATATAGTGCTGGCCGGGCAACCTCCAGCACCTGCTTCTCCCTATGGAACAAAAGGCTCTTTATGCTGTGCTAACTATGCTATACTATTTACAGTGCTGGCTGCTTCCCATTGCGTCCAATGTAAAGTATACATGGTCAACGTTTTCTGACAGCACTGAAGTGAAGGGTTGTCTTTTTAGATTTGCCTGAGTAGGATTTAGCACATGTGCATTTTATTAATAACGTTTTGAGTTCAGAGGAACGTTGTGGAAATGTGACCTGTGATGCATCTTGCCTGTGATGCATCTCTCTCTCTCTCTCTCTCTCTCTCTCTCTCTCTCTCTCTCTCTCTCTCTCTCTCTCTCTCTCTCTCTCTCTCTCTCTCTCTCTCTCTCTCTCTCTCTCTCTCTCTCTCTCTCTCTCTCTCTCTCTCTCTCTCTCTCTCTCTCTCCCCTGCCCCCCATCTATCTCCCCAACTCTTCCTGTTTTTCAAGAGGAAGAAAGACACACACACACACACACACACACACACACACACACACACACACACTGAGTCTCAGACCAACGGGAGCAAAAGCCACCAATAAGCTGCAGCAACTCATTAATGATCTGTAAAGACCAAGCAGCCACCCCCCCCCCCCCCCCCCCCTGCTGCTGCCCGCAAACACCACCCTCATTGCATTCTATTCTCCACCTTTCTACTTCTCCTTCCATCCCTTCTTTTCATCCCTGGCTTGCGAGGAGGTACAGACCTGTTGGTCCCGGGCCAGACAAATAAGCCCTGCAGAACAATGGCTTCCCTTTTTGTCCTTCTTCCTCCTCCTGCGCTCCCCTTCTCTCCTCATCTCCTCTTCCTCCTCCTCCTCCTCCTCCTCATCTCCTCCTCCTCCTCCTCCTCCTCCTCCTCCTCCTCCTCCTCCTCCTCCTCCTCCTCCTCCTCCTCCTCCTCCTCCTCCTCCTATGCTGTCACTCCACCTGTCATCATCTCAGTGGGGCATGAATGTTGTTTGGTTACCGGTGACCCACCAGCTGCTGTATGACTTTAATGTACATGGAAAATGCATGGCTATACTGTATGTCTCTCTCTCTCTCTCTCTCTCTCTCTCTCTCTCTCTCTCTCTCTCTCTCTCTCTCTCTCTCTCTCTCTCTCTCTCTCTCTCTCTCTCTCTCTCTCTCTCTCTCTCTCTCTCTCTCTCTCTCTCTCTCTCTCTCTCTCCCCATCTCTCTCCCTCTCTTCCTACTCTCTCTCCCTCTCTTTCTCCAACTCCCCCTATCCCTATCCCCCCCCCCTCTCTCTCTCTCTCTCTCTCTCTCTCTCTCTCTCTCTCTCTCTCTCTCTCTCTCTCTAAGCTGTGCTTGTGGAGGCTTGCTGGTTAAACTGCCGCATGGTGTCCATTAATTGCTGTGGAGTTGCCCTCCAACCTTGCTGTTAAAAGCCTTCGTCCCCTGCTGGGCTCAGCCCTTTGTCCGACCCGCTCTATTATCAGACTGGAGCTCTGACAGGCACACACACACACACACACACAGACACACACACAGACACACACACACAGCAAGCACACAGGCACACACACAGGCTTGCACACACAGACTCACACACACACACACACACACACACACACACACACACACACACACACACACACACACACACACACACACACACACACACACACACACACACACACACACACACACACACACACACACACACACACACACACACACACACACACACACACACACATGCACCTCTTGGATGTACTCTTGCTGTCTTCTTGTCATTCTGTTTATATTTCCTCCTATTTCTCTCTCTCTTTATCTTTCTTACACACTCTCCTGCTGTCACTCTCTCTCTGTTTATATCTGTTTATATATAATGATTCCACTCTTTCTTGCACTCTCTCTCCATCCTCTCCCACCTCTTTTTCTCTCTCCATCTTTCTCTCCACCTCTCTCTCTCTCTCTCTCTCTCTCTGTCCGTCTTTCTCCACCGTTCTGACTGTCTGACTGTCTGTCTTTCTGACTCTCTCCTGCTGTGTCTCTTGTACCTTTATTCTTTAATTATCCCTCTCTCTCTCTCTCTTTCTGTCTCTCTGTGTCTATCCCTCTCTCTGCCACGCCTGTGTGCCTATTGAAGGTGATGAACTGACCGCAAGGCATTACGTTATCTGACGAGGAGGCATTATGGCACATCGTAGGAGAGGGAGAGGCTCCCAAGGCTGAGGAGAGGGGAACCATGTTCATAACAAACCTTAAAGGCCCAGCGTTGTCCCACTGTTATGAAGCACATGTGTTGTGGGTTGTGTTGCACCTGCAGGAACCAGGAGCAGTAGTCTTACATATACAGCTGTAAAGTCAACAGCCCCCTCGGGAACATTATAAAAAACAGCGCTCTATACAGTGCTTCTATGTTTCTCTGTATTATGCTGAGGCACTCGGCATGGTAGTGTGCAATGGGGAAAGGGAGAAACAGAGAGAGAGAGAGAGAGAGAGACACAGAGACATGGAGAGAGAGACACAGAGACATAGAGAGAGAGACACAGAGACACAGAGACATAGAGAGAGAGACACAGAGACACAGAGACATAGAGAGAGAGACACAGAGACACAGAGACATGGAGAGAGAGACACACAGAGACATATAGAGAGAGACACACAGAGACACAGAGAGAGGGAGACACAGAGACACAGAGACACAGAGACATGGAGAGAGCGACACACAGAGACATAGAGAGAGAGACACACAGAGACATATAGAGAGAGAGACACAGAGACATGGAGAGAGAGAGAGAGACACAGAGACATAGAGAGAGAGACACACAGAGACATAGAGAGAGGGAGACACAGAGACATAGAGAGAGACACAGAGACATAGAGAGAGAGACACACAGAGACATAGAGAGAGGGAGACAGAGACATAGAGAGAGAGAGACACAGAGACACAGAGACATAGAGAGACACACAGAGACATAGAGAGAGAGAGACACAGAGACATAGAGAGAGAGACACACAGAGACATAGAGAGAGGGAGACAGAGACACAGAGACATAGAGAGCGAGAGACACAGAGACATAGAGAGCGAGAGGGTTCTGGCTTGTGTTGTGCTGGTTTGGTTGTGTTTTGGTTGTGTTATGCTGTGTTAAATTGTGTTGGGTTGCATTGTACTTTGCTGTGTTATGATATTTGATATATATGACAAATATGCATTGGGTTGTGTTGTGTTATAGTGTAGGGTAGTATAGGGCGTTACAGTGTGTGGTACCAGGTTGTGTTGTGTTCTATGTGGCAGTGTTGTGTTATAGTGTAGGGTAGTATGGGGTGTGTTAGTGTGTTGTCCTTAGGTAGTGTTTTGTTATAGTGTGTTGTACTGGGTTGTGTTTGGTTCTATGTGGCAGTGTTGTGTTATAGTGTGTGTTGAACTGGGCTGTGTTGTGTTACCGTGCGATGTACTGTGTTGTGTTGGGTTACAGTGTGTTGTATTGTGTTATAGTGTGTTGTACTGGATAGTGTAGTGTAGTGGTAGTGTAGTGTTACAGTGTGTTGTACTGGGTAGTGTAGTGTAGTGTAGTGTAGTGTAGTGTTACAGTGTGTTGTACTGGGTAGTGTAGTGTAGTGGTAGTGTAGTGTTACAGTGTGTTGTACTGGGTAGTGTAGTGTAGTGGTAGTGTAGTGTTACAGTGTGTTGTACTGGGTAGTGTAGTGTAGTGTAGTGTTTCAGTGTGTTGGACTGGGTAGTGTAGTGTAGTGGTAGTGTAGTGTTACAGTGTGTTGTACTGGGTAGTGTAGTGTAGTGTAGTGTAGTGTAGTGTAGTGTAGTGTAGTGTAGTGGTAGTGTAGTGTTACAGTGTGTTGTACTGGGTAGTGTAGTGTAGTGTAGTGTAGTGTAGTGTAGTGTAGTGTAGTGTAGTGTAGTGTAGTGTAGTGTAGTGTAGTGTAGTGTAGTGTAGTGTAGTGTTACAGAGTGTTGTACTGGGTAGTGTAGTGTAGTGGTAGTGTAGTGTTACAGTGTGTTGTACTGGGTAGTGTAGTGTAGTGTAGTGTAGTGTAGTGTAGTGTAGTGTTACAGTGTGTTGTACTGGGTAGTGTAGTGTAGTGGTAGTGTAGTGTTACAGTGTGTTGTACTGGGTAGTGTAGTGTAGTGGTAGTGTAGTGTTACAGTGTGTTGTACTGGGTAGTGTAGTGTAGTGTAGTGTAGTGTAGTGGTAGTGTAGTGTTACAGTGTGTTGTACTGGGTAGTGTAGTGTAGTGGTAGTGTAGTGTTACAGTGTGTTGTACTGGGTAGTGTAGTGTAGTGGTAGTGTTGTGGTCTGGGGACCTGTGAGAGCTACTCTGTGTCTCCACGCCTCAATAACTCCATTATTCATAGGACTCTCAGCCAAGCCGCTTGGACCTCTGGCCTCCGCTGTATATGTGTGTATGCGTGTGTGTGTGTGTGTGTGTGTGTGTGT
>CM051013.1:14102753-14112753 GCA_027704905.1 Muraenolepis orangiensis | reverse complement strand
TATACATAAAATGTATATAGAAATAAATATATATATATATATATAAAAATTAAAAGGTCATGTAGGTAAGTGTTGAGAGTTGTATCAAGAGCATAAAAGAGTGGAAGAGAGCTAAAAATAAATCTCCCTCGCTCTGCCCCCTCCCTGTTTATGTTTCTCCGTCATTGAGATGATAACACTGTGCGCGCAAATTTGATTGACAGGCAAAATGGCAATTTCAGGGAAGAGATGCAAAATTCATAAAAATTCATACTGAGGCAGGCTCAGTCAACTGGCATTTCAAACAAATTGCACTCAAAGTATAGCTCTTAAATGTTCCCTACGGAGCCTTTAACCTCTAGTATGTCCTGTATTTACCCAACACAGAGCTGCAGCAGTTCCACGGAGTGAGGAGGTATGACTTGGACCGATCCTGCTGCTTCAGCGCGCTGCTATTGGACGAGGAAAGGGGCGGCTCTTCGTCGGCGCTAAGAACTTCCTCATATCCCTCTCGCTGGAAAACATCGGCAAGCAGGAGCATAAGGTTGGTTGAACGCGCTGTCAATCAATATTTTAAAAGCTTTGGAATTGACAAGGAAGGCTTCAAACGCTTCAAAATGTCCATGGCTCATCATGTTTTACATGTCACAAATAATCCACCATTTAGCTCGACTAGATAATATTCCGGGACAGTTTGGGCTTAGTAAACTGAATTATTTTCCTGCTGACAAAGCAGCCAAAGCTGCTTATTCAGTCTTTAATCAGTGACTTTAAATAACGTCTTTGTAGTAATCCAGTTTCATGCATTACAAACAGAATCTGGCTTTCTTCTTCAAACGTTAATTTTGCCATTAAAACATTTCATTACTTCCAGAATAATGGTGTCGCTTAGCATGCAACATAAATGCAGCTGAAAGAGTTTTTCACGCTTTGTGGTTCCACTTTGTGTGTTCAAAGAGCAGCGACGTGGGTGCAGAACCGCCCAGTCAGCAAGCAGATCCCGTCGATAGATCCAAAGCCAAATATATTAACGCAATGTTTCAGAACGTGTAATCTCACCGCAAACATCTGGCGGAGCAACAGCTGATTGCTACCTCATGTCTGTTCTGACCTTAGTTGTGGACTAGGGAGCGCACGCACGCACACACACACACACACACACACACACACACACACACACACACACACACACACACACACACACACACACACACACACACACACACACACGCACACACACACACACACGCACACACACACACACACACACACATACTTAAATATCGTGGCATAAGATTTATGATTTGACTGAAGCAGAAGAGTTTGATTCATGGGGTGGGTATGCATGTCTCCTCCTTGCAGGCCATCACCTGCATGCTGTCTTGGATGTTGTTGAATTGGCATTTAAATGACGTCACTAAACTGCGTGACTCACACAGAAGTAGCGGTAATGACACGGTTGCCTGGCGTCCTCACCCTGATCGAACGTGTAATCACAGCCATTCCTCAGCGGGAGTCAGGAACCAGCGCCAGGAGTGAACAGGGTCGTCACGCAGAGGAGAGGCCCGTGACGACGGCGGTCGACATTGACTTGGCAGCGGAAAACAAAGCAGCATCGCTGTTATCTTGAGTTTGACTCTTGACCCTTGACATTGCAGATCTACTGGCCTGCTCCCGTCGACTGGAGGGAGGAGTGCAACTGGGCTGGCAAGGACATCAACGTAAGTGGACCGGAACCATCCGCTCTGTTCTGTTCTTTTTAATCTCATAATCTGTTCTCTTTCGGGGTGTTTGTAGCTACCTTGGGACTCACGACAGCCAGCCGAATGCTAGGCTAAGAGGACTGACTCACAAAAACATTCAGTCTGATGTGGATTTTCACTCTGATGTCTTTAGGGACATTGAACCCCTGGATCCCTCAGGAACTGAACTCAGCTACTGTATCATGTCAGAGATTCACCAGAGTGTTCACCAGTATCCCAATCCAAAGTATCCAGTGACGTTTCGTCCATTTCATTGATCGTTAATAACACAAAACATTGTCCTGCTTACGTTGAAGTCATCTGGTGGTTAGTGTGTAGTGGGGTCTGGTGGGGCTGGGCCTGGAGACCATGGCTTTGCCCTCGTTGACCTGTACTTAGAGGCCACCTAGTAGCCCTTTTAGACCACCCAGGTCCCCATTGCACACGGACATCAATCTCCACTATAGCCTGTCAGTTTCAGGGCCTGCCTGGGATCTAGTATGTATGTGTATTAGCGTGCACTTGGATGCATTACTTCATATGTTTGACTGTTTGTGTGTGTGTGTGTGTGTGTGAGTGTGTGTGTGTGTGTGTGTGTGTGTTTGAACCCCTTAATAAGCACGATAACACAGCTGTAGACAGACAACGACCTCCATTCATAACTCTACTACTATGGTATTTAGTTTCACCTGACCAGAGGTCTGTCTGGGTGTGTGCTTACCTCTGGGCCTGTGTGTGTGTGTGCCTGTGTGTGTGTTGTGTGTGTGTGTGTGTGTGTGTGTGTGTGTGTTGTGTGTGTGTGTGTGTGTGTGTGTGTGTGTGTGTGTGTGTGTGTGTGTGTGTGTGTGTGTGTGTGTGTGTGTGTGTGTGTGTGTGTGTTGTGTTGTGTTGTGTGTGTGTGTGTGTGTGTGTGTGTGTGTGTGTGTGTGTGTGTGTGTGTGTGTGTGTGTGTGTGTGTGTGTGTGTGTGTGTGTGTGTGTGTGTGTGTGTGTGTGTGTGTGTGTGTGTGTGTGTGTGTGACACAGAGAAAGTGACAGGGCCCAGTAGAGCCTATTAGTGAAATAGCTTGAGGAAAGCACGGTAAACGGTAGGGAAAAAATACCGATTTGGGAGAGGCAGAAAGGATCCAGGAATGGTCTGGATATTGTTTTAGATTATTCAGCCATACATCAAAAGTCATTTTATTTTCAGAATATTCAAAAGTCCCTCCTCCCTTCCTCTCACCCTCACACACTCTTGTTTTCATCTCTCTATTCATTCAGTTCAAATAATTCAATTTAAGAATGCTTTATTGGCATAACGAATTGCACATTTGTTTTGCCAGAGCACAAAGCACAAAGCATGGCTATCCGAATTCACACAACGATAAACAGATGGTCGAATTTGCATACAACTTAGATACACAAAGATACACCAAAAAATCTACTCAAGTAACAAACTACACATCGTATAAACACAGACAAGCTAACTGAGCCACACACACAATTGACACACTAAGCGCTTGACCTTGAACATTGACACGTTGACACTGACAAGTAACCATTAAGAGCAAGGTACTGGTCTACTGTACAAACTTCCCGGTAATGCAGCTGGACAGATCCCAGTAGATCACCAGTGGTAAGCATCCCATAATATTAAAATAACTATTTCTGGATCCTGTAACGATTACAGACAAACATACTTCCGAACATCCTGCTGCCTGTACTAATGATCAACCCATTGGACACAGGCACACACACACATACGCACACTCACACACACACACACACACACACACACACACGCACACACACATACACACACACACAGATGGAGACCGACTCGCGCACACACACAGATGCACACAGACGGAACGGCACACACACATGCACACAGACAGACTCACAAACACACAAACACAGATGCAGACAGACGCACGCACACACATGCAGACAGAAGCACACACACAGATGCACACACAAACATACACACACACACACACACACACACAAACATCTGTTTTGTGTTGACTGGGGCGTCAGGACAGGGTGTGGCTCTCTTATTTGGCAAACAAAGGTTGCCTCAGTGTTTGTTTATAGCTATAGTGGTAACACCTTAGGCCAGGACTGTGTCTGTGTGTCTGCTTGTGTGTGTGTGTGTGTGTTTGTGTGTGTGTGTGTGTGTGTGTGTGTGTGTGTGTGTGTGTGTGTGTGTGCGTTTTTGGTCTGGAATCGGAAGTCTGTCTGTGGGATATTTTTTTCTAAAAGTATATTCTTTGCAAAGAAAAATGAATCTATCATGTGCAAAGAAAGGACCCAAATCCATCAGATGTGTGTGTGTCTGTATGTGTGTGTGTGTGTGTGTGTGTCTGTTGACGACAATAACTTTCTGATTAAGACAACGCTCCATCTAAACTACCAGCCAGGGAGTCAGTGTGTACTATAACAAGATAGCAAGTAGCAAGTAGTGAGTGGGAAAGTGTATGCAACACAAGCTGTGTTTGTGTGTGTGTGTGTTTGTGTCTGTGTGTGTGTGTGTGTGTGTGCGTGTGTGCGTGCGTGCGTGCGTGCGTGTGTGTGTGTGTGTGTGTGCACGTGTGTGTGTAATCAAGTGTGCGTGTATGTATTTAATAAGCGTATAAGAGTGGTGTGGGTCTCCTGGTGGGGTCTCCTTGTGTGGGTCTCCTCGTGTGGGTCTCCTGGTGGGGTCTGTGGAGTGAGTACTGGCGCGTGGGTGGTCTGGTTCGGGGGGTGGTAGTGGGTCCTGGAGGTGCTTTCAGGTCGGGTCTGGGTGGGTTTGCTGGCAGGTTACTGGCAGGTGTTCAAGATCAAGATCAAGATCACTACATTTTTCTTTTGGACTCATCATATCTACCTCTCGTGCTGCAGTTTATATATTTCACCAACTTGTATTACAAATGTAAATACAACTTGTATTTACACATGCATTTACACCAATACATATTTGATCAAGTGATGCACTTGTAAAAGGTGCACTATAAATATATAGGTAAAATAATTAGTAGTAGCTGTAGTAATAATATTAGTATACAATATATTTCTATTCAGAATACATTCTGTATGGTGAAAACAACTTCTAAAACAGACTCAGCTCTGACTCCTGTACCAGTGCCTGCATCCTGGTCTCCTGTGTACACACACCCACCCACACCCACACACACACACACACTGTGTGTATATGTGTGTGAGTATGTGGGTGTGAGAACTGCTCTCTCTCTCATGGCGGCTCCAGTGTGTCTCTGATGCTGTCACAACAATACAGCAAGCGAAGCCGAGGAGGGGACCGTACCGTGTTGTCATAGGCTGGCTGGCACAGATGAGCTATGCCAGGAATGCACTTCATTAAACAGAGACAGGCCGACAGGGATGGAGAGAAAGGGAGAGACGGGGAGAGGAGGGAGGGATGGAGAGACAGGGAGAGGAGGGAAGGATGGAGAGACAGGGAGAGGAGGGAGGGATGGAGAGGGGGTTTGGGAGGGGTGGAGAGATGGGGAGAGAAGCAAGGGATGGAGAGATGGGGTAAGGGAGGGATTGAGCGGGGTAGAGAGAGGGATGGAGCGGGAGGGATGGAGAGAAAGGGAGAGGGAGGGCTGGAGAAACAGGGAAGGGAGAGAGGGACAGAGAGATTGGGTGAGGGAGGGATGGAGAGACAAGGAGAGGAGGGAGGGAATGAGAGGGGAAGAGGGAGAGAGAGAGAGAGAGAGAGAGATAGACAGAGAGACAGAGCGATAGAGAGATAGGGACTGATGGAAGACAAATAAAAGAGAGAGAGTGTTTAGACTTCTAAATTGAATACCAATCTTAAAAAAGAGAAATAACGAACTTACTATCCAACTATACCAAATGAAAAAGCAAAAGCAGACATTGGTCAGACAAGTGCTCTGAAAAGGCTGTATAATACGTATGTGTGCAATGACCTCTGGTTGTCCGTGTGTGTGTGTCTCAGACGGACTGTGTGAACTACGTGAAGATCCTGCACCACTACAACCGCACCCACCTGTTCGCATGCGGCACGGGAGCCTTCCACCCCACCTGCGCATTCGTGGAGGTGGGGCAGAAGATGGAGGTAATGGACAGGCACTCACACACACAAGTACACCTACACACACACACACACACACACACACACACACACACACACACACACACACACACACACACACACAAACACACACACACACACAATACATGCAGACACATGTAAATACATACACACACGCACACACATGCACATACAAACACACACACACACACACACACACACACCTATGCACACACACACACACACTCACACACCGCTCTCTTGTGTGCTGCAGGACCATGTGTTCAGGATCGACCCCTCTAAGGTGGAGGATGGGAAAGGAAGGAGCCCCTACGACCCACGCCACACAGCTGCCTCTGTGCTCATCGGTAAGGACCAGGAAGTGGTTCACCATGGTTCACCTGCTGTTACGGTCCGTAAACTAGAGGGCCCTGAGTAGAGCGCACCACACCAAAAAGTCCAATTCCGTTCATCACATTTTGGGCTACCTTGCCAACAGACAGACAGACAGACAGACAGACAGACAGACAGACAGACAGACAAACAGGGGTGAACACATAACCTCTGGTCCATCTTAAATGGCAAAGGTAATCATAAGCCACTTTCTGGTGCCTGCTGTATCAAAATGAAACAACGACCGACTCTCTAGCTATAAACTGATCATGTGGAAGAACTTTTTTGTTTAAACACTATTTTAAAACATGCAAAGCCTTAGACTGCGCCACACTTCCACTATATGATCCACCGTCCATCACCAATGCTTACTACATGGTGCTACCAAACGTTGAAAGCAAGAATTAAAGCAATCTGTCATCAACAAGCCCCGTCTTCTTTCCCGTCTCCTAGGCGACGAGCTGTATGCGGGCGTGGCCACCGACCTCATGGGGCGGGACTTCACCATCTTCAGGAGTCTGGGCAAACGGCCGTCCATTCGCACCGAGCAGCATGACTCACGCTGGCTCAATGGTATGTGTGTGTGTGTGTGTGTGAGTGAGTGAGTGAGTGAGTGAGTGAGTGAGTGAGTGAGTGAGTGAGTGAGTGAGTGAGTGAGTGAGTGAGTGAGTGAGTGAGTGAGTGAGTGAGTGTGTGTGTGTGTGTGTGTGTGTGTGTGTGTGTGTGTGTGTGTGTGTGTGTGTGTGTGTGTGTGTGTGTGTGTGTGTGTGTGTGTGTGTGTGTGTGTGTGTGTGTGTGTGTGTGTGTGTGTGTGTGTCGGGTGAAGAGTGAAGGGTAGAAAGTGTAGAAAGTGATTGATTTCAACTTTGGTAGGAAAGGTAAAAAATGATTAAAAGTAGAAGTAAGAAATCGTTGTTTTTTTTAAAAGACACAATTCCTTTTCCAAACTGGTACTATTGTTAATATTAAAAATCATCATAATGCTTCTTCATAATGCATAAGATACATCTTTCAAGGTTGAGTGTGGTCCTGCAGTATTTGAATGCAAAGAATCATACATTATTATCATACATTCATACTCCTTACATATAACATATGAGTAACCTCCCTTATCCTCACTCTCACCCTCCAGAGCCAAAGTTCGTGGGGTCCTTCTGGGTGCCGGAGAGCGAGAACCCCGACGACGACAAGATCTTCTTCTTCTTCCGGGAGACGGCCGTGGAGGCGCAGGGCCTCGGGAAGGCCACCTACTCCCGCATCGGACAGCTCTGCAGGGTGAGGAAAAGGCTTATATATATATATATATACACAGTACATACGCTCTACAACGGTAATATCTAGTCAATATCTACTCTCTTTATCTCTCTTATTTCCACAACTATTTTTACACTCTGTCTCAGCCTCATGATACTCTCCGGGTTATATGTTTAGCCATTTTTTTAAATGTTTTTCTTGTGCTTTTCTTGTACTTTTAACCCCCTCATGAATGACATGTTACGCGTGTTACGCTTTGTGGTCCGTGTGTGTAATTATATTTCATGTATGCGTGGGTTTTTTTTCGTTTTCTTTCCCAGAACGACATGGGCGGTCAGCGTAGTCTGGTGAACAAGTGGACCACCTTCCTGAAGACCCGGCTCATCTGCTCTGTCCCCGGAGCCGACGGCAGCGACACCTACTTCGATGAGCTTCGTAAGTTCTGTTCCTTATTTACCTTCGAGGAGGAGAGGGGAGAGAGGAGGAGAGGAGAGGAGGGGAAGAGAGAGAGAGAGGAGGGGAGAGGAAGGGAAAGGAGAGGAGAGGAGGGGAGAAGAGAGGAGAGGAGAGGAGAGGAGAGGAGAGGAGAGGAGAGGAGAGGAGAGGAGAGGAGAGGAGAGGAGAGGAGAGGAGAGGAGAGGAGAGGAGAGGAGAGGAGAGGAGAGGAGAGAGGAGGGGAGAGGAAGGGAAAGGAGAGGAGGGGGGAGGGGAGGGGAGGGGAGGAGAGGAAGGGAGAGAAAGGGAGAGGAGAGAGGAGAGGAAGGGAGAGAAAGGGAGAGGAGAGAGGAAAGGAGGGGAGAAGAGGAGAGGAAGGGAGAGAAAGGTAGAGGAGAGAGAGGAGAGGAGAGGAATGGAGAAGAGAGGAGGGGAGGGAGGGAGAAGAGTAGGCGAGAGGAGAGGAAGAGGAGGTTATAGGAGGGGAGAGGAAAGGAGAGGGGTTTGTTGCAATACAACAACACATTTAAACCAATTACACAAACCCTTTTCAGGAAATGTTATGTTGATGAAAAGAAAAAAAGATGCTTCAATACAACATTGTTTAAACAATAGTCTAACATTGTGGAAGAATACCAGAAGTGAGAAGAGATTGCCATTTAGAAGAATGAGCTTTCATTCCCAAAATGCCGTCCACTACTTTGTCCAGCTTGTTGGCGTTATCTAACAGATCTCCTAATAAGGCCATGGAGTATATTAGCTACACTCATATGTAACGGTGATGGAACGGTTCCAGGCATTACATATCTTGACCTTACCTTGGGGGGTGCATCTCCTTAAAAATAAATAGTAACTTTTTGCGGTTAGATAAAGTCAATGTTTTCCACAGTCTGAGAACTATTGTGGAAGCCAATTACATTGGTCTGATTTTCCATCCCGACCTGGGGACTTGTTTATGTCCCGGGAGAGAAACATGATACGAGCAAAGATTGAGATATCCAATCTTCATACTAATATGAGCGTACTATAGCAGCCTTACGCGCCATCCCACATTCATTCAGGTTCAGTAGTCATTACAGTCCTAACGCTCAGTATATAGGGGGGGGGGGGAGCCGCAAGATTGGCGGTTCAAGACCCGGAAACACCAGGTTACTGCCTAAGTGCCCTTGAGCAAGGCACCCCCTACACTGCTCCCCGGGCGCTGTACTAATGGCTGCCCACTGCTCCTAACACTAGGATGGGTCAAATGCAGAGAACTAATTTCCCTCGGGATAAAATAAGTAGTTAAAATTAAAAAAATGAATTAAATTATATCTATTCACAAATGATGAATTAAAAACAAACAAATACACCCAAAGGGAGTTGGAACCATGTGTCAAAGCATTGTGTACTCCTCCAAACCTTCTACTAACTAATACAACTGTTGTAATGAGAAGAAGTTAGTTACAAAAAAATAGCCATGAAAACCTGTACCTTAGTAATATGTTCATGAATAACTTACTGGACCGTGCCACACACAGTCTCTCTCCCGTGTCCGTGCATAGGTTCCAGTTCCGTTTAATCCGTCAAATGACATTCACTTGAGTTGGGACCATCCCTCTGTAGGCCTGAAGGTCCTGCAGGTTAGACTGCTGTGGCCTCCTGGCCTCCTGGTTATCAGAGAAAGGTTTCTCTGTGGAGACATGAGACATGGCCTCAGGATGTGTTTATCTTGCTGCTGACCTTTTTCACCCCGAGATATCCACCTCTGACCTCTGTGCATGTGTGCGTGTGTCTGTGTGTGTGTGCCTGTTTGTGTGTGTGTGTGTGTGTGTGTGTGTGTGTGTGTTTGTTCCAGGTGATGTATTTCTGTTGCAGACACGAGACAGGAAAAATCCTTTGGTCTACACGGTCTTCTCCACTTCCAGGTCAGAGAGGGGAGAAGGCGGGCAGGATGTGTGTGTGTGTGTGTGTGTGTGTGTGTGTGTGTGTGTGTGTGTGTGTGTGTGTGTGTGTGTGTGTGTGTGTGTGTGTGTGTGGGGGGGGGGGGGGGGCGTCTGAATGTTTCAGGGTTTTTGCTTGTACATACATGCACAAGGGAGACAACAAAACTAGGGAGAAGCTGAGCACCAATCAGCTGCAATGTTTGGTTGTTGTGTGGAAGTGTAAACAAACGT
>CM051013.1:14072753-14100253 GCA_027704905.1 Muraenolepis orangiensis | reverse complement strand
ATCTTGAGTGTGAGGTTGTTTGGTCTGGTTAGAGGATTATACATAAGCGGTGTGCTAAAAGACCACCCCTAGTGGCAGGTTTTAACACTACACAATTTGATAAACATAACATAGTTGTGGTGTTCAGCAAGGAGAGTGTCTCTTGCACAGGGCGGTACTAATGAGCAATAGATAAGGGATGGAGTTTAGTTGTGTAAACATCAAACTGAACCTTGAATGAAACACAATCTCTAAACAAAATGACACTCAGTTGTAGTCACATCCGAGTGAATTGCAAACAATCGATCACGACTTGTCAACAATCATCAATCATATGAGGTGTAAGACAGTATTACATATTCTTGTTAGTGGAACATTTAAAGTCAATCCCACAATTTGCCGACATTGCGCATTCCAGCAATATTTCCCTCAAGTGGGCCTTTTAAATATAGAAATATGGATACTAACAGTGAAAGTTGTTTGTTGTGTGTCTGTCATGGTTGCAGACAAAGGGACGGTTCTGAAGGTGATCAGCGTTCCCAAGGAGCGCTGGAACAACATGGAGGATCTGCTGTTGGAGGAGCTGGAGGTCTTCAAGGTACAGCCGCCCGTCACCTTGCTTCTATCGGACGCTAAAACGAAATATGTGATAAACAAGCGATTTGGAGGTTTTTCACCCTGCAAGCGCATACCAAGTGAATCGAGTCAATCCCAATTTGTACAGCCCGCAGAAAAAGGGCTTCGCGGCACTACAGTATATGACTCTGCAATCGACAACACTGCCATGTCTCTATATAATACATCTAGTAGTAATAGTTTGGTTTTCTTGTACCCTCAGGATGCCTCATCCATCATCAACATGCAGATCTCCTCGAAACGCGTAAGTCTATATGTCAATATTCCACTCAATACCTCGTTATGGATTCAATCAATGCAGAACACCTCCTTCCCTGCTCACTGCTTATGAATTCAAATAATTAGGTTGTTTCTTATGACCACCCGATTTCGGTCCAATAGCAACAGCTGTACGTGGGCTCGGACACCGCTATCGCCCAGGTGCCCCTCCACCGCTGTAGCGTGTACGGGAAGGCCTGTGCCGAGTGCTGCCTGGCCCGAGACCCCTACTGTGCCTGGGACGGGACCTCCTGCACCCGCTACCTGCCCAACACCAAGAGGTAAGGACCCGGGGTGCCGCCCTGGGGGACCTCATCAACGGTCCAGGAAATACAATCTAGATCTTAAGATCTCAAGATCTAATGTGATTTAGAGTAAGGCACAAAGGGAATACAGGAGACGCAATTGGAACATTCTGAAATATGGATTTCCGGATCATTGATAATACGAGACGTGTGTGAGTCGTATTCTTTCACAATCCTATGCTTTCTTTGGTCTGACACACAATCACTTGTTTGTTTCTCATCGTTGCTAGTATTCACTGACGGACCACTGAGGAAAAAATGTCATATTTACATACTCTGTTCTTGTATTTCTCTCTATTTCTGTGAAGAAGTGAAATATTGTGAGTAGAAATAAGTAAAATAGATGGAGGCTTCCAAAGCCCAGCCACTAAGCTAGCCAAAGTTGAAGAAGCTAGCCAAAGTTTAATTTGATCAGAGATGTGAAATGAGATAGAGCACACAGCCATTGTGAGGACCGGCTCTCAGTAGGTCAGTCCTGCAACCCCAGTGCAACCCCGATGTGTCTCTCTCTCTCTAGTCGATGATGATGAAGTGATGTCAACACAACGTCCAAAGTTGATGACCTTCATAAACCATGTGATCTCTGTTCTTTTTTTTGAACAGGCGTTTCCGTCGACAGGATGTGAGGAACGGAGACCCAAACACTCTGTGTTCTGGAGGTGAGAGCTGCTGTGTTATAATACCCACCACCCTGTAGACCTCCAGAAACCCTGGACCTCTAGAACACCCCGGTCACCTTTGACCATCACAGCCCACAATAGCAGCTTTCTTTGCCTCTGGGCGTCCCTTGGCCCAGCGGATCGCATAACGCTAATCACTAGATTCTGCAAATTCGCTGGTGACTTATCGGATTTCACCCTGTGGCATCTATGTGAACTGGCGAAGGTCAAAGCGAGTATCTAAGTCGGGAGAGTGAGAGAAAAAAGTTGCACCAATGGCTTTTATGCAATAGAACTTATAGTCTTTGCAATAACGTTTTTTAGTTTTGTGGCTTCAACGGTTCCCTTTCATAGTCTATGGTAGTACTAATAATAAAGTTCATTGAATACAAACATAAACCAAATACCCCCTTCAAATCACAGTGCACAGTGGCATGGATGCACATTCATCATAGTTTGAGCGAGTATAATAATGCTATTATTGCTCACTAATGTCCATGGTGGAGATTTATGGCACAGAAGTGAGGAAGCTCTTTATTGCAGCACTCCATCAATGACAGACTGTGTCTCGGTCCAGCCGGGCCGTCTTCCTGAGGTCATGCGAGGTCACGAAGAGAGAGCCCATGGCTACTTGTTTCTTGTTCGCCGGCGTGGTAGCATGCTGCGCTCCCAGCACTCGCTATAACTGAATATATATAACTTAATTTATACAAACTAGAACTGAATATAACTAAATCTGCACAAGCTGAACTTCATTCTGAATCTGAGGGACCGGTGTTTAGCAAGAGTTGAAAATGAATGTGAGAGCAGAGTTCAAACTTGCAAGGAAATGGGACAAATTGAAAGGTTTAGGTGGGAAAGGTGCCCATTCACAATGGTTACATTGTGTACGCATACACATTGACATTGCATTGGCTTTGACAATTACATTTACCCTAAACCCTTTAAATATCCTCTCACTGCTCTATTATATTCCACTCGACCATATGTGGTAGATGAATATTTTCATGAGATGCTGTATGTGTGTTTTTACCGCCCCCGCAGACCACCACAAGCATCGCGTGATAGAGCGTCAACTGTACGGAGTGGAGAGCAGCAGCACGTTCTTGGAGTGCATTCCCAAATCCCTGCAGGCCAGAGTCACCTGGACCTTCCAGAAGAATCCACAGCAGACTCGTGAAGAGGTGAGGAGAGATGTCTTCATCTAGTTTGACCGTCCTACTGAGATTAATCGTAATGTATTGTCATTTAGACGTGTTTTGACTTATTTTCCTGTTTCCTCAGGTGCGTCTGGATGACCGGGTCCTTCAGACGGACAGGGGCCTTCTGATTCGCCGGGTCTTGAAGAGAGACGTTGGCGTCTACCAATGTCACGCCATGGAGCACGGCTTCACTCAAACCCTGCTGGGCATCACGCTAGAAGTGGTCCCCTCCACCTCCTCCTCCACCGCCTCCTCCGTGTCCAACCTGCCCTCCGACTCCCCCGTCCGATTGGAGCCCCGCAGTGGGGGCGGGCCCCCGTTGACCAATCAAAAACTGTGGTACCGGGACTTCATGCAGCTGGTGGACCACCCCAACCTGAGCACCGTTGACCAGATATGCGAGCAGGTTTGGGCGCGCAAGGCGGCCAGCGACCAATCGGAGAAGGTCGCCGCCAGGCAAGTCCCGCCTCTTGCCCCGGTAAACCGGCCACCCAAACAGAAGTGGAAACACCTGCAGGATATCCGGAAGGGGAGGAACCGGCGAACCCACGACGGGAAGCAGAACCCGCGGGCCCCACGCAGTGCCGGCGATTAACCATGAGAGAGAGAGAGAGAGAGAGAGAGAGACAGTGCATGATGGAGAGAGAGTGATAGAGAGAGAGAGACAACCGGTTTAGCAGGAGAAAGATACAAACAAAAACAAAATGTTAGAAAGACATTGAGAGACCAAAAAAAAATCACACTTGCACATGCACAACACACACACATACTGTACATACACACCACACACACACACACACACACACACATTTGCACGCACATTTATGAGCACATACAGTACATACAAAGACCCTCTTGTATATATTAAACTATGGATGTCCCCTAACTATATACTACCCACCCCTCCCCCACCAACTCTTCGCCCATCCAAATCACCTCTGGCAAGTTCTGCATGCACCCCACCCCCAAATTGCCCCTGGTTCTGCACGTGTCTCGCCAGCAAAAAAATGACTATAAGCCGTTAAACATGGGAGGACACCCATCCTTCCACACACCATTTTTTCCCGGAGGACACAGTTTGTTACAGACACACACACGCTCTCTCCCGCCCCTGCCCTGCTTGCATTTCGTCGGGACCGCGGTCACGTCGCGGTGGAAAAGGTTCCTTGGGAGTCAGTGACGCCTTTTCTTTGTTTATTCGATCACAGGCAAATGTGTGCCTGGACAAAATCTCACTCGAAACTTTTTAGCTCGCTCTTTTTCTTTTTTTTTCTCTCCTCTGACCCACGACTGCATCCTGTGGAAAAAGTGACCCCCTCGAAAAACTCTCATGGACACACCATGCAAAGCCGTAGGGTCGGTTCTTTTAAAAACCACTGCAGTGGAAACGGGTCCAATGAGGTGGACCTGAAAGGTAGCCTACTAGCAGCGGCGGTTCTGGACTGTGAAAAAAAACAAGAAAAAAACCACTCCACAATGGGATGTACTAGAAAAACAATGGTCTTGGAAATGTTCATCAGATCACACGAGAGACACAAAACGAAACGCACACTCACAATAACAATCCACACGTTACACACATCAGTGCGTCTGTTTCACACGTGGCACATACGGATCGAGCTGAACATGCTTCGGGGCTGCGATGGATATTTGAGTGAAATGAAAACCAAAACAACAGAACGGCTTTCCATTTTCCACTAGCGTAGGGGAGAGTTTAGACCTGTCTGATGGCACGCTAATGACGGTTGTTCTCACTTCGTTCGTCTGCATCACGAGAGAGAGTCAGTCGTGGAGAGTTTAAACACACGGAACATCCATCTGAATCGCAACAGAAGAGTCGGAAACATACGTTTTCAAACGGCAATAACATTTTGATAACACACCCAAAAAGAAATACTTCTGAACTTCTTAACCTATGTCGCTTGGATTTTATAATAATAACATTTAAATCATTTCACATTGTATGGGGACAAAATCCTTCGGATTATTAAGCAACCTCCCGAGATCCTGTAAGCGTGTGTTCACAATAAGACACTCGTTCTTAATAGAAGTCTTATGATTCTAAACGCTATAATAAATAGAGACTCATCAGCCATCTGCTGAAGCTCATGGCCCATGTGTGAGGAGGACATGGCATGACTCCTTCTGAGCGCCAGCGAGACAAGGAGCAGGAGGAGCAGGAGGAGAGGAGTGTGTGTGTGTCTGAGGAGAGGAGAGATGAGGGAGGGAGGAAATGGCTTCTATTCTCCGCGAATCCTAGGACATTTCCGTCTTAGTATGACAACCCATGTTCATGGGCGGATGGTATGTATTAGCATGATATTTATGAGTGAAACTATTATTTGTATTTTCAACTGTACTTCTACTTCTTTTTTCCACTGTTGTTGCATATGTTTGTTTTTTGTGTGACATATATATATATATATATATAAATATATATATATATATGCAGAAATGTTATCAAATTAGATGACTGTGACACTCTCACAGGGACACACACACACACACACACACCGGAAACTAAATTTCCATGTGGTACTAAATAGACCAGTGAATCGTCGTTCACCATCCGGTACTAAAATGCACAGAATGCTGTTCTTTGTTGCCACTAACTAACTTTTTTTCTTGCAGTTTTGCTGCAAAATACATCTGTGTGCTCTTCACACATGTAACAACAACACTTCTCCTTTTTATATAGCATTTAAGTCATTTTGTAGTCGAGGACTGTACTCTTTTGCTGCTCAAGTCTTCCGATTGGACAACGAGGACAATAACGATAACCTCCAAGTCTCAGTCTATAGTCTATATACCTTTCTTGTCTGTAGCTGGTGGTAGATTTTCTGACCAGATGAGTGGCAGAGAAAACCCGTTTGTTGGTCCCCATGTGGTGAAAGGGTTGTGTATACCGCCCCCTAGTGTCCATTGTGTGTGCATACGCTCCATGCGAGTATCCATCCGTGGTACATTTACTTTGTATAGTCTGTGGATATGAACGAGGACAGCTGGCTTTGTAAGATAAAAAAAAAAACCTTGCTTTTCAATTTTTTTAATGAAAATATGTTTTTTTTTGTTATGGAA
The DNA here is from genome assembly GCA_027704905.1 of Muraenolepis orangiensis. NCBI lineage: Eukaryota > Metazoa > Chordata > Actinopteri > Gadiformes > Muraenolepididae > Muraenolepis > Muraenolepis orangiensis. The sequence goes on along the minus strand of CM051013.1, from coordinate 14,094,136 downwards.
AGATGCCTAGTTTGTATGGCTCACACACAGCAGGAGTGAGCTTAACCATATGTCATACAAATCACAGCGACCAACAGTTAATGCAATACATATCTGCCTTACAAAACAGTTCCAGCAGATTCATAATATTTCGATTTTTTTTCTAAAGCAATCTTCAAATAACTTGAAATGTGAACATAACCGTATGTTTTGTCTCATTCCTTATCCGGTCACGCAGAGCAGTATAGTAGGACCTTGAGTGGACATTAGACGTATGGAGTCATTGTTGTTATTTATAGTCCTTCTCGATGTAATTAACTCATTAAACTGAATTTTGAAACGTGCGGTTGCAGTTTGTTTAAAGGGACCACTCGACAAGGTGACATTGCATCCAAAAATAAGGATAAAAAAAATACAAAATAATCTAAAGCTGAAACCAGCAATTGGAATATTAGTCGGATTAGTCAGAGCTAATTTGGTTTGAATTTGATGTGCTTGCTTTTCTTATTTTCGGATGATGTTTACACACGAGGCTCCCGTTAAACCGACTGTGGTCCGAGGCCCTTTCGGAACGTTTGCATGGCCGATGTGAGTTGCTTCATGCGTATGACAATGGTTAGCTAGGAGGAGCAATAGTCGAAAGCAAGTAAAGAGGTAGAGACAGTAAGCACAATGTTGAATATTATTAGTTATATACGTATTTATGTGCAAACATAAGCTGATATGTTGTGGTGGAATTTCTTATTTTATTTTTTCATTTTCAATGTAGATTTTAATGTATAGCTTTTCATGTTCTTCAAAAAAAAGACACACCCGCCCCTAAAGTGTTTTTTTTTTACTACTAATAAGGAAAGACACTTCCTGACCTTTCTGTCCAATAAGAATTCTTTACACACCCTTATATAAAGACTGATTAGTAGAATGACATAGGGTATGCTTTCCTGATTGTGTGTGTGTGTGCGTGTGTGCGTGTGTGCGTGTGTGCGTGTGTGTGTGTGTGTGTGCGTGCGTGTGTGTGTGTGTGTGCGTCTGCGCGCGTGCATGCATGCGTGCGTTGTATGGACGGAAATACCCTGTATAAAATGGCTAAGGAAAGTGTGTTTCGAGAGAGGTTTGTTTCTGAAAGGTCAAAGGTGAAAGGCCAAAGTTAAAGGTGTGCGCTGCAGCAATACTCCCGAGGCTCTTTGTGAACTGTTGTGTCGGATTGTTTTTGATTAACACAATAAAAAAAGTATCCATTTACTACCTTTCCGTTCACTTTATTTTATGCAATACACACATGTGGCCAGTAGAGGACACTGAACGATAGCGCTTTCATGAACGCGTTAACTGCGTTACAGCTTAGACTACTTCAGCTGTGTCAGCATGTTATTGATTCATATTCTGATAAGCCAAATTTCCCTAATATTAAGTATAAGTGTAAAGTTGACACAATTGATAAAACGTTTAATAAAATATGGTTTATTCAGTAACTAAGTATAGCATCTTATGTATGTGTTCTTGTGTATCCTTTACTTTCAGGCCTGTAGATCAATTATGTGGGTTCAACACACAGGTCAATACGGTGATCATTCTTGCCAAACAAGACTATGCAAAGATCTTTTAAGAACACACACACACACACAGGGAAGGAGGCCTTACACACACACACACACACACACACACACACACACAAATACACACACACACACACACACACACACACACACACACACACACACACACACACACACACATACACACACACACACACACACACACACACACACACACACACACATACACAAACATACACACACACACACACACACACACACACACACACACACACACACACACATACATACACACACACACACACACACACACACACACACACACACACACACACACACACACACACACACACACACACACACACACACACACACACACACACACACACACACACACACACACAAACATACATAAACATACACACACACACACACACACACACACACACACACACACACACACACACACACACACACACACACACACACACACACACACACACACACACACACACCTTGCACAAATTAGCAAAATCACTTGCATACCGCCGAATGAAAAACGTTCACATATGTTTTTTGTATTTAAACAAATGAACACACATGTATTTGAACACACACACACACACACACACACACACACACACACACACACACACACCACACACACACACACACACACACACACACACACACACACACACACACACACACACACACACACACACACACACACACACAGGTATGAATGAATGCAGTATGTGGTCACTCACCAGTCATAAACACATAGGAAATGAAATGGGAGCCATATTACTCCAACTGGGAAGCCATTAGTTCCCTGGTGCTTCTAAAGGCCTCACCCACTGGGACGGAGGCCTTTCTGTGTGTGTGTGTGTGTGTGTGTGTGTGTGTGTGTGTGTGTGTGTGTGTGTGTGTGTGTGTGTGTGTGTGTGTGAGGCCTTCCTTCCTCCTGGGGTCTGTGTGTGTGTGTCTTTGAAAACTGTGAACCTGATGTTAGCCATGGTGCAGCCATAATTACTGGCCCTTATTGTGCAGATGAATTGTGTTAACATATTGTTTTACATAATTCAATGTGTGGGAGAATTTCCCCACCTGCTATACACTCTCTTGAAAACACTACACTTTTACTATAAGGTCAAGGTCAAGAAGGCCCCTAAAAATCTAATCAAGAAGTCAAATGTTAGGCCCTAATAAAAAAAAAAATTAACCCTTGGTGACCCGGATCATCAGCGCTAAACTTGAGTATGGCACAGAGGGGTTTGTGTAGCTATGTAACCTGATATCACTAAGCCCCAGGCACACACACACACACACACACACACACACACACACACACACACACACACACACACACACACACACACACACACACACACACACACACACACACACACACACACACACACACACACACACACACATACCCACATGTAAGCAGATGCACACATGCACACACACACACACACAGGTCCACAGACACCCATTAACACACATTCATGAACATACACCCACACACGCAGACACACACACATGCACATGCACACACACACACACACAGGCCTTACAGACACGCACACGCACACACCAACTCATGCAGGAGATATAGGCAGGCCTGTTTACATTCGATTCGTTGCACTGGTACATAAGAGGAATGAGAGAGTGCTTTTTAATGTGACTCACTTTCCATTCATTACTGTAGTAAAGACAAGAGTCAAAACTAGACATCATAGGTCACATCTCGGCACCTATAATAGAATTCCCTTTGTGAAGAGTTAGCTTTTTACCCAAATGACTATGAAACACGAGACACGATGAAAAAGGTTAAAAGGGAAAGTGGAGAAAGCATTGGCCGGAGGAGTGGCTCCTTTTAAAAGGCTGAGGATGAGATGAGAAAGCTGTGATTGTTGGTGTTTTATTCCCTCGTATCTGAGAAAAACATATGCTGGACAAAAATGGAGCAAAAGGAAACATAGAAATATTGAGAAAGAGAGAATGAAACGACAAAGCAAACATAAACAAAACATTTAGTTGGCAAGCGCCCGTTGAAATGGACGGATATGTGTTTCAACCGCAAAAACCAAATATCCTACAGGAGGAAAGAATATATGTGGCATATGGTGGTGCTTTTGAATACATTATTTCACTTTTAAGTTTCATCGAGAAGTTTTTACCCTGACACGAATGACAACCTGGCATGCAGAATAATACATTATATACAGAAGGCTTTCGCAAAAGGCTAGGGGCTGTTAGGGTACATGTCTGCACTTTTACAAAAAAAGCTTCATTCTCCTCACATTTGGTCACTGTGAGGTGACGGAGGCAGACACATCCACAACGATTTGCCAGGAAAAACATTCTCCCTCGCCTGCTTTATGTACATAAGAACCACTGGTGACGGCTGCCCCCTGTCAAAGGACATGTGGCAGTTTATAGCTTGAACATTTTGTCGTCCAGAGTCTGTCTTATGGTCTGGTGACCTCAAAACGGACTGAACTCACAGGCCCAGTCTGTCATGTTTTGGGCGGCAGTATAGCTCAGGAGGGACACACTCGCCTCACAACCGGAAGGTTGCTGGTTGTCTTTGCTGACCGCTGCTCCTAATACTTGGATGGGTTAAATGCAGAGAATTTCCTTTCGCTGTACTGTACTTGTGCTGTACAATGACACGTTTTAATAATTATTATTAATTATTAACTTCCAAGGTTGGGGGTTCACAAAAATAAACACAGCTTTGTTTACATGGAAATTGATACATCAGGACACCAGCAGGTGCATTTTCATACCCTGGCTAATTTGCCCAATGAGTGGTGGAATATTGCCAGAATTACCATAGAAATTCTGACACACAGTAAACCAGATCCCAGCTATTATCACTTCTCCAGAGAGGAGACTTACAGGCTGGCTGATTAGACCCACCCTGTGGTGTCCAGTATGAACCACAGCATGTTACTGTAGAGCAGACAGAGGTCTGTGGCAGTGGCAGTGGTGGTGAGATGATGACGCCGTAATTAATTAACTGTGTTAATGCGTGTATGTGGGCCTGTGTGTGTGTGTGTGTGTGTGTGTGTCAGAATTAGATGAAAACAAATGTTTTATCAAAAGTAAACATTGTTCTGTGTTATTATGCAAAATATAGATATTTAAATCCCTACATGCATTCCTGGCTACAGCCACTATAGGGGTTTCAGTGCAATGCGGACGGTGCCTATGGATAAACTGACTTTTCATTTCTGACTTTTCATTATCTTTTAGCCAGTTATCTAACACATGCACACGCACAGGCACACGCACACGCACGCACACGCACACGCACACACACACACACGCGCACACGCACACGCACGCACACGCACACGCACAGCACACGCACACGCACACGCACACACACACACCACACACACACACACACACACACACACACACACGCACAAAAAACACGTTAGAAGAGCAAGAGAGAGAATGAGACCGAAAAAGAAACGAGAGAGAGAGAGAGAGAGAGAGAGAGAGAGAGAGAGAGAGAGAGAGAGAGAGAGAGAGAGAGAGAGAGAGAGAGGAGAGAGAGAGAGAGAGAGAGAGGGAGAGGGAGAGGGAGAGAGAGAGAGAGAGAGAGAGAGAGATAAAAGGGGGAGAAAAGCAGCTACCAGCCAATATGACACAGTGACAGGTCTAATGATTAATGGAGCCAATTTACACTGATTACCACTCTGATTAGCTTCGGCACAGTTAGGGAACTGTTGACACAATGGACACCAACTAACCCCCCACCACTTGTTCACACACATTTGGTCTCGAACACGCACATACACACCACACATACACATTATATATGATTGATTCCTACCAGCAAGACAGCACACATCCAACTGTAACATATTATTTTCTGACTAAACAAATCGAAGCAAAGGAAAGTGAAAGCAGGACAGGCTAAAACAAAGAAAGGCAAAATAAAATGCAGCTATAAAAATGTGTGATCACATTCACATTCACAAGATGCCTGGGTTCAGAATTGAAAAACATCGGAACTTTTAAATCCAATTATCCCTTTGACCCTGTTTCCATACATTCAATTAATTAACAAAAAGAGAGAGAGAGAGAGAGGAGAGAGAGAGAGAGGAGAGAGAGAGGAGAGAGAGAGGAGAGAGAGAGAGAGAGAGAGAGAGAGTGCGGGTCCCTCTCCTCTGTTATGTCAGGTGTCCGGTCCGCTGTGTGTTGCTGTGCGTGATTGAGAACAATTACGTTCCTCACAAATCGTTTGCACCCGGACCATTCACCAACAACACCAGATTTAGTTTTTTTTCAATTAACTCCTTTGTCCTTTATGCCAAAAAAAAGATATCTCTATCAATGAAGTGCAACTCTATTATAACTCTATTCACACGTCCAGAAAGTTAGCAGTAAAGGGTGTTTTCCGCGTTATACCGGCGGCGCTTTTGTCCGATTAAATTATGTTTACTATATCTCCAGATTGCATCTCTTTTCACTATATCTACAGATTCTGGAGATTTTGGAGATTTACAGTAGTACATTTTTATTCAACTAAAACCACCTGGGAAAAACACACACACACACACACACACACCACACACACACACACACACACACACACAGAGGCAAGGAAACAGGCAAGAGATGGAGGACAATGGTCCCAATCTGACCCCATGGAGTTATTAGGGGGGTGAGAGAGAGAGACTTCCTGCTGGTCACCGCCTGGCCACGCCCCCTCCACAGGAAGGAAGCAGACACTGTGTACCACAGTGGCGGCTTCCTGTCCCCTGGGGTCACACACATTTGAAGTCACACGCATGTTCTGATACTGATTCATGTGGTACGTGTACGTACGCGCGTGCACAGACACACACACACACCCACGCACAGACACACACACACACACACACTTATGCGTGCACAGACACACACACAGACACACACACACACACACACAGACACAGACACACAAACACACACTCACACACAGACACACAAACACACACACACACAAACACTTAATCATAAACTGGCAATAACAAAACAAATGTGTTAGTGATAATGTAAGATGAAAGAAAGATAGATAGAGAACCAGAGAGAACAAGACAGATCGAGTAAGAGAGAGAGGCCCTGGCTCCATCATTAAGAACACACCCTGATAAGTGGCGTACGTTCTTATCAAAGGTGTTAGGTCTCAGCTAATGCTGCGATGGCAACTGTGGCTTCGGCTGCTTCAGACTACAGATGCTTTACCTGCCAGCAGCATCTCTCTCACTATGACTGCTCTGCATTGTTTGGGAACCAATCCTTAATGAGGAAAATATTCTCTTTCTCTTTCTCTCTCTCTCTCTCTCTCTCTCTCTCTCTCTCTCTCTCACTCTCTCTCTCTCTCTCTCTCTCTCTCTCTCTCTCTCTCTCTCTCTCTCTCTCTCTCTCTCTCTTTCTCGCCCACTAAGGTCATTGTAGCCTCTACAGTAAAGTGAAAATGGCCCAATCCAGCACCAAACCTGTTCCCAGAACAGGAAGTAAATAAGATTGTTTGAGTACCGGTAAACAACCCTTGCTGATGGTATCACCCACCACACATCCTGCCGTTGCATTCATTTATGTGTGTGTAGGTGTGTGTGTGTGTGTGTGTGTGTGTGTGTGTGTGTGTGTGTTTCTCTGACTACAGTTCATTTCCATCTCTAATGGACCAGATGTTCAGGTTCCCTAAAGTTGTTTAGTTTATTTCCTTTTTTTTGTGCGTCCGTTTAGTTCTGCTTGTTTTGTGCTTACTCTTACTATCTTCCATCTCTCTCTCTCTCTCTCTCTCATTGTGCTCCAATCCATCCATGCTTCAGACCTTACCACTTTACCTCTGTATCTCTCTCTCTCTCGCTCTCTTCTCGTCCCCCTCTCATATCCTCACATCCCCTTCATCCCATTGACAATCATCAAAAGGATGGCTCTCTTTTAAACAATACCTCTTTAGACAAAACACATGCTTTGTTCTGTTGTTGACCCAAACATCTGCTGTGGGCGGGGCCTAATGTTCTCCTGGTACAGTGACCAGATGCCAGTGCAGTACAATCTCGTCACCACGCCCCATCTGAGACAGTGTTTAATCTCTTTATCGATAAGGATTTATAGCCGACTGCTGGTGTGAATGGAAACTAATAGTCGTTCGGATGGACATATGACATGAAGTAAAAAAGTAATATATACAGTATATATATATATTTATATATACGTATATATATTCCAGTTGTTGTTTTCAGATCAAATCGAATTATCTTTGTTTACCACAAGTTCCTTTTCAAAATAACAAAAACAAAGAAAGCAAAAAATAAATTGAATTACAATTTTAAAGCAAACTATTGTTTGTCGAATTAGCAGAAAGAACGATTTCATAAACAGTGGAACTATTTGTCATACTGCTTGTGCTGTGTGTGTATATACTGTATATATCTTAAAACATCACAACAATGTGATGTCCTTGTGTTTTACAAATCCGTGAGGGAATGGGGAGTAATCATTCCATTGTACTTGCAAATAAAAAAAGTTGAATCTTGAATCTAAAGGCTTCACATTTCATAGACATTCCATTGCTAATTCCCTTTTCCAACATATTTGGAAAATACCCATTGATGCTGGATGTGACAGTGACAACAACAGAAAATGGTATTGGTTTGGCTCTCAGCTGAAACGATCTGAAAGAGTTCGATCCCCCAATGTCCGCAATCTACCTGTTGGCCCCCTGTGAGAAAAATGCCCTAACTCCGACCAGCTCATTAATGACATCAGGTGCATCTATAAGAAAAACCCTTAAGTTGCTTTGGATAAAACTGTGGAAAATCGGCGGAACCACAGAAAGTGTTTTGCCTCCGTGACACGACTCAATGTCCTTAGTGTAGTCAAACTCATTCAAAGCGTTCTCAAAGAGAGTGTGGTTCGAGTATGGCTGGGGTCTGAGGTAATAATAATAAGCAGAACCAAACTTGATACCTTGGATACCTCCTGCTGCGGCTTCCGAGATTCAATATAAATAGCCTAATTGGTCTAAAATCGTAGTGTAGTTTGGTAACAAGAGTCAACCTCAGACCCTTACGACGAATGGAATCTGTGGGCCACATAGCAGCAGTGTCTGACGCTAGGACTCAGTACAAGCGTTAGCCAAGATATACCAACATATGAAATGTTAGCAGGCGCCCCTTTCCTCTGAGAATCGAAAGAAAATAATGGTCAAAAGAAAGCACAGAAGTAGAATTTATGCTTCTGTTCAACGTTTGGCTCCGTTTTTTGTCCTCGTCTTGCCATGAATATTGAATATCAGAATAGATGAGGGGAAAAAAAAACCCCAGTTCAGATACATGTGCGTTTTATAGAGTTAAATATAAACCTATATTTCAAGTTAGTTGAGCTCGACATCTGTGGCTTTTTGGGTGGAAGAAAAAAACATGGGTTCCCATGGTTTGGACATGAGAGGTTCACTCCATGACCGATAATGTTTTAGTTGTTATAGGCAATATAATGTTAGTAGTTAGTCGTGTCAAAAAAATAAAAGATAAGACGTACAAAATTGGTAATGTAGGCCTGTGTGTGTGTGTGTGTGTGTGTGTGTGTGTGTGTGTGTGTGTGTGTGTGTGGACACAATAAGTCGACTAGTTCTCCTCCTCACCGTTCTCTCCATCCCCCACTAGCTCTACCCTTTAAACCGGTCTTCCTCCAGCACCTCATCCATGTGCTGGTACCTCTGGGGATTAACATGTCATCCGTCATCGTGAAATATTTACCGTCGTGCCCAAATCAAAGCACTAAGTAAAGGCTTTCCCTGGCGAAAGAACTTTCTCATCATAATCTTTCTCTCAGAACACCAGGAACTTGTATTCATTCTTGCAAGTGATTTTTCATAAACCAATTTTGCACGGTAATCAGAAACACGCTTTAAAAAAGTCAACCCACGAAAAAATTGCCATTCTTTTGAGGAACCAACTGTCAACATTCCTTAATGGCTTACGTTTGATCAATAGCAAAGTCCAACCATATCCTGGACTAATTCTAACATTTACATCTCTTTCTGAAGTGGTGGTGGAGAAATGGAGATGTTTTAACATGAGTGAAATAGACCAGATTTAACCAATCCCGTCTCTTTGAATAATCGTAATCACCGTTGACACAGGCCTGCACCCCTTAGGTCATATCCTGAACTATAGTGTACTTAGCAGCACTCAGTAGCACACTTACTATTATTTACACTTGATGTCATTTAATGAGTAGTCGGCAAATATGGACAAGGTTCGTCTGAGGGGGAGTGAATTGACGAGATAAGAAGTATGTATTTATTTACAAGGTTCAGAACATATTTATTCTCTGTTCAGAGGATCCAAAATAATAAACATATTAAAGAGCCCTTTACAAAATCACAAACAAAATTGTCTCTACACGGGTACTTATTGGGTGTTTGTGTTCAAGCAAGATAGTGCAATTCCTGCTTATCTGTATCCTGGGTTGTGGAATACATTGATCTTCCAAATCCACGGTTTTCAATTGTTCCTCAATGTAGTTGAAGAGCTCGGGGATCCAGTGGGACTGACTTGCCATCAAAAAACAACCTGCAGTATACAGCAGTGTAATGCAGTAACAATCAGTGTCAATAGTATTAGATGTGATTCACAATTCAAGGAAACTCACAGCTACCATATTATCTACAGCAACTAAAATATATGTATTGTATATACATTATATGTATAACATAAAATGAACCTTACTGAAACATTAATACACAATGGCAACCCATCTAATGCGATTAGCAGTAGTACCACATAGAGAAACACATATATACGAAATACAATGCAGATTAGTGTACATAAACGACAATAACGGAACATTTACATGGCAAACAAAATTGGTTTTAAATTCACTTTCACTTCTAAACCAAAATGATGTTTACATGCTACAATTACAACTAACGTATAAGCATGCTAATCACCTAGCATTGCTAGCAAATATCACTACTCACCAGAGTTTTCTAGATGACAACAAAAAAACGATAAACTTCAAGCTTCGGTAGTAGTCTTGATAACAAAATTGTCCTACTACTTCCTGCATGTCCTACTGATTAAAAATAAACCACTTTACACTTTGTGAATCTTTATAAAACAGAGCTGCGTTTCCCACACCTCCTCCATTCACGGTATCCAGAACGAGGAAAAAGGAAAGACAATCCCCCTCGACGGGAAATACTTCTAAATAAGTAAGTACAGAGCAACATAAACAATCAACAGAATGGGCCCATGGATAACAAACACAATGGTAGATATGATGGATAACTGCTTTTACAAAAGTCCAAGGTGGCTGTTGGAAAATTATCACATTTTAAGTTTTATATATTTGTCTCTGAAAACAATAGCAGGCATTGAGGTTTGCAGGGGAAAAATTGCTAAAAAGATTTATTTGATAAAATACTATGGCAGAATGACAGAAACACGTACCATTAAATCTAGTCATGAGGACGTTCCGTATGTGATTGTATTGAGTTAGGTTAGTTATTTCATAAGAACTGGTGGTGGCTGAGATATATATGAACTCACTGCTTTGGGTTTCTTGACAAGCACTATATAATTGCCATGAAATATTATTATTTTAACCTCAGTTATAGCAAATCCCAGTACTGTTCTGTTCGCCATGTCGGAAAAAGGAAAGAGACGGCAGTAACGGGGGGCCATCTTTGACACAAGCCTTTGAGAGGACAATGTGGTCATATTTTGATAAGAAATAACGTCACATTCATGTCACATATATTCAACAAGCGACACCCTTACTTTGAAGCAAATCTGGCGCAAGAAACAACCAACACCCTGAAAGGTCTACGACATCCGACATAAACATCCCATTTTATCATCCTTCAACCTTTTTCAGAAGGGCTCTTACTGATCTTTTGCCAGTTACCGTTCGGCCCGCAGAGACAGCGCGTAAAACAGACATTATAATAACAGGCAGAGCGAGCGCAAAAAGGTAAAAAAAAAAAAGATATTAGCCGCAAACGTCAGCGAGTCTGGCACAGCCCCCAGGTCGTTTGAAGTGCCAGGTTCAATCCGTGCCAGATGGTCGCTAAGGAGATTGATGCCGGATCACGTGTCTGTTTCTGAGGCCTCCTAAACTCACGGCCCTTTTAATATAGGGGGACAAGGCGTCGGGCGTTTGATGTGGAACGAGTCCCGCCTGGAAAAGACAGAGATAACACAGATTCTGTGGTAATAGTAATGCACACATTGCCAACAGAACCTGTTTCTCTTTTTTGAACTGTGATTTGCCCCCCCCCCCCAAAAAACCCCCTTTAAAACAGAGATTCATTGGTCTGTCTGACGAGTGCTTTGGTGGTTTCGACCATCAGAGCAGGAAAAGGAACAACTAGTGTAATATACAAAACATGTAAATATCATCTGTCACTATATTGTTCTTTTTATGTTCATTTTTATTGTATATAGTGTTTTTTATAGTATTGTTTCATACTGCAGGAGGAATTCATACAGCAGGAGGGAATGGGGAGCAAGCATTCCATTGTACTTGTTGCAAATGGCCAATAAAACATCCTGTATCATGTATCTTGTACAGTATATTTAAACTACAAAGTATGTTTCAGTTTCATTCAATTATTAAACTAAAACTTTCATAAAAAACGAGTATCAGTATAAACGCGCATGTACACGGAGCACCCGTAAATAAACCCGGCTCGTTCGCGACCGACACGTCACTAGCGCGTAGTCTCTTTAGTAGCGCGTGCAACTGAAAGTCTCTCGTTATGCCTCCGATATATATTTAATCTAAATATATATAGATTATACCGCCCATATACAGTATACCGCTATATAATCTATATATATAGATTATACTATATATATAATCTCTATAAATAGATTATACCGCCCGCCGTTCACCTATACTCAAATGATTTGAGTCAAATATGATGATAAACACAGCTGTTTCGCGGCCCGGCAGTAACACCTCCACGGCCCGGTACCGGTCCGCGGCCCGGCGGTTGGGAACCCCTGGTCTACATAGTCCAGGGGTCTGCCATGGTGAGTCTGGCATTATCCAGGTAGCAGACATAAAACACTTGTAGAAGAACACACAGTGAACACAGCTTCGATCATCAGGATCAATGGCTTCCACAGCTTTGGGTTCTCCGTGTTACGTTCCCACACTGAACAAAGGTGTTAAATAAAACATGTCTAAATCCCGGAGGAACCCTAATTTGCACCAACTGGAAAGAGATTTAGGTGAAGTCAGTGGGCACACAAAGAAACCGTGCCTCGGAGGCGTTTTACTAGCTAATGATCATGGAAAAGAACCTCCGTTTGGAGGTTGGTCGTTTTTATAGCAAAGCCTGTGTTTGAAGGGATAAGGCCGTGTGATGCTGTATCGACTTCCGCGGTTTTGTCCAAAAGGAAATTAAAACAAGTCGCATAACCATCCCCAGGCCACTTTGATCCAAAGTGACAGGAATTCAACCCTAATCATTTCTGATTTCGCAAGAAAACAGATAGGAAATTCAATCATTAGGAAAGTACTGTATGTGCTAGTGGGTCAAAAACAACTTGACGAGAATGCCGCTGGTCTACTAATTAGCAGATTTAAAAATGAACTTATTTGAAATGTTGATTTTGGAAATAAGATCATTCATTGTATAAGCAAGTAGGACATGTACCACAAATATGTCCCATCAATTATAGGATTTACAGTGTACATCGTGTGAGCCGACTTTTTCGAAAAAGAAACCCGCACGAGAATTGTACAAAAACAATTTGCGAAGCTAAAGCACACAATTGCACAGATCCAATTAGATATCACTTGATATTCCTGCGGCCGTGCAATCACTCATCCGTCCAAAACCCTGATGTAAAAACAACCATGAGGTCTGTTTCATCATCATGGTTGGGCTGGTCTTCAGAGGGGTGTCAGAGCCCTGACACACCAGGCCAACAGAGGCCGACTGTTGCGTTAAGGACCCAGAAGAACCAGCGCAAACCGGGGGTTATTTTCTCTTATGATTATCTTAAGCTGCTCTTAAGTGGGATTTCCTGGGAGGTAATGGAGCATATAAAAACCCCATACACATCGAGTGGTGAAGCGATACGTCAATGTGTCTAAAATCGCCTTGTTTCTTGCCCTCCGTATTTTAAAAGGGGAATTCTTCCCAGCCCCAGTCCCAACGCAAACGTAAAGTGATCTTATTTACAGCCATCGTTAAAAAAAAAAAAAGAGAAAAATAAAAGACTAAGGTTTAGTTACATATCGTGTGTCACATTGGGTATAGAAGTCAGGACTTGGCTGCCGGGGGCCCAGAAACATAGCTGCTGCTGTTGTTGTTGTTTGACGGAGCTATCCGGGAGAGGCCTTGAGCGAGGCCTGGACCTGTCCGGTAGATGCAGCCTGGAGTGGCTTATATAGTGGCTTTTTTTTTTTTTTTAATTGAGCTCAAAAAGCTATATTGCGTCGTATGCATTGCTCCACTTAAACCAATTTGGATCTCATTCATTATTTTTTTTATTAGCTCCAAGGCATCATTGTTAAAATTGATTTAAAATTGGACCGGATGTAAGTGGAATCAAATGTGGAAGGAAAGCATATTTGTCATGGTTTTCTACCATTGGACCAGTTTAATGAGTCTGCCTATTAAACATATTGAATGGAATGAATGGCATGAATATCCCTTGTTATGTGCGTGAGAGAGCGAGGGAGAGAGAGAGAGAGAGAGAGAGAGAGAGAGAGAGAGAGAGAGAGAGAGAGAGAGAGAGAGAGAGAGAGAGAGAGAGAGAGTGACCCGGCCACCTGTAAAGTTGAGGTCTGTTACAGCCTAATGAGGTGTGACTTTAACACCCCACACCACACACTAACGCACCCTAACACACTCGAACACACACTAACACACTCATACACACACATATACCCACGCACAGACACACACACGCACACACAAGCCCAAACACGCACAAGCACACCCCCACACACCCCCCACACACACACACACACACACACACACACATAATTAGCCTGAAAGTTGAAAGTATTAAGCTCTTATCCTTGCCGTGGCTTGTGTGTTATGTTATGTGTGTGTGTGTGTGTGTGTGTGTGTGTGTGTGCGTGTGCGTGCGTGTGTGCGTGTGTGTGGTGTGTGTGTGTGCGTGCGTGTTTACTGTGTGAGACAAAGGCTGCGACAGCGTGTGTATAACGGATCAAGCAGGTATTAAAGTGCGAAGTCGAGTCGCTCCTGGCTTTCTTTACAAGCCGTGTGTGTTTGACGAGACACCGTGTGTTTGTTGCCGTGACACCGAGCCATTAACCCACCAATCACACGCCTGGACGAGTGTATAGCGTATAGACTCAGAGAGTCTATAGCTCAGAGTGGAACTAGCAAAGACTCAACCTAAAGTACATACACACATGAATCAATGGATGTGGGACTTTTTAACAAGTGTGCACACACACACACACACGCACACACACACATGCACATTTGGCCAAATTTGCAATTACTTTTAAATGCTTTAACATACCCCTTTGAACACACACACACACACACACACACACACACACACACACACACACACACACACACACACACACACCACACACACACACACACACACACACACACACACCACGCACAACATGTATGTGTATAGGACTAGAATGGGAAGACAACACACTTTCACACACATTTACAAACTCACACACACACACACACACACACCACGCACGCAGGTACACACACACACACACACACACACACACACACACACACACACACACACACACACACACACACACACACACACACACACAAATGCAGACTGTATGTATAGACAAAGGGACATACTGATGCTGAACAGCCTACAGATGCTAGCTAGATGCAGCATTGGGAAATGCGATTGGTATATTTCAGCATCCAGGTCTGGTTTAGAAAATGCATCCTACAGGAGGGAAAGGGGAGTAAGCATTCCATTGTACTTGTTGCATATGGCAAATAAAACATCTTGTATCTTGAAGGTCTCCTGATTGCGTGCCGTTCGTCGATGTAATCTAAAACAGAGCCGCGATTTGTCAGGGACTACAGCACGGTATACATTTGATCCAGCTGGACTTTGTCTCAGAGACCAACATCCCCGCGGGTTGTCAGCAGCGTGTATAGAGTGCTACGTTACGTATCAGAGAGTTGTCTTGATTCTGCATGGACGAGCCTCACCCTTCTGCACTGTTCCATACACCATACACCATAAGCGTGTTGTGGTCATGCCGCCCGCAGCACTGCACAGCATCAGGGCCAAGGTATTCAGAGAAGACCTCAGATGAAACAAAAACAAATCAAATTAATTGTATTAATAAAATGTACGTTTGGATTGACAATTTGATCAACCAATCATATAGTGATTTGTAGCCAATGGGCATATTCTTTCAGATTTCCCCACAGGTCCATAGTGCGCTAGAAGGTATACTGGCTCGAGAAGATAGGATCTAGCTTAGTGCTACGTTGTTTTTTTTGTTGTACAAAAAGGTTAGGTTTATTACGTTTTTATGAAATGGCAACAGGTGAAGATGATGTTGTTGCGGAATTGTTGTTAGTACCCTTTTCAAGACGACCATTCAGTGAAAAGATGGACATTATAAAAAGGTTTTCCCCGTCGCCTCTGCATCTGTGGAAAGGACATTTTAATATTATAAAAACATATGGAGGAACAGAACAGGATGACTCACTGCATTAGCTTCCGTAGCTATTGAAAGGCAACTTCTTTAGGATCTGAAAAGCAGTGATCAGCTTTATGACCGGGTTATTGAAACATTCAGAAGGACAGGAGAATGGATTTGGTCTTTAAGTGACCATCATTGGTGAGTGAGACTAATTTGTCTTTGCTGGTTTTGTCTCAGTGTTGCGTCTCGTTGAGCTGGTTGTTTGTTGTGCATTTCAATTGAGAGTTTTGACTTGATCTTTCTTTGCATCGCTTAACGTGAAAAGGCTTAACGTAACTAAGAGTTACAAAACCGCGATCAATAATCACCAAATTTCTCTGACATATGTCTTGTCATTAGCACTCACCTGTCAAAATATCTCAACTTACATCCTACCATTATGAACGATATGTGACATTGAGTGTTTTCCTCTCTATTGAGCCAGTAAGGAATAGTCTTAACGCAGCTTTATGAGCGGAAAACACTCAATGTAACATAACTTCCGTAATAGTAGGATTTAGGTTTTGATATTTTGACAGGTGGAAGTGCTAATGACAAGACATATGCCAGAGATATTTGGTGATTATTGATCGCTGTTTTGGAACTTTAAGTTACGTTAAGCCTTTTCACGTTAAGCGTTTTAGACTGGTGGTCTACAGAAGGTCCAGTTGTGATAGACACAGTTCGCCACTGACAAATGCACACTCAGAACACAAATATTGGCAGATTTCCGGCAAACCGTAGTCTCATACTCACACACACACACACAATGCTTACATACATAGCTGCCCAAGGCTCTCTCTCCCTCTCTCTCTCGCTCTCTCGTACAACTGATAAGTGATGGTGATAATGTTATTGGTCTAATAATAATAATAATAATAATAATAATAATAATAATAATAATCATACTCATCATAATAATAATAATGATAATAATAATAATCATAAAAAGAAGCCAGAACTCTGTTAGAAAAGAACACATTTTAATATTGTTAAATAACATGTACACAGGAGCATGCAAGAGATAGTTAAATAAAACATAAATACATATTAAACACATGTTAACTATCGGTTACCCCGGCACGAAGACCCACAACCGGTGCAATATTACAGCACAGTCAAAGTTACAGTTCACCCATGTGGGTTTAAGTGTTTTTTATTATTTTTAACCAAAACACCAGCGATTATTTCTAATTCCCTGTTGTGTTACATTGACTGAGTACATGTATTTATTGTTCCTCCTCTGGGATACACACGTATTATGCCAATACAGATAATGGCTGCACATTTTGTAGTTCAGTTGTAGTTCAATGCAGTCATTGGTTGTGTTGTATGCTATTGTTTCGTCTAGAAATGTGTTCTAAACTTTATTAAGTCGTCGTTGTTTAATCTTGTCATTAAAATGTTAACGTAGCCACATTTCGAAGTAAACCCCAACACAACACCAAACACTATATAACAATACATGTTTACAATTGCCTTTACGAACCATGTTGAAGATTTCTTTAAACGACTTCACTGACCCTGATACACACATTAGTGAACAGTTAAAAGTTTCGAAAACAGCATTTTATCCATGTACATACACACAAAACCCAGTTTGGCCATGAAGCCATGTCAATGAAAAACATGATAGTTGTTTTTTATTTAAACAAATGTGCAAACTAGGGTATGTCCAGAAGGAGTGACCGAATTACGCCTAGTATGATGGACTGCATTCCCCCACTGTTACACACCGTCCAAATCCACCCTCAAACTTAGCTTTAGGTAGGGTTTCATTCGCAGGCCCTACTGTGAGACATTGGCGTGACCCATGACCTCTACACCTTAGTTGCTTCAGTGTTGTTCTGCAAACAGAAGTTCACCAACCGACCACTCAAGCTGAACAAGGAACAAAAACCGAACACGTTTTGTTTGTTTATAATAGAGGCCGGCAAACGTAATGTTAAAATGCAACACGTGTTTTAAATCATACAACAAACTACGCGGAACACACATCAGGGCGACATGTGTTTCAACAGGACCCGTCCACCTTCTATACACACACTATACACACACACCGCGTGGCTTTGCTCTGAACTACACGCTTGACAGACATGTTTTAATTTTCCTTTGTGACGGACGGAGCCAGGGGGGCGGCGGGGTGGGGGACGGGGGGGCGGGGACGGGGGGGCGGGGGCATGCCCGTTGATAATCATGTCGTCTCATTATGGTGTTAACGAAATAGACCGTGGTCTCAGCGTGCGATCTCTGGGTTCGTCCTTTACTCGAACACTCAAAACATGGAGGAGGTTAGGGAAAAACAATCTCAGTGTTATTAGGTCATTTGCGAATGAGGTAAGCACAACGTCAACTCCCTTCTCTCTCTCTCTCTCTCTCTCTCTCTCTCTCTCTCTCTCTCTCTCTCTCTCACCCTCTCTCTCTCTCTCTCTCTCTCTCTCTCTCTCTCTTTTTCTTCCTTTCACACAACTGTCCTTCTTCTCTCTCCCTTCCGTTGCGTGCACTCTCTGGGTCCACCAGAACAGACCAAAGCGTGGTCAAAAACAATATTTTTGGAGATAACGATTGAACGCTTTGACTCCCAACAATAACTTTCTCTATCGCCGAGGTTTTGAAAATAAACGGGCAACGGGTGACCTATGCGATTACATAGGCAGTCGCTGTAATGAGATTGGAAAAAAAACAACCACATTTCAAAATAACTTCGTCATATTAAATGTGTGGACTGTGTATAGTGTGTATAGTGTGTGTGTGTGTGTGTGTGTGTGTGTGTGTGTGTGTGTGTGTGTGTGTGTGTGTGTGTTTGGGTTCAGGTCGTGCTCCGGTCATGCATGAGTTTCGCTGTAAAAATCTACAATACTTCTATTTTTGGTTATTCCCGTCCGCCCCCCCCCCCCCCCCCCCCCTCTTCCCATATTCAGCCGCTCTTCCTCCTCCTCTTCCTCCTCTCTCACTCCCCTTCTAGGAAAAGATTCACATGCCATCACGGCTGCAGAGAGGTGAATAAGGGGTCACCATGGTAACCTCTGCTTCCTAGCTGGCGTTAAACAAAGGGAATCCCAGAATAGACCATTTAGGGACATGGTTGTTTTTAGTTAAACAAAGAGAGAGAGAGAGAGCGAGAGAGAGAGAGAATTACATGGAATTAATTAATATTTGTAAATACAGTGTCAGTTCGCCCTTTGTTACACAGATTTCTCCTAACTTTTAACCTCACATGTTTCTATGAGATCCACCCTGGTCCCTTTCCTTCCTGCTAAATGCAATCTTCTAGGTGCTACTCCATCGTCTGTGTGGTTCCCTTCACTATTGCTCTATTGTTCTATGAACTCTACGTTTGACCTCATCTAACAATGTTTATATCTTTTGCGAATGGTTAGGTTTATAATTCAACAGCTTCTCCCCCAAATGGCTTTCTCTCACACTGGCCAAGGCACCTCCTGACCCTCATTGATACCAAACAAGGGAAATAAAACAGCGCCCCCTCTGGTGAAGGGCGGGCTACTGCAACCGTTTGTTTGTGATTATGTCTAGCCAATTGTAAAACAAAAACAGACAAAAACATCACCTGGCCCTAATCACAGCCAATCCGATACTACAATATTACATTTGCACAGTCCTTGGTGGTTTGGTCGTGATGTGTGGTCGCTCTCTCTATTTCACCGTAACTGTAAACCACGCTCAGTACTCCCCCCCACATCCCTAAAGCCCCGTGGGGGTGAATCAAAGCGTTTCCATCTCGGTGCTGATGTAACAATGGAGTTAAGGACGCAGAGGATGATTGAGTTCATCCCGTCTAGGAACCCTGCAAAATGAGGCAGTTTTCACAGCACACAGAACAGAACAGTGGGGCATGACCATTGACCTCCTCCATTGTTTTGTCTGATGCCAGTGGGAAAAGTACGATATACAGAAGGATTGTGGGAAATGGTGTTCAGTAGACTGTAACAAAATGCAGTGTGAGGTAAGGTTACCATGGACACTGACCTGAGGTCAAAGTGATTTTCCCATTGGTTAAAGGGATTTTTTTTCAGCTTAGCAAATGACAGAAACGCAACACAAGCAAAAGCTGTTTAGGATCAGTCACGCAAAATCCAATGTCTCTTTGAATGTTCCTATCAAGTGTTTATAACCTTAATAAAAATTGTCAAACTGAGTTCCCATTTCATGTTACAAAATAAGAACAATGTCGGTTGTGTTTGTGAGTAAATGTAGCCTGGTTGTTAAATATATAATAATATATATAATGTATAATTATATATTAAAACATATTAAACACTAAATGTTAAAAAGGGACTGCTTCCCTGAATGAATTAGTAACACACCAGAAACCAGGGGAGAGGTGTTCCCCCGGTCAGTGTTAGAAAGGAAAGTTAAACCCAGAGCAATGGAAAAAAACGGAACGCTTTTAATCTGTTGAACGGTCAACAGTCGTCTCGGGCCTGGCTTCTCTCTAAATCAGGCGTGCTGCTGGATTATGGGGGGGGATTATGCTATGCCAGTTGCACACCTGTGAAAAGCCAGCTAGTTATGATACACATATTGTCTTGCTGTGCTGATACTACTGATAATACTGCGGGAGGGAATGGGGAGTGAGCATTCCATTGTACTTCTAAACTTGTAAATCTTGAATCTTGAATCTTGATCAAACCGCAAATCGTGCTGGTGGTGAATCGATTATTCTGAAATATACCGTATACATACAGATCTGATAGAAATCACAATCAAGGTTGGAAAAGTCAGTTGAAACCAATGGTGATTCCAAGTGTAGCTGTAGTAGCTCCAACATGGTCGTGCGGACAAAGCATGTTCAACGTAAATGCGTCAAAAGTAATACAAGTCTATAGCCACACAATATTATCATCAAACCTGCACACATCAACGATCACCATCGGGCTGCAAACAATTCTGTGTATAATATAACATAGGATAGAGGAGCGGCTTCCAGGAAGGAACTTGGAGATAGTTCTCAAGCATGGCACGTGTCCTTGGTTTTATGTCTTCTTTTTTTTTTTCAAAGAGGTGTGTGTCCTCTCCTGTGCGTGGAACCATTGATTGGCACGGGGTAGATCTTCATCACCGATGATTGGTGATGAAGTTCAAAATCGCTTGGCGCTGACGTTCGTGTAGTAGGGT
>CM051013.1:14060253-14065253 GCA_027704905.1 Muraenolepis orangiensis | reverse complement strand
ACAATGCTTCCAACATATAAACAAACACACGCATACAATAATATTATAAATTAAGATAGAGACAAAAATATCCTAGAACTAACCACCCCACAGAACCCGTCAATCAAATGACAGCACATACTGTACATGCACAGAAAACATCCAAAAAACACATACACACACACACACGCACAGACACAAAACACAGGCACACACACACACACACACACACACACACACACACACAGGCACACACCTGTGCCGATGAACATGACGTCGTATTGGCCGTCCTCGGCCTCCACGCGGTCCACCACGATGCGGCTGAGCCTGTAAGGCACGTTGGCCTTGACCAGGGCGGGCCGGCGCTGGGCGGGCAGCACGGGCCGCCACATCAGGGGGTGGCCCCGGGCGAACTGGAGCACGGCGTCCGGGAAGTCCTTGGTGCTGCTGAACTCCCTGCCCGGCTGGTTGGTGATCTTACTGGGACACTGGCGGAGGAGGTCGGGGAGGAGGAGGAGGAGGAGGAGGAGGAAGAGGAGATAGAGGAGATGGTGGGGGGGGAGGGGTGAGGAGGAGGAGGAGGGGGGAGGTGGAGGGGGAGGAGGTTGGGGATGAAGGAGGGGAGATGGAGGAGTTGGGGGAGGTGGTGGGATGGAGGAGAGGCAGATGGAGGAGTAGGGAGGTGGGGGAAGGGGAGGTGGGGGAGATGGAGGACGAGGTGGGGATGAAGGAGGTGGAGGTGGGGGAAAGGAAGGTGGAGGAGGGGTAAGTGAAGAGAAAGAAGATTGTGGTGGAGGGAGAAAGAGGCGAAGGAGTAGGGAGGTGGGGGAGGGGGAAGTGGAGGAGGAGGTGTAGGGAGGTGCAGTGATGTGTGTGTCGTAAGAAGAAGAATGGGAAAGAGAGAGAGAGAGAGTGGAAAAAGGAAGGGAGAGAGAAAAGTGCTTCTTAAAATGTGAAACATTTGCATTTAAACAACTCAATTGCCGGTATCACTCTTCCCGTCCCTAAGTACTGATTTGCTCATACAATATCATATAATATCCCGTTCACAGAATGTTTCGTCTGTTCCTTATCTACATTTTTTCATTAGAAGCTTTTTCCAGCAGTTTTATGTTGAGGGTGTTCTCGTGCTCTTCGATGACTCATCAAGGACTCAATACGATAAACTACAAATCCGTCCTTCATTCCCAGCACTCCCCTCCCCGCATTGGGCGGTCGCCAACCCAAACGGAGCTCAAACTGTGCATTTAATTACACTTGCCTTGCTGCTCCGCAGGCAGCAAAGTGGGAATGGGCTGAGGCCAGCAGCTGCTTACAGTCACCTACTGGGAGCTACCGAGAGCCAAGCACTGACAGGGAGAGGAGGGAGACCTGTCTGGCAAGCACCCATCCACTTCCATTAAGACACTGTGCGCGTGCTGTGTGTGTATGTGTGTGTGTATGTGTGTGTGTGTGTGGGTGTGTGTGTGTGTGTGTGGGTGTGTGGGTGTGTGGATGTGTGGGTGTAAAGTATGTGTTCACAATAAAGTGCAATGTGTGAGCAATCCCTATTGTATATGCCGCATAGGAAATCACAACAATCACCAACCCCAGAGGAGGAAGTGTCAGTGTGTGTGTGTGTGTGTGTGTGTGTGTGCATGTGTGTGTGCATGCGTGTGTGTGTGCATGCGTGTGTGTGACATGTGTGTGTTGGAGAGAGAATGACTGACTTTTTCTCACCCTCTCTCTCTCTCTCTCTCTCTCTCTCTCTCTCTCTCTCTCTCTCTCTCTCTCTCTCTCTCCCCTAGGTTTTTGCCTTGACTCAGCTGAGCTCTTAAAGTGGAAGCAAGCTGTTACCCAAAACAAAAACGTTTTATAGTTGAACTATTATGATATACGTCTGTTCCCGAGTGGCAAACATGCTGTATATCATCCTCTCTGAGGATGAGAAGTAAAATTCCAAGTCCATGTTGAGCACTTAACATATATAACACAAAGACACACGTTGGAAAGGTTCTTATAAATCTAGAACATGTGTCAACAATGTCTCGGAAAAAACAACGACATTTTGCAAATACTTGGCCTTACTTTTGAGAGGCAAAGTAATGTTAAGACAGTAACCCTCACAACAAATAGTGAAGCCAGACATCGAACTGAATTGATATGAAGAGAGTTATCGGACACAAGGAAGTTCGGTTCTCAGTTCATCACACTCACAACTACAAAGGAGATCAGATATCTGATGGCTATCACCATCAGCAGGCAATCATCAAAGACCAGCTCTGACAGATTGTGATCTGCAGATGGAGACACAATCACGGGAACCGTGATTAGACGACCACTGCGGCCCGGGGGGGGGGGGGGGGGCGAAAACAAGCGCGGCTTTTCTTCGTCGTTGAGAGAAATCAAGATAACATAACTTGGGTCTCCAAAGCAGACACGTATGTCATTAAATTCCAGTCTGTGACCGAAAGCAAGCCGCCAAACAAATGATAAAAAAATAGGAAAATAAAATAGAAAAGCCCTAAAACAACAGCATACGGGATAAGGTCCCCCACTGGAAACAAGTTTGAACAGTGTGTTTCAGTTTCAACACCTTACAAGGAAAACCTCACCTCCTTCCCTAGAAGTGGCAGTTGAATATCGAAGCATCAAATAGTAGTGTAATCTAGACAGGATTCCACATTTCCTACTACTTGGTGAGATTTATCACACACAAATCTGGCACTAGAATGACAAAACAAAAGCCGACCACAGTAAACACACCTGCTTTAGAGAGTAAATATAACAATACGACAGTAACTCGTGTTTTCTCCCCAAAATCTTTTAGTGTGGAGGTAGGTTGGTATGTATGTGGGTGGTGGGCGTACGAAAAAGCTTACTACTAGTACACTAAAACTCAGTTCAGACGAGCGAGCGTTTTGGACATTAGGTTATCAAGCATGTAAGCCCCATTGATGAAAAGATAATCTGATCTCAATTGATTCTGTCAGGCGGGGGATCAGCTTGACATGGAGACAAACGCCGCCGCATAACATCGCTAGGGGTGACATCCAAACAAACGTTGAATCCGATATCTCCCGAGATTACACGCTAAGTCTCGCATTCATGCATGCCGCTTGTGAAAACACGGCACGCCAACGGATATTTCCTGCCTTGATGAGTGTTCTCCAAGACAATTGTAGACAACTGTTACTGTTGTCCTAACCGCATGGTAACACCCGGTTGCAATAACATCGGAATCCTTCCAGAGAGACCTCGTCGCGAAAAAAGAAGTACGTGAGATCCCCTTATTTTCAAATTTCGATATACTCAGGTGAGTTAAAACCTGGGAGATTTAGAAATACAAGGAATCCGATGCAAATCGATTTTGACGGATGAACTGAGGAAAGTCTCTTAAAGGTTATCTCAATTGAGCTTCGACAGGGAGCTGAATTTATACAGATATCTCCGGTGGGTAACATAAGTAATACGATGACAGCTTTACACAAGACACACATCTTTGAGTGTCTACATGTTCTCTGTTGAAACTAAGAGAGAGAGAGAGCGAGAGAGAGCAGGAGAGAGAGAAAGAGAGAGAGAGAGAGAGCAGGAGAGAGAGAGAGAGAGAGAGAGAGAGACAGAGAGAGAGAGAGAGAGAGAGAGAGAGAGAGAGAGAGAGAGAGAGAGAGAGAGAGAGAGAGAGAGAGAGAGAGAGAGAGAGAGAGAGAGAGAGAGAGAGAGAGCAGGAGAGAGAGAGAGAGAGAGAGAGAGAGAGAGAGAGAGAGAGAGAGAGAGAGAGAGCGAGAGAGAGAGAGAGAGAGAGAGAGAGAGAGAGAGAGAGAGAGAGAGAGAGAGAG
The DNA here is from genome assembly GCA_027704905.1 of Muraenolepis orangiensis. Taxonomy (NCBI): domain Eukaryota; kingdom Metazoa; phylum Chordata; class Actinopteri; order Gadiformes; family Muraenolepididae; genus Muraenolepis; species Muraenolepis orangiensis. The sequence continues at coordinate 14,061,456 of CM051013.1, read as the reverse complement.
AGAGAGAGAGAGAGAGAGAGAGAGAGAGAGAAAGAGAGAGACGCCAGAACTGAAGTACTTCATACGAGTGAGAGGTGGTGAAATATAAAACGTCCATTCATCAGTCTTTAGAGGTTAAAAAAAAAGTTTTAAAAGTTATCCTCACACTCTTTACCTCTATGTCCAAAAAAAATAAATGAATAGTTAATCCAAACACAAAAGACAGCGCGTTTAAAGTGGTCGATTGCAATTGGCTTAAATTAGCGCCAGGTGACATCATCAGGCGCCAATTTGGGCCAATCAGTAACAACAATTGCAATTGGCCGTGTGTTTTGCGCCGGAGATGCAGCGCTGTCCCCGGTGTCCGACTTAAACGTGCGATTGCTCTTCAAGGCTCCTGCAACATCTGCAAGGACACCAGCGCAGCCAGACGCTGCATTCTTTGTTCCCATATGTCTATAGGTGGAACGTTCTGAGGTTTGGCATGCTCACACTCCAAGCTAAAGAGCAACTTGTCCGGAGAGACCCAAAATGTTTTCTCTCTCTCGCTCTCTCTATCTTGCTGTCACTCTCCAGCTGTCTGTCTGTCTGTCTGTCTGTCTGTCTGTCTGTCTGTCTGTCTGTCTGTCTGTCTGTCTGTCTCTCTCTCTCTCTCTCTCTCTCTCTCTCTCTCTCTCTCTCTCTCTCTCTCTCTCTCTCTCTCTCTCTCTCTCTCTCTCTCTCTCTCTCTCTCTCTCTCTCTCTCTCTCTCTCTCCATCTGTGGTTATGGGCCATATAGCGTTCCTGGTCCATGGCGTTCCTGCTAATCAGAGAGCCAATGAGCTGAAACCACACTAGTGTCTGAGCTGTTGTCAGACTTGTTCATGCTACGTTCGTCACTAGCTAATAACCCCCCATGTTGCCCTGGTGCACGGCTGCATGTCAATGTGTGTGTGCGTGTGCGTGTGTGTGTGTTTGTGTGTGTTTGTGTCTGTGTGTGTGTGTCTGCATGAGTGTGTGTGTGTGTGTGTAGGTGTGTGTGTGTGTGTTTGAATATGCGTGTTTGGGTGGGTGGTGTTGGTGTATGTGTGTATGGGGTATGTGAGTGGGCCCATGGGTGTGTTTCAATGCATATGTAGCGTGCCTTATTGCAGACACATGCTTATCAGCGGCTGCAGTCCATGTGTGCGTGGGTGTGTGTGTGTGTGTGGCGTGTGTTCGCGTGTGCGCATCACCGCTTTGGT
>CM051013.1:14040253-14045253 GCA_027704905.1 Muraenolepis orangiensis | reverse complement strand
CCGGCGCTTTTCTGGTTCTCATACGCAGGCTGGTACATTACAATTGTACATTTCCATGAGCACTGGTTCAGTTCTTGGGGTTCTTGCACTTTTGACACCTCTTCTCCTCTACCTACCTTTTGTTAAACGCACTTTTGTATGTCGCTTTGGACAAAAGTGTCTGCTAAATGACTGTAATGCAATGTAATTCAATCCTTTGTTTTGATAATGCAAACGTTGTGTTTCTTGTCATGCAATTGGTGTGTTCTGTGTGTGCGTATGGATGTGATCGGGTCTTCAGTTCCCTGCGTCAGATGGCTGTGATACGGAGCGTAAATATCTGTTGAAACATCCAATAACGGACTTTGAATCAACGCAGCATGGCTGGGGAATAGGGGCCAATAAAAAAGCTAAGCTGTCCTTGTGCATGTCAGTCTACGCGTGTTGCGCGTTCGCTGTGTGTGTCGCGCGTTCGGTGTATGAGGCGTGTGTGTGTGTGTGTGTATACTGATAACGCCGGAGTAGGAGGGGGAGGGGTGGGGGGTGGTGTGTGTGTGGGGGGGGGGGGGGGTCTCACCTCTCCTCTGTATCCCACGTGGACGTAGGAGCACATGGGCTGGAAGGCCCCGGTACCACACGCCAGCAGGTGGGTGCGGTTAAACGGCTGCAGCAGACGCACAAAGTTGGCGCACTCCGTCTGTGTCACACACACACACACACACACACGCACACACACACACAGAGACACACACACACACACACACACACACACACACACACACACACACACACACACACACACACACACACACACACACACACACACACACACACACACACACACACACACACACACACACCACAGGACAAGAGAGAGGGGAGGGGTATTAGTGAATGTTGCAGGATGGCTGATAACTTCTGTCATAAGGAGCTGATGTCTTAACAGAGGCCATATTGGGGCCACATGTTGGTAATGCGTCCAACACACCACTTGTATTATTACATGAAATGCGATAGCATGCGCGGCCTGTAAACCCAAAATGCAACAAAAAGATATTTTTTTTTTTTACAGTCGATTATTTATCCTCATGTAGTCTCGGGGTTTGTTAAACCAATATTTCACAACATATTTAAATCAAAATAAGGGGTTTTGAAAATGTAAGGCTCTTGTAAGGCGTGGGGGTAGTGTGTCAAAACAAACCAAGATGTACGCGTGCACATTTGACGGAAAGAAAGAGAGAACGAACGAAAAACAAAGAAATAATCTAAGAAAGAAAAGAGGAAGAAAGAAAGAAAGAACTAAATAAAGTACAGAAGAAGAACCAAAGCACGGAAGATACAATTGAATCATGAAATGAACAAAGAAACAGAGAAACAAACCAACGCATTGTTCAATACATGACATTCACAAAGCTTGACTATTATTTGAGCTGAAGGCATAACTGATCAGGTTGTCAAAGACAATGCTTTGTGCGTGTGGTTGATGGTTGATGGTTGAAGCAGCCTCATCTGGCCCCGAATCAGGCTGATTAGACTCTGGGTCTGATTAGACTCTGGGGCTGCTGGGTGAGGCTGTGGTGCGTTCGCCAATCAAGGCCCACAGGTTAAACCAGCCACCGTCACACACACACACACACACACACACACACACACTCACACACACACTCAGGAGGATTTACCACTGTCTCTGCCTGCATACACTGCATCTCCAATGGCAATGAACCTGTTTAAACATCTACCTGTGTCCCAGTGGTCAGAGGGGGGAGGGGGGGGCACTTAAGTAGTGTGTGGCAGGCTGGACTGACGCAGACAAACTTGTATTAAGTGGCCGTCTGCAGACCACATCTGCACTGCAAGGTTATACAGGGGGAAGTTAAGAGGGACTGACCACTTCCCTTTTCCTGTTCGGCCGGAAAGCTGGTAAAACAGGTATGGCCATCCGGAGGAAACTGGACTGGCTGGCACAGTTAATGTTGACAAGGTCAAACTCATTGGAGAGCAGAGAGTGACAGGGTTGGTGTGTGTGTGTGTGTGTGTGTGTGTGTGTGTGTGTGTGTGTGTGTGTGTGTGTGCGTGCGTGCGTGCGTGCGTGCGGCGTGCGTGCGTGCGTGCGTGCGGCGTGCGTGCGTGCGTGCTTGTGTAAGGGTGAGAGATGAAGGGCTTTTCTCCGTACACATGGTCATATAGTCACACATTAAGGAGTGAGAGCTGCCAATGTGTTCTTTGGTTTTGCTTCTTTGTTTACAAATGTGAGTTTGTGTGTGTGTCTATGCCTGTGTGTGTCTAGCTTTTGTATATGTGGGTGTGTCCTGCTTTGTATATGTGTGTGTTCTACTTTGTATATATGTGTGTGTGTGTGTGTGTGTGTGTGTGTGTGTGTGTGTGTGTGTGTGTGTGTGTGTGTGTGTGTGTGTGTGTGTGTGTGTGTGTGTGTGTGTGTGTGTGTGCGTGCGTGCGTGTGTGTGTGTGTGTGTATGTTTGTGTGTGTGTGTATGTGTGTGTGTGTGTGTATGTGTGTGTGTGTGTGTGTGTGTGTGTGTGTGTGTGTGTGTGTGTGTGTGTGTGTGTGTGTGTGTGTGTGTGTGTGTGTATATGGCCTGCTGTGTATGTCTGTGTGTGGCCTGGGTGCCTCTCAAGTGACCATTAGCCACTTAAAGGGTTGTTGATGTCTTCCTGTAGCAGCACGGAGCCGACCTCGCTTGATAAATCCCCTCACGAGAGAAAGATAAACGGTTTACAATTCAATTCATTCTCACGTCACACAGCCACCACGTCCCCATAACACCATAACACAAACCAAAAAGTCTAAATTCAGCCTCTTACAAAAAGTCCTTTTGCAGGGCTTTTGTTTACAAGTGCAGCGACGTCATCAATATAACAAAACGAAAACAAAACAAAACGTCAGCACATCTCTCCGGATGACATTTATATGGTGTTTGTCTTCACTGAGTCAATGGGGACAAGAAGCATTTACTTTGGTTGCTTTCGTTCGGGTTTGGGAAGAGCTGATGTTGACGATATCTCCCTGTGTTTATCCCCACCCTGATGGAGCTATGTAGCGTGTAGCGTGTAGCGTGTAGCTTGTAGCGTGTGTTCAACTCTGTGTGGTCTAACGGTTTGTGAGCTCTGGGTCACGGCTCATTGGCAAGTTGGAAGCCATAGAGACAGGTCGGGTCATGGGATAGAAAGATTGAAGCCTTTTTTAATTTTCAATTATTCTGTAGACTACTATTTTGTTATCATCTGGCCTGCAGATATATTAAAACACTGATTCATACAAATTGCATGACATCGTTTTTGAGTGGATCAAAGTAGATTGCTTCAATCAACTCATATTGTTCTGAGTTGATTGTCTCTTGGTAGCCATGCATTTGGGAGGCAGAACTCTGTTGCATCATCAAGGGGTTTTGGAACCTCTGATTCAATTAAAATTTCTCTCTCAACGTCGATGGAGTCTTCCAGGAGCTGACTTGCAGCTCACGTTACAAAGGGATCCAGGGCCCTTCACGGCAGTACGAGAGGCTGAGTATGATCCTGCTGTGATTCAGTGTTCCCTTTGTCCTCATGTCTGTGGACAAACAATTGTCGTAGTATTCACAGGATTGAAGCAACACGTGGTTCGGGATACGCATGCAGGAACCGGTCCAATTCTATTGGACTTCCTAATCTCATTAGTTCCTGAGTCTTTCTAAGTCAACGTTTAGCCCAGGGGGGTATGTAAGCCTTTTGTTCACTGTGATAAATCATCCGTTCCTTTTAATTACCCTCTTATGCCTGGTCTGGGTGACATACTCTACATAAATAGAAATCCATCTCCATCATACTAACTTATACATATAAAATTGCATCAATTCAGAGACTTAACACACAAGTGTTAATATTTAACAATATTTTTTAATTTAGAATTTTACCATTTTTATTGATTAATATATATAGGCATATATATCCTGTAATCAATACAATAAAGTGACAATAAACAATACAAAGTAAATAGAAAAAAATCAATCAAGAATACAAAAATGATGTATTTCTTGGTCATACCCATTGAGATCCATTTCAGTGTGACTGACTTGACGTGCGGTGCTGAAGACCCTGCAGTGCAGCACAACAGAGATCTATGTCGTCTGCTGGACTATTGAAAGGCTCAAGAAGCGAGTGAGAAGAAGGTTTTACACCAAAGTAGGGAAAACACATCCCAGCCTCACACCCAGGGATTGTGTTCCGGAACGCTGTGTGGTCTTTCCCCGAGATTAAACTGCAAAATAGGAGGCATAAACTACAAGACACGAACCAGGGCTTTTTTTTCTTCTTATTTTTGTCCGTCCTTTATTTAGGGTTTCAGGGAGGAACCGACACCTAGAAACCCAGAGATCCAACCCCCTCCCCCCCCCCCCCCCCCCCCCCCGACTTGGGAACCAAGGGAGATGTAATTACTAGCAGCAGTTTGCCCCGGTCAGCCCAGCGGCGACTGTCTGTGAACTGAGGAGGTGTGGAGAGCTTGTCGTCTCATGAAGACGTTGGACGTAATCAATGAGGACACATTTGACACATTTGAATCATGTTTCTGATAAGGGTGATGGGGGGGAGGGGCTGGTCGACGTCGCGGAGCTCTGGAATAGATTTTCCGCTGCAGCTCCCAGAGACGCTGAGCAATGTGTCTTCAATTGAGGAATCCAGGAAGACGATATGCTCTGTCATCACATGAGCAAAGCTTTCGGATTAGCAGCGACGCTATAATAGAGATGATTTGCCTCATCTTGGCGTCAATCGTTCATTTAGCTATTAAAACAGGCACCTCGTAACCTGGGAACGTTAAGCCATAAGCTCCCATTGTACCATTAGAACTTAACTACCCCAAGTATCCTAGTGTCCTAAGAGACACACATAAGGTCCTAAAATGTCAACGCTATAACTCAACCCCTGTAACATCTGCAGTGTCCTCAACGACGCATGAAGCCGCCGGTGAACCGACGACTAAATTAAATTAGTTGTAAGGCTTGACCGAAACCTTGGACGACACT
>CM051013.1:14005253-14035253 GCA_027704905.1 Muraenolepis orangiensis | reverse complement strand
AGGAGCCAGATGAGCTCGGCGAAGCTGAGACGGGGACTAAATGACTAGAGCCACTGTTGAGATATGACTTTGTTAACATTAGCTGTCGAGGTTCATCGCGGTGGACGTCGTCATACGTTGCTGACGTTGGCTATGGCCATTAAAGCGGTTTACGTGGTTATCAATTTGTCTTGAATCAAAGATGACAAAAGATGACCAAAATGTCCAACAACCGACTGTATTCCTACCTACTCTATTCACTGTTGAAATCTCTTCAACTTTAACTTCAACTCTTACTTAATACATGTGTTACGAATTTTCATCCCATATCCAGTCTGCTTCATTATCTGTCAACAGTTAGTATCTTGGCAACCATGTGATGTATTGGAAAAACAGTCACAAGCGAAAGCTCTTCCAGGTATAGCTCTACACGTAATCACTGCCTCGCCAGCGAGCAAGGCAGCAGGTGGCCTTGGGTATTGGACGGCAGCGGATGAAATAGTTCCTTGATAATTAATTGCCTTCCTCAGAGCGGCCCCCGAGTACAGCAAAACGACTCCAAAATTGCTCATTTTCTTGCGTGGTGTGTTTATAAATTATCGAATAAGTAAAGCAAGCAGAGAGAGAGAGAGAGAGAGAGAGAGAGAGAGAGAGAGAGAGAGAGAGAGAGAGAGAGAGAGAGAGAGAGAGAGAGAGAGAGAGAGAGAGAGAGAGAGAGAGAGAGAGAGAGAGACAGAGAGAGAGACAGAGACAGAGACAGAGACAGAGACAGAGAGAGAGAGAGAGAGAGAGAGAGGAGGGGGGGAATAAGCCAAAAAGTAAAAAATGACAATTCAATTGGAAACACGTTTTGGGGTAAGCAGACAAGTGGGTCATTTTAGGAGCAACATGTCTGATGCGTGATTGGACAAAACTCAGGATCTTTTAATACTGAATACTGTGTCATTGTGATGTCAGTATAAAGTCAACCCTTCCTTTTCAGATGAACCCGGGGCCTTAGATATTACTTCCTCTCTGATTAACCCGAACATGAACTCTGAAAAAGCCATTGGCTGCAATTCCACATGCCCCACAGGAAAAATAAATGAATACACGACTGTTGGACTTTTCCAACCCAACAAAAAAATTAAAAAAGACATAAAGAAAAATTTGAGTCTGCTCTGTCAGACAAATAAAGTCACGGATTGCACGGATTTCCAACAGAAAACATCTGGATCTCACAAAACCCTCTATCTTCTCGGTCTGGTCAACCAAGTTCTCACAGTTCACGTCCAACAGTTGACGAGGACTTCTGCCCTGGATTCTTTGGTTCTAAAAAGGGGGGGGGAAGGCAACGCTTCAATCCGCCTTATTGCCTTCTGATTGCAGATGGCAGTGTTGGCCGTTTATGGCAGTTTGGGTTTTTCAATACATTGAATAATACAGTACTTCTGTGTATCGCTGTCTCCAGATGATCTTGAGACAATGCATCTTTGTCGATCCCACAGGAAGAGTGACTGGGATTTGGCGGCTGAACTCAACCCAGAGGAAAACGCAACGGAGGGAGTGTGTGTCAGTGTGTCTGTGGGACTATCCCGTTGTCTAGCCTTTGCAATAGTTCATTCGTTCTTTGTGTGTGTGTGTGTGTGTGTGTGTGTGTGTGTGTGTGTGTGTGTGTTGGTGTGTGTGTATGTGTGTGTTTTGAAATATACAAAATAGGAGATCAGCCAAACAATAGTAAACCAAAGTACGTAATGTGATTTGTGCCGTCTCCTCTCCTGCTATTCCAACACACACACACCACCACCACACACACACACACACACACCCACACACACACACACACACACACACACACACACACACCACACACACACACACACACACACACACACACATACACACAGTCACACCCATCCACACACACACACACACAGTCACAAACACACACACAAAACACACACACCACACACACACCACACACACATGCACACATATGCACACACACACATTCTATACCAGACCAGAATACCGTACATTTCATAAAAAGATTGATTCAAGCCTCCAATAAATCACCCATTACCACAGACTGTGGGAGGGATCCTAAAATAAAGCACCTGCACACCAACATGAAGCAACGTGGAGCTCTGCTGGCCTGGAGATGAACGTTCATCATCATTCCAACGCTGGAACAGGTCGTGTGAAAAAGACTCTAATACATTAACTCCAGACTGTTTCCCTTCCTGCTCATTGAGAGGCTGGATAATGTGTCTGTTATGAGGGAGTGATATACAGGGTATACTTTGAGTGCTAAAAAAGGGCAGGTTTGACATTTGCAAAGTGTGCAGGGTGGCTTGACATTCTTCATAAACGTCATTGTAAACCTTTACGAGCGAGAGCCTACTTCAGGGTGAGGTCAAAGCTACGTTTTAAAGGATAGATGACAAACAAACAAAAGCAATGGTGAGCCATCGTTTTGAAAGATTAATGCATTAATCATTGAAAGATGAATGATTATTTGTGTCAAGCGCTTTGGGTGTCTTGAAAAGCGCTATATAAATGCAATGAATTATTATTATTATTATTATTATTATTATTATTATTATTATCGTTTGTGTTTTGACCAAAAATGCCAGACTTATATGTTGATCATATTTAAAAGTCAACAGTGAATCTTGCAAGGTAGGGGGCCCTTACTTCATTACATGTCATTTGAATCACATGGTTTTATACATGTTCCCTGTACCTGGAAGTGTTCAAAAGAAAAATTCCAGCAAATTCTAAATCGGTGAACAATTGACCGCTTGTTCCAATGTTTTGACTAAAGCTCGTTGACTCCCCGAGTCAGGGCACATCCTCCAAAATACAAAACAAAAGTCTTCCAACAATGTTCTAAAACTCCTCCAATGCTGTTGTGGCCATCAAGGGTTGACCAGAACGAACCTTTCACAAAAAAACCTGGCACAGAATCACACTCGGTGAGTAAATCACCAGGAACAGCGGTTTGGACATGGCTCAGCGCTGCTGATACACCGTGAAAGCCCGCCTGGTCTTAATACCCCCGGTCCTCAGTCACTGGGACTGGGAGTTCAGTTACACGGCGCGTGACCAAGTCATCCCATATAGCTTTCTCTCACTGTGGCTGTTTCTGATAGCGCTGAGGCTACGGATACTTAGCCAGGCATGCTATTGCTAAGTGAAGTAGCCTTTATTAATTAAGAACAGTACAAGCCGTTGCAAATACAAACACACCTGCACAAACAACCAAAAAATACACATTTTTTTAAGACGGTATGGATCCCAACCCAGATAGAACACATCCACAGTCATTTATCCCAGCCAATGATAACCCATTGAATCATCTTGTTTTAGTAAAAATATATAAATATATCGGCACAAAAGCACAACATTTACTTGTAACATTAGCTGTGTACATATCGTACATATCATCCATCAATCACATTCTTTTTCTTTTTCTGTTAGTTTCTATTGTGTATAGTATTTTTTATAGTATTGTGTCTTAGAATGTCACACTGCGGGAGGGAATGGGGAGTAAGCATTCCATTGTACTTGTTGCACATGGCAAATCCAAATGGCTTGTATCTAGAATGGTCAATCTACTGAGCTGTAAGCCACTGGAAGCCAAACAGCTGGTCCTAGACAGAGGTAACATTAACCTACGGAGCTCAATAACTTCTTCCTAACGAAGCCATCTAGAATCGGGTTGAAAACCCAACTGTAGGAACGGCTCAGACGGGCTGTACCAACATGGAGGAGGGGGGGGGGGGGGGGGGTGAACGACAGAATCCCTGATTGGCTCCAGTGGCGTCCGTAGGCCAAGTAAAACAGCAGCTGAGCGGTCTCTACGCTACCCCGAGCGTCCTACGTACAGCGCGCACGGCGCCGATCATCATTTGTTTATGCTGCGCTACACTTTTCATCCAGTATTTACATCACAGCGGGGAAGCGTTTCCAAGTGCTAAAAGCGGTATTATTTATTTTGACTGTCGTTCCACACCGCTTTCATAGCTTATTCAATTCCAAAGACGCACAACAGCACAGCGTGGTGTGATACCCCCCCCCCCCCCCCCATCAAACAGAAATCTAAGTTTTTTAACACAGAGCCACATGAGGGTCCGTTTAGACGGGGAGATGTATTGTGTAACTGGTTGTGAGGCAACAAGGCATTTACACCCCAGAGTCGTGGCAGGGGGGGGGGCGGCCCAGGGGGGGCGGCCCAGGGGGGGCGGCCCAGGGAGGGCGGCCCAGAGGGGGTCTGTGGTTTTGAGTGACTTCAGAGCGACCGCCACGTCCCCTTCGATAAAGAGCTCTTGGCTAAAGAGCTCTCTCGCGGAGGTCTCGAGGACCCCTCCTGTTCACTTCCATTAAAGCCCTCTGATCGCAATACGGCGTGACACGCTCGGAGCTCTCGACCAATCGCGCGGCGGGCCCCGAGAGGCGTCGCTGTGGCGATTTGTGGCGCCGGAGTTCAAAAGGCTACCGTCTGCTGCCTTGCCTCCTGACACCATGGAATCATAATAATCATAATAATAATAACAATATACCCTGTGGCAGAAGTCGTCGTGGTCTCTGCCCTTTTTAAAAAAAATTCCTGGTGAGGAATGCGAGAACGTGATATGTTTGTGTTCTGTGACCGTGAGAGCCGGCCCCGAGACGTGGGCTCTGGTTTTTCCTGAGAGGACGGTAGGGAAAACATGGGGCTGGCTGTACGCGTCTCTGAGGGCTTGTCTTTCATGCCCCTGTTTCCTTCCCCCCCCCCTGCCCTCATCACGTTTAGATCTGGGTCAGAGCGAGGAGACGCAGACCACAAACCGTCTTAAACACGACTTCATGCGTCTCCATTTCATGTTTACTGTTGAGACAGAAAGAAGATCTGGCTTTTTTTTTGGGGGGGGGGGGGGTGGGTTGAGGGCAGACTATTTGTGGGCCGAGAGGCAAATGTAAGGAACACTATACGTTGTCGAAACGGGGTCTTTCCTTTTGCATTGAAGCAGTCTTGAGTGTGTGTGTGTGTGTGTGTGTGTGTGTGTGTGTGTGTATGTGTCGGGCGTACTGATTACTGGCAGGCCACGAGGTCTGTGGTCGACGTGGTTCAATAAATCATGTAAAGTCAGGAGTCCTTTCAACTACAGCTGGCTGCACGTGTATCACCCGATCTTGATGGAATAATAGAAATTCAATTATACACTAGCTCTGCAGCGCCACATATTTGGAGTGTGAGTATGTGTGTGTATGTGTGTGTGTGTTGTGTGTGTGTGTGTGTGTGTGTGTTGTCTATATTGTGAGTGTCTGCCTACGATAGAGAGAGAGGGAGATAGAGACAGTGATAAGGTTTGCGTATGTTTGTGTATGCACGTGTGTGTATATATGCATGTGTGCATATAAGTCTGTGTGTGTGTGTGTGTGTGTGTGTGTATGTGCATGTGTGTGTGTGTATGTGTGTGTGTGTGTGTGTATTTGTGTGTGTGTGTATATTATATGTTTATGTGTGTGTGTGTGTGTGTGTGTGTGTGTGTGTGTGTGTCTGCGTGTGCATGTGCGTGCGTGCGTGTGTGTGTGTGTCGTGTGTGTGTGCCTGTGTGTGCTGTGGTGTGTGGGGAGGTCAGGGCCTCAGCTAGTATTATGTGCGATGAACATGCGAGAGAAGCAGACATCAGAGAGGGGTTGAGGCAGCCATGAAGTGAAAATTAAATAACAGATAAACATCTTGGCCCTGGTTTACTTCACAGTCTCCTTCCACTGGCATTAAACATAACCTCCATGCCCCATACATGGCAAACACACACACGCAAACACACACAAACAGTCTCTCTCACATGCCTCTACCCAGTCACATAAACATGTACCTGCATGCATGCCCAACTACATACAAACACACACATACTCATGTCAGCAAACAAACCCATATACCCCTCTTTAGATGCGTATTTACGTAGGGATTAAATACAAAACCATCACAAATTGTGGAAGATATAATTGAATTATAATTATTTTGTGTAAGAATTTTGTGCATTATTCTGTGGAAACTGAAATATAATAACGGTGTATATAATAATATAATAATACATACATACATACATACATACATACATAGCCGGTGAGTGACATGAGATTCTGTTTTAATTTAGCAGTACATACTTCTCCGATCAAACCGTTTCTAACCTCAGAAAATAAAGAAGAAAACTGGCTAGCGCAAAAACCACTCCGAAACTAACAGGATTAAGGCTGTCCAATTACATTCACATGCTATAGCTTTCATACATATTTTTAGCGCTTTATGTATCTATAATCTTCCAACGCTCTCTCTCTCTCTACTTCTGTGGTTATGTCTGTGCAGACTCGTGGCACAAAGCCATGTATGAGCTGGACTGCTTTCTAATTGACCTCGGAGGGAGTATACATTTAATGGGATGTAACGCGATACATCACCTGTGTAGGGTAGCGTGTACACACACACACACACACAAACACACACACACACACAAACACACACACACACACAAACACACACACACGCTGTTATAACCAGGCGACTGCCTGAACCTGAATCTTTAATCCTCGGCGCTGGCGATTAGCAAGTAAACTTGTCTAACTTGACTAATGGTGGTCATTTCCATGGTTGTCCCCAAATTGCTGCCTGCCTTTTCTTAATGTGTTGCTTGGTTTCTCTCTCTCTCTCTCTCTCGTCTCTCTCTCTCTCTCTCTCTCTCTCTCTCTCTCTCTCTCTCTCTCTCTCTCTCTCTCTCTCTCTCTCTCTCTCTCTCTCTCTCTCTCTCTCTCCTCTCTCTCTCTCTCTCTCTCTGTGTCCCCCTATATCAGGGGTGCCCAAATACTTCCCGATGGAGGGCCAAAATTGAACGTGAGGGGAGGGCCGAGGGCCAAAATGATAATTTTGCAGTACATTACGTGTGCGGTAAATATATGAGTGCAGTACGTTAAGCATACGTGTGCAAAATAAACACTATATCACAAAGTCATTTTGAAAAATGAATGGCACTGTTTATTGTGCTTCACATTTAGGTCAATAAAATTACATAACATCGATCTGGCTTCTTTAAATTAAACAATAACTGAAGCACTATGAAATATTTGTGGACAGGTATGGAACATTACCAGTCCTTGGGCCTACCATACTCCAGGTGACACAATGACTGTATTCTGCCTGTAGTAGTCCAATCAGTGGGAAACATGAAGCCTGTTCTTGGTTTTTAAAAGCCTCTCAATATCAGGTTCAAGCTGACTAACTGACAAAGTGAGAATGTCATGTAGGTGAGTGTCAGATAAAGCATTCCTCAGTTGGACTTGTTAAGATTCATAAGGCTGAAAGCCTGCTCACAGACATAAGTACTTCCAAAGAGGGATAACATAACCTGGGCATGTTTGCGGATCTTGCCATATCTGTGTGCGGGAATAGACCTGTAAAAGTCTTGTAAGGAAAGCTCTCTGAACCTGCTATGGAGGTCTGAATCAGACTGAAGTTCCAAAAGTTCCATTTGAAGCTCCTCACTGACTGCATCCACATTCACAGAAAAAGGTTGAGCAAACAGCTCAAATGCTGTTGTATTTCCACGAAATTTGGTGTGTCTTCCTCCATCAACCCAACTTCTCTGAGGCTGGGGAAATGTGCCAAATTTCCTGAAAATACAGACACAAAGACAAAAGCAGCAATGTAAGATGCAAGGTTGTTCATGAAATGAAATACCAATCATCAATCAAATGGTGGGCAGGGGATATATTTTGTTTTGTTTATGGCTGCAGTAGACTATGAAAAGCAATACAACTACTGTTTTGGATTTAATGCCTGGTTTTAAAAAGAACATCTATTTTCCACCAACACAAAGTATACATGCATCACAAACAATATATCTATGATAGCATGGTTGTGACAACAAGCGTAATACATTGTTTTATGTTCAATAAAATATTAAAGTTAGATCTCACCTGTTGAAAGATGTCTGCTAAGCAGCTGGAGCTTTTGCTTGAAGGCTTTGACATGGTCATACATCTGCGTGATCATCTGGTCTCTCCCTTGGAGCTGAAGATTGAGGATATTCAGCAGCTCTGTGATGTCCACAAGAAAAGCCAGGTCTGCAAGCCAGTGACTGTCCGTGGGCACTTGGATGTTGTTCGTCTTCGTGGCTTGAAACTCCCTTATTTCCTCGCGCAGATCAAAGAAACGCCGCAAAACTTTCCCACGGCTCAACCACCGCACCTCCTGATGGTACAATACATCACCATACTGGGCATCCATCTCATCAAGCAGAGCTTTGAATTGACGGTGTGAGAGGGCCTTCGAGCGAATATTGTTGACAATGGCGACGACATCCTGCATTACGTTTTTCAAGCCCATGTTTTTAGCGCACAGTTGCTCCTGATGCAAAATACAATGGTACTTTAAAATCGAGCCACCAAACTCGGAGACCTTGTCCGACACAAGTGCAGTTAGCCCTGCTCGCTTACCGACCATGGCGGGGGCTCCATCAGTCGTGATGCCAGATAGGGTTTCCCACTTCAAATCGTTCTTGTCCATAACTCGCTCCACTGCCATAAAAATATCGACACCTTTTGTTGTCCCTTTCAATGTTTCAAGCCCCGCTAGTTCTTGACACACTTCAAAGTCCTCATTGACGCCTCGCAAAAACACCAGCAACTGTGCTGAGTCGGACACGTCGGTGCTTTCATCGCACGCAATGGAGAAGGCAGAAAAGTGACTTGCTCTTTGGGCTATCTGACCTCGAACGTCTTCGGCCATGTCCTCGACGCGGCGGGTGACAGTGTTCCGTGACAGGCTTATTTGAGAAAATACACGCATCTGATTTGGACACACATCTTGGGCAGCAATTGTCAAACACTCCTTGACGAAATCACCCGCTGCAAAAGCTCGCCCACTTCTCACGATTGCATTGCTGATGCGATAACTAGCCCGAGTGGCATTTTCTTGTGCAGTCGACGGCTGAAGTAGAGTTCGCTGCTGGGTGGTTAGCTTTGTTAGCAAGTCTGCTAACTTGACCTTGCGATGTTCTCCAGTGTACTTTGCGAACTCAGCCGCATGCTTAGTTAGATAGTGACGGCGAATGTTGTATTCTTTTGAAACAGCGACCCTCTGCTTACAAACCAGACACACTGCATTTGAATCTACCTCAGTAAAAAAATAATCCTGCTCCCAAGTCTTTTTAAATTTTCGTTTGTCTGTGTGCCACAGCCTACTACGCTCCATCCTTGAATCCTCTCACTCACTGGTCTTGGGCGTTATCGGATAGCTAGGAGCTGACTGGAGCTCAACAGCGCCACCCTATGGCATTATTTGGTAGTGCGCCATTAAATCATTTTCAACAAGAGCTTCCGAGCGTTTATGGCGGGACAGTGGGGAAGGCACGGGCCAAGTTTGGCCCGCGGGCCCCAATTTGGGCAGCCATGCTCTGGATGGTTATGTGCTGTTATTAAAATATGAAGAACACCACTCACTACTAGGAGGGTCATGGAATTACATCAGCTATCAAAATCTATCCTTCCAGTTATTATATTTATATCATATAGGCCGAGTTGCAGTCAGTCTTACATCAAAAGAATAGTGTTGAGGAGCCACGCTCTGCCTCCACCTGGCGTCCACCTTGAGTTACTACACCTATGAGGACACTTCAGTCACAGAAGACTGTGATCACGAACAGCCAACCAGTTCCCGATCACAATCAGCTACCTTATACTCCGCTCTCCTTGTCAGTTGTTGCCAGAACTTTACAGTTTTATAACTCGAAACTCTCTCGCCGATTCCTCTGTGGGATGCGTGCTGAGCCCTCTCCTCTACTCCCTCTACACCCACGACTGCATGGCTATGCACAGCTCCAACGTCATCGTCAAGTTTGCTGACGACACGACAGTGATGGGCCTGATCGCCGGCGACGACGAGACAGCCTACAGGGAGGAGGTCGGATCGCTGGAGCAGTGGTGCCAGGAGAACAGCCTCGCCCTCAACGTCAAGAAGACCAAGGAGCTGATCGTGGACTTCAGGAGGCAGAGGGGAGAGCACAGCCCCATCTCCATCGACGGCGTTGCAGTAGAGAGGGTCAGCAGCTTCAAGTTCCTCGGCGTGCACATCTCCGAGGACCTCACATGGTCCACGCACACCACACACGTGGTGAAAAGGGCCCAACAACGCCTGTATTTTCTCAGGCGTCTGAAGAAATTCAGCATGGGCCCCCGCATCCTGAGAACATTCTACAACGGCACCATCGAGAGTGTTCTGACAGGGTGTATCACCGCCTGGTACGGGAACTGCACGGCACTCGAGCGCAGAGCGCTTCAAAGGGTGGTGCGGACGGCCCAGT
Organism: Muraenolepis orangiensis; assembly: GCA_027704905.1. Taxonomy (NCBI): domain Eukaryota; kingdom Metazoa; phylum Chordata; class Actinopteri; order Gadiformes; family Muraenolepididae; genus Muraenolepis; species Muraenolepis orangiensis. Next base: position 14,024,949 of record CM051013.1, on the reverse strand, counting down.
ATATCGTTGGAGGTGAGCTCCCCTCCCTCCTGGACATTTACAACCAGCGGTGCGTGGCCAAGGCCAAAATAATTATAAAAGACATTGCCCACCCCAGCCACGAACTTTACTCACTATTACCGTCAGGCAGGCGATACCGCAGTATCAAGTGTCGTACAAATAGGCTTAGAGATAGCTTCCACAGTCAGGCCATCAGGCTGCTGAACAAGGGCGTATAACATATAACAATGTATATTTTATTACATTGATTTATATATATATATTGCTCTTTTTTGTGCTGATTTTTGCATTTTATAAATTGCATTTTTTTATTTTTCTTTTATATTCTTTATTCTATTTTTTATTCTATTTTTATCTATTTTTATTTTATCTTATTTTATAACTGCTGTCTGTCGTCGGGTATTGCACACAAGAATTTCACATCACTGCTTTATACTAAACTGTAAACTGTGAAGTGACAATAAACTTGACTTGACTTGACTTGAATACTCTTTTTGGCAATCTCTGTGTTACTCTTTGTTTTCCCCATGATTTACTTGTTTGTTACTTTCGTTTGACAAATTTATATTTTTGTCTGGCCCTGGATGTTTTAGTTAGTTTGTTTTGGAGTACAGCCTTTCCCCCGACAGCACATTCTACAACAACTCCTATTGAGACAAGACCAAAACAGCAAGAGAGCACCTGTGGGTCATTCACATTTCTTTATTATTTGCATTAATGTTTAACCATCCATCCATCCATCGTCTATCCCCTATCTCATAATTTTTCATAATAATAATACCTCTTATTATTATGAAAATTATAATAAATAAATATATAATAAAAAGTTATATATATATATAATATATATATATAACAAAGTTACTACTTTGTGTGTATTTGTTGTCCTGACCTCTTTTCTTTGTATTATTTAGCATTACTTCCACATATGTCACTTCCTTTGAGGCAGCTTCTTCAGGTTCTGAAACATAAATATTTCAATCTGTCAATCATTCTGTTAGGAAGGAGGAGGATAAGGAGTCATTGTGTAAGGGAGGAGGAGTTACATCTCGAGAGGAGATGGAGTTATCGGTTAGGGTGGATGAGGATGAGTAGGAGGAGGAGGAATCCAGTTAGGGAGGGGGAAGAGTCATTTTGTACCTTTGCATTTCCTTTTCCAGCTGCATCCTACAACTGCTCCCAGAAGAACCAACAGAAGGAGGAGGGGCAGTCCAGTGTAGGCCAATGGGAGGAGATGATGAGGGTGGGAGGAGGAGAGGGCTGTAGGGGAGGGGGAGGTGGCTAAGAAAAGGGGGACCATATCATGAGAGGGGGACAAAACAGAAGCTTTGCTATTCCAAGTTGCTTGGAAAAAACATTGGTGTACAATTTAACCCAAAATACCTAAATCAAACACCCACTGAAAAAGGTTCAGTTAGCGATAAGGAATTTCTACAAGAGTTCTCCTTTAATGTGACAGAGCGCACCTTTGACAGCCAGCCAGCTCTCTGGAGAGTCAACACCAGAGATGCTACACGTGTAGACGCCTTCATCAGATCTGTTGAGAGCAGCAACACTCATCTCTCCCGTTCAACTGACCCCAATGACCCGCCCATCTCTGTAAAAGGTGCTGGACTGGTTTACTGGGGTTAAAGCGCTCATCTGGTTCCTGAACTCCAGACAGCGAAGTGTAACAGAAGCTCCTTCCAGGACAGGGTGGACAGGACTCTCTAGGATGACAAGGCGGCTGTATAGCTCAGGAGGTAGAGCGGTCGCCTGCTGGTTCGATCCCCCAGCAAAAACTCATGGCTGACTCCGCCATCAGTGGTTGAACGTGTGTATGAAGGGGTGATTGTGAGGCTTGACTTGTAAAGCGCTTTGGATGAAGGCGCACACACACACACACACACACACACACACACACATTTGTCTGGATTTAGAGATGGCATGAAATGGATGTGTTTGACGTTGGAGATCAGATCCCTCCTCATGCACTGATGGGATACCTGCAACACGCTACATGAGGGACGGGAGCACGCAAGTCCAGAATGACACCTCGTCAAAGAGACAACGAAAGGTCTCGCAAATTCTGTGGTTTACAACACTGTTAATAATCAATCATTAATAATAAAGCGTGAACCTGTGAGGAATGGGCTGAGCTATACTGCCGCCTGTGTGTGTGTGTGTGTGTGTGTGTGTGTGTGTGTGTGTGTGTGTGTGTGTGTGTGTGTGTGTGTGTGTGTGTGTGTGTGTGTGTGTGTGTGTGTGTGTGTGTGTGTGTGTGTGTGTGTGTGTGTGTGTGTGTGTGTGTGTGTGTGTGTCCTCTACTGCTCCACTGTTTCTCTCTCTCCATATTAAGCTGGTATTACATTCAGGATCAGATTCTGAGATTTGGTTTATTTGTCACATTGTAGGTACAGTGTACAATGCACAGTGACATGTTATAGCCAGCACCTTGTGGCAATGTGCTCAACATTACAAAACAGTTTACAAAATTGTAAACATATGAATGACTATGTATATATAACAGTATACACACCATGAACAGTAAACAAGTGAGGTGTAAAAGGTAGTGTGCAGTTTAGTGCAGATAATCTAGTTCAATTCAGAGTTCTATATTCCAAGTGAACTTATAGGTTGTTGGAAAGGGAATGTTATGATATGCATCGCTAGGCTATTACATATGCATGCCACTAGGTGGCAGTGTTAGATTGGTAGATTACCATTCGAGGTCAGAGGATCAAAATCTAATCTAGTCTAAACAGTTGATGCATGCAAAAAAAAGCTAGTACTGCTAGCATGCAGATATGACAAGATTAGAAGATATTTATTGGCCAGTTGCAACAGGTACATTGGAATGCTTACTCCCTATTCCCTCATGCAGTAGGTATATGATTAGCATATATACGGTTTACGGTCATGCATATCTTAACAGTAGTCAACCCAATCTACGTTGGATGCAGTCACTGCATCACTATATGGAGCTCAATGTCCCTTTAAAATCCTTTCTGCCCCATCCGCAATATGCATATATCAACCACTAGACACTTTATTATTATTTTTTTAATGTGTATAGTATATTGTTATAGTATAGTGTGGTTATAGTATATAGTATATATAGAGTACATAGTGTAAAGAGTGGTTTATAGTGTAGTAATGCATATTATAGTATAGTGTAGTATAGTATAGTATTGTTATAGAATTGTTGGCAAAAATAAAGAATCTTAAATCTTTCTGGAAGAACATGAACAGGATAATTTCAACAAAACAACAAAAACAAACCAATGACATTTGTTGAATAATCATCTGTACGTTTATTTTAAGTGTGTTAGTGAGTGAAGCCGGTGTGTTCCCCAGCAAAGTGCACCCTTCCCTCAGACTGGAACAGCTCTGTGGTGAAATCGGTGTGCTCTTCCCTCCCTTGATGCCGTCGTCCTCCCAGAACCTCCAGCTAAAGGTGAGGATGATCTTGGTCGAGCTACCTTAGTGAACGCTGCTCAGTGCCTGCCTCTTAGCGGTGGTCAGAGGGGGGTCAAAATCGGGGCCGCCTTGGCTGTGGATGTGACCAGGACTGCATCGGCAGACAGCTATAGTATATATATAGCATAAAGTATAAAGCAGTGAGTGACAAAACTGTATAAAGTTAAATATATAAAATAAAAATGCAATTTATAAAATGCTATATATCGGCACAGTAAAAGAGCAATATGTATATATACATCAATGTAATAAAATATAAATTGTTATATGCTATACGCCCTTGTTCAGCAGCCTGATGGCCTGACTGTGGAAGCTATCTCTGAGTCTATTTGTACGGCACTTGATACTGCGGTATCGCCTGCCTGACGTTAAAAGTGAGTACAGTTTGTGGCTGGGGTGGGCATTGTCTTTTATGATGCGTTTGGCCTTCGCCACGCACCGCTGGTTGTATATATCCAGGAGGGAGAGGAGCTCACCTACAACGTTATACTGGGCGACCCGCCCATATTTATTCTTTTTATCGCAACTATTTTAGTTCAGGAAGTTAGCAGCACGTTCACTTATAACTTTTGCACACTTCGGGAGATCAGATCGACAGTCGCTCGCCGCCTACCGGAGTTTTTTCATTCTTTCGACTCGGACATCCTGCCCGAAGTCACAGCTGGATTATCTCCGACCATCTTGGTTCCGATTACACACAAGCGTCGCCGGAGGAAGCAAGGGAAGCGAGCCGGCGTGCTATTCAGGCTGAGACGTCGATCCGATCGCCCCCCACTACCCACCATTCTACTGGCTAATGTACAGTCTCTGGACAATAAGTTAAGTGAGCTACAGGCTCATATTCAATTCCACCGGGAAACTAAGGACAATTGTATCATCTGCCTTACGGAGACATGGATGTCGGAGGGGGTTACCGACGCAGCTATCGAGCCGACGGGCTTTTCCGTCCACCGGGCGGACAGAACAAAGGCTCTCTCCGGTAAAGATCGTGGAGGGGGGGTATGTCTCATGTTAAATAGATCTTGGTGCAACCAAAGTCATGTACATCCCCTCAAGTCTTTCTGTTCCCCGGACCTGGAGTACCTGATGCTTATGTGCCGTCCACACTGGCTACCTCGGGAGTTTACAGCGGTAACCGTGACCGCTGTTTACATTCCCCCACAAGCCAACACCGACACAGCGCTGAAGGAACTGTACGGGGCTATCAGCGAACAGGAGTCGGCACACCCCGAGGCTGCTCTCATTGTGGCGGGGGACTTCAACAAGGCGAACCTGAAGAAGGTTCTCCCGAAGTTCTACCAACACATAACGAGCAACACACGTGGCGAGCGGATCCTCGACCACTGCTACACTCCCTTCCGTGATGGCTACAAGGCCCTCCTCCGCCCACCGTTGTGCAAATCAGACCACCGCTCTATCCAGCTACTCCCCGCCTATAGGCAGAGACTGAAGCAGCAACCGATCGCTGTGAGGGAGGTCCAATGCTGGTCGGACAAATCAGACTCTATGCTGCAGGATTGTTTTGATCACGCTGACTGGCACATGTTGACAACCGTGTTGCCTCGGAGAATAACATCAACGAGTACGCGTCGTCGGTCACCGGGTTCATCAAGAAGTGCATAGATGACGTTGTTCCAACCAAGTCGGTTCGGATATATCCCAACCAGAAACCGTGGATTAACGGCGATGTTCGCGCTGCCCGACATGCGCGTAACGCTCCGGGAATACGGAGGAATATACGAGAGCCCGTTACGACCTCCGTAAGACCATCGTCACTGCCAAGCGGGAGTAAGGACAGAGTGGAAGATAAATTCAAGAACCACGATGCGAAGGGTATGTGGCAGTGGCTGCAGACGATAACGAACTTCAGAGGGAGAACCAGTTGTGTAGAGAACTCCTCTACCTCCCTCCCAGGAGAGCTAAATACATTTTTTGCTCGGTTCGACGTAAACGGCAGCCCGCCGAAGCCAGCACCAACTGAGGAGACCAGCCAGCTGCGCATCTCGGAGGCGGATGTGCGCCGCACCTTCAAGCGGCTGAACATCCGTAAGGCGGCAGGCCCCGACAACATCCCGGGCCGCGTCCTCAGAGCATGCGCAGACCAGTTGGCAGGAGTCTTTGCAGACATCTTCAACCTCTCCCTGTCCCAGGCTGTTGTCCCCGCGGTCTTCAAGATGTCCACCATCGTGCCTGTCCCTAAACAACCCAAGGTAACATGCCTGAATGACTATAGACCTGTAGCCCTCACCTCGATCGTTGGTCAAGGACTTTTGCTGTGTTGCCTGCCACGCTGGACCCATGGCAATTTGCATATCGTCAAAATAGATCCACGGACGACGCAATTGCCATGGCCCTCCACACTGCCCTTTCCCACCTGGAGGGAAAACTGTTATGTGCGAATGCTGTTTGTGGACTACAGCTCAGCGTTCAACACAATAGTTCCTACCAAGCTCGACACCAAGCTGAGAGGTCTAGGCGTACCCCCATCCACGTGCAGCTGGATACTGGACCTCCTGTCGGACAGCCGAGAGATTGCTTCCACAGTCAGGCCATCAGGCTGCTGAACAAGGGCGTATAGCATATAACAATGTATATTTTATTACATTGATTTATATATACATATTGCTCTTTTCTGTGCTGAAATTTTGCATTTTATAAATTGCATTTTTATTTTTTATTTTAATTTTTAACTTTATTCTATTTTCATTCTATTTTTATCTATTTTTATCTTATTTTATAACTGCTGTCTGTCGTCGGGTATTGCACACAACATTTTCACATCACTGCTTTATACTTGTGTAAACTGTGAAGTGACAATAAACGTGACTTGACTTGACTTGACTTGACTGTCTCCTATCATCCTTAACTCCTCAGATGTCTAATTAGCCACTTGCTCCAAATACTCCTGAAGAACACACACACACACACACATACACACTTTAATTTTCAATGGTCCATAAATCTAAATATTTAATTTGTGACACAACTGTTTGGTATTTTCACTATAAAAATGTATTCATGGATTATTTATTTTCTAACGGACCAGGAGTGAAGACAAGAACCAACCCCCACTCGAACAAAATGCAAATATCTAAAATTGTGTCTAAGATTTAACCAAACTACTCATTAAATAAATGAAAATCACTTTTATAACTCACCCTAAATACAAATTAATTTAAACTTGACATTGACACTTATTGTGAATGAAAATAATACTCACTTCTAGCAGTTTCAAAGATTCAAAGGTTTTATTGTCATATGCACATGAATCAGGTGCATGCATGCATATGAGGCTCCGCCCACAAATCAACATAGAATAGAATAGTGCAATAGAAACAACAACAATAACAGTAGTATAAACTGTGTAAACAGTGCAAGTACAAGAACAGCAGCAACAACAACAACAGCAACCACACTAGAACGAAACGAGATAAAATAGAATACAATAAAATAAAATATAATGATATATATATATATATTCAACATATTTTATTAAGTCACTAGAGCTTTTAATGAGACACTTCAGCTTGCTCAAGCTTTGATGGTTCTGTCTCCACATTCAGTCTGTTCCTCTGCTTAGTTTTGATGTGAGTCAGGGCCGAGAAAGTAATTTCACACATATAGGTAGATCCAAAAGGCTAGAGTTCATTCAATGCACATTTCCCCAGCTCTGGATACTCCTCTGCAACATTACACCAAAACTCTGTCAGTGACTTTTCAGCATATGCCATCTTTTGCCCACGATCAGAGAACAAATCCACCAGGTTTTCCTGCAGTCTGGCAGGAAGGCTGCTGCTGCTCTCAGTCACTCTGAATGGGTTCCTCACCCAGTCCAGCTGTTCTGACTTTGCTTCAATGTCATGAAAGTACTGGTTGAACTCAGTTTTGAGTTTGGACTGATGCGATTTAACAATTGTGACCATCTGCTTGTTTTCAGCATCAGTAGTGGCAAGATAGCCATCAAGCAGTGGGAAACAGCTTATATCCCCTTTGTCGCATTTCGGCTCCCATAAGTTTACTTTATTTATGAATCCATTCACTCAGTCATACATGTTAAGGATATGCGAGTCCTTGCCTTGACGTGAGAGGTTAAGCTCATTAAGCTTGGAGAAGACATCGGCAAAATATGCCAGCCGTGCAACCAACCCTGCATCCTGAAAAACCACTGCGAGAGGATGAGAGCGCTGTATCAGGTAAGCAGACACCTCAGTGCGAAGTACAAACTGCCTAGATAGTGTTTTTTCACGCGACAACCAGCGGACGTCTGTGTGAAGCAGTAGCTGCCCATGCTCTGCCCCGCTGTCTTGACACAGAGTTTGAAATCGTCTGTGATTCGTAGGTCTGGACTGAATGAAATTAATCACCTTAACTGCGTCATCCATGACAGCACTTAACTCGGGGCTCATCCTTTTACTGGCGAGAGCCTCCCAGTGGATAATGCAGTGATTCCACTTAATTTCATCACACGTCCATGCAACCCACGCACTTTCCCCGTCATCACAGCTGCACCGTCGGTACAGATGTGACTGCAGGATTTCCACTCAAGATAGTTTTCTTTGAAAAAGCTGTCAATCACCTTAAATATTTCTTCGCCAGTTGTCTGTCCTGTTAGCTTCTTGCAAAACAAAATATGCTCATGTATGTCAGACTCTTCAGCATAACGCGCAAAGGCCAGCAGCTGAGCCTCCCCACTCACATCCGTCATTTCATCCAACTGTAGAGCGAACTGACCGGCTCTTTTAATTTTATTCACCACCTGTCCAACAATATTAGTGGACATGTCATCGATCCTGCGGCAGATTGTGTGTTCAATAAAGGCCCCGTCACACCATAACGTTCTGGTCAGCGTTCTATGAACGTTCTAATCGTTCAATTTTCGTGCGTTCTAGGGTGAGGTGGACACATCTGGCGTGTGACTAACGTGTGACTAACGCATGACTAGCGTGTGACAAACGCATGAGGAGCGTGTACCAGCGTCCAAGTAAGACACCCAAGAAAACTATTAGCGTGTGCTGACGTGTCACTGGCGCACGACTTACCATTCGTCAACGTTAGACGAGCGTGTTGAGTTTGTGACTAACGACAGACTAGCGTGTTGCTGGTGTGTGGGTTGCATGTTCAAACGGGTATAAAACGCGGGGAAATCACAGTGGATTCAGTTGTTCTTCTGGATATTGAACAGTGCACATCATGCCATCCATCCATCCATCTTCTCTCGCTTATCCGTAATCGGGTCGCGGAGGTAGCAGCTTCAGCAGGGGACTCCAAACTTCCCTCTCCCTGGCAACATCGACTAGCTCTGACTGGGGGATCCAGAGGCGTTCCCAGGCCAGTGTGGAGATGTAATCACCCCACCTGTACCTCGGTCTGCCCCGTGGTCTCTTCCCAGTTGGATGTGCCTGGAAAACCTCCCTCGGGAGGCGACCAGGAAGCATCCTCACTAGATGCCCGAACCACCTAAACTGACTCCTTTCTACGCAAAGGAGCAGCGGCTCTACTCCGAGTCTCTCACGAGTGACTGAGCTTCTCACCCTATCCCTCAGGGAGATACCAGCCACCCTCCTGAGGAAACACATTTCGGCCGCTTGTATTCGTGATCTCGTCCTTTCGGTCATTACCCATTGTTCATGGCCATAGGTGAGGAACGAAGACTGATCGGTAGATCGAGAGCTTTGCCTTCTGGCTCAGCTCTCTTTTGGTTACAACGGTGCGCCAAAGTGCACCCAATACCGCTCCCGCTGCACCTATTCTCCTGTCAATATCACGCTCCATCCTCCCCTCACTCGAGAACAATACTTGAACTCCTGCTAAGAACCATGGCCTCAGATTTGGAGGTGCTGATCCTCATCCCAGCCGCTTCACATTCCGCTGCAAACCGATCCAGTGAGTGCTGAAGGTCACATACTGACGCAAACAGGACCACATCATCTGCAAACAGCAGAGATTCAATCCTGAGCCCACCATACTGAAACCCCTCCCTCCATGACTACGCCTTGAAATCCTGTCCATGAAAATCACAAACAGGATGGGCACATCATGCCGCCAAGAGAAAGAAAGCTTGTGAGGGGGGCTACTGCTACTGCTACTAGGGATACTAGTAGTAGAAGGGCTACAAGTGCTTCAAGGAAGAATAATGCACCGTCTCTTTCTCTGGCATATACCATATACTTACCATATACTTATATACTTACCATATACTTACCTTATGCTTATAAAACCTACCAGGTATTATAAGCAAAGGCAAATATTATCTATATCTATAGATAATATGTATATATATATATCTATATAAAGGCAACTTTATTACGTCATTTACATACCCAATACAGTATACTTACTGATACTGACAGTACATTAGATACCCAAATACAGTATCTTGACTGACACTTACAGTACATTACAGATACCCAATGCAATATCTTTGTTGATACTTAAAGTACAGTAGAGATACTAAGCAAGTTAGCAGAGCTTGACTTAAACATCGTGGTGAGTTATTGAACGTGTAGAACGTGCAGCGGAACATCCCCCAGCAGTCAACCACTTAAAGACCACTGCTTTCTCACCTCCTACCTCTCACCTCACACTGTTGTGGTGAGAGGTGTGTTTCCACCAGATGCTATGAAGGCCACCCTACATGTATTCCCACGTTGAGTGAGCTTGTGAAACATGTACTGAAAGTAGTTCCTGTTTCCAACATCATTTGTACTATTCACTTCATCATTGATTAACGATTCCACATCATGCAAGTCAAATTAACATCTTCCTGTGGTGTAAGACACTGTGGTGGCGCTTCAACCTCACATTTTTACATTTAATGAAGATCCAAACACAAACACAAGACACACTTGTTGACAACAAGTAATGTTATAATTGTTGAACAGCACAACGTTTCTGACTGACACATTTAACGCTGCGGACAATTAAACTGATCGCCCTGAAATGACAATAGTTAACAGTTTATGGCCACAATGTGAAGAAAAAAATTAGACAAAGAAAGTAGGCTAAGTTTGAGCATACACCACTGTGGCCTGGACGTTTTCTAAATGTACAGTACTCAAAATCACACTTGTTGTGCAAGTGGGATTTGTTGTGCAAGTTGTTGTGCAAGTGTGTCCCACATATGTCACTTCCTGTGAGGCAGCTTCTTCAGGTTCTGAAACAGAAACATTTAAATCTGTCAATCATTCTGTTAGGAAGGAGGAGGATAAGGAGTCATTGTGTTAGGGAGGAGGAGTTACTGTATTCCGGAGGAGAAGGAGTTATCGGTTAGGGTGGATGAGGATAAGTAGGAGGAGGAGGATGAGGAATCCAGTTAGGGAGGGGGAAGAGTCATTTTGTACCTTTGCATTTCCTTTTCCAGCTGCACCCTACAACTGCTCCCAGAAGAACCAACAGAAGGAGGAGGGGCAGTCCAGTGTAGGCCAATGGGAGGAGATGATGGGGGTGGGAGGAGGAGAGGGCTGTAGGGGAGGGGGATGAGGTGGCTAAGAAAAGGGGGACCATAACAGATGCTGTGCTATTCAAAGTTGCTTGGAAAAAACATTGCTGTACAATTTAACCCAAAATACCTAAATCAAACACCCACTGAAAAAGGTTCAGTTAGCGATAAGGAAGTTCTACAAGAGTTCTCCTTTAATGTGACAGAGCGCACCTTTGACAGCCAGCCAGCTCTCTGGAGAGTCAACACCAGAGATGCTACATGTGTAGACGCCTTCATCAGATCTGTTGAGAGCAGCAACACTCATCTCTCCCGTCAAACTGACCCCAATGACCCGCCCATCTCTGTAAAAGGTGCTGGACTGGTTTACTGGGGTTAAAGCGCAATGGTTCCTGAACTCCAGACAGTGAAGTGTAACAGAAGCTCCTTCCAGGACAGGGTGGACAGGACTCTCTAGGATGACAGACCCTCCTGTAGAAACACAGCATACTCAGGTCTCAGGGCATTTAAACAATTATACCACAATGCAGGTTAATTCCAGGTGTAAAGGGGGCGTGTGTTTGTGTGTGTCGTTTTGGTGATTTCCTCAACTACGCTCATCTATGAATTATTAAATGTGAGACACACATACCAGTCACTGTGATGTGGACCGCTTCACCTTGTTCTCCAGAGATCGACTCACACCAGTAAGCACCGCTGTGGTGTGGTCTCGCTATGCTAATATGACATTCATGGCTCTTCTCAGCGCAGTGTACTGAAGAGTTGGTGAGTAGTCTTCCATCTGGTCTCCCCTCAGCTCCACAGTATAACGTAAAACTCTCTCCTTTGAAGAACTGAGTCCTGCAGGGGCTAATCCCCACAGACCAGCCAAAACATGGACCTGAAGTCAATCAATACATTAGAAATTGTGCAATCAATACATTTAACACCAAGTCATGCAAACAATACATTTAGGAATCAAACAATACATTTAAAAATCAATAAACCAATACATTAAAAATCATTAAATCTATATATTTAAAATTCAATCAATCAATACATTAGAAATCATCCAATCAATACATTTAGGAATCAATCAATACATTTGGAAATCAATCAATACTTTTAGAAATCAAAATTTGGAAATCAGTCATACAATAAATATTAAATCACTCAATACATAAAAAATCTATCAAAACAACCTGAATTTAGAACTCAATGGATACATGTGAGCCAGTTGAAACTCACTGTGTCCCTGGGTGAGGTGCAGTACGGCCTGGATCAGGGTTAAAGCAAGCCCTAAAAAGCACCATGAACATCATTTAAGTCCTACTCACACAAAACTGTATTAATTCCGGGGGAAGTTTTTTCTCAAAATTGCTTTGCTCAAGATAAAAAGCACTATTTGAAAAATATTTAGCCAGGCATTACAAATATATAAAGAATATACAATCCTGTAAAGTGTGTGTCTCCAAGAGTATTCATTGCACATGAATGGTTCAGTATAGAGAATGTTGAGATACTGCAGATTTAAATTTAAATATGCTAAAATTGCACAGATAGATTAATAACATACTACTCACAGAACATTGGATATCCAAATCTGAATCAACGACTGAACCTTGACAGACTGAGGGCGCTGAAAGTGATTGACAGAAACACCTTTCTTTCAGGAAGTGAAGAGGCTGACCTCAAAACAGGAAACGAAAAATACATGCATGCAAATACAAGTGTAACTTTAAACCTTGTTGTATATAGATATACAAATACATATAACAATAATTATATAGATATTGGCTGATGTAGCTGAGAGGTACTGTAGAGTATTTACATTTACGTTGTACCATTTACATCCTTACCTACTGCTTATACTGTGTATACTACGGTTACCTGTTTTTACGGTTATATGTAAATATGATGTTAAGAAGGTGACGTCACTACGCAGAGCACGTACTCTGCGTCACCTGAGTCACGAAGAGAGTGTGAGGCTTGCGCGCCTCAGTGTGTCCGTTCATGGGCAAGTTCATGTGAGCCAACTAAATAAATCCGCCGGACGGCTAAACTAGTATAACGTGTCTTTTCGTGTCTTACGCAAGAAACCGCTGAGTTAAACACTCATCAGGTACAGATCTTTCTCAGTTGGAATTAGTGGAACTCTTTTGTTGTGACGCCAATCTCCTCTCCAGCCACGCTCCTCTGCCTCCACCTCGCGGCCGCCTGCGGTAACTACACCCAGGAGGTGTGAAGACCGTGATAAGGTTTCAGCCCACCTGTTCCCTAGCATAATAAGCGCCCTACATATAGTCCACTCTCCTGTTCACTCGTTTCTACAACCCGAGACTCTCTAGCCGATTCGTCGGTGAAGACCCTTTGGCAATCTGCTCAAACTCTTTGTTTTTCTCCATTGGACTAATTTTCTTTGTTTCCATTTCACACTCACATAAGTTGCTTTACACATGGTATTATTACTTCTCGTAATTTTCATACACATTCATACACATAGTTTGTAAATCACATCTCCTATCAGAGTATTCCCTGGTGCACCATACACCCTGTTTCTACCCAAGACATTAAAAGACGGGTTTATCTCCTTTTTCGCCTCCGACTCTGGCTGTACTACCTAGGGGTTCTTTAGTAGTACTACTGCTAGTACTATTCTCTCCTTCAGCGGTCTACTATTGCCTATATTCACCAGTGGCGAACCATGTCTATCACAACTGGACCTTCTATAGACCCCCCCCTAAAGCTGCATTAAGACTTTTCCTTACTGGCTCAATAGAGAGGAAAACACTCAATATCACATAACGTCCATAATGGTAGGATTTAAGTTTAGATGTTTTGACAGGTGAGTGCTAATGACAAGACATATACCAGAGAAATGTGGTGATTATTGATCGCGGTTTTGTAACTCTAAGTTACGTTAACTCTTTTTACGAAAAGCGATGCAAAGAAAGGTCATGTCAAAACTCTCAATTTAAATGCACAACAATGCTTAAAAAACTCAAGACAGCCATTAACTAATCAGTCAACAAGTGTGTGGAAACTAAATGCAACAACCAGCTCAACGAGACGCGACACTGAGACAAAACCAGCAAAGACAAATGAGTCTCACTCACCAATGATGTTCACTTAAAGACCAAATCCATTCTCCTGTCCTTCTGGATGGATGTTTCGATAACCTGGTCATAAAGCTGGTCACTGCTTTTCAGATCCTAAAGAAGTTGCCTTTCAATAGCTATGGAAGCTAATGCAGTGAGTCAGGATTGTCCTGTTCAGTTCCTCCATATGTTTTTATAATATTAAAATGTCCTTTCCACAGATGCAGTGGTGACGGGGATCGTTACAACTTTTTTATAATGTCCATCTTTTCACTGAATGGTCGTCTTGAAAAGGGTACTAACAACAATTCCGCAACAACATCATCTTCACCTGTTGCCATTTTGACGTAAAAAACCTACGTAGAAATAAACCAACGTAGCACTATGCTACGTCTCGAGCCAGTGAACCTTCTAGCGCACTATGGACCTGTGCGGAAATCTGAAAGAATACGCCTATTGGCTACAAATCACTATATGATTGGTTGATCAAATTGTCAATCCAAACGTGCGCTCTCATTCAGTCTAAGGGCCAAAGCATGCGGGAGTACTTTGGTTAAAATATATTCTTCCCAGCAACCTAGAAAAATATCTGATCTGATTGGTTGCATTGTTTTTCCAACACAAAACCACTCAAATGCGTAGTGCATGGACCGAGAAAGAGAAACAAAACAACGTAACACTGTAATATAACAAATAACAACACAGATACGATTCTCATTCATTAATTTTATTTATTACATTTATTACATTTTTTTAATACAATAAATTAGATATTTTTTTGTTTCATCTGAGAGTTCCAGGGTCTTATCTGAAGACCTTGGTGGCCCTGACACTTCACCACTGATATTCACAGCATATAGTTCAGTTAGAATATTTTTTGTATTATATTTTTTTCATGTGTATTCAAAAACGTAAATAAGTGAGCCATTACAGTTCCAGTACCGTACGCGAATGACCTACTTCATATTGCTGTTCTTTAAAGTGACAGTTTCTTCTGTGCTTCAAGGATTCTGTATTGGAATGGCTAAGAGGAAACTAGCATTTAAACATCCAGTTTCACTTCAGTTCAATACGACAAGGTTTGGGACGCCAACAGAGTTGACATTTTGGAAGTACTTGAGCCGGATCATTTCACCTGGAGCTCCACCAACAACGAAAATAAACAACATTTGTTTAATGATCAACTGTACGTTTATTTAAAGTGTTTGTATTGCCACATTGCAAGTTGCTTAATGTATTAACTGACATGACTTGAAAATGGAATGAAATGATGTGCATAGCTAGGCTATTACATATGCATGACAGTAGGGGGCAGTGTCAGATTAGTAGATTAGCATTCAATTTAAAACTCACAGGTTGAACCAATTTAATTGTGAGTTGTGTTCTCAAGGTTGACACAAGTAAAACAGAAATAAACAGCTACTACTGCTAGCATTTAGATGTAGGTTTCAGTATGTGATTAATAACAGACATTACAGTTGGTGTTGATGTCAGAGCTCTCCTCTAGTGGTGGACTTTATGCTGGGTGTTGAGGTCAGAGCTCTTCTTTAGCGGTGGACTTGAAGCTGTCTTGAATGTGGGTGTTGATGTTTTTGGCTGCCCTGGTGGCAGTCTTGATGGCTGTTTCTATCCAGCCGTGAGTGAAGCCGGTGTGTTCCCCAGCAAAGTGCACCCTTCCCTCAGACTGGAACAGCTCTGTGGCGAAATCGGTGTGCTGGTAGGGAGTAAAGATGGCATATGCTCCCAGACTGTATGGGTCAGAGCTCCACTTCTTCACCACCACCCCTGTGCACAGGTCCCGGACCTGATCCCCATGAATGAGCACCAGGTCCCTCAGGGCCACCTCCTTCAGCTCCTCATCCCCAAGGCCCAAGAAGAGCAGGGAGTCGTCGGACCAGGTGTAGGAGGCCAGCAGCACGCCGATGTCTGGGTTCTCTGGGAAGCTGTGGCTGGGGTAGTAGATGAAGCGAGAGGGGCGGTCCGTGATGCTCTTCCCTCCCTTGATGCCTTCGTCCTCCCAGAACCTCCGGCTGAAGGTGAGGATGATCTTGGTGGCGCTGTCGTAGTGAACGCTGCTCAGTGCCTGCCTCTTACCGGTGGTCAGAGGGGGGTGAAAATCGATGAAGCGGGTCGCCTTGGCTGTGGATGTGACCAGGACTGCGTCGGCAGACAGCTTGGTCAAATTTGATCCTACCCCCTTCTGGTAAAACACACTGACTCCGGTCTCTGACTGGTTGATTTGTTTGACCGTGGAGTTCAGCTGTGCAGGGGTAACCAGGAGGCGATGCAAGGCTTGAGGGATAAGATCAAGGCCGCCAACTACCTCAGAATACCTGGAAGGACAATATATAGGTCAACAAATATATATGTATATATGTAATTATTGTGTGTGTGAATACAAACTGTATTTAGTGGTGAACGAGAGAGACTGACCAAGTATAGTCATTGATATCTGCTTGTTCGTAGATCATCTCAGTCAGGGCGGTGTACATCAGACTGTTCTCATTCAGCAGGTCTCCTATCATCCTTAACTCCTCAGATGTCAAATTAGCCACTTGCTCCAAATACTCCTGAAGAACACACATACACACACACTTTAATTTTCAATGGTCCATAAATCTAAATATTTAATTTGTGACACAACTGTTTGGTATTTTCACTAAAAAAATGTATTCATGGATTATTTATTTTCTAACGGATCAGGAGTGAAGAACCAACCCCCACTCTGAACAAAATGCAAATATCTAAAAATATATCTAAATTCATGTTTACCTGGACGGAAAAACGGTCATATTTCTTAAGGGCAGCCGCACATCCTTCTTTTTCCACTGTGTGGTTTACCTACCCCCCCCCCCCCCCCCCCCCCCCCCACACACCACACACACACACACACACACACACACACACACACACACACACACACACACACACATACACACACACACATATTTTCACCATCATTCTGTTTTAAAAGTATTTTGTTTTTTGGCAGCCATTTCAAGTCCCTGGCTACAAACCGGCTGTAAGGATTGATTCAACAGCTTATCAGCCGACAGGTTGGTGCCATATCCGAGGAGGCTGGGGTCTTTCTTTGCTGCCTCTGTCTTCACAAGCTTCCCGTTAACAAAGTAGGAGGTGTTTCCGTCGTACATCACAAACTTATCTAATGAAATATTCAGCCGATGGATGTAGCCCATTAAAATACTGGAGAGAGAGAGAGAGAGAGAGAGAGAGAGAGAGAGAGAGAGAGAGAGAGAGAGAGAGAGAGAGAGAGAGAGAGAGAGAGAGAGAGAGAGAGAGAGAGAAAGAGAGAGAATGGCACAGGGAGAGAGAGATGCGCACACACACACACACACACACACACACACACAATTTAATTTAAAAGACATTCCAAATAAAGTCTTCTTGAATTTCCTTCCACAGACATACAGAGAGGTGGTTCACAACCATATCTCTTACCGGTGGAATTTGGGGATCCTCATGGCTCCCAGTTCAGCATACCAGTTGTCTGTCGGGTGTCTGTAGGTCTCCACCCTCCCCCCCACCCTCCCACTAGCCTCCAGCACCGTCACCTACACACACACACACACACACACACACACACACACACACACACACACACACACACACACACACACACACACACACACACACACACACACACACACACACACATACTTTTATATATACATTTACAACCAATCTGGCTGCCCCACAGGGATGTATTGTTGTTGTAGTTGGCCCTCCACATCAGTGACTACATTGTACTCGTGGTGATGAAGTATTTAGACACTTGGACCTTTAGAGGGGTTACCTGGTGTCCTGCATCCTGCAGCAGTTTGGCAGCAGTCAGGCCAGCCATGCCGGCGCCAACGATGACAACGTGCCCAGGTATCTTGGCATGGGGAAGGCCCTTTTCACTGATGTTTAGAAGCTCCTGGTAGTCCTTGTCCTCCAGACATTCCTTGAGTGTCGTCTTGAAACATGGGAAGTCCTTCGTAGCTCCGAGCGGCACGGACACACAGGCCAGCAACACCACAACTACTGCTGCACAAAATACTTCAAAGACTTTCTATTGGCTGGAAGCACAGCCAATCAACCTAGACAGAACCTTGAGATGTTACTGAATGTTACATACAAATATCGTACATAGATGTTAATTAATCTAGGAGCTGCCCAGTGCAACCACAGTCTACTACTACTGGTTATGCTGTTCATCCAGGGTCTGCTGCTGAGAATGCCTCAGTCCATACTTCTGACCAAACACATAATTAAAACCTTAGATGTAATTGTGGCTTTTGCGTGACTTGACCAGAGCATCTGCCTAATAAATAACAGACCAACAAACACTAAAATAATTAAGGTCATATTTGTGTTTTTGTTCCAATAGATGCATCCAGTGTGTACTCACCTAGTTTCCAGAAGGCCATGGATGCTGCCGTCTCTGAGATGGATACTGTGGAGATACTGTAAGAGTTAGTTAATTTGATGTCTCTTCAATTGAGCTGGAAGAATGGAGCCTCACACTTTTTGAGTTTTAAGACAAGCCAATATTTGACTGCAAGACATTTATATGAGAAACCAGGCATGTTGAACTTGAAGAGCGTCACACAACCGGTCAAGTGTTCCTACCGTCAATGTAAAAGCCCTAACTTTGACCGTTGAGGACTAAACAAAGTTCTTAAATAGCAGCTCCTGAGAGTCACGTGATTCAACAGGTGACTCTGTTCTTGCTCCCTGGTTAAGCAACAACTTGTTTTTAATAATTATTAATAATAATAATTTTTGAATTTCTCTTTCCCATTCAATCATCTGATGAACGCTTCAGGCTCCAAATGCCTGGTTACTCATGCAACTAGTAGTCGTACTTTTGACCTCAGGTGACGAGATGTTCTCTTACCTACCTGTGTTGAAACACACTATTGTAAGTGGCTTTGGATGAAAGTGTCTGCTAAATGACTGTCATGTAATGTTATGTACTACCACTAAGAAGACAAGCACATACAATGGTGTACTGTCACTCATTTGTCATTTAAAATATAACGTTAGTTAGTGCTCAAGTGTGAGGGTGGTCTTCCACTGGTTATAATGGGAGTTGACCAGTATAACAACAGTCTTCCACTGGTTATAATGGGTGTTGACCAGTACAACAACAGTCTTCCACTGGTTATAATGGGAGTTGACCAGTATAACAACAGTCTTCCACTGGTTATAATGGGAGTTGACCAGTATAACAACTGTCTTCCACTGGTTATAATGGGAGTTGACCAGTATAACAACAGTCTTCCACTGGTTATAATGGGAGTTGACCAGTATGACAACAGTCTTCCACTGGTTATAACGGGTCTTTATTAGTACAACAACAGTCTGGTTATATTGACGACTATAAAATATGAAGATGTTCTACCAGTCCGTGGTAGCCAGTGCCATCCTCTCCGGTGTCGTGTGCTGGGGAAGCAGGTTGAGGTCAGCAGACGCCAACAAGATCAACAGGATCGTCAGGAATGCTGGCGCTGTCCTGGGGGTCCAGCTAGACTCCTTGTTGGTGGTGTCTGAGAGAAGGATGCTGCGCAAGCTGCGTAGTATCCTTGACAACAACTCTCACCCTCTCCATCAGGTGCTGACCTCATACAGAAGCACCTTCAGCAACAGACTCATTCCACCCAGGTGTACCACAGAACGCCACAGGAAGTCCTTTCTTCCTGTGGTCATCAGACTCTTT
>CM051013.1:13947507-14004253 GCA_027704905.1 Muraenolepis orangiensis | reverse complement strand
AAATCTTTAGTAAAAGGCGAAAGATTTATGCGCTCTGAAGAGAAACCTGAGTGCTGACTTTGGTCCGTCTTCAAATGTGACCCGATGATCCAGCCTAACACCTCAGTAGCGTTTTATATTGATAGTACATTGGACTTTGCATAGTAATCGAGCACAGTGTTCCAGCTACAGACTGCGTTGAAAAAGATTGTATTCAACTAACGTTTAATTTAAATGTAATGTAGAAAGGAATCCTTCGGTTTCGCCAAGCATTGTGGTAGGCGATCTGTTCACGTTCAAGTGTTAAAACATAACATATAAGCCGCTTTACCTGAATACGTTTGGAGACACAAATCGGCCTTCATGCCAACTTGTAATTCATATAAAGAACAGTGTATATACAATTGCAAAACGTTTTGTACATATTGGTCTTGATACTGTTCTCACTACTTGTTTCTAATAACATGAACGCCAGGTGCTACTCCAACGGTATAGGACTGATGAGACAGAAGTATATGCCATCATGATTCAGAACATAAGTGACCCACCTCATTATACTGCTGGACCAATGCGCAGTAGACATTCTCATTGATTTGACAAGTAAAGAAAAGCCCCACCTTTCGGCGGAGCGTCAAAATTAGTTGATACTCATATGTTCCTCTCCACGGAAATCTTTAGTAAAAGGCCGAAAGATTTATCGATCTGAAGAGAAACCTGAGTGTGAGCATGGTAGGCTCCAATGTTGACCCATTATCCAACCTCACACCTCAGTAACGGTTTATATTATGATAGTACAGTTGGACTTTTGCCATTAATAAGCAGAAGCACTGGTGTTCACACTACAAATTGTGTGGAAAAAATATGAAATTGAACATTCATGTTTCAATTTGGACTTGATGGTTGCTTTAACTGTTGTTGTGCGGAGGTGGCATTAAATATAACATGAACATGAAAAATGACAAAAAAGGTTGTGTTACGTGGAATCTCCGCGTAAATTGACAGCCTACACACGAGTCGATAGGGAATTTTATTCATATTGAAACTCCCTGTAAGGAAGCTGGAGAATCTTAAATATGATGGGATCGGGTGACGGTAATACAGGCACAGTAAATACATGTGAGTCAAGAGGGACTTCAATCTAGGCCTCGGTCTAGACCAGCCCAAAAGCACAGAAGACTGGCTTGACTGGCGGACTTTTTTTTCCAACCCTTTAAGGTCTTCGACTCGATGCAGATGGTCTCATCCCCATCACTGCAATGGTCGTCCAATGGGCAAATGTGTATCCACTTTGACAAAGAAGGAGAAAAGGCACACCCCACCTTGCGGCGGTAGCAACAAAAAAATTAGTTGATACTCGTATTGTTCCTCTCACGGAAATCTTTAGTAAAAGGCGAAAGATTTATGCGCTCTGAAGAGAAACCTGAGTGCTGACTTTGGTCCGTCTTCAATGTGACCGATGATCCAGCCTAACACCTTCAGTAGCGTTTTTATATGATAGTACATTTGGACTTTTGCATTAGTAATCAGAGGCACCAGTGTTCCAGCTACAGACTGCGTTGAAAAAGATTGTATTCAACCTAACGTTAGTTAAATGTAATGTAGAAAGGAATCCTTCGGTTTCGCCAAGCATTGTGGGTAGGCGATCTTGTTTCACGTTCAAAGTGTTAAAACATAACAGTAAAGCCGCTTTACCGAATACGTTGGAGACACAAATCGGCCTTCATGCAAACTTGTAATTCATATAAAGAACAGTGTATATACAATTGCAAAACGTTTCGTACATATTGGTCTTGATACTGTTCTCACTACTTGTTTCTAATAAACATGAACGCCAGGTGCTACTCCAACGGTATAGGACTGATGAGACAGAAGTATATGCCATCATGATTCAGAACATAAGTGACCACCTCATTATACTGCTGGACCATGCGCAGTAGACATTCTTCATTGATTTGACAAGTAAAGAAAGCCCCACTTTCGGCGGAGCGTCAAAAATTAGTTGATACTATACTGTCCTCTCCACGGAAATCTTAGTAAAAGGCGAAAGATTTATCGATCTGAAGAGAAACCTGAGTGCTGATCATGGTAAGGCTTCAAATGTGACCCCATATCCACCTCACACCCTTCAGTAACGTTTTTATATTGATAGTAAAGTTGGACTTTTGCATTAATAATCAGAAGCACTGGTGTTCACATACAAATTGTGTGGAAAAAAATATGAAATTGAACATAATGTTCATTTGGACTTGATGGTGCTTTAACTGTTTGTTGTGCGGATGTGGCATTAAATATAACATGAAAACATGAAAATGACAAAAAGGTTGTGTACGTGGAACTCCGCGTAAATGGACAGCCTACAAGAGTCGATAGGAATTTATTCATTGAACTCCTGTAAGGAAGCTGGAGATCTTAAAAATATGATGGGATCAGGTGACGGTAATAAGGCCACAGTAAATACATGGTCAAGATGGACTTCAATTTAAGGCCTCGGTCTAGACCAGCCCAAAATCCACAGAGACTTGGTCTTGACTCGGACTCACCCTTTAAGGTCTTGACTCGATGCAGATGGTCTCATCCCATCACTGCAATGGTCGTCCAAGGGCAAATGTTATCACTTGGACAAGAAGAGAAAGGCCCACCTTTCGGCGGAGCAACAAAAATTTGTGATACTCGTATTGTTCCTCTCCACGGAAATCTTAGTAAAAGGCGAAAGATTTATGCGCTCTGAAGAGAAACCTGAGTGCTGACTTTGGTCCGTCTTCAAATGTGACCCGATGATCCAGCCTAACACCTTCAGTAGCGTTTTTATATTGATAGTACATTTGACTTTTGCATTAGTAATCAGAGGCACCAGTGTTCAGCTACAGACTGCGTTGAAAAAGATTGTATTCAACCTAACGTTTTAGTTTAAATGTAATGTAGAAAGGAATCCTTCGGTTTCGCCAAGCATTGTGGGTAGGCGATCTTGTTTCACGTTCAAGTGTTAAAACATAACATATAAGCCGCTTACCTGAATACGTTTGGAGACACAAAATCGGCCTTCATGCCAACTTGTAATTCATATAAAGAACAGTGTATATACAATTGCAAAACGTTTTGTACATATTGGTCTTGATACTGTTCTCACTACTTGTTTCTAATAACATGAACGCAGGTGCTACTCCAACGGTATAGGACTGATGAGACAGAAGTATATGCCATCATGATTCAGAACATAAGTGACCCACCTCATTATACTGCTGGACCAATGCGCAGTAGACATTCTTCATTGATTTGACAAGTAAGAAAGCCCCACCTTTCGGCGGAGCGTCAAAAATTAGTGATACTCATACTGTTCCTCTCCACGGAAATCTTTAGTAAAAGGCGAAAGATTTATACGATCTGAAGAGAAACCTGAGTGCTGATCATGGTAAGGCTTCAAATGTGACCCCATTATCCAACCTCACACCTTCAGTAACGTTTTATATTGATAGTAAAGTTGGACTTTTGCATTAATAATCAGAAGCACTGGTGTTCACACTACAAATTGTGTGGAAAAAATATGAAATTGAACATAATGTTTCATTTGGACTTGATGGTGCTTTAACTGTTTGTTGTGCGGATGTGGCATTAAATATAACATGAAACATGAAAATGACAAAAAGGTTGTGTACGTGGAAACTCCGCGTAAATTGACAGCCTACAAGAGTCGATAGGAATTTATTCATTTGAACTCCCTGTAAGGAAGCTGGAGATCTTAAATATGATGGGATCAGGTGACGGTAATAAGGCACAGTAAATACATGGTCAAGATGGACTTCAATTTAAGGCTCGGTCTAGACCAGCCCAAATCACAGAGACTGGTCTTGACTCGGACTCACCCTTTAAGGTCTTGACTCGATGCAGATGGTCTCATCCCCATCACTGCAATGGTCGTCCAAGGGCAAATGTTATCACTTTGACAAGAAGAGAAAGGCCCACCTTTCGGCGGAGCAACAAAAATTGTTGATACTCGTATTGTCCTCTCCACGGAAATCTTTAGTAAAAGGCGAAAGATTTATGCGCTCTGAAGAGAAAACTGAGTGCTGACTTTGGTCCGTCTTCAAATGTGACCCGATGATCCAGCCTAACACCTTCAGTAGCGTTTTTATATTGATAGTACATTTGGACTTTTGCATTAGTAATCAGAGGCACCAGTGTTCCAGCTACAGACTGCGTTGAAAAAGATTGTATTCAACCTAACGTTTAGTTTAAATGTAATGTAGAAAGGAATCCTTCGGTTTCGCCAAGCATTGTGGGTAGGCGATCTTGTTTCACGTTCAAGTGTTAAAACATAACATATAAGCCGCTTTACCTGAATACGTTTGGAGACACAAAATCGGCCTTCATGCCAACTTGTAATTCATATAAAGAACAGTGTATATACAATTGCAAAACGTTTTGTACATATTGGTCTTGATACTGTTCTCACTACTTGTTTCTAATAACATGAACGCCAGGTGCTACTCCAACGGTATAGGACTGATGAGACAGAAGTATATGCCATCATGATTCAGAACATAAGTGACCCACCTCATTATACTGCTGGACCAATGCGCAGTAGACATTCTTCATTGATTTGACAAGTAAAGAAAGCCCCACCTTTCGGCGGAGCGTCAAAAATTAGTTGATACTCATATTGTTCCTCTCCACGGAAATCTTAGTAAAAGGCGAAAGATTTATACGATCTGAAGAGAAACCTGAGTGCTGATCATGGTAAGGCTTCAAATGTGACCCCATTATCCAACCTCACACCTTCAGTAACGTTTTTATATTGATAGTAAAGTTGGACTTTTGCATTAATAATCAGAAGCACTGGTGTTCACACTACAAATTGTGTGGAAAAAATATGAAATTGAACATAATGTTTCATTTGGACTTGATGGTGCTTTAACTGTTTGTTGTGCGGATGTGGCATTAAATATAACATGAAACATGAAAATGACAAAAAGGTTGTGTACGTGGAACTCCGCGTAAATTGACAGCCTACAAGAGTCGATAGGAATTTATTCATTTGAACTCCCTGTAAGGAAGCTGGAGATCTTAAATATGATGGGATCAGGTGACGGTAATAAGGCACAGTAAATACATGGTCAAGATGGACTTCAATTTAAGGCCTCGGTCTAGACCAGCCCAAAATCACAGAGACTTGGTCTTGACTCGGACTCACCCTTTAAGGTCTTGACTCGATGCAGATGGTCTCATCCCCATCACTGCAATGGTCGTCCAAGGGCAAATGTTATCACTTTGACAAGAAGAGAAAGGCCCACCTTTCGGCGGAGCAACAAAAATTAGTTGATACTCGTATTGTTCCTCTCCACGGAAATCTTTAGTAAAAGGCGAAAGATTTATGCGCTCTGAAGAGAAACCTGAGTGCTGACTTTGGTCCGTCTTCAAATGTGACCCGATGATCCAGCCTAACACCTTCAGTAGCGTTTTTATATTGATAGTACATTTGGACTTTTGCATTAGTAATCAGAGGCACCAGTGTTCCAGCTACAGACTGCGTTGAAAAAGATTGTATTCAACCTAACGTTTTAGTTTAAATGTAATGTAGAAAGGAATCCTTCGGTTTCGCCAAGCATTGTGGGTAGGCGATCTTGTTTCACGTTCAAGTGTTAAAACATAACATATAAGCCGCTTTACCTGAATACGTTTGGAGACACGAAATCGGCCTTCATGCCAACTTGTAATTCATATAAAGAACAGTGTATATACAATTGCAAAACGTTTTGTACATATTGGTCTTGATACTGTTCTCACTACTTGTTTCTAATAACATGAACGCCAGGTGCTACTCCAACGGTATAGGACTGATGAGACAGAAGTATATGCCATCATGATTCAGAACATAAGTGACCCACCTCATTATACTGCTGGACCAATGCGCAGTAGACATTCTTCATTGATTTGACAAGTAAAGAAAGCCCCACCTTTCGGCGGAGCGTCAAAAATTAGTTGATACTCATATTGTTCCTCTCCACGGAAATCTTTAGTAAAAGGCGAAAGATTTATACGATCTGAAGAGAAACCTGAGTGCTGATCATGGTAAGGCTTCAAATGTGACCCCATTATCCAACCTCACACCTTCAGTAACGTTTTTATATTGATAGTAAAGTTGGACTTTTGCATTAATAATCAGAAGCACTGGTGTTCACACTACAAATTGTGTGGAAAAAATATGAAATTGAACATAATGTTTCATTTGGACTTGATGGTGCTTTAACTGTTTGTTGTGCGGATGTGGCATTAAATATAACATGAAACATGAAAATGACAAAAAGGTTGTGTACGTGGAACTCCGCGTAAATTGACAGCCTACAAGAGTCGATAGGAATTTATTCATTTGAACTCCCTGTAAGGAAGCTGGAGATCTTAAATATGATGGGATCAGGTGACGGTAATAAGGCACAGTAAATACATGGTCAAGATGGACTTCAATTTAAGGCCTCGGTCTAGACCAGCCCAAAATCACAGAGACTTGGTCTTGACTCGGACTCACCCTTTAAGGTCTTGACTCGATGCAGATGGTCTCATCCCCATCACTGCAATGGTCGTCCAAGGGCAAATGTTATCACTTTGACAAGAAGAGAAAGGCCCACCTTTCGGCGGAGCAACAAAAATTAGTTGATACTCGTATTGTTCCTCTCCACGGAAATCTTTAGTAAAAGGCGAAAGATTTATGCGCTCTGAAGAGAAACCTGAGTGCTGACTTTGGTCCGTCTTCAAATGTGACCCGATGATCCAGCCTAACACCTTCAGTAGCGTTTTTATATTGATAGTACATTTGGACTTTTGCATTAGTAATCAGAGGCACCAGTGTTCCAGCTACAGACTGCGTTGAAAAAGATTGTATTCAACCTAACGTTTTAGTTTAAATGTAATGTAGAAAGGAATCCTTCGGTTTCGCCAAGCATTGTGGGTAGGCGATCTTGTTTCACGTTCAAGTGTTAAAACATAACATATAAGCCGCTTTACCTGAATACGTTTGGAGACACGAAATCGGCCTTCATGCCAACTTGTAATTCATATAAAGAACAGTGTATATACAATTGCAAAACGTTTTGTACATATTGGTCTTGATACTGTTCTCACTACTTGTTTCTAATAACATGAACGCCAGGTGCTACTCCAACGGTATAGGACTGATGAGACAGAAGTATATGCCATCATGATTCAGAACATAAGTGACCCACCTCATTATACTGCTGGACCAATGCGCAGTAGACATTCTTCATTGATTTGACAAGTAAAGAAAGCCCCACCTTTCGGCGGAGCGTCAAAAATTAGTTGATACTCATATTGTTCCTCTCCACGGAAATCTTTAGTAAAAGGCGAAAGATTTATACGATCTGAAGAGAAACCTGAGTGCTGATCATGGTAAGGCTTCAAATGTGACCCCATTATCCAACCTCACACCTTCAGTAACGTTTTTATATTGATAGTAAAGTTGGACTTTTGCATTAATAATCAGAAGCACTGGTGTTCACACTACAAATTGTGTGGAAAAAATATGAAATTGAACATAATGTTTCATTTGGACTTGATGGTGCTTTAACTGTTTGTTGTGCGGATGTGGCATTAAATATAACATGAAACATGAAAATGACAAAAAGGTTGTGTACGTGGAACTCCGCGTAAATTGACAGCCTACAAGAGTCGATAGGAATTTATTCATTTGAACTCCCTGTAAGGAAGCTGGAGATCTTAAATATGATGGGATCAGGTGACGGTAATAAGGCACAGTAAATACATGGTCAAGATGGACTTCAATTTAAGGCCTCGGTCTAGACCAGCCCAAAATCACAGAGACTTGGTCTTGACTCGGACTCACCCTTTAAGGTCTTGACTCGATGCAGATGGTCTCATCCCCATCACTGCAATGGTCGTCCAAGGGCAAATGTTATCACTTTGACAAGAAGAGAAAGGCCCACCTTTCGGCGGAGCAACAAAAATTAGTTGATACTCGTATTGTTCCTCTCCACGGAAATCTTTAGTAAAAGGCGAAAGATTTATGCGCTCTGAAGAGAAACCTGAGTGCTGACTTTGGTCCGTCTTCAAATGTGACCCGATGATCCAGCCTAACACCTTCAGTAGCGTTTTTATATTGATAGTACATTTGGACTTTTGCATTAGTAATCAGAGGCACCAGTGTTCCAGCTACAGACTGCGTTGAAAAAGATTGTATTCAACCTAACGTTTTAGTTTAAATGTAATGTAGAAAGGAATCCTTCGGTTTCGCCAAGCATTGTGGGTAGGCGATCTGTTTCACGTTCAAGTGTTAAAACATAACATATAAGCCGCTTTACCTGAATACGTTTGGAGACACGAAATCGGCCTTCATGCCAACTTGTAATTCATATAAAGAACAGTGTATATACAATTGCAAAACGTTTTGTACATATTGGTCTTGATACTGTTCTCACTACTTGTTTCTAATAACATGAACGCCAGGTGCTACTCCAACGGTATAGGACTGATGAGACAGAAGTATATGCCATCATGATTCAGAACATAAGTGACCCACCTCATTATACTGCTGGACCAATGCGCAGTAGACATTCTTCATTGATTTGACAAGTAAAGAAAGCCCCACCTTTCGGCGGAGCGTCAAAAATTAGTTGATACTCATATTGTTCCTCTCCACGGAAATCTTTAGTAAAAGGCGAAAGATTTATACGATCTGAAGAGAAACCTGAGTGCTGATCATGGTAAGGCTTCAAATGTGACCCCATTATCCAACCTCACACCTTCAGTAACGTTTTTATATTGATAGTAAAGTTGGACTTTTGCATTAATAATCAGAAGCACTGGTGTTCACACTACAAATTGTGTGGAAAAAATATGAAATTGAACATAATGTTTCATTTGGACTTGATGGTGCTTTAACTGTTTGTTGTGCGGATGTGGCATTAAATATAACATGAAACATGAAAATGACAAAAAGGTTGTGTACGTGGAACTCCGCGTAAATTGACAGCCTACAAGAGTCGATAGGAATTTATTCATTTGAACTCCCTGTAAGGAAGCTGGAGATCTTAAATATGATGGGATCAGGTGACGGTAATAAGGCACAGTAAATACATGGTCAAGATGGACTTCAATTTAAGGCCTCGGTCTAGACCAGCCCAAAATCACAGAGACTTGGTCTTGACTCGGACTCACCCTTTAAGGTCTTGACTCGATGCAGATGGTCTCATCCCCATCACTGCAATGGTCGTCCAAGGGCAAATGTTATCACTTTGACAAGAAGAGAAAGGCCCACCTTTCGGCGGAGCAACAAAAATTAGTTGATACTCGTATTGTTCCTCTCCACGGAAATCTTTAGTAAAAGGCGAAAGATTTATGCGCTCTGAAGAGAAACCTGAGTGCTGACTTTGGTCCGTCTTCAAATGTGACCCGATGATCCAGCCTAACACCTTCAGTAGCGTTTTTATATTGATAGTACATTTGGACTTTTGCATTAGTAATCAGAGGCACCAGTGTTCCAGCTACAGACTGCGTTGAAAAAGATTGTATTCAACCTAACGTTTTAGTTTAAATGTAATGTAGAAAGGAATCCTTCGGTTTCGCCAAGCATTGTGGGTCTGTTTCACGTTCAAGTGTTAAAACATAACATATAAGCCGCTTTACCTGAATACGTTTGGAGACACGAAATCGGCCTTCATGCCAACTTGTAATTCATATAAAGAACAGTGTATATACAATTGCAAAACGTTTTGTACATATTGGTCTTGATACTGTTCTCACTACTTGTTTCTAATAACATGAACGCCAGGTGCTACTCCAACGGTATAGGACTGATGAGACAGAAGTATATGCCATCATGATTCAGAACATAAGTGACCCACCTCATTATACTGCTGGACCAATGCGCAGTAGACATTCTTCATTGATTTGACAAGTAAAGAAAGCCCCACCTTTCGGCGGAGCGTCAAAAATTAGTTGATACTCATATTGTTCCTCTCCACGGAAATCTTTAGTAAAAGGCGAAAGATTTATACGATCTGAAGAGAAACCTGAGTGCTGATCATGGTAAGGCTTCAAATGTGACCCCATTATCCAACCTCACACCTTCAGTAACGTTTTTATATTGATAGTAAAGTTGGACTTTTGCATTAATAATCAGAAGCACTGGTGTTCACACTACAAATTGTGTGGAAAAAATATGAAATTGAACATAATGTTTCATTTGGACTTGATGGTGCTTTAACTGTTTGTTGTGCGGATGTGGCATTAAATATAACATGAAACATGAAAATGACAAAAAGGTTGTGTACGTGGAACTCCGCGTAAATTGACAGCCTACAAGAGTCGATAGGAATTTATTCATTTGAACTCCCTGTAAGGAAGCTGGAGATCTTAAATATGATGGGATCAGGTGACGGTAATAAGGCACAGTAAATACATGGTCAAGATGGACTTCAATTTAAGGCCTCGGTCTAGACCAGCCCAAAATCACAGAGACTTGGTCTTGACTCGGACTCACCCTTTAAGGTCTTGACTCGATGCAGATGGTCTCATCCCCATCACTGCAATGGTCGTCCAAGGGCAAATGTTATCACTTTGACAAGAAGAGAAAGGCCCACCTTTCGGCGGAGCAACAAAAATTAGTTGATACTCGTATTGTTCCTCTCCACGGAAATCTTTAGTAAAAGGCGAAAGATTTATGCGCTCTGAAGAGAAACCTGAGTGCTGACTTTGGTCCGTCTTCAAATGTGACCCGATGATCCAGCCTAACACCTTCAGTAGCGTTTTTATATTGATAGTACATTTGGACTTTTGCATTAGTAATCAGAGGCACCAGTGTTCCAGCTACAGACTGCGTTGAAAAAGATTGTATTCAACCTAACGTTTTAGTTTAAATGTAATGTAGAAAGGAATCCTTCGGTTTCGCCAAGCATTGTGGGTTGTTTCACGTTCAAGTGTTAAAACATAACATATAAGCCGCTTTACCTGAATACGTTTGGAGACACGAAATCGGCCTTCATGCCAACTTGTAATTCATATAAAGAACAGTGTATATACAATTGCAAAACGTTTTGTACATATTGGTCTTGATACTGTTCTCACTACTTGTTTCTAATAACATGAACGCCAGGTGCTACTCCAACGGTATAGGACTGATGAGACAGAAGTATATGCCATCATGATTCAGAACATAAGTGACCCACCTCATTATACTGCTGGACCAATGCGCAGTAGACATTCTTCATTGATTTGACAAGTAAAGAAAGCCCCACCTTTCGGCGGAGCGTCAAAAATTAGTTGATACTCATATTGTTCCTCTCCACGGAAATCTTTAGTAAAAGGCGAAAGATTTATACGATCTGAAGAGAAACCTGAGTGCTGATCATGGTAAGGCTTCAAATGTGACCCCATTATCCAACCTCACACCTTCAGTAACGTTTTTATATTGATAGTAAAGTTGGACTTTTGCATTAATAATCAGAAGCACTGGTGTTCACACTACAAATTGTGTGGAAAAAATATGAAATTGAACATAATGTTTCATTTGGACTTGATGGTGCTTTAACTGTTTGTTGTGCGGATGTGGCATTAAATATAACATGAAACATGAAAATGACAAAAAGGTTGTGTACGTGGAACTCCGCGTAAATTGACAGCCTACAAGAGTCGATAGGAATTTATTCATTTGAACTCCCTGTAAGGAAGCTGGAGATCTTAAATATGATGGGATCAGGTGACGGTAATAAGGCACAGTAAATACATGGTCAAGATGGACTTCAATTTAAGGCCTCGGTCTAGACCAGCCCAAAATCACAGAGACTTGGTCTTGACTCGGACTCACCCTTTAAGGTCTTGACTCGATGCAGATGGTCTCATCCCCATCACTGCAATGGTCGTCCAAGGGCAAATGTTATCACTTTGACAAGAAGAGAAAGGCCCACCTTTCGGCGGAGCAACAAAAATTAGTTGATACTCGTATTGTTCCTCTCCACGGAAATCTTTAGTAAAAGGCGAAAGATTTATGCGCTCTGAAGAGAAACCTGAGTGCTGACTTTGGTCCGTCTTCAAATGTGACCCGATGATCCAGCCTAACACCTTCAGTAGCGTTTTTATATTGATAGTACATTTGGACTTTTGCATTAGTAATCAGAGGCACCAGTGTTCCAGCTACAGACTGCGTTGAAAAAGATTGTATTCAACCTAACGTTTTAGTTTAAATGTAATGTAGAAAGGAATCCTTCGGTTTCGCCAAGCATTGTGGGTTGTTTCACGTTCAAGTGTTAAAACATAACATATAAGCCGCTTTACCTGAATACGTTTGGAGACACGAAATCGGCCTTCATGCCAACTTGTAATTCATATAAAGAACAGTGTATATACAATTGCAAAACGTTTTGTACATATTGGTCTTGATACTGTTCTCACTACTTGTTTCTAATAACATGAACGCCAGGTGCTACTCCAACGGTATAGGACTGATGAGACAGAAGTATATGCCATCATGATTCAGAACATAAGTGACCCACCTCATTATACTGCTGGACCAATGCGCAGTAGACATTCTTCATTGATTTGACAAGTAAAGAAAGCCCCACCTTTCGGCGGAGCGTCAAAAATTAGTTGATACTCATATTGTTCCTCTCCACGGAAATCTTTAGTAAAAGGCGAAAGATTTATACGATCTGAAGAGAAACCTGAGTGCTGATCATGGTAAGGCTTCAAATGTGACCCCATTATCCAACCTCACACCTTCAGTAACGTTTTTATATTGATAGTAAAGTTGGACTTTTGCATTAATAATCAGAAGCACTGGTGTTCACACTACAAATTGTGTGGAAAAAATATGAAATTGAACATAATGTTTCATTTGGACTTGATGGTGCTTTAACTGTTTGTTGTGCGGATGTGGCATTAAATATAACATGAAACATGAAAATGACAAAAAGGTTGTGTACGTGGAACTCCGCGTAAATTGACAGCCTACAAGAGTCGATAGGAATTTATTCATTTGAACTCCCTGTAAGGAAGCTGGAGATCTTAAATATGATGGGATCAGGTGACGGTAATAAGGCACAGTAAATACATGGTCAAGATGGACTTCAATTTAAGGCCTCGGTCTAGACCAGCCCAAAATCACAGAGACTTGGTCTTGACTCGGACTCACCCTTTAAGGTCTTGACTCGATGCAGATGGTCTCATCCCCATCACTGCAATGGTCGTCCAAGGGCAAATGTTATCACTTTGACAAGAAGAGAAAGGCCCACCTTTCGGCGGAGCAACAAAAATTAGTTGATACTCGTATTGTTCCTCTCCACGGAAATCTTTAGTAAAAGGCGAAAGATTTATGCGCTCTGAAGAGAAACCTGAGTGCTGACTTTGGTCCGTCTTCAAATGTGACCCGATGATCCAGCCTAACACCTTCAGTAGCGTTTTTATATTGATAGTACATTTGGACTTTTGCATTAGTAATCAGAGGCACCAGTGTTCCAGCTACAGACTGCGTTGAAAAAGATTGTATTCAACCTAACGTTTTAGTTTAAATGTAATGTAGAAAGGAATCCTTCGGTTTCGCCAAGCATTGTGGGTTGTTTCACGTTCAAGTGTTAAAACATAACATATAAGCCGCTTTACCTGAATACGTTTGGAGACACGAAATCGGCCTTCATGCCAACTTGTAATTCATATAAAGAACAGTGTATATACAATTGCAAAACGTTTTGTACATATTGGTCTTGATACTGTTCTCACTACTTGTTTCTAATAACATGAACGCCAGGTGCTACTCCAACGGTATAGGACTGATGAGACAGAAGTATATGCCATCATGATTCAGAACATAAGTGACCCACCTCATTATACTGCTGGACCAATGCGCAGTAGACATTCTTCATTGATTTGACAAGTAAAGAAAGCCCCACCTTTCGGCGGAGCGTCAAAAATTAGTTGATACTCATATTGTTCCTCTCCACGGAAATCTTTAGTAAAAGGCGAAAGATTTATACGATCTGAAGAGAAACCTGAGTGCTGATCATGGTAAGGCTTCAAATGTGACCCCATTATCCAACCTCACACCTTCAGTAACGTTTTTATATTGATAGTAAAGTTGGACTTTTGCATTAATAATCAGAAGCACTGGTGTTCACACTACAAATTGTGTGGAAAAAATATGAAATTGAACATAATGTTTCATTTGGACTTGATGGTGCTTTAACTGTTTGTTGTGCGGATGTGGCATTAAATATAACATGAAACATGAAAATGACAAAAAGGTTGTGTACGTGGAACTCCGCGTAAATTGACAGCCTACAAGAGTCGATAGGAATTTATTCATTTGAACTCCCTGTAAGGAAGCTGGAGATCTTAAATATGATGGGATCAGGTGACGGTAATAAGGCACAGTAAATACATGGTCAAGATGGACTTCAATTTAAGGCCTCGGTCTAGACCAGCCCAAAATCACAGAGACTTGGTCTTGACTCGGACTCACCCTTTAAGGTCTTGACTCGATGCAGATGGTCTCATCCCCATCACTGCAATGGTCGTCCAAGGGCAAATGTTATCACTTTGACAAGAAGAGAAAGGCCCACCTTTCGGCGGAGCAACAAAAATTAGTTGATACTCGTATTGTTCCTCTCCACGGAAATCTTTAGTAAAAGGCGAAAGATTTATGCGCTCTGAAGAGAAACCTGAGTGCTGACTTTGGTCCGTCTTCAAATGTGACCCGATGATCCAGCCTAACACCTTCAGTAGCGTTTTTATATTGATAGTACATTTGGACTTTTGCATTAGTAATCAGAGGCACCAGTGTTCCAGCTACAGACTGCGTTGAAAAAGATTGTATTCAACCTAACGTTTTAGTTTAAATGTAATGTAGAAAGGAATCCTTCGGTTTCGCCAAGCATTGTGGGTTGTTTCACGTTCAAGTGTTAAAACATAACATATAAGCCGCTTTACCTGAATACGTTTGGAGACACGAAATCGGCCTTCATGCCAACTTGTAATTCATATAAAGAACAGTGTATATACAATTGCAAAACGTTTTGTACATATTGGTCTTGATACTGTTCTCACTACTTGTTTCTAATAACATGAACGCCAGGTGCTACTCCAACGGTATAGGACTGATGAGACAGAAGTATATGCCATCATGATTCAGAACATAAGTGACCCACCTCATTATACTGCTGGACCAATGCGCAGTAGACATTCTTCATTGATTTGACAAGTAAAGAAAGCCCCACCTTTCGGCGGAGCGTCAAAAATTAGTTGATACTCATATTGTTCCTCTCCACGGAAATCTTTAGTAAAAGGCGAAAGATTTATACGATCTGAAGAGAAACCTGAGTGCTGATCATGGTAAGGCTTCAAATGTGACCCCATTATCCAACCTCACACCTTCAGTAACGTTTTTATATTGATAGTAAAGTTGGACTTTTGCATTAATAATCAGAAGCACTGGTGTTCACACTACAAATTGTGTGGAAAAAATATGAAATTGAACATAATGTTTCATTTGGACTTGATGGTGCTTTAACTGTTTGTTGTGCGGATGTGGCATTAAATATAACATGAAACATGAAAATGACAAAAAGGTTGTGTACGTGGAACTCCGCGTAAATTGACAGCCTACAAGAGTCGATAGGAATTTATTCATTTGAACTCCCTGTAAGGAAGCTGGAGATCTTAAATATGATGGGATCAGGTGACGGTAATAAGGCACAGTAAATACATGGTCAAGATGGACTTCAATTTAAGGCCTCGGTCTAGACCAGCCCAAAATCACAGAGACTTGGTCTTGACTCGGACTCACCCTTTAAGGTCTTGACTCGATGCAGATGGTCTCATCCCCATCACTGCAATGGTCGTCCAAGGGCAAATGTTATCACTTTGACAAGAAGAGAAAGGCCCACCTTTCGGCGGAGCAACAAAAATTAGTTGATACTCGTATTGTTCCTCTCCACGGAAATCTTTAGTAAAAGGCGAAAGATTTATGCGCTCTGAAGAGAAACCTGAGTGCTGACTTTGGTCCGTCTTCAAATGTGACCCGATGATCCAGCCTAACACCTTCAGTAGCGTTTTTATATTGATAGTACATTTGGACTTTTGCATTAGTAATCAGAGGCACCAGTGTTCCAGCTACAGACTGCGTTGAAAAAGATTGTATTCAACCTAACGTTTTAGTTTAAATGTAATGTAGAAAGGAATCCTTCGGTTTCGCCAAGCATTGTGGGTTGTTTCACGTTCAAGTGTTAAAACATAACATATAAGCCGCTTTACCTGAATACGTTTGGAGACACGAAATCGGCCTTCATGCCAACTTGTAATTCATATAAAGAACAGTGTATATACAATTGCAAAACGTTTTGTACATATTGGTCTTGATACTGTTCTCACTACTTGTTTCTAATAACATGAACGCCAGGTGCTACTCCAACGGTATAGGACTGATGAGACAGAAGTATATGCCATCATGATTCAGAACATAAGTGACCCACCTCATTATACTGCTGGACCAATGCGCAGTAGACATTCTTCATTGATTTGACAAGTAAAGAAAGCCCCACCTTTCGGCGGAGCGTCAAAAATTAGTTGATACTCATATTGTTCCTCTCCACGGAAATCTTTAGTAAAAGGCGAAAGATTTATACGATCTGAAGAGAAACCTGAGTGCTGATCATGGTAAGGCTTCAAATGTGACCCCATTATCCAACCTCACACCTTCAGTAACGTTTTTATATTGATAGTAAAGTTGGACTTTTGCATTAATAATCAGAAGCACTGGTGTTCACACTACAAATTGTGTGGAAAAAATATGAAATTGAACATAATGTTTCATTTGGACTTGATGGTGCTTTAACTGTTTGTTGTGCGGATGTGGCATTAAATATAACATGAAACATGAAAATGACAAAAAGGTTGTGTACGTGGAACTCCGCGTAAATTGACAGCCTACAAGAGTCGATAGGAATTTATTCATTTGAACTCCCTGTAAGGAAGCTGGAGATCTTAAATATGATGGGATCAGGTGACGGTAATAAGGCACAGTAAATACATGGTCAAGATGGACTTCAATTTAAGGCCTCGGTCTAGACCAGCCCAAAATCACAGAGACTTGGTCTTGACTCGGACTCACCCTTTAAGGTCTTGACTCGATGCAGATGGTCTCATCCCCATCACTGCAATGGTCGTCCAAGGGCAAATGTTATCACTTTGACAAGAAGAGAAAGGCCCACCTTTCGGCGGAGCAACAAAAATTAGTTGATACTCGTATTGTTCCTCTCCACGGAAATCTTTAGTAAAAGGCGAAAGATTTATGCGCTCTGAAGAGAAACCTGAGTGCTGACTTTGGTCCGTCTTCAAATGTGACCCGATGATCCAGCCTAACACCTTCAGTAGCGTTTTTATATTGATAGTACATTTGGACTTTTGCATTAGTAATCAGAGGCACCAGTGTTCCAGCTACAGACTGCGTTGAAAAAGATTGTATTCAACCTAACGTTTTAGTTTAAATGTAATGTAGAAAGGAATCCTTCGGTTTCGCCAAGCATTGTGGGTTGTTTCACGTTCAAGTGTTAAAACATAACATATAAGCCGCTTTACCTGAATACGTTTGGAGACACGAAATCGGCCTTCATGCCAACTTGTAATTCATATAAAGAACAGTGTATATACAATTGCAAAACGTTTTGTACATATTGGTCTTGATACTGTTCTCACTACTTGTTTCTAATAACATGAACGCCAGGTGCTACTCCAACGGTATAGGACTGATGAGACAGAAGTATATGCCATCATGATTCAGAACATAAGTGACCCACCTCATTATACTGCTGGACCAATGCGCAGTAGACATTCTTCATTGATTTGACAAGTAAAGAAAGCCCCACCTTTCGGCGGAGCGTCAAAAATTAGTTGATACTCATATTGTTCCTCTCCACGGAAATCTTTAGTAAAAGGCGAAAGATTTATACGATCTGAAGAGAAACCTGAGTGCTGATCATGGTAAGGCTTCAAATGTGACCCCATTATCCAACCTCACACCTTCAGTAACGTTTTTATATTGATAGTAAAGTTGGACTTTTGCATTAATAATCAGAAGCACTGGTGTTCACACTACAAATTGTGTGGAAAAAATATGAAATTGAACATAATGTTTCATTTGGACTTGATGGTGCTTTAACTGTTTGTTGTGCGGATGTGGCATTAAATATAACATGAAACATGAAAATGACAAAAAGGTTGTGTACGTGGAACTCCGCGTAAATTGACAGCCTACAAGAGTCGATAGGAATTTATTCATTTGAACTCCCTGTAAGGAAGCTGGAGATCTTAAATATGATGGGATCAGGTGACGGTAATAAGGCACAGTAAATACATGGTCAAGATGGACTTCAATTTAAGGCCTCGGTCTAGACCAGCCCAAAATCACAGAGACTTGGTCTTGACTCGGACTCACCCTTTAAGGTCTTGACTCGATGCAGATGGTCTCATCCCCATCACTGCAATGGTCGTCCAAGGGCAAATGTTATCACTTTGACAAGAAGAGAAAGGCCCACCTTTCGGCGGAGCAACAAAAATTAGTTGATACTCGTATTGTTCCTCTCCACGGAAATCTTTAGTAAAAGGCGAAAGATTTATGCGCTCTGAAGAGAAACCTGAGTGCTGACTTTGGTCCGTCTTCAAATGTGACCCGATGATCCAGCCTAACACCTTCAGTAGCGTTTTTATATTGATAGTACATTTGGACTTTTGCATTAGTAATCAGAGGCACCAGTGTTCCAGCTACAGACTGCGTTGAAAAAGATTGTATTCAACCTAACGTTTTAGTTTAAATGTAATGTAGAAAGGAATCCTTCGGTTTCGCCAAGCATTGTGGGTGGGTTGTTTCACGTTCAAGTGTTAAAACATAACATATAAGCCGCTTTACCTGAATACGTTTGGAGACACGAAATCGGCCTTCATGCCAACTTGTAATTCATATAAAGAACAGTGTATATACAATTGCAAAACGTTTTGTACATATTGGTCTTGATACTGTTCTCACTACTTGTTTCTAATAACATGAACGCCAGGTGCTACTCCAACGGTATAGGACTGATGAGACAGAAGTATATGCCATCATGATTCAGAACATAAGTGACCCACCTCATTATACTGCTGGACCAATGCGCAGTAGACATTCTTCATTGATTTGACAAGTAAAGAAAGCCCCACCTTTCGGCGGAGCGTCAAAAATTAGTTGATACTCATATTGTTCCTCTCCACGGAAATCTTTAGTAAAAGGCGAAAGATTTATACGATCTGAAGAGAAACCTGAGTGCTGATCATGGTAAGGCTTCAAATGTGACCCCATTATCCAACCTCACACCTTCAGTAACGTTTTTATATTGATAGTAAAGTTGGACTTTTGCATTAATAATCAGAAGCACTGGTGTTCACACTACAAATTGTGTGGAAAAAATATGAAATTGAACATAATGTTTCATTTGGACTTGATGGTGCTTTAACTGTTTGTTGTGCGGATGTGGCATTAAATATAACATGAAACATGAAAATGACAAAAAGGTTGTGTACGTGGAACTCCGCGTAAATTGACAGCCTACAAGAGTCGATAGGAATTTATTCATTTGAACTCCCTGTAAGGAAGCTGGAGATCTTAAATATGATGGGATCAGGTGACGGTAATAAGGCACAGTAAATACATGGTCAAGATGGACTTCAATTTAAGGCCTCGGTCTAGACCAGCCCAAAATCACAGAGACTTGGTCTTGACTCGGACTCACCCTTTAAGGTCTTGACTCGATGCAGATGGTCTCATCCCCATCACTGCAATGGTCGTCCAAGGGCAAATGTTATCACTTTGACAAGAAGAGAAAGGCCCACCTTTCGGCGGAGCAACAAAAATTAGTTGATACTCGTATTGTTCCTCTCCACGGAAATCTTTAGTAAAAGGCGAAAGATTTATGCGCTCTGAAGAGAAACCTGAGTGCTGACTTTGGTCCGTCTTCAAATGTGACCCGATGATCCAGCCTAACACCTTCAGTAGCGTTTTTATATTGATAGTACATTTGGACTTTTGCATTAGTAATCAGAGGCACCAGTGTTCCAGCTACAGACTGCGTTGAAAAAGATTGTATTCAACCTAACGTTTTAGTTTAAATGTAATGTAGAAAGGAATCCTTCGGTTTCGCCAAGCATTGTGGGTTGTTTCACGTTCAAGTGTTAAAACATAACATATAAGCCGCTTTACCTGAATACGTTTGGAGACACGAAATCGGCCTTCATGCCAACTTGTAATTCATATAAAGAACAGTGTATATACAATTGCAAAACGTTTTGTACATATTGGTCTTGATACTGTTCTCACTACTTGTTTCTAATAACATGAACGCCAGGTGCTACTCCAACGGTATAGGACTGATGAGACAGAAGTATATGCCATCATGATTCAGAACATAAGTGACCCACCTCATTATACTGCTGGACCAATGCGCAGTAGACATTCTTCATTGATTTGACAAGTAAAGAAAGCCCCACCTTTCGGCGGAGCGTCAAAAATTAGTTGATACTCATATTGTTCCTCTCCACGGAAATCTTTAGTAAAAGGCGAAAGATTTATACGATCTGAAGAGAAACCTGAGTGCTGATCATGGTAAGGCTTCAAATGTGACCCCATTATCCAACCTCACACCTTCAGTAACGTTTTTATATTGATAGTAAAGTTGGACTTTTGCATTAATAATCAGAAGCACTGGTGTTCACACTACAAATTGTGTGGAAAAAATATGAAATTGAACATAATGTTTCATTTGGACTTGATGGTGCTTTAACTGTTTGTTGTGCGGATGTGGCATTAAATATAACATGAAACATGAAAATGACAAAAAGGTTGTGTACGTGGAACTCCGCGTAAATTGACAGCCTACAAGAGTCGATAGGAATTTATTCATTTGAACTCCCTGTAAGGAAGCTGGAGATCTTAAATATGATGGGATCAGGTGACGGTAATAAGGCACAGTAAATACATGGTCAAGATGGACTTCAATTTAAGGCCTCGGTCTAGACCAGCCCAAAATCACAGAGACTTGGTCTTGACTCGGACTCACCCTTTAAGGTCTTGACTCGATGCAGATGGTCTCATCCCCATCACTGCAATGGTCGTCCAAGGGCAAATGTTATCACTTTGACAAGAAGAGAAAGGCCCACCTTTCGGCGGAGCAACAAAAATTAGTTGATACTCGTATTGTTCCTCTCCACGGAAATCTTTAGTAAAAGGCGAAAGATTTATGCGCTCTGAAGAGAAACCTGAGTGCTGACTTTGGTCCGTCTTCAAATGTGACCCGATGATCCAGCCTAACACCTTCAGTAGCGTTTTTATATTGATAGTACATTTGGACTTTTGCATTAGTAATCAGAGGCACCAGTGTTCCAGCTACAGACTGCGTTGAAAAAGATTGTATTCAACCTAACGTTTTAGTTTAAATGTAATGTAGAAAGGAATCCTTCGGTTTCGCCAAGCATTGTGGGTAGCGATCTGTTTCACGTTCAAGTGTTAAAACATAACATATAAGCCGCTTTACCTGAATACGTTTGGAGACACGAAATCGGCCTTCATGCCAACTTGTAATTCATATAAAGAACAGTGTATATACAATTGCAAAACGTTTTGTACATATTGGTCTTGATACTGTTCTCACTACTTGTTTCTAATAACATGAACGCCAGGTGCTACTCCAACGGTATAGGACTGATGAGACAGAAGTATATGCCATCATGATTCAGAACATAAGTGACCCACCTCATTATACTGCTGGACCAATGCGCAGTAGACATTCTTCATTGATTTGACAAGTAAAGAAAGCCCCACCTTTCGGCGGAGCGTCAAAAATTAGTTGATACTCATATTGTTCCTCTCCACGGAAATCTTTAGTAAAAGGCGAAAGATTTATACGATCTGAAGAGAAACCTGAGTGCTGATCATGGTAAGGCTTCAAATGTGACCCCATTATCCAACCTCACACCTTCAGTAACGTTTTTATATTGATAGTAAAGTTGGACTTTTGCATTAATAATCAGAAGCACTGGTGTTCACACTACAAATTGTGTGGAAAAAATATGAAATTGAACATAATGTTTCATTTGGACTTGATGGTGCTTTAACTGTTTGTTGTGCGGATGTGGCATTAAATATAACATGAAACATGAAAATGACAAAAAGGTTGTGTACGTGGAACTCCGCGTAAATTGACAGCCTACAAGAGTCGATAGGAATTTATTCATTTGAACTCCCTGTAAGGAAGCTGGAGATCTTAAATATGATGGGATCAGGTGACGGTAATAAGGCACAGTAAATACATGGTCAAGATGGACTTCAATTTAAGGCCTCGGTCTAGACCAGCCCAAAATCACAGAGACTTGGTCTTGACTCGGACTCACCCTTTAAGGTCTTGACTCGATGCAGATGGTCTCATCCCCATCACTGCAATGGTCGTCCAAGGGCAAATGTTATCACTTTGACAAGAAGAGAAAGGCCCACCTTTCGGCGGAGCAACAAAAATTAGTTG
This sequence comes from Muraenolepis orangiensis, assembly GCA_027704905.1. Taxonomy (NCBI): domain Eukaryota; kingdom Metazoa; phylum Chordata; class Actinopteri; order Gadiformes; family Muraenolepididae; genus Muraenolepis; species Muraenolepis orangiensis. The sequence goes on along the minus strand of CM051013.1, from coordinate 13,981,721 downwards.
ATACTCGTATTGTTCCTCTCCACGGAAATCTTTAGTAAAAGGCGAAAGATTTATGCGCTCTGAAGAGAAACCTGAGTGCTGACTTTGGTCCGTCTTCAAATGTGACCCGATGATCCAGCCTAACACCTTCAGTAGCGTTTTTATATTGATAGTACATTTGGACTTTTGCATTAGTAATCAGAGGCACCAGTGTTCCAGCTACAGACTGCGTTGAAAAAGATTGTATTCAACCTAACGTTTTAGTTTAAATGTAATGTAGAAAGGAATCCTTCGGTTTCGCCAAGCATTGTGGGTAGGCGATCTTGTTTCACGTTCAAGTGTTAAAACATAACATATAAGCCGCTTTACCTGAATACGTTTGGAGACACGAAATCGGCCTTCATGCCAACTTGTAATTCATATAAAGAACAGTGTATATACAATTGCAAAACGTTTTGTACATATTGGTCTTGATACTGTTCTCACTACTTGTTTCTAATAACATGAACGCCAGGTGCTACTCCAACGGTATAGGACTGATGAGACAGAAGTATATGCCATCATGATTCAGAACATAAGTGACCCACCTCATTATACTGCTGGACCAATGCGCAGTAGACATTCTTCATTGATTTGACAAGTAAAGAAAGCCCCACCTTTCGGCGGAGCGTCAAAAATTAGTTGATACTCATATTGTTCCTCTCCACGGAAATCTTTAGTAAAAGGCGAAAGATTTATACGATCTGAAGAGAAACCTGAGTGCTGATCATGGTAAGGCTTCAAATGTGACCCCATTATCCAACCTCACACCTTCAGTAACGTTTTTATATTGATAGTAAAGTTGGACTTTTGCATTAATAATCAGAAGCACTGGTGTTCACACTACAAATTGTGTGGAAAAAATATGAAATTGAACATAATGTTTCATTTGGACTTGATGGTGCTTTAACTGTTTGTTGTGCGGATGTGGCATTAAATATAACATGAAACATGAAAATGACAAAAAGGTTGTGTACGTGGAACTCCGCGTAAATTGACAGCCTACAAGAGTCGATAGGAATTTATTCATTTGAACTCCCTGTAAGGAAGCTGGAGATCTTAAATATGATGGGATCAGGTGACGGTAATAAGGCACAGTAAATACATGGTCAAGATGGACTTCAATTTAAGGCCTCGGTCTAGACCAGCCCAAAATCACAGAGACTTGGTCTTGACTCGGACTCACCCTTTAAGGTCTTGACTCGATGCAGATGGTCTCATCCCCATCACTGCAATGGTCGTCCAAGGGCAAATGTTATCACTTTGACAAGAAGAGAAAGGCCCACCTTTCGGCGGAGCAACAAAAATTAGTTGATACTCGTATTGTTCCTCTCCACGGAAATCTTTAGTAAAAGGCGAAAGATTTATGCGCTCTGAAGAGAAACCTGAGTGCTGACTTTGGTCCGTCTTCAAATGTGACCCGATGATCCAGCCTAACACCTTCAGTAGCGTTTTTATATTGATAGTACATTTGGACTTTTGCATTAGTAATCAGAGGCACCAGTGTTCCAGCTACAGACTGCGTTGAAAAAGATTGTATTCAACCTAACGTTTTAGTTTAAATGTAATGTAGAAAGGAATCCTTCGGTTTCGCCAAGCATTGTGGGTAGGCGATCTTGTTTCACGTTCAAGTGTTAAAACATAACATATAAGCCGCTTTACCTGAATACGTTTGGAGACACGAAATCGGCCTTCATGCCAACTTGTAATTCATATAAAGAACAGTGTATATACAATTGCAAAACGTTTTGTACATATTGGTCTTGATACTGTTCTCACTACTTGTTTCTAATAACATGAACGCCAGGTGCTACTCCAACGGTATAGGACTGATGAGACAGAAGTATATGCCATCATGATTCAGAACATAAGTGACCCACCTCATTATACTGCTGGACCAATGCGCAGTAGACATTCTTCATTGATTTGACAAGTAAAGAAAGCCCCACCTTTCGGCGGAGCGTCAAAAATTAGTTGATACTCATATTGTTCCTCTCCACGGAAATCTTTAGTAAAAGGCGAAAGATTTATACGATCTGAAGAGAAACCTGAGTGCTGATCATGGTAAGGCTTCAAATGTGACCCCATTATCCAACCTCACACCTTCAGTAACGTTTTTATATTGATAGTAAAGTTGGACTTTTGCATTAATAATCAGAAGCACTGGTGTTCACACTACAAATTGTGTGGAAAAAATATGAAATTGAACATAATGTTTCATTTGGACTTGATGGTGCTTTAACTGTTTGTTGTGCGGATGTGGCATTAAATATAACATGAAACATGAAAATGACAAAAAGGTTGTGTACGTGGAACTCCGCGTAAATTGACAGCCTACAAGAGTCGATAGGAATTTATTCATTTGAACTCCCTGTAAGGAAGCTGGAGATCTTAAATATGATGGGATCAGGTGACGGTAATAAGGCACAGTAAATACATGGTCAAGATGGACTTCAATTTAAGGCCTCGGTCTAGACCAGCCCAAAATCACAGAGACTTGGTCTTGACTCGGACTCACCCTTTAAGGTCTTGACTCGATGCAGATGGTCTCATCCCCATCACTGCAATGGTCGTCCAAGGGCAAATGTTATCACTTTGACAAGAAGAGAAAGGCCCACCTTTCGGCGGAGCAACAAAAATTAGTTGATACTCGTATTGTTCCTCTCCACGGAAATCTTTAGTAAAAGGCGAAAGATTTATGCGCTCTGAAGAGAAACCTGAGTGCTGACTTTGGTCCGTCTTCAAATGTGACCCGATGATCCAGCCTAACACCTTCAGTAGCGTTTTTATATTGATAGTACATTTGGACTTTTGCATTAGTAATCAGAGGCACCAGTGTTCCAGCTACAGACTGCGTTGAAAAAGATTGTATTCAACCTAACGTTTTAGTTTAAATGTAATGTAGAAAGGAATCCTTCGGTTTCGCCAAGCATTGTGGGTAGGCGATCTTGTTTCACGTTCAAGTGTTAAAACATAACATATAAGCCGCTTTACCTGAATACGTTTGGAGACACGAAATCGGCCTTCATGCCAACTTGTAATTCATATAAAGAACAGTGTATATACAATTGCAAAACGTTTTGTACATATTGGTCTTGATACTGTTCTCACTACTTGTTTCTAATAACATGAACGCCAGGTGCTACTCCAACGGTATAGGACTGATGAGACAGAAGTATATGCCATCATGATTCAGAACATAAGTGACCCACCTCATTATACTGCTGGACCAATGCGCAGTAGACATTCTTCATTGATTTGACAAGTAAAGAAAGCCCCACCTTTCGGCGGAGCGTCAAAAATTAGTTGATACTCATATTGTTCCTCTCCACGGAAATCTTTAGTAAAAGGCGAAAGATTTATACGATCTGAAGAGAAACCTGAGTGCTGATCATGGTAAGGCTTCAAATGTGACCCCATTATCCAACCTCACACCTTCAGTAACGTTTTTATATTGATAGTAAAGTTGGACTTTTGCATTAATAATCAGAAGCACTGGTGTTCACACTACAAATTGTGTGGAAAAAATATGAAATTGAACATAATGTTTCATTTGGACTTGATGGTGCTTTAACTGTTTGTTGTGCGGATGTGGCATTAAATATAACATGAAACATGAAAATGACAAAAAGGTTGTGTACGTGGAACTCCGCGTAAATTGACAGCCTACAAGAGTCGATAGGAATTTATTCATTTGAACTCCCTGTAAGGAAGCTGGAGATCTTAAATATGATGGGATCAGGTGACGGTAATAAGGCACAGTAAATACATGGTCAAGATGGACTTCAATTTAAGGCCTCGGTCTAGACCAGCCCAAAATCACAGAGACTTGGTCTTGACTCGGACTCACCCTTTAAGGTCTTGACTCGATGCAGATGGTCTCGTCCCCATCACTGCAATGGTCGTCCAAGGGCAAATGTTATCACTTTGACAAGAAGAGAAAGGCCCACCTTTCGGCGGAGCAACAAAAATTAGTTGATACTCGTATTGTTCCTCTCCACGGAAATCTTTAGTAAAAGGCGAAAGATTTATGCGCTCTGAAGAGAAACCTGAGTGCTGACTTTGGTCCGTCTTCAAATGTGACCCGATGATCCAGCCTAACACCTTCAGTAACGTTTTTATATTGATAGTACATTTGGACTTTTGCATTAGTAATCAGAGGCACCAGTGTTCCAGCTACAGACTGCGTTGAAAAAGATTGTATTCAACCTAACGTTTTAGTTTAAATGTAATGTAGAAAGGAATCCTTCGGTTTCGCCAAGCATTGTGGGTAGGCGATCTTGTTTCACGTTCAAGTGTTAAAACATAACATATAAGCCGCTTTACCTGAATACGTTTGGAGACACGAAATCGGCCTTCATGCCAACTTGTAATTCATATAAAGAACAGTGTATATACAATTGCAAAACGTTTTGTACATATTGGTCTTGATACTGTTCTCACTACTTGTTTCTAATAACATGAACGCCAGGTGCTACTCCAACGGTATAGGACTGATGAGACAGAAGTATATGCCATCATGATTCAGAACATAAGTGACCCACCTCATTATACTGCTGGACCAATGCGCAGTAGACATTCTTCATTGATTTGACAAGTAAAGAAAGCCCCACCTTTCGGCGGAGCGTCAAAAATTAGTTGATACTCATATTGTTCCTCTCCACGGAAATCTTTAGTAAAAGGCGAAAGATTTATACGATCTGAAGAGAAACCTGAGTGCTGACCTTGGTAAGGCTTCAAATGTGACCCCATTATCCAACCTCACACCTTCAGTAACGTTTTTATATTGATAGTAAAGTTGGACTTTTGCATTAGTAATCAGAAGCACTGGTGTTCACACTACAAATTGTGTGGAAAAAATATGAAATTGAACATAATGTTTCATTTGGACTTGATGGTGCTTTAACTGTTTGTTGTGCGGATGTGGCATTAAATATAACATGAAACATGAAAATGACAAAAAGGTTGTGTACGTGGAACTCCGCGTAAATTGACAGCCTACAAGAGTCGATAGGAATTTATTCATTTGAACTCCCTGTAAGGAAGCTGGAGATCTTAAATATGATGGGATCAGGTGACGGTAATAAGACACAGTAAATACATGGTCTAGATGGACTTCAATTTAAGGCCTCGGTCTAGACCAGCCCAAAATCACAGAGACTTGGTCTTGACTCGGACTCACCCTTTAAGGTCTTGACTCGATGCAGATGGTCTCGTCCCCATCACTGCAATGGTCGTCCAAGGGCAAATGTTATCACTTTGACAAGAAGAGAAAGGCCCACCTTTCGGCGGAGCAACAAAAATTAGTTGATACTCGTATTGTTCCTCTCCACGGAAATCTTTAGTAAAAGGCGAAAGATTTATGCGCTCTGAAGAGAAACCTGAGTGCTGCCTTTGGTCCGTCTTCAAATGTGACCCGATGATCCAGCCTAACACCTTCAGTAACGTTTTTATATTGATAGTACAGTTGGACTTTTGCATTAGTAATCAGAGGCACCAGTGTTCCAGCTACAGACTGCGTTGAAAAAGATTGTATTCAACCTAACGTTTTAGTTTAAATGTAATGTAGAAAGGAATCCTTCGGTTTCGCCAAGCATTGTGGGTAGGCGATCTTGTTTCACGTTCAAGTGTTAAAACATAACATATAAGCCGCTTTACCTGAATACGTTTGGAGACACGAAATCGGCCTTCATGCCAACTTGTAATTCATATAAAGAACAGTGTATATACAATTGCAAAACGTTTTGTACATATTGGTCTTGATACTGTTCTCACTACTTGTTTCTAATAACATGAACGCCAGGTGCTACTCCAACGGTATAGGACTGATGAGACAGAAGTATATGCCATCATGATTCAGAACATAAGTGACCCACCTCATTATACTGCTGGACCAATGCGCAGTAGACATTCTTCATTGATTTGACAAGTAAAGAAAGCCCCACCTTTCGGCGGAGCGTCAAAAATTAGTTGATACTCATATTGTTCCTCTCCACGGAAATCTTTAGTAAAAGGCGAAAGATTTATACGATCTGAAGAGAAACCTGAGTGCTGATCATGGTAAGGCTTCAAATGTGACCCCATTATCCAACCTCACACCTTCAGTAACGTTTTTATATTGATAGTAAAGTTGGACTTTTGCATTAATAATCAGAAGCACTGGTGTTCACACTACAAATTGTGTGGAAAAAATATGAAATTGAACATAATGTTTCATTTGGACTTGATGGTGCTTTAACTGTTTGTTGTGCGGATGTGGCATTAAATATAACATGAAACATGAAAATGACAAAAAGGTTGTGTACGTGGAACTCCGCGTAAATTGACAGCCTACAAGAGTCGATAGGAATTTATTCATTTGAACTCCCTGTAAGGAAGCTGGAGATCTTAAATATGATGGGATCAGGTGACGGTAATAAGGCACAGTAAATACATGGTCAAGATGGACTTCAATTTAAGGCCTCGGTCTAGACCAGCCCAAAATCACAGAGACTTGGTCTTGACTCGGACTCACCCTTTAAGGTCTTGACTCGATGCAGATGGTCTCGTCCCCATCACTGCAATGGTCGTCCAAGGGCAAATGTTATCACTTTGACAAGAAGAGAAAGGCCCACCTTTCGGCGGAGCAACAAAAATTAGTTGATACTCGTATTGTTCCTCTCCACGGAAATCTTTAGTAAAAGGCGAAAGATTTATGCGCTCTGAAGAGAAACCTGAGTGCTGACTTTGGTCCGTCTTCAAATGTGACCCGATGATCCAGCCTAACACCTTCAGTAACGTTTTTATATTGATAGTACATTTGGACTTTTGCATTAGTAATCAGAGGCACCAGTGTTCCAGCTACAGACTGCGTTGAAAAAGATTGTATTCAACCTAACGTTTTAGTTTAAATGTAATGTAGAAAGGAATCCTTCGGTTTCGCCAAGCATTGTGGGTAGGCGATCTTGTTTCACGTTCAAGTGTTAAAACATAACATATAAGCCGCTTTACCTGAATACGTTTGGAGACACGAAATCGGCCTTCATGCCAACTTGTAATTCATATAAAGAACAGTGTATATACAATTGCAAAACGTTTTGTACATATTGGTCTTGATACTGTTCTCACTACTTGTTTCTAATAACATGAACGCCAGGTGCTACTCCAACGGTATAGGACTGATGAGACAGAAGTATATGCCATCATGATTCAGAACATAAGTGACCCACCTCATTATACTGCTGAACCAATGCGCAGTAGACATTCTTCATTGATTTGACAAGTAAAGAAAGCCCCACCTTTCGGCGGAGCGTCAAAAATTAGTTGATACTCATATTGTTCCTCTCCACGGAAATCTTTAGTAAAAGGCGAAAGATTTATACGATCTGAAGAGAAACCTGAGTGCTGATCATGGTAAGGCTTCAAATGTGACCCCATTATCCAACCTCACACCTTCAGTAACGTTTTTATATTGATAGTAAAGTTGGACTTTTGCATTAATAATCAGAAGCACTGGTGTTCACACTACAAATTGTGTGGAAAAAATATGAAATTGAACATAATGTTTCATTTGGACTTGATGGTGCTTTAACTGTTTGTTGTGCGGATGTGGCATTAAATATAACATGAAACATGAAAATGACAAAAAGGTTGTGTACGTGGAACTCCGCGTAAATTGACAGCCTACAAGAGTCGATAGGAATTTATTCATTTGAACTCCCTGTAAGGAAGCTGGAGATCTTAAATATGATGGGATCAGGTGACGGTAATAAGGCACAGTAAATACATGGTCAAGATGGACTTCAATTTAAGGCCTCGGTCTAGACCAGCCCAAAATCACAGAGACTTGGTCTTGACTCGGACTCACCCTTTAAGGCTGCTCGATGCAGTGGTCTCCCATCACTGCAATGGTCGTCCAAGGGCAAATGTTATCACTTTGACAAGAAGAGAAAGGCCCACCTTTCGGCGGAGCAACAAAAATTAGTTGATACTCGTATTGTTCCTCTCCACGGAAATCTTTAGTAAAAGGCGAAAGATTTATGCGCTCTGAAGAGAAACCTGAGTGCTGACTTTGGTCCGTCTTCAAATGTGACCCGATGATCCAGCCTAACACCTTCAGTAACGTTTTTATATTGATAGTACATTTGGACTTTTGCATTAGTAATCAGAGGCACCAGTGTTCCAGCTACAGACTGCGTTGAAAAAGATTGTATTCAACCTAACGTTTTAGTTTAAATGTAATGTAGAAAGGAATCCTTCGGTTTCGCCAAGCATTGTGGGTAGGCGATCTTGTTTCACGTTCAAGTGTTAAAACATAACATATAAGCCGCTTTACCTGAATACGTTTGGAGACACGAAATCGGCCTTCATGCCAACTTGTAATTCATATAAAGAACAGTGTATATACAATTGCAAAACGTTTTGTACATATTGGTCTTGATACTGTTCTCACTACTTGTTTCTAATAACATGAACGCCAGGTGCTACTCCAACGGTATAGGACTGATGAGACAGAAGTATATGCCATCATGATTCAGAACATAAGTGACCCACCTCATTATACTGCTGGACCAATGCGCAGTAGACATTCTTCATTGATTTGACAAGTAAAGAAAGCCCCACCTTTCGGCGGAGCGTCAAAAATTAGTTGATACTCATATTGTTCCTCTCCACGGAAATCTTTAGTAAAAGGCGAAAGATTTATACGATCTGAAGAGAAACCTGAGTGCTGACCTTGGTAAGGCTTCAAATGTGACCCCATTATCCAACCTCACACCTTCAGTAACGTTTTTATATTGATAGTAAAGTTGGACTTTTGCATTAGTAATCAGAAGCACTGGTGTTCACACTACAAATTGTGTGGAAAAAATATGAAATTGAACATAATGTTTCATTTGGACTTGATGGTGCTTTAACTGTTTGTTGTGCGGATGTGGCATTAAATATAACATGAAACATGAAAATGACAAAAAGGTTGTGTACGTGGAACTCCGCGTAAATTGACAGCCTACAAGAGTCGATAGGAATTTATTCATTTGAACTCCCTGTAAGGAAGCTGGAGATCTTAAATATGATGGGATCAGGTGACGGTAATAAGACACAGTAAATACATGGTCTAGATGGACTTCAATTTAAGGCCTCGGTCTAGACCAGCCCAAAATCACAGAGACTTGGTCTTGACTCGATGCAGATGGTCTCGTCCCCATCACTGCAATGGTCGTCCAAGGGCAAATGTTATCACTTTGACAAGAAGAGAAAGGCCACCTTCGAGCACTTATTGTGTTCCTCTCCACGGAAATCTTTAGTAAAAGGCGAAAGATTTATGCGCTCTGAAGAGAAACCTGAGTGCTGCCTTTGGTCCGTCTTCAAATGTGACCCGATGATCCAGCCTAACACCTTCAGTAACGTTTTTATATTGATAGTACAGTTGGACTTTTGCATTAGTAATCAGAGGCACCAGTGTTCCAGCTACAGACTGCGTTGAAAAAGATTGTATTCAACCTAACGTTTTAGTTTAAATGTAATGTAGAAAGGAATCCTTCGGTTTCGCCAAGCATTGTGGGTAGGCGATCTTGTTTCACGTTCAAGTGTTAAAACATAACATATAAGCCGCTTTACCTGAATACGTTTGGAGACACGAAATCGGCCTTCATGCCAACTTGTAATTCATATAAAGAACAGTGTATATACAATTGCAAAACGTTTTGTACATATTGGTCTTGATACTGTTCTCACTACTTGTTTCTAATAACATGAACGCCAGGTGCTACTCCAACGGTATAGGACTGATGAGACAGAAGTATATGCCATCATGATTCAGAACATAAGTGACCCACCTCATTATACTGCTGAACCAATGCGCAGTAGACATTCTTCATTGATTTGACAAGTAAAGAAAGCCCCACCTTCCGGCGGAGCGTCAAAAATTAGTTGATACTCATATTGTTCCTCTCCACGGAAATCTTTAGTAAAAGGCGAAAGATTTATACGATCTGAAGAGAAACCTGAGTGCTGATCATGGTAAGGCTTCAAATGTGACCCCATTATCCAACCTCACACCTTCAGTAACGTTTTTATATTGATAGTAAAGTTGGACTTTTGCATTAATAATCAGAAGCACTGGTGTTCACACTACAAATTGTGTGGAAAAAATATGAAATTGAACATAATGTTTCATTTGGACTTGATGGTGCTTTAACTGTTTGTTGTGCGGATGTGGCATTAAATATAACATGAAACATGAAAATGACAAAAAGGTTGTGTACGTGGAACTCCGCGTAAATTGACAGCCTACAAGAGTCGATAGGAATTTATTCATTTGAACTCCCTGTAAGGAAGCTGGAGATCTTAAATATGATGGGATCAGGTGACGGTAATAAGGCACAGTAAATACATGGTCAAGATGGACTTCAATTTAAGGCCTCGGTCTAGACCAGCCCAAAATCACAGAGACTTGGTCTTGACTCGGACTCACCCTTTAAGGTCTTGACTCGATGCAGATGGTCTCGTCCCCATCACTGCAATGGTCATCCAAGGGCAAATGTTATCACTTTGACAAGAAGAGAAAGGCCCACCTTTCGGCGGAGCAACAAAAATTAGTTGATACTCGTATTGTTCCTCTCCACGGAAATCTTTAGTAAAAGGCGAAAGATTTATGCGCTCTGAAGAGAAACCTGAGTGCTGACTTTGGTCCGTCTTCAAATGTGACCCGATGATCCAGCCTAACACCTTCAGTAACGTTTTTATATTGATAGTACATTTGGACTTTTGCATTAGTAATCAGAGGCACCAGTGTTCCAGCTACAGACTGCGTTGAAAAAGATTGTATTCAACCTAACGTTTTAGTTTAAATGTAATGTAGAAAGGAATCCTTCGGTTTCGCCAAGCATTGTGGGTAGGCGATCTTGTTTCACGTTCAAGTGTTAAAACATAACATATAAGCCGCTTTACCTGAATACGTTTGGAGACACGAAATCGGCCTTCATGCCAACTTGTAATTCATATAAAGAACAGTGTATATACAATTGCAAAACGTTTTGTACATATTGGTCTTGATACTGTTCTCACTACTTGTTTCTAATAACATGAACGCCAGGTGCTACTCCAACGGTATAGGACTGATGAGACAGAAGTATATGCCATCATGATTCAGAACATAAGTGACCCACCTCATTATACTGCTGGACCAATGCGCAGTAGACATTCTTCATTGATTTGACAAGTAAAGAAAGCCCCACCTTTCGGCGGAGCGTCAAAAATTAGTTGATACTCATATTGTTCCTCTCCACGGAAATCTTTAGTAAAAGGCGAAAGATTTATACGATCTGAAGAGAAACCTGAGTACTGACCTTGGTAAGGCTTCAAATGTGACCCCATTATCCAACCTCACACCTTCAGTAACGTTTTTATATTGATAGTAAAGTTGGACTTTTGCATTAGTAATCAGAAGCACTGGTGTTCACACTACAAATTGTGTGGAAAAAATATGAAATTGAACATAATGTTTCATTTGGACTTGATGGTGCTTTAACTGTTTGTTGTGCGGATGTGGCATTAAATATAACATGAAACATGAAAATGACAAAAAGGTTGTGTACGTGGAACTCCGCGTAAATTGACAGCCTACAAGAGTCGATAGGAATTTATTCATTTGAACTCCCTGTAAGGAAGCTGGAGATCTTAAATATGATGGGATCAGGTGACGGTAATAAGACACAGTAAATACATGGTCTAGATGGACTTCAATTTAAGGCCTCGGTCTAGACCAGCCCAAAATCACAGAGACTTGGTCTTGACTCGATGCAGATGGTCTCGTCCCCATCACTGCAATGGTCGTCCAAGGGCAAATGTTATCACTTTGACAAGAAGAGAAAGGCCCACCTTTCGGCGGAGCAACAAAAATTAGTTGATACTCGTATTGTTCCTCTCCACGGAAATCTTTAGTAAAAGGCGAAAGATTTATGCGCTCTGAAGAGAAACCTGAGTGCTGCCTTTGGTCCGTCTTCAAATGTGACCCGATGATCCAGCCTAACACCTTCAGTAACGTTTTTATATTGATAGTACAGTTGGACTTTTGCATTAGTAATCAGAGGCACCAGTGTTCCAGCTACAGACTGCGTTGAAAAAGATTGTATTCAACCTAACGTTTTAGTTTAAATGTAATGTAGAAAGGAATCCTTCGGTTTCGCCAAGCATTGTGGGTAGGCGATCTTGTTTCACGTTCAAGTGTTAAAACATAACATATAAGCCGCTTTACCTGAATACGTTTGGAGACACGAAATCGGCCTTCATGCCAACTTGTAATTCATATAAAGAACAGTGTATATACAATTGCAAAACGTTTTGTACATATTGGTCTTGATACTGTTCTCACTACTTGTTTCTAATAACATGAACGCCAGGTGCTACTCCAACGGTATAGGACTGATGAGACAGAAGTATATGCCATCATGATTCAGAACATAAGTGACCCACCTCATTATACTGCTGAACCAATGCGCAGTAGACATTCTTCATTGATTTGACAAGTAAAGAAAGCCCCACCTTCCGGCGGAGCGTCAAAAATTAGTTGATACTCATATTGTTCCTCTCCACGGAAATCTTTAGTAAAAGGCGAAAGATTTATACGATCTGAAGAGAAACCTGAGTGCTGATCATGGTAAGGCTTCAAATGTGACCCCATTATCCAACCTCACACCTTCAGTAACGTTTTTATATTGATAGTAAAGTTGGACTTTTGCATTAATAATCAGAAGCACTGGTGTTCACACTACAAATTGTGTGGAAAAAATATGAAATTGAACATAATGTTTCATTTGGACTTGATGGTGCTTTAACTGTTTGTTGTGCGGATGTGGCATTAAATATAACATGAAACATGAAAATGACAAAAAGGTTGTGTACGTGGAACTCCGCGTAAATTGACAGCCTACAAGAGTCGATAGGAATTTATTCATTTGAACTCCCTGTAAGGAAGCTGGAGATCTTAAATATGATGGGATCAGGTGACGGTAATAAGGCACAGTAAATACATGGTCAAGATGGACTTCAATTTAAGGCCTCGGTCTAGACCAGCCCAAAATCACAGAGACTTGGTCTTGACTCGGACTCACCTTTAGGTCTTGACTCGATGCAGATGGTCTCGTCCCCATCACTGCAAAGGTCGTCCAAGGGCAAATGTTATCACTTTGACAAGAAGAGAAAGGCCCACCTTTCGGCGGAGCAACAAAAATTAGTTGATACTCGTATTGTTCCTCTCCACGGAAATCTTTAGTAAAAGGCGAAAGATTTATGCGCTCTGAAGAGAAACCTGAGTGCTGACTTTGGTCCGTCTTCAAATGTGACCCGATGATCCAGCCTAACACCTTCAGTAACGTTTTTATATTGATAGTACATTTGGACTTTTGCATTAGTAATCAGAGGCACCAGTGTTCCAGCTACAGACTGCGTTGAAAAAGATTGTATTCAACCTAACGTTTTAGTTTAAATGTAATGTAGAAAGGAATCCTTCGGTTTCGCCAAGCATTGTGGGTAGGCGATCTTGTTTCACGTTCAAGTGTTAAAACATAACATATAAGCCGCTTTACCTGAATACGTTTGGAGACACGAAATCGGCCTTCATGCCAACTTGTAATTCATATAAAGAACAGTGTATATACAATTGCAAAACGTTTTGTACATATTGGTCTTGATACTGTTCTCACTACTTGTTTCTAATAACATGAACGCCAGGTGCTACTCCAACGGTATAGGACTGATGAGACAGAAGTATATGCCATCATGATTCAGAACATAAGTGACCCACCTCATTATACTGCTGGACCAATGCGCAGTAGACATTCTTCATTGATTTGACAAGTAAAGAAAGCCCCACCTTTCGGCGGAGCGTCAAAAATGTGTTGATACTCTTATTGTTCCTCTCCACGGAAATCTCAACTAGGTACATTGTATATCGACTGCCACCCGGTGGATACCAAATCAATTGTTTGTATGTTTGTTGGTAAAGTCATAATCTTTTAAATCGTAAAATATAACTTAAAAACCACACAAAATACTTCCCATAACTTGGACTTCTACACACACTATTCATTTTTTAAAGAAGGTTCAGGGAACAAGGACAATTTGTATTTTTAATGGAAAAGTAGACCTAACTTGTTGATGAGGACATTTTTTCAAAATAATACTATATTTCAATATAAAGAGGACTATAGCATAATATATATTATTAAGTCCTCCGCTTTCATCTTTATTGTTATCTCATTTTACAGGACAGTAATGTCGATTGTAGGTTCCATCTGAGCAAAACCAAGAGCTTAACGCTCTTCCGTCAGTATTCACCTATGTGTCTAAATATATCCACGACACGGCTTGTACTCAATAACTATATAGATACTTTCAAGATCGATACAACTTAAAGACGTTTGAATGTAAAATATATTTAGATTTTATTTAAGTTAAGTTATTAGATTGCCTAGCTTGACATAAAAACTGTGATTATATCGGTGTATATATTGCTGTCCGCACTATAATATATATATCAGTCTCAAATTATTCCCGCATGTACTTCTTTATAGTAGATGCTTACCACTCTTGGTTACGGTTTTATTAATGAAATATATGTAGTGTGGATGACGTACGGTGGATGAATCGACCCACTCAAATCTTCACAATCGTATGTTGAACAAACATAAATTGATACTATATCCACACGTCATATGATTATCAGTACTTAGAAGTTAACTCGCTATGTATCATGGGAGTCCATATAGGGACGTTAGGCCCATATAGGGCCTAACGTCCCTATATGGACTCCCAGACATCGACATGTCTTTAGCAACGCTCGGTCCTATATGTGACCGTGACATAACCTCTGGACGGTATTTAAGCATTAGGTGTGGTAGTAAAAAGTGAATTGCAATATGTTTGCGCAAATGTAGTATCAGTAGACTGTGGGCGAGGCGCGCCACCCCTCGGGGGCGCTAAAGTGTTTCAAGGGAGGCGCAGAAAAACCGAGAGCTTTCTCATACCTTCAGTGCCACGGCGTGTGGCGATAAATAATAATAATAATAATAATAATAATAATAATAATAATAATACATACAATTATTGTATAGATTCAGTCTATATCTATTTTACTGCTTATTCAAATATATACCTTTACCCACATTGAATTCGCTTCTGAAGAACTCTCCATAGTCCTGTAGAAGTCTATATTAAAATGAAAACGAAGATACAATCTTAGGTTTTAGCCTACCTAATATGACAATGAACTAACATGATTTCCAGGCGTTGCGAACAATGAACTCAAAAGACACGCATTTATCTCCAGTGACCTCAACAACCTGGAAAGCACACGGTTCAGTTCTATAAGACATAGTCCTTGTTTAATAGTTGCTTAGTTTCACCGTGAACATACCTCAAATACCAACAAAAAAATATGCGGGCCCCATGGGGCCAGGCCCGCCCATCCAGGATTTGGGCCCGCCCATGAGAAATCAGGGATTAAAAAGAATTATTATATAAAAATATATTTTTTATTTTTTTATTATTATGTTTATTGTTTTTATTTGTAGGGCTTTATCATACCATTCATTTTTGTATTAAACTATGTTGAAACATTAGTATAATATAATTTTTTTATTTTGCTATGAAATTCAGAATGAATCTCGCCATACTGGTTTTTCGCGGGGTTGAGTCGTGTGTGTGTTTTTTTTTTTAAGTGAGACGCGTCACAGCAACCTGTCAGTTTATATGTATCGGCAACAATGGATACTAGGAAGTGGTTCACCAACAATAAGAGCTCACACAAGGATTGTGGCAACTCAGCACTAGATGCTGGCAACTTGACGTGTCCCCCAGCGCCATCTCTTCTACCTTCTCCTCCACCAGGACACCAGGAGCATCTCTTCTACCTTCTCCTCCACCAGGACACCAGGAGCATCTCTTCTACCTTCTCCTCCACCAGGACACCAGGAGCATCTCTCCTACCTTCTCCTCCACCAGGACACCAGGAGCATCTCTTCTACCTTCTCCTCCACCAGGACACCAGGAGCATCTCTTCTACCTTCTCCTCCACCAGGACACCAGGAGCATCTCTTCTACCTTCTCCTCCACCAGGACACCAGGAGCATCTCTTCTACCTTCTCCTCCACCAGGACACCAGCAGCATCTCTTCTACCTTCTCCTCCACCAGTACACCAGGAGCATCTCCTCTACCTTCTCCTCCACCAGGACACCAGGAGCATCTCTTCTACCTTCTCCTCCACCAGGACACCAGCAGCATCTCTTCTACCTTCTCCTCCACCAGGACACCAGGAGCATCTCCTCTACCTTCTCCTCCACCAGGACACCAGGAGCATCTCTTCTACCTTCTCCTCCACCAGGACACCAGCAGCATCTCTTCTACCTTCTCCTCCACCAGGACACCAGGAGCATCTCTCCTACCTTCTCCTCCACCAGGACACCAGGAGCATCTCTTCTACCTTCTCCTCCACCAGGACACCAGGAGCATCTCTTCTACCTTCTCCTCCACCAGGACACCAGCAGCATCTCTTCTACCTTCTCCTCCACCAGGACACCAGGAGCATCTCTCCTACCTTCTCCTCCACCAGGACACCAGGAGCATCTCCTCTACCTTCTCCTCCACCAGGACACCAGGAGCATCTCTTCTACCTTCTCCTCCACCAGGACACCAGGAGCATCTCTCCTACCTTCTCCTCCACCAGGACACCAGGAGTATCTCTTCTACCTTCTCCTCCACCAGGACACCAGGAGCATCTCTTCTACCTTCTCCTCCACCAGGACACCAGGAGCATCTCTTCTACCTTCTCCTCCACCAGGACACCAGGAGCATCTCCTCTACCTTCTCCTCCACCAGGACACCAGGAGCATCTCTCCTACCTTCTCCTCCACCAGGACACCAGCAGCATCTCTTCTACCTTCTCCTCCACCAGGACACCAGGAGCATCTCTCCTACCTTCTCCTCCACCAGGACACCAGGAGCATCTCTCCTACCTTCTCCTCCACCAGGACACCAGCAGCATCTCTTCTACCTTCTCCTCCACCAGGACACCAGGAGCATCTCTCCTACCTTCTCTTCCACCAGGACACCAGGAGCATCTCTTCTACCTTCTCCTCCACCAGGACACCAGGAGCATCTCTCCTACCTTCTCCTCCACCAGGACACCAGGAGCATCTCCTCTACCTTCTCCTCCACCAGGACACCAGGAGCATCTCTCCTACCTTCTCCTCCACCAGGACACCAGGAGCATCTCTCCTACCTTCTCCTCCACCAGGACACCAGGAGCATCTCCTCTACCTTCTCCTCCACCAGGACACCAGGAGCATCTCTCCTACCTTCTCCTCCACTCCTCCTGGTGGAGGAGAAGGTAGGAGAGATGCTCTCCTACACCGATTCTTGGGAGCCGGGCAGCAGCAGTTCATCCTTTAGCAGCCCAGGCCCAGCTCCCATTCTAAACGCTCGTGATCTTGGAGATTTTTCTTTTCTAGTCCCAGAGGACCTTGGCGTGGATACACCAAAACAGGTAGTCCTGGATAGTTTTCCATCTCGGCTGTTCTCCGGGAAAAAAACGTAGTTTTGCCAGCTCATGGTACCAAAACCTTGAATCCTTGAACACTCCGTGAAAGGAGACGCTGCGTACTGTTTCCCATGCAGAAGGTTTAAGGCTCATCATCATGACGCATCATTCACCGTAAAAGGCTTCAAAGACTGGAAGCCTTACAAAGGGCACGGGTCTTAGCAAACAGCTCTTCCAAGGAACATTTAGTGTGTGAGAAATTGTGGCGAGAAAAACAAATGCGCATCGAGACTGGTCAGGAAATCACAACTCTTGTCAACAAGGACCAGCTGGCTCCTAACAGATATTATCTGGGCTCCATTATTGACATTGTGACTTTTCTCTCTACCAGCAATCTTCCTTTCCGAGGTGACCACGACTCTTTAGAGTGTATGTCCAAGTCTGGCAGTGGGTTATTTTTGTCATTGTTTGAGTATACCCTCCAAAAGGGTTTACCATTCCCAAAAATGCTACCTACATAAGCCATGATATACAAAACGACATAATTGACCTGATGAGCAAAGTTGTAACGGAGCATATTGGTGAGGAAATAGGCCACTCCTTTTACACTGTCTCAATGGATGGAACCCGAGACCCAACAGGCTGTGAAAACATTTCCATTGTAGTGCGTTCTGTTGATGAGAACTATGTCATTAAAGAAAGGCTCTTGACAATCGCCACAGCAGTTGCAGGTGATGCAGAAACCCTCACACAGACACTCATTGCTAAAATACGCAAAGTTGGCCTGAGCACAGACAAAATTCTCAGCCAGGTATACGATGGGGCAAGTCTTATGTCGGGGAGACACGGTGGGGTTCAAAGACTCCTTCAAGATGAACTGGGCAGAGAAATCCCATATGTGCACTGCTTCAACCACCAGCTGCACTTGGTCGTTGTTCATGCCATGTCCGGTGAGAGAGCCATTGAGGATTTATTCAACATCTGTAATGTCCTCTACACGTTCACACGAAAGCCCACCGTTGCTGCACATTACCAGGGAAACACGCTGAAGCGTTTACTGGAACAGCGCTGGACAGGGCACCTGGCCACTGTTCAGATTATTCTGAAATCTTTTCAGGATATAGTGGAACTACTACGACACGTTGAAAACTCAGCATCATTTCCAGCTGACTTGAGGATGGAGGCAGCAGGCTTGCTGAGCAGAATTTTAAAGCCAAGCTTTAAATTCCACACCCAGATAATATGCAAGATATTGTCCCTGCTTGAGCCAGCTAACAGGATGATGCAGTCAGAAGAAATGGACCTTCAAACGGCAGTACAGCTTGTCAACACTGCCAAAGAGTGTGTTGAGGCCCTGCGCACCGAAAAGGTGTTCACGGAGATGTGGAGCGAGTGCGCACAGGAGAGAGAGGATGATATCCATCCCGGTCCCACCAAGAGAAGGCAAACTCTAAACACAACTTTGGAGGATTATGTTGTTGAAGAGACAGTGGGAGTGGGAACACAAGAAAACCACCAGATGACAGAGCAACGGCGGCTGTTTTACAGCTGCATTGATGCAGTTACGGGAGAAATTGCGCGCCGCTTTGGAGAGAGAAACAGCGCATTAATGGAGGCTATTGCTTCACTCAACCCGGAAAGCAGCTTCTTCCTGGAGCCCAAAAAGTGGAACCTTTGCTTAAACTGACTGGAACCACGCTCGTTGATGCTGAGTTCATTGTGGCCAAAAAGCTGATTCTGAAACACGTGGACAGCAGCTTCACACCACCAGAGGATGGGAAATGGACATTGAAAAACATACTTGGTCATCTCCACACGACGCTTGAGGCGATGCCAAGTGTTCTCACCGCATTTAAGGTTTCACTTACCTTTGGAGCTTCGACAGCTTTATGTGAGAACTCTTTTTCCACACTGAAAAACGTTTTCAGTGAGCACCGAAGAAGCACGTCTCACACTCGGAAAGCAAATTTAATCCAACTTGGTTTCGAGAAGGACCTGACAAAAAAATGCCAGAATGAGTGTTGCTGACAGGTTGCTGAGGAGGTTCCATTCATCTGGGAAACGTGGGCTACAGCTTTATTAGACCCCACCCTGAGTACATCGTGTATAGCACACAATCATCACCATGTAGGCTAAGCCGTTGTTTAACAGCTTTAATGTGAACTAAATATTGGGTATTTTTCAGTGTGTTTTTTTCACTGTATGTTTGCCAATATATATTTGTTATTTGTTCATTTATTTAATTCCACTTCTTTTACGCCAAGAGACACACCTCTGCTTTAAAGTAGCACGTGCAAACTGATGCTTGACATGTCGTTTCCTCCTGATGCTCATCCTCTGAAATTAAAACACATTTGCATATTGTATTTGTATATTTTCTGGCAGTATTCTGTTTTTTGCTGCATAACTAAAGCCGTCTGATATTCTATTACATCTTTAAATGTTAACAACCTTGACTCAATACATTTTTTCTGTAATGTAATTAAAGGTTTTAAATGACTCATAGGTGTATATGAGTCAGCTGCATGCTGGTTCTGCTTGTTTGATGTGTAGCGTCGCTGTCCATCCATGGGGCTGAAGTTGCGTTATTTTTGTGCCTCTATGCTGAGGACGCAATGAAACATTTTGAGCATTGTAAATGTTATAGAGCGCGCGATTTAACATTTTGGAGCACAGAAAAATATATTTTGCAATCAAATCAATTGTATTTTGAAGAGAAATTTACTCTCAAGCAGGGTGCGAACTGGAGGGGAGCAGGGGGAGCTACCCTGGTGACATGAGCTCCCCTGGGAACATGGTTTGTGAAATTTGGGGGGAGCTCTCTAAAATACTGATATGATGACCAAATAAATTCCATTTTTTTTCAAAGGTGTAAAATAAGTGAAATAATTATATATTTAGAGTTTATGATTCATGAAAAAAGTGTTGCCTGCTTGCACGCTGCCCGCAGCTCCACCCACTGGTGGAGCTGCGTGCAGCGTGCAAGCAGGCGACATGAGAGAAGGGCTATGTGCATCGTTGTGTTGTGTGTGTGGCGTCGCGTCTCTCCAGGCAGTGAGAGGGTTGTGTTGTGCTATAGCTGTATTATTAATATTAATATTGTTCATGGTTGGTGCCGCTGGCTGCTCTTATCGCGTGTGTTCGGCTCTGTGTGGGCTACAGCCATAATAGGCTATAGCCCATGTGAAACAATGTAGCCTGTTTTTGAGTCATTTTAAGTTGATTTAATTAAACAGTCAAACGTTACATTGGTGGTCCGTGGATTATTTATTATCAAGTTGATGTTTGCGTAGCCCATACATGCTCGGGCAATCTGTTGACATGAACATGATCCATCGGGACGTTTCATGTAAATGTTGACCTGTGGCACCACCCCGTGTGCAACAGATTTTCTCTTTATAATAGGCCTATGTCTGTGCTGTTGCTATTAATGCACGGATCAGCATTTACCCCCTCCACCCCCCCCCCGCCCCCCCCCCCACCGCAAAAAAAAAAATATCCCGGCTCCCCCGGAGACCGTGGTATAGTTCGCACACTGCTCTCAAGCCCTCAAACTCTTGCTCCAGTCCGTGCACACGCTCTCTCCCCCTCTCCCTCGCTCCACACCTCTCCACCCTGTGCTCGCTCCACACCTCTCCACCCTGTGCTCGCTCCACACCTCTCCACCCTGTGCTCGCTCCACACCTCTCCACCCTGTGCTCGCTCCACACCTCTCCACCCTGTGCTCGCTCTTGTTGGCACAGCGTTACAGATGGTTGGTTATGTGGCACATGTGTGGGAGAGAGAGCGTGTGCAGCAGCAGCAGCTGAAACATTTCCTATGCTCAAAATGTTTCATTGCGTGCACAAAAATAACGCCTAAATCTTTCGGCAACTATATGCACATATGTTACGTTAAAATGGGGTGGGGCCTGGGGGTCGGGGGCCGCCCTGGTGAATCAAATGCCCGCCCAGAGATGGATGTCTGCTGCCGGGTCTGAACCTAGTGACCATGTCGAAGAGCGCCTCCATGGCACAGGACGAAGTAGACCTATTTATCCAGTCGTTCGTGACTCGTTGTCCAGCTTGCATAATTATCCGGGGAGGAAAATCTAGGACACGGCGCTGAAACATTCCGAAATGATCACCATCCCAAATACTAGGTCTACAGTGTGCCCACATTTTAACCGTGCCATTGGCTAATTATCAGTTCCGTAATTAATTATTCAGGCATAGCGAGGGTTTCGTCTTGTCAAATGACGCTTAGTCCCCAGTCCTGCCAAACTAGGATATTATATATCTAACCATTAGTTCGGGATGTGTCTATGCCTATATTTTGGGTAAAAATAGTATGCTATATACTCTAAGGATAACTTTAATCTGAAAATACTTCAGCATACAGTCTGGGAACACCAGAGAGGGAGAGAGCTGTCAAATTACCCCAGCTGGTACGTTCCTCTTTCCCGGGTTGTAATAGGCCTAAGTGTCCGGTAGGTGGCGCAAATAACCGAGGTGCATGTGTAGGCTATACCGTCAACTAGAGACGCGCACCGTGCGTGCGCTCACGCGCGCGTGCTCGGGGCAGAGGGAACGGGGTTCGAGAGAAAGCGAGCGGGGAGAGCGCGTTATAAGGTGTGCATTTCAAACCCCATACTTTCTCTTCATTGATCCGTATTGATTGGTGTCGGATCAGCTGGATCCCACTCGGACACAGGAGAGCATCTAACAGCGCGCTCTACTGCAAGAAGATGAGGACACTTGGTTGGAACTTTGTCATAACCTGCCTTTGGGTGCTACCAACAATAGTAAGTAAGCATATTTTTGTCCTAAAGTGTTTTCACCGCTCTGGAAGGGTCGTATCGAGAAAAAGTAAAGATATCTCAAATCATAATTTGCTGCACGGAATACATATAATAGTGGTTGTTGTTTATTTAAATAGAAGAAAGTTACATTAAACGCGAAGATTCGTAGGCTATTGCTGAAGGGGTGTGATCTGAAAAGCGCGACCACATGTATTCCATGTATCTATATATCAAATATAATGAACATAATGAAGGACTTTAACGTCTATTTATAAGGGCAAACATGGGAACTGTCAGAAATTAACAGTATGCACTACCAGATTACCAGATAAAGAAATAGTGACATTCGGAGCTTAGATGTTACGCTACTCCTATAATGACTGAGGTGTACCCGGTTTTTCCTTTTTTCCAAAATACACAACACACCTCTCTCTCTCTCTCTCTCTCTCTCTCTCTCTCTCTCTCTCTCTCTCTCTCTCTCTCTCTCTCTCTCTCTCTCTCTCTCTCTCTCTCTCTCTCTCTTACACGCACACGCACACGCACACGCACACGCACACGCACACGCACACGCACAGTGCGGTGCGGTGCGAGTCGGTGTGTGTTTTCCGCGACGCCGTTGCACCACTGTTGCTCAGCCTCAGTCACCGTACCGGCGGCTTGACGCGGCGCAGTTGACACGACTGTCATGCGCTGAGGGCCAATTAGAGCGGTGGAGGACATGGCTCAAACTTTTGTGATGAGCTGCTTTACTAACAGCTGGTGGGGAATCTTGGCGGAGAATAAAGACGGGAGGGTGGGTGATGATGGACATGCATTTTCTTTAGGCGGAGGTGAAGAAATAATGATGGCATTTGAATTGTTTATATCCGAAATATGCAGAAGGTGGTTGAACTCTGCACCTCTCTCTGAGGCGAGGAATTTCACAAGGACACTGTGTGAATACATTACAATGAGCTTTGTTAAAATGGATATTGTTGATATGCACTTTCTTGCGTTAGTTCCTCCTATAGTTTCCAATAGGAGTTCAGCAGGGTTCACAAAGTTTGGATTCAAAGAGCAGATTGACACCACAAAGAGAGGTCATACACCGTTTAGTGGAGGAGACAGTGTGCGCGTGTGAAAAGAAAGTATGCACAGTGTGAGTCCTGTGCTATCTGAATAGTGTGGTGTTGACACACAAGTCCTAGAACCTTTGAGGATTAATAGCACCCATGGACAGCGTAAGAAAAGATGGATTAAAACAGCAACTGTTTATATTTTGTGTTTGTGTATTCATAATTTGTAATGTAATTAGTATTTGTGTTTCTTTTGTAATTCCGTTGGTCGTCATTGTTTTAACTTACTTTCTTCTGCTATCAGGTCTATCTAGCAGTAGAGGTACACAATCCAAACGAGACGGACCTGAGAAAATACAGGTCAAATACAAGGTTAAATAAACACACAGAAGGGTGTATCGCAATTGTGGTTCTTGTCATTCAACCACAGCTCCCGGTATTTAATCCAACATAAAAGATGATTGACAGCTTTCACTTGTAGAAAGACAGAGATGGAATCAATAATGAGAGAATGAGAGCCGGACCGCAAGAACATACAGGCACACACACTATCTGTATTTTATTCTAGTCTGTCCTGCGGCGGTAATTCATCCATAGACCTTGCCGAAGGGAGTCATCCTATTGATTTGTCATAGTCCCAAGTCTCCTCTCCTCCCTACCTCGCAAACAACACACAATTATTATAATCGATTAGCCGTTAATAGGTATGCTACAACTTAACTTTTTAAGTGTGTTTTTGTTTAAGCTCTCTCTGTCTCTGTCTGTCTGCCTCTGTCTGCTGTCTGTCTGTCTGTCTGTCTGTCTGTCTGTCTGTCTGTCTGTCATCTGTCTGTCTGTCTGTCTGTCTGTCTGTCTGTCTGTCTGTCTCTCTCTCTCTGTCTCTGTCTGTCTCTGTCTGTCTGTCTGTCTCTCTCTGTCTGTCTGTCTCTGTCTGTCTGTCTGTCTGTCTGTCTGTCTGTCTGTCTGTCTGTCTGTCTCGTCTGTCTCTCTCTCGTCTCTCTCTCTCTCTCTCTCTCCTCTCTCTCTCTCTCTCTCTCTCTCTCTCTCTCTCTCTCTCTCTCTCTCTCTCTCTCTCTCTCTCTCTGTCTCTCTCTGTCTCTGTCTTTGTCTCTTTCTCTTTCTCTCTCTCACTATAACACAGTATGTTCTTTAACGAAAAAAAGGGCCAATAAGTGTAAATGATTGTTATGAAACCCTCCACAGGGCCAGGAAACAGTTACTCTGATGGACTACAAGAATGTCAACCCACCCGATCCAACCCAGCCATCACCTCCCTCTGGGTCCGGTGTGGACGTCCAAGGCGGAGGAGAGCCGGTGGGGGCGGCTCTGAAAGTCAAACGTCTATCAAAAGACTTGCAGATCATCTCCACCAAAACCAAGTCACCGGCGCAATCGGGGCCCTACGGCTGGCCCCAGAACCTGTCTCACGCGGTGGACCAGTTCTTGTACCGCACCGGCCCCAAAACCAAACCCCCTAACCCTCCGGGCAAACCGGCGGCCAAGGCTAAGAAGATCTTCGGCTGGGGCGATTTCTACTTCAACGTGATGACGACCAAGTTCAGCCTGCTGGTGACGGGGAAGATCGTGGACCACATCAACGGCACGTTCAGCGTGTACTTCAGACACAACTCGTCCCGCCTGGGCAACATCACGGTGAGCATCGGCCCCCCGTCCAAAGCGGTCGGCTGGGACATGGACGCCGGGGACCTGCCTCGGATCGCCCTCGCCGGACACCCGCCGGTCCTGGTGCCGGAGTTCCGGATCCGGGGCCCCCCCCAGTCCGCCGCCACCGAGCCCCTGCTGGACCAGCAGCAGCAGCAGGAGGTGATGGTGATGATGACGGAGCTCAACTGTCGGGTGGAGTACCAGAGGACCAACCGGTCCAAGAAGACCAAGCCGTGCCTCTACGACCCGGGGCAGATCTGCTACTCGGAGAACACCCAGTCGCAGGCGGCCTGGATCTGCGCCAAACCCTTCAAAGTCATCTGCCTATTCATTGCGTTCACCGGCACCGACTATAGACTGGTGCAGAAAGTTTGTCCGGACCATAATTTTCAGACGGACCAGAACCAGCAGAACTTGGGATGACCGTGTGCATCAGAAACACTGACAGACTATACACTGAAGGAAATGGGAATATTAAATATTCATGAAGAGGCTTGTGCCCACCGATCACGGGGAATCACTGTCCCGCTGATGGGGAAAACATGTAATAAAAGAAAATAGTCATTGTAACAAACGTAATACTATGTAATGATTCTCATGGTTAAAAATAATAATAATAATAATAATAATAACCTAACTTTGTATGGAGCCTTTCAAAACAATCTTCCAGAAGAGCTTTGACAGCCACAATAAATTAGAGATTTCTCATCATAATTATAGCAAATTATCATTTTCATAATTATATCATTCAATCTACAAAAATATAAAATCAACCCCAAAAGAGTTCACAGTTTGAAGCCAATAAAAATAAAAAACACGCAAAAATGTTCAGATCAATTCAAACGTTCTTTTCTATTTATAGAGCACATTTTCCTCTTAGCTGTTAAAGAAATAGTGAAACTAATAAAAAACAAAAAAATTGTGCAAGGGGCCCCATGAAATTCATTACATTACACAGGTTTGAAGACGTGATGGAAAACATGTCACTGATTCTGCTATAGATTCATCTCCACGGCCAAACCCAGGGGACTCTGATGATTCAGATTCAGATTCAGATTCAGAAAACTTTATTAATCCCGAGGGAAATTAAGGTGCAACAGTTGACACAGGGGGAATAAATGCACACACAAGAATACTAAAACCTAAGCTAAAAAACAAAACAACAACTAACTAAAATAAAAACTATTATAAACAAAAATAGTTAAAATAATTCTAAATGAAGTCTAAATGTATTGATAAGTGAAGATAATTACAGTATTATAACAGTAGTACGTAGGTATATACAATACACAACAATACGTATAGTGCAAATTGGCAGTAATAATATATTAATAAATAATTCGACTGAAAAGTGACATGTGAAAAAGTGAAAAAGTGAAAAGTGAATTGAACACAAGGTCACCTTTAGATTCCAGCCTCGTCACAGACTTATACAGGGGTCCTGGCGGGCCGTGGACAGACATTGTGAGGGGCAGTGGCTCAAGCAGGGGCACTTAAACCAACAAGGGCAAATCTTTAGACTCTGGTATACCCTTAGACTCTGGGGCTGGATGAGGCTGCACACCTGTGGTGCATGTAAGCAATCAAGGCACACAGGTTAAACCAACCATTGGCGCACACACACACACACACACACACATACATACACACACACACACTTACACACACTCAGGGGGGAGGGCCAAAAGCATTCCACCTTTTTCAATGAAACCGTTAATTCATCAACAGCCTGTGTCCTGGATTGTGTCCGAAAACATTCATTCCCTACTCCCTCTCTAGGGAGTTCAATGTAGAGGACGATATAGTGAGCTCACCTGCAAAATGAAAAAACACTTTCAGACACTACCCGAGTCACCGTCAATGACGTAATTTCTGTCGCATAATAAAAACTGCCAGATCTAGTACATCGGTGAATGTCGCATGTCCGCCATTTTTATTTTTGTTCAGCACAATGCATGATCATGCATGGTCTATATATAGTGACCATCGGTTGTACACTACTTCACGATGCATTGTGGGATACGATGAGTGCACTATAAAGGGTATAATAATTCGGACACTACTAAATGGTGAACTATATAGTGGACTATAGTGTGAGAAGAGCGTGATTTGGGACACAGCCCTGGTGAGCCCTGAAAAGCCACCCAGATTCCCTGGGCGGGATCAACTGCCACAAAAAACCACTCAATAAATGAAGAGGGTATGCTATTATTTCTTAATTGCTCTAATGTATTAATATTGTCCATTTATATTTGTATAAGATGTGTGTCTCCTAAATAGACGTTTCAGTAGGCCTAAATGAACACCTAAGTGTTGAGGAATGTAACATTGAGGATTAAGATGGATTTGTTGAAAATGGCACTTTTCTGTGATATTACAGGCTTATGTTAATTCCAGAAGCCTAACTTCTGGACATGACAGACTCACAGAAGTGCATTTCTGCCTGAGTTGTATAATAATCTTATGATGTACATTCACACGTATTGGAGTGATCTTGGGGTTCTCACTGCGAGTACGTTCTGCTGTCTTTTTCATATTCTAATCACAGTTTTTCCAAAACTGCAAGAAAGTGTTAAGAAATGTATAAAGACCTAGAATTATGTTACAGTATTTCTTTGTGGAATTCAATGTGCACTGATCAGTAATGGAAACAGTGTTTTTAAAAGATTTGACAAAATAGTTATTTTAATGGTTTTACTCATTGCTAATTCATTTATTGCTTCATATTTAGATTCATAACCATTCCATGTATATCTGCACTGTACATTGGCACATGTTGTATTTGTGTGAAATAATTTAGGCAGTATTACAGTACAAATAAATTAGGATTGGTTCTTCAACGTTTAATGTTTCAATATTTCTAAGTTCCCTCATGCCTTTTGCACCTCGAAAGTTTCTCTTCCAGACACGGTCCAAGACAAGGCTCCCTCTGTCACTAAGGCTAATATTTCGGGGAGTTTGTTGCTTTTCTTTGTAGTAACTTTCAAGTTTCAATGAACGGTCACACGGTAGATACATTTAAAAAAACAATTTAACGGTGAAATATGTTGCTTTGTTCAATTCAACGAGTTAGCTTGGCTCCGTCAGCCGCATGTTCATAGCATGCATTGTTGTTGTGAAATCAGCAGGGTTTCTATTGACACTGTTTTTCTTTTTTGTTGTGTTCAGACTGTAATCCCAGGACCATATTCATACAAGGGAAAGCCAAAAGGACACTTATGAAAGGCAAAGCACACTAAAGAAGAGAAAGTGTTCCCCTTTATTATTCCTGACAAAGCAGCAATCAACGTTTTTAGGGCAAAGTAACCAACAGTTGCTGGTACTATCTGGCCTTCAATAAACACACGCCTGATAGCTGCAGCTCTAAAGCGCCCACTGCACCCTAACAACCCCTTTGGTAGCCTATGTTTTCATTGTATAAACATACAATGAAACCATCGGCAGAATAGCTCAGGAGGTAGAGCGGTCGCCTCGCAACCGGATGGTTGTTGGTTTGATCCCCCGGCTTCTCGTAGCAAAAACCATTCAAGGTGTCCTTGATCAAGACCCCTACTAACTGACCTAACTGCAAGACACCTAACCCTAACTGCTCCCAACGTGCTGCCTTTCTCCTTGCATGGCTGACTCCGCCGTCGGTGGTTGAAAGTGTGTGTGAATGGGTGAATGTGAGGCTTCACTTGTAAAGCGCTTTGGATGAAAGCACTATATTAAAAAGCATGACACACGATGTTAAGCACTTTGGGTGTCTCGAAAAGCGCTATATGTCTTATTTCAAAACTATAGGCCTTGAAACATGTGTTTGTATTACCCATTATGGAGACTCATTCATACCAATAATATTAATTAATTAAAATATTGCTACTGAGCTTATATTCATGGCAGTTGTGAGGGGCTCCTGAAATACAATACAAATACAAAAAAATGTATTAAAGTATGAATCAAGTACCGTTTACCGCTTATACGGGTCGGGTCACGGAGGTAGCACCTCCAGCAGGGGAACCTTAAACTTCCTGCTGGAATACAGCTGGCCGTGAAGCTGTCCAGACGAGGACTCTCCGACGGGGGGACAGTGGACAAGGCAGGACAGCCTGGCCCAGGATGACCCAGAGATGTGGACCCTCCTGCGGCAGGAGAAGGACTGACAGTGTCGAGGCCTGGAGCTCATTGCATCAGAGGTAGGGGTGAGCTCGCTAGCTCGCTAGCTCTCTCTTTCAATCTCTCTCTCTCTCTCCTACCTATGATACCCCTCGCAAGCAAGAAGAGAGAGAGTTTTATGTGACGTGTGCGTGGGAGAGGAGGAAAGAGAGAGAGAGTGAGGGGAGATAAGGAGGGAGAGAGAAAAGGACAGTAAGCAAGAGGTGTGTGTGTGTGTGTGTGTTTGTGCTGGCTTCTGAAATGCCATGTTATATACAATGAAATAATGAGTATGTGCCAAATAGAGTGAAAAAACATGTATTTCCACCTTGACTACTGGAGAACATTCTTCTGCTGGCAAGTTGCAGAAAACTTTGACAAACTTCAGAATTCGCTGAGCCTTGCAACTCACCGAACACTGAAGATCGGCGACTTGGCCGACTGGAACATATAGGATGCTAAGATGCTTATTTTATTGACCATGTGAGCAAACAAAAACCCCAAAAACGTCCCAACTTTTGCAGCCAATCCCCGGCGCTTGTCACAACTTTCCCTTCTTCTGCTCACTGCTTCCAAGTTCTCCTCTAAACGTCTTGGCAGGGTGTCTTTGCTCGCTGAGTCTCTGATTCCATCAAAGCGGGAGCTCGGGGAAGTTTTCACCCTTTCAAACAATTAGAAACCCACTGCAGCATCGCTCACGGTACTTCTTAGGGTCCCTTTTTTTGTCAACTCCTTGTGAAGCAGCTGTCAGGCAGTCATGCTGCAGGGCCGGCTCCCAACGGAGGACCCCCCCCCTTCCCCTTCCCTCCCCTCCTCTCCCTCTCTCTCTGTTCAGATGAAACACAGTCAGTCAACCCCCCCCCACACTAACAACACCAACCCCTCCCCATTCAATCATCACGGCTGATCGCTACCATCGACGATCCATTGATCTCCTAAATTCCGGTCTTAAAATGAGACAGTGAGTCAAGAGGAGAACGGAATGGTATAGGGGGAAGATAAACGCCACAATATCACCACAGTGTGTCTGTCATCCCAGAGAGAGAGAGAGAGAGAGAGAGAGAGAGAGAGACGGAGAGAGAGAGAGAGAGAGAGAGAGAGAGAGAGAGAGAGAGAGAGAGAGAGAGAGAGAGAGAGAGAGAGAGAGAGAGAGAGAGAGAGAGAGAGAGAGAGACGGAGAGAGAGAGAGAGAGAGAGAGAGAGAGAGAGAGAGAGAGAGAGAGAGAGAGAGGGGGTGGGGGTGGGGGTTGGAGAGAGATGGAGAGAGAGAGAGAGAGAGAGAGTGAAAAAGAGAGAGGGAGGTGAAGGGTAAGGGTTGGAGAGAGATGGATAGATTGAGAGAGAGAGAGAGAGAGAGAGAGAGAGAGAGAGAGAGAGAGAGAGAGAGAGAGAGAGAGAGAGAGAGAGAGAGAGAGAGAGAGAGAGACCTATAAATCCCTCTGGGATGATTGAGGGTTAGGCTGAACCTCCTCTCAAGGCTGACATGTCTGCACGGTAATGACTGGGATTGAGAGAGAGGGTGGGTGGTAGAAGATAGATAGATTGAGTGGTAGTAATAGAGATTAAATATCAATTACAGATTAATCACAGATAATAAAGAAGATAAATACAAATCAAATGAAATCAAGAACTGAAAAAAAATGACGATGGAAAACGATGAAAAAAAACTAAAACAGAAATAAGAAATAAACAGACACAAAAATCACTTGCGCAGAGCAAGTGATTGTAGGGTTGAGGTCTCTGAGGGTTGGCGTGTCTGTGACCTGCCAGAGGACCTGGTGGGGGTTCCTGGTGGGGGCTCCTGGTGGGGGCTCCTGGTGGGGGTTCCCGTCATGGGTGCTGAGCCCAGCAGGGTGCGGCAGCACTAGAGATTTCTCTGTACTTCCGTACTGATCTCAGTAATGACTCATGTGACCTTGCATGTTAGAGTAAGGTATATATATAGATATATATATTTATAGAGAGAGAGAGAGAGAGAGAGAGAGAGAGAGAGAGAGAGAGAGAGAGAGAGAGAGAGAGAGAGAGAGAGAGAGAGAGAGAGAGAGAGAGAGAGAGATAGATAGATAGATAGATAGATAGATAGATGATAGATGAGATAGATAGATAGATAGATAGATAGATAGATAGATAGATAGATAGATATAGACCGTTTTTTAGCATTAGATAATTGTTTTTAGATTTGATGTCTCATTTTATTTTTACTATTATATTATTGATGATGTGCTTAAACTCTGTCCATCTCCATTCCTACAGCCTGACCAACCGACACCAAGAGACGGCCCCTTCCATCTTTTTCGAGTCTATGCCCTGCAAACTAAACTGTGTGTGTGTGCGTGCGTGCGTGCGTGCGTGCGTGCGTGCGTGCGTGCGTGCGTGCGTGCGTGCGTGCGTGCGTGCGTGCGTGCGTGCGTGCGTGCGTGCGTGCTCTGTGTTCGATATCTCCGGTATCTGAATTCCCTGTTAAGTGGCTCAATCTACGTGTTGTGTTGTCTGGATGTGGTTCTCCCCCCGTGGTAGCCAGAGACGGCTCTGATAGATTACAACCAGCTGGAGGAGACGGCGCGTCTCTTCAGACCGTAACTCATCATCACCGTAAACCAGCCCACACGCCACACGCTCCACGCCCGCATCATCGACTACACACGCACGAAGAAGGTGATGAGTTCTCCGGAACTTTCCATTCTGTCCTCAAACCTTATGTTATATTTCTGAAATGTCTGAAATGTCTAAAAAACTGCTCTATTCTAAAAATAACTAAATAAATAATAAATAAATATAGAAATATAGAAAGAGACACAAAATCGTTCCTCATATTTGTATGGCATAGCTGGTATCGCTTTTCTGCACTGATTATGAATTATTTATTGTTGACCTTTTAAAATTCGATTAAAAAAAATAATGATATAATACACATATGTATTATAGTATATTCCTATTCTGTTGTGCATGGGCCCATGCTGCTAGCAGCATGATAAACACTGTGTCAAAACAATAATGTATAAAAGACTTGTACTTGTACATAATACAATGAAAAACCCATCAAATTCTTCAATGTGTAAGCGGAAGAGATGTTTTGTTTTGTTTGTGGTAGAGTGTTGCGTGAACTGGACTGCAGAAATTAGCAAGGCTAATGGAATAATCATCCGGTACAATTATAACAATGGCTACTTTGTGCTGTTGTTGTCTGAAACATGTACTTGTTTTTTTTAAATATATTTATTTATTTATTATTACGCCCCTTATAAGACAGCTGCAACAAGCAACAAGTCCTCACACAAGACAACTGCATCCCCCCGTGACCATCTAATACCGCCTGGTGGTTAGACGGTCACAGGGGGATGCGGAACAGACAACCACCTGGTCCTTGTTCGACCTCCGACCCGATGGGGGTGCTGGAGCTGGTGTCCATCACAGCGAACAAGAGCCACCTGCCCTCACCTGGGGTTGGTGGAGTCAGATCGTGTCTGTCGATTGGGTGTCGGTGGGTGCCAATTCGTTCTATATTCCTCACCTCTCCTAGAGTCATCCTTTATCTCTTGCTGGGTGTGTGTGTGTGTGTATGTGTATGTGTGTGTGTGTGTGTGTGTGTGTGGTGTGTGTGTGTGTGTGTGTGTGTGTGTGTGTGTGTGTGTGTTGTGTGTGTGTGTGTGTGTGTGTGTGTGTGTGTGTGTGTGTGTGTGTGTGTGTGTGTGTGTGTGAGAAAGAAAGAGAGAGAGAGAGAGAGAGAGAGAGAGAGAGAGAGAGAGAGAGAGAGAGAGAGGGAGAGAGAGAGAGAGAGAGCGAGAGAGAGAGAGAGAGAGAGAGAGAGAGAGAGGCGCACTACCTTTTATCCACCTGTTTCATTGGTCTGCCAACCTGCCAGTCAAAATATCTGAGGTCTTTCATGTTCAGCCCTTTCTAATATGCTTTTTTATTCTCTGTGACGCCGTCACACACACACAAGGTGCACAAACGCACGCACACACACACACATGCACACACACACACACACACACACACACACACACACACACACACACACACACACACACACACACACACACACACACACACACACTCTCTCACACACATACACACACTATATCTAATTTCTAAGAAAATGTAAACTGTCTCTTACCTTTACTCTCTCTCTCTCTCTCTCTCTCTCTCTCTCTTCTCTCTCTCCTCTCTCTCTCTCTCTCTCTCTCTCTCTCTCTCTCTCTCTCTCTCTCTCTCTCTCTCTCTCTCTCTCTCTCTCTCTCTCTCGCTCTTTCTCTTTCTCTCTCTCTCGTGACAGGAGCATCAGCGTTGACCTCAAGACACTTTAAGAAGGCAGATTTTGTGAAAGTTGTGGCGTTTATCCATGAGAAAATCCAGATTGCACTGGATGTAAAGAAGAAGACATCATGTGATTGATTCTTAAGAACTAAATGCTATAACATACAAAGTCACTATTTAGACGACACATGATCGTGCTGCGTAATTGTGGCTAAAATTGCGAGCATGACATTCGCAGGCATTAGAATCTCATGAAAAAAAGAGGGGGGGGAAAAAATAACTCAAAAACAAAAAAAATATGAAAATAAACATTCTCCTAATCTCCCTTCTGGGTCTCCTAGGCAACCTGGCCTGTTTCAAATCCGTCTTGCTGGAGGACTCTGAAGCGGTGTCACGCATTTCAGACCTCCGCCAGCGGGTGGAGACATTGGCCAGGTCCCTTCCCCACGCCCGGCTTCACTGACCACTGAGGAGAAATACTGTACATCTGGGCTCCTATCCGTCCACGTTCCACGTTCTTACTCTAGTAGAGCTACGTGGCTACACGTTATAGTATGAGCCATCACCCAATATACTATCAGGCCTACTACAGTGCAGTAATAATAATAATAATAATAATAATAATTATTATTATTATTATTATTATTATTATTACATAAATAATTCAAAACATTTTTTATTGTATTAATTTAGTCCAAATCGACTTACAATAGTGCGTTCAACATAGGTATGCAATAATTATAATTCATATTAATACTCATATTAATATTAATGTCCAAGTATTATTAT
>CM051013.1:13915007-13942507 GCA_027704905.1 Muraenolepis orangiensis | reverse complement strand
ATTTTATTGTTTATCGTGTAACGCATCACATTTACTCAACAAAAGCAAATATATGAACCCAAAATAAATAAATCCTATTACAGGCATTGTCCTTGTGCACATATTTCTGTTGCTGTAGTGTCATACGGTGTACAGGCAAACCTCCTGGCAGGAGCCTACTGCAAACACCTAGCCGGCGGAAAGGAAAAGTATACAGACAGCGCTGTGATTGGCAGCTGAACTAATGCATTGAGACGAGTTCATATTTCACCAGGTTCCCCTTCAGTTTAAAAGTGTACCAAACTTCGCCAAACTTTCCAGGCTGTCAGCGAGCAGAGAGAGAAAGCTTTTTGAACACAGGACTGCACTTCGCTGTCGCGAGTAAAGGAGTCGCTCCAGGGAAGATCACATCCTATATCTTCAAACTACAGCTTGGCATATGGCTTGCACTTAAATTGACTTAAGTACAGGTTTTTAGGTGCAAGATGTCCTACTTCTGTTTTGTGCGGAGATAAATCCAACGCAATCCAACGTCATTTGTGAAATATATCCTTGACATGACAGGTACCAAAACATTGTTAGGATTCATTTCGGTTCAGAGACAAGGCCAGGGGATTTCTGAACGCTAATGTCTAATTAGGAATGTGTCACTACAGGAGCCAATTGTTGGAAGTAAAATGACACTTTAATGACACTTTTCCTAACACATAGGACTACCATTATGTTTATGTCACATGACAGATGACAGTGACGACTGATGAGAGAGCCTGACAGATCGGCTGGCCAATGACAATGTGAGGATTAGCCCACACAGCCCGTTGCCTCAACCCTTATTCATTACATGTCCTGATCCTGGATGGTTATAATGACAGCCTGGCGCTGCATGCTGAACATTCACTCACGTAAATACAGCCCACCTCCTTATGGAAGAGGCATAGATATTTGCATTCAAAATGTCCAGTCTCTCTCTCGCTCTCTCTCTCTGCTCTCTCTCTCTCTCTCTCTCTCTCTCTCTCTCTCTCTCTCTCTCTCTCTCTCTCTCTCAATCTATCCATCTCTCTCCAACCCTTACCCTCTCACCTCTCTCTCTCTCTCTCTCTCTCTCTCTCTCTCTCTCTCTCATCTCTCTCTCTCTCTCTCTCTCTCTCTCTCTCTCTCTCTCTCTCTCTCTCTCTCTCTCTCTCTCTCTCTCTCTCTCTCTCTCTCTCTCCTCTCTCTCTCCTCTTCTCTCTCTTCATGTTGCTGTTCCCCTCCCCAGAGAACCAAAACACACAAGGGAGAGAGCGAGAGAGAGAGAGAGACGAGAGAGAGAGAGAGAGAGAGAGAAGAGAGAGAGAGAGAGAGAGACGAGAGAGACGAGAGAGAGGAGAGAGAGAGAGAGCGAGAGAGAGAGAGAGAGAGAGAGAGTGTGTGAGGGGGTGTGTGAGGGTGTGTGTGAGGGGGGGGTTGTCATTTTTCGACATTGGGAAACACTTATTACCCCGAAGTCAACCTCATACCAGATTAGTTCAGATATATGTCACTACCCAAGGGGTAAATTGCAGAATATGCACTTGTTAATGTGTCAACTGTGTCATGTGAATGAGCGAGGCAGCTTTAGGGCGGGGGTTGTGAACTAGCATGCTCCTTTTTCTCAGGCTGGAAATTTGGCTTGTTTTCCAATGAGCAATAAGAAAAAATCACCTGATTAATGAGGGTTAGAGGTTATGGCTTCATTAGATACAATTAGATTGTTGGCATTGACCGTAACCGCATTTGAATATGCTAATTACGTAGCCTACAGGATGTCAACATGACATAAATGCCTCAGAATAGTTTATAAATTAATATCACTTTATGCTATTTGTCAGCTGTCCAGATGCTGAGCCTTCAAAACAGATCAAACCCACTGATGGATGGGATTAATTTGCATTAGCAAAGCCTACAAAAGGACTAAAGTTACAAACAATTTTGTAAAAAATAGAAAGAAAGAAAGAAAGAAAGACAGAACGTAGGTAAGAAAGAATAAAATAAAGGAAGAGGAGTAGGATGTTGTTTTCTGCGTAGTAGGCCTAAACCTGAATAATTATAATAATAATAATAATAATAATAATAATAATAATAATAAACATGCAAAAACAAGTATACAAAGAATAAAATGTGACTCACTCCAGGGTGCCTTTTAGCGTGGCGCATTGCTGTCCGGAACACCATTCTGTTCAATGGTTCTGTCTGAAACATGAGCTCTAGGATATTGTCTTTTCAGGGTGAACTTTGTGATGCTCTGCTACAGAGTGCCGTTTGCTTACAAGTCAACCTTAGGTCTGAAACCAGACCTGTTGCTTCTGCTTCTGCTGTGAGGGGAGAGGGCTAGGCTTCTGTGAATGAGAGAGAGAGAGAGAGGAGAGAGAGAGAGAGAGAGAGAGAGAGAGAGAGAGAGAGAGAGAGAGAGAGAGGAGAGAGAGAGAGAGAGAGAGAGAGAGAGAGAGAGAGAGAGAGACGAGAGAGAGAGAGAGAGAGAGAGAGAGAGAGAGAGAGAGAGAGAGAGAGAGACGAGAGAGAGAGAGAGAGAGAGAGAGAGAGAGAGAGAGAGAGAGAGAGAGAGAGAGGAAGGGGGGGAGGTCCATTAAAATGATAACTCACCATATTATACCCCCAAAGGTACGTTTAAAAAAGAGATGAAATGTACTTGTTAATGAAATATGTTAAGCATCTGTATGATCACCACACACCACCACACACACACCACCACACACACACACACCACACACACACCACACACCACGCATTTGCAGTGGAATCCCTGCAGAGTTCCCTGCTTATGTTGGCTGTGAGGAGACATCAGCTCCTCTGGGAGAAGGCCGGAGGAAATGGAAAGGCACACAAACATTATAAGAACTCAGAGACACCAAGATGGTGGAGATGGCCAGTAGGAGATCCGGTCATCATGAGGACTTGAAGTCAACAACGTGTTCCTCTTCACCAAGGGGGGGGGGGGGGTAAATTACCCTAATAACAACCACTTCAGGCTGCGTTCCCAGATTCTAACCTACTTGACTGAAGTGAAATAATATAAGACAAACAAGCCTTGAAGATTGGAGGAGCTCAGAAAGGCTGAAGTGGATACAGCCTATAGTGGAAGCATCATAATGTGTATGTGTATTCAATTTCATTATACATGGCGCCCGTCGTAGGCACATCCAACTCATAGACAAGCTTAACAATCTGCAAAGCAGTCATTAAGATTAACAACCTCTCCAATTGTTCTCCTCTCTCTCTCTCTCTCTCTCTCTCTCTCTCTCTCTCTCTCTCTCTCTCTCCTCTCTCTCTCTCTCTCTCTCTCTCTCTCTCTCTCTCTCTCTCTCTCTCTCTCTCTCTCTCTCTCTCTGTTTGTTTTGTCTCAGTAAGGTAAGACCTAGAGAGACCCGTTTCTGGTCCCGTTCAGGTAATATAGTTACTTAAATAAATATTTTGACTGTGAGTGCTGATATGAGTATATAACAGCACTGGGATTTATATGTAGATTAGATTAGATTAGATTACATTAGATG
The DNA here is from genome assembly GCA_027704905.1 of Muraenolepis orangiensis. Lineage (NCBI taxonomy): Eukaryota > Metazoa > Chordata > Actinopteri > Gadiformes > Muraenolepididae > Muraenolepis > Muraenolepis orangiensis. The sequence goes on along the minus strand of CM051013.1, from coordinate 13,938,998 downwards.
CAAATGTATTGTCATTGTACAGCACAAGTACAGTACAGCGAAAATAATTTAGCATCTAACCAGAGTGCAAATGTTGCAGTAAAGTGCATGGTGATATCATTTACAGTTCAAATGTACAGGTTAAAAGACAGTCTAGGTATAAAATGGGATATGAGCAGCATAATAATAGGTATATGTATATACAGGTAAGTGAGTATATAAGTGAGTACCACTCTGCTTTACAGGTGTTATAATAACCGTTAATATTGTAATTGTAACACCGCCAGGATGAATTTATATCCACAAACAACATTTGAGTTTAATATGGTCGTCGTATGAATGGGAGAAAAGAAGTCGGAGACGATCACATCTTGACACCAAGGCGACTGTCAACGGATCAGCACGAGCTAGAGTTAAGTGCACTACGTAGGTCTTTTATTCGCTTAGCATTTATTTCGCGACTCAAAATCAATGTTGACAGTGGTATAATAATTTTGAACAATTAATAGTAACAAACCTAAACCACTCTGATCATGTTCCCTACCTCCAAGCTCCACTAGGGGGCGAGGAAACGGTCATCAATGACATGGAGCAGATGAACTGAATCATTACTCTAAGTCCGCTTCGCGCTCAGAAGGGAAGCATTGTCATATTTTAAGATCATCAAACCTCCTAAATATCCAATCACCACAATGCCACAGTACTGGAACCCATGTGCGGGGTTTATTGGACAGAAAGGGATATCATCTGATAAGTTGATCAAATATGTATGGTAATACAAAATGTATCATAGGACAGTCAATGTAATACAGTGGGGACGAAGTTTCAAATTCGATTCGATTCATATGACCGTTATGTCAAATCTGAGGGAACTATGTACATATTCTTTACGTTTTGGCGGTACCTGCTTTATAACTTTTCACACACAGTACACACATGTCGGCACACATCCGTCTAATTAGTTATGAATGTATGAACGGGCAACTTCCTTCTTGTGGAGGGTTGGAATCGAATGTCCTTTACGCTGTAGGTTGCTTCACAACATTTGCGGTGATGGAGAAATCAAACACTGGATAACATTTTAATCCAAAAAAAAAAAAAAAAAAGCCAATTCTTTCGTTTTCACCATTTGTTTTGAAAAAGAAAAAAAAATGTAGTTTCGTTTTTTCTGTTCTGGTATTAAAACAAAAAATATTTTTTGTTTTTGTTTTTTTGAAACGGAATAACGTGATGGTGCATTGTCACGTGACTCGCATAAGAATGAGAAAGAGGAAAACTAAGATTGATGGGGAACATAAGTAATATTGTTTGGCTGAGTATTTAGTCACAATAATCTGAGTTTGAAATAGTTTGCACCACCGTATGAAATGTAATTACAATGAAGCTCAACGAGAAAATTATATTCGACACATTTAATACCTAAACCACTCTGATCATGTTCCCTACCTCCAAGCCCCACTAGGGGCGAGGAACGGTCATCAATGACATGGAGCAGATGAACTGAATCATTACTCTAAGTCCGCTTCGCGCTCAGAAGGGAACATCAGGTCTCGTCATCGTGGTTTTAGATGCCGATCACTTTCGTACGATATTTCACAAGTTGAAAACTATAGAAATGATCCCTGAAAGTATGATCTTAGTGTGCAAGAGGGAGTGGACGGGACCCCATTCACGGGGAAGTCCTTCTCACTGGTGGTTGTGTGGTGGAGACGCTTTCATCCAAAGCGACGTACAAAAGTGTGTTTCAACGGAGCCCCTAAAGTCCCAAAGAGCAATTTGTTTTAAATCTTGCGCTATCTTTTATTTTGTTCTATCTTGCGCACAAGAGAAATACGATTACATGTTGGGACTTGAGGGGCTCTGTAGGCGGCTCAGTTTAAGGGTCTTAGAATGGTTCTAATATATTGAACTCCCCTACATTTATATTTGAACAAATAAGTGGTCCACATGTAGATGCACGTGTTTCAAATATTTTGCAGCTGTTCTGTAAAGAATACACGTTGGACAGAAAGGGATATCATCTGATAAGTTGATCAAATATGTATGGTAATACAAAATGTATCCTAGGACAGTCAATGTAATACAGTGGGGACGAACAGTTTCAAATTCGATTCGATTCGATTCATATGACCGTTATGTCAAATCTGAGGGAACTATGTACAAATTATTTTGAAATAAGAATCTTTCTCAGAGGTCCGGATACTAAAACAAAAATCAACGCTTTTTTAGTTGTTTTTAAACGGAATAACGTGATGGTGCATTGTCACATGACTCTCGCATAATAATGCAGAAAAATGGAAATTATAATTGATGGGGCACATAAGTAATAATATTTGGCTGAGTATTAGTCACAGTAATCTCTGTTTTAAGTAGTTTGCACCATAGTAGTAGATGTTATTAGAATGGAGCTCAACGAGAAACTTTTTTCGACACATTTAATACCTAAACCACTCTGATCATGTTCCCTACCTCCAAGCTCCACTAGGGGGCGAGGAACGGTCATCAATGACATGGAGCAGATGAACTGAATCATTACTCTATGTCCGCTTCGCGCTCAGAAGGGAACATCAGGTCTCGTCATCGTGGTTTTAGATGCCGATCACTTTCGTACGCTATTTCACAAGTTGAAAACTATAGAAATGATCCCTGAAAGTATGATCTTAGTGTGTAACAGGGAGAGGACGGGACCCCATTCACGGGGAAGTCCTTCTCACTGGTGGTTGTGTGGTGGAGACATCGCGACGTGTCAGCGCATAAGCAAATCAAACAGATTGAATTGATCGTCTAGGATTATTGAACGGATTTATTACCCAGGCGTGACACTAGAAAAAAAATTGCATCAGTCTCGAGGTACAACCAACATCCACTATTCCAGTTGATCACTCGGTGCCTCTGTTGTCACGTCACGAGTTTACAAACACAATGTCCAGAGGGTCGCATTCCCAGCAGCGCCTGTTGACCGCTTCAACACACACACGTGGCTCCTTCAATGCATACACACAGTATCACATACAGTGTTTTAGTTGTATACTTAGGGTATACGAATACACTACATAACTTATCACACACAGTACACACATGTCGGCACACATCCGTCTAATTAGTTATGAATGTATGAACGGGCAACTTCCTTCTTGTGGAGGGTTGGAATCGAATGTCCTTTACGCTGTAGGTTGCTTCACTACATTTGCGGTGATGGAGAAATCAAACACTGGATTACATTTTAATCCTAAAAATCCCCAAAAATGCCTATTCCCTCGTTTTCAGCATTTGTTTTAAAACAGAAAAAAAAAACAATAAAAAATTAAGCCATTTTTAGTTTTTTTCTGTTCTGGTATTAAAACAAAAAACACCCCTTTTTTTAAACGGAATAACGTGATGGTGCATTGTCACGTGACTCTCATAAGAACGCAGAAAGAGGAAAATGATGATTGATGGAGCACATAAGTAATATTTTTTGGCTGAGTATTTAGTCACAAGTAGTTTGCACCAGCGTATGAATGTTTAGTTCAACTTATTTTGGACACATTTAATACCTAAACCACTCTGATCATGTTCCCTACCTCCAAGCCCCACTAGGGGGCGAGGAACGGTCATCAATGACATGGAGCAGATGAACTGAATCATTACTCCGAGTCCGCTTCGCGCTCAGAAGGGAACATCAGGTCTCTTCATCGTGGTTTTAGATGCCGATCACTTTCGTACGATATTTCACAAGTTGAAAACTATAGAAATGATCCCTGAAAGTATGATCTTAATGTGTAAGAGGTAGAGGACGGGACCCCATTCACGGGGAAGTCCTTCTCACTGGTGGTTGTGTGGTGGAGACATCGCGACGTGTCAGCGCATAAGCAAATCAAACAGATTGAACTGATATACATATCTATATATACATCTAGGATTATTGAACGGATTTATTACCCAGGCGTGACACTAGAAAAAAAAAAATCCCTATTAAATTAAATCACTATATAAGTGTTATAATACATATACGCATCATAATATCTGATATACAATAATTATGTTCAAATACAGAATGGGGAAACATTCAGAACCAGTAACCTTAAAGTAAAACAGGAAAAGCTGTAGAAATGCGTTAAAGGACTTACGAACTAGACCCACAACTCTTTGCGAAACATGGGCGTGTCCAAATGTCCTCATTGGCTACATTGAATATACACTTAGTTTTATATTGTTTCTTATATTTTACCAGAGCTGCCCGAACAAAGGACTTCTGTCAACGTCCAGGCCGGCTTGTACTATATTATAAAAACATAGGATGAGGGGCTTAGTTGGAAAACGTGTCTTATAAACCTGCAAAGCACTACTTCGAATGATCTACGCAATCTTCCCGATACTGATGATAATTAATATATTAGCACTGCCTCTCGTGTGAAATTGCTTGTTAAGTGCAAAATGCTGCCCGAACTAGACAACCCAGTCGTACTTCTGATCTTTTGACTTCAGACATATTTGTGATTTTACACATTTCATTGAAACGCCACGAGGGAGCAGCACAGACCGTGGAAAATTGCAACGATTGCAAACACGGTATCTCTGTCTGTATCGACCGTTGCACATTGTCCTGCTTTCAGTCTGCCGACGAGACATTTTGAAGAACAGAAACATCAAATGAACAAGATTAAAACAACAAGAGTAACACGCAAAGACATGAGTCAGTAGATTAAGAATGAGCAGAAAAGCAAATAATCAGGTGAAACCATTTGTTATCGGATAGAGATAGATAGATAGATAGATTCAAATTTATAGTCATTGCACACACAGGGAAAATCCTTTGGCTTCTAACCAGAGTGATAATGTTGCAGTAAAGTGCATGGTAATAGATAATGTACAGTTGTTAAAACATATGTAAAAACAGTCTTCTAAAAAACTACTTCTAAAAACAGGTAAAACATAACTTATAGAGTAGGTATGACATATGTACAGAATAATAGGTATATGTATATACACAGATATGTGTGATGATATAATGCAAGTAAAAATGAAAGCATCAATTAAGAAAACAACTATACCACCCTAATAATAGGGGGGTAGGCAGTTCAAACTATTAAGATAACTTGTCTGCAGAGTCTGTGGCAGACATTTACCAGGGCATCAATGAGAATTGCGATACTGGCCCTAGACAGGGGGCCTGTAAAGACAGACGGTGTATCTTCTGCCTGCTAGATGCTCATTCATCTGCTGCTACACCTAATTGGTCATGACCCCTAAACTCGAGGTCAAAGTTCAGGAGGTCGGTTAAAAACAGGACTGTATTTCTGAGGGATGACCCACGCATAGCGGCCAAAGGTTTATGTAACAACACACACGCACACACACACGCACGCCAAACGCACGCACGCACGCACGCACGCACGCACGCACACACACACACACACACACACACACACAGATGAGATGGACAGAGGAGGATAATGATGAGGGATGACAACATGGAACAGATGGAAAACCATCTCAAAGATGTGTTCACAACCACGATGTGTATTTCACATTGAGTGAATATGTTCACACCCACACGCACACACACACACACACACACACACACACACAAAAAGGACACTTATCTCTTGACGTCCACGAACAATATACAGAACACTCTGGAAATTATTAAAGAAGATTGCTTGTTCGTGAGAACGTGAGTTAAAGCAGAACGCCTGTTTGCCCTTTCGTACCACTCATAGCAAACATTTATGTTTATGAAATGTAATGTGTCTTTTTGGCTCTGTTCTCATCTCTGTATGTGATGTGGGCAGGTCAACAGACGGGGAACAGCTACAATTGGTTATTCATGAAAATAATGTTTGCAAAGTTTGCGTCTGACTAAATTAAGGCTTGGACTATTGGACTGACTGATTTTTCTTCCTGCTGGATTGTTTACTTACATCCCTAGTGTGCGGACACACACACGCACACACACACACACACACACACACACACACACACACACACACACACACACACACACACACACACACACACACACACACACACACACACACACACACACACACACACACACACACACACACAAGGTATGCAAGCACAAACACATGAAACAACTCATTCATCATTTCGACATTCAGTTGTTGGTCACACACACACACACACACACACACAACACACACACACACACACACACACACACACACACACACACACACACACACACACACACACACACACACACACACACACACACACACACACACACACAAAACAACTCAGAGTTGACCCCAGTTTGGCTAATGTTGGCTCACTTAGGCTGTGCTTTCCCAGACAAACTGTAATGGATTAGTCCATTAGTGTTAAGAAGTAGGCTAGGCTAGGCTCGTCCCCACACCCTGCCTCTTGTGATGAAGTTGAGGGAGGTGTGTGTGTGCGTGTGTGTGTGTCAAGTCAAGTTTATTGTCACTTCACAGTTTACACAAGTATAAAGCAGTGGTGTGAAAATCTTATGTGCAATACCCGACGACAGACAGCACTTATAAAAAAAAGATAAAAATAGATAAAAATAGAATAAAAATAGAATAAAGTTAAAAAATAAAAATGCAATTTCTAAAATGCAATAAATCGGCACAGAAAAGAGCAATATGTATATATAAATCAATGTAATAAAATATACATTGTTATATGCTATACGCCCTTGTTCAGCAGCCTGACGGCTGTGGAAACTATCTCTTAGTCTATTTGTACGGCACTTGATACTGCGGTATCGCCTGCCTGACGGTAAAAGTGAGTACAGTTCGTGGCTGGGGTGGGCATTGTCTTTTATGATGTGTTTGGCCTTGGCCACGCACCGCTGGTTGTATGTATCCAGGAGGGAGGGGAGCTCACCTCCAACGATATACTGGGCCGTCCGCACCACCCTTTGAAGCGCTCTGCGCTCGAGTGCGGTGCAGTTCCCGTACCAGGCGGTGATACACCCTGTAAGAACACTCTCCATGGTGCCGGTATAGAATGTTCTCAGGATGCGGGGGCCCATGCTGAATTTCTTCAGACGCCTGAGGAAATACAGGCGTTGTTGGGCCCTTTTCACCACGTGTGTGGTGTGCGTGGACCACGTGAGGTCCTCGGAGATGTGCACGCCGAGGAACTTGAAGCTGCTGACCTGTGTGGGCGGGTGGGGGTAACAGACCACTAGGAGGCAGGGAATATAAGACAACCAGGAAGAGTGGCCACTAGAGTGCAAACATCTTTTCACTGCAGTGTGTTCTTCATCTGCACCTCCCGCACCTCCCTTCAATTTACTATCTCTCCAGATAGAGAAAAAGAGAGAGGAGTGACGTGATTCAGGAAAAGTACATGCAATGAACAAAGTTACCTTTTATTTATATTTTTGGACCATATACCATTGGTATCTCTTCCGTCTTTTAGCCTTTTTAAAAACATATGTCTCTCCTAATTTCTTTCTTCCTTTATTTAGTCTCTTTATTCCATTCTTTCTCCTCTGTTTCTTTCTGCTCTTTCTTCCCCACCTCTTCTTTCACTTGCTTCCTGTGTTGCTGTAATTGCTGTTAAGCGTGCAGCTGCTCCTGATTGGAGATTAGATAGGGTGCAGATCTCTGTGTAGCCAGACTCAATATTTGGCTCAGACTGATACACAACAGAGAGACTGCCTGGGGGGATTCGGCCTAGAGAATGCCTCTGTGTTTGTATGTGCTTGATGTCTTGTGTGTGTGTGTGTGTGTGTGTGTGTGTGTGTGTGTTGTGTGTGTGTGTGTGTGGGTGTGTGTGTGTGTGTGTGTGTGCTGTTTGGTTGTATGTTGTATTTGTTTGTTAGTGTGCAAGTGTTTGCGTCTGTGTGTCTCTACTAAAAACGTTGTTCTCTGTCACTCCATTATGTGTGCTTATTGTTTTTGTGTCTCTTGGTATGTGTGTGTGTGTGTGTGTGTGTGTGTGTGTGTGTGTGTGTGTGTGTGTGTGTGTGTGTGTGTGTGTGTGTGTGTGTGTGTGTTGTGTGTGTGTGTGTGTGTGTGTGTGTATTTCTGTGTTGCTGTATGGGATGGCTATGTAATGTTTAAGGTTGAGAAATGGAGGATAAATGATGCCCCACAACACAGATGGGTTGAAAGGGTGAAAGGTAATTCATTACGTAGTCATCATGGCAAATAGAATCGATCAGACAGAAATGAAACAAAATCTAAATACACAGTTAAGCCAATTCATTTTTCAATCTGAATGAAAGCAAACACAACATGTCATTAACAATTATAATAAATATTAAACGTATGCCTGGCAAAACAAGCACACATTGAACATAGGAAGTAGTCTTTTAATATTAATACAGTGGACTGGAATGGATTGAAAAAAGTTGAGGAAGAAAGTTCAAGGAATGGGTCAGCGGTCATGAATTGTCCTAGGGGAAGAGCAAGCTGCTTCTTGACACTTGTGGGGTCAAAGGTTAAAGATTTGTCTACTTAGGGGCTGGGTCTTAGGGACTTCATGTCACCTATAGCACGGTCTCCTCATGGATCACCATTGCAATGAGGATGTGTGCGTGTGTGTGTGTATGTGTTGTGTGTGTGTGTGTGTGTGTGTGTGTGTGTGTGTGGTGTGTGTGTGTGTGTGTGTGTGTGTGTGTGTCTGTGTGTCTGTGCGTATGTGTATGTGACGGGACATTGTATTTTTTCATGAACCTGCCTGCTTATGGAGACATTGAACTAATGAACTAATGTGTGTATTTTAATATGCATTTGTGTGTGTGTGTGTGTGTGTGTGGTGTGTGTGTGTGTGGTGTGTGTGTGTGTGTGTGTGAGTGTGTGTGTCTGTATGTGTGTATGTGTGTGTGTGTGTGTGGGGGGGGTGTTCTCCCCTCCTCATTATGTATTTTCGGTCTCTGCTTTTTTAACCTGTTCCTTACCTCTCTCCTCCTCTCCTCCTCTCCTCCTCTCCTCCTCTCCTCCTCTGCTCCGCTGTCCGCTGCCTCCGTTGTGGAAGTCATAAATATCAGCCTATCAAGCAATGAGTTATTTTAGCCGTTCAGCTTGTCCCCCTCGCTCGCTCTCGCTTGAGAGCTGTGTGTGTGTGTGTGTGTGTCTGTGTGTATGTGTATGTGACAGGACATTGTATATTTTCATATGAACCTACCTGCTCATGGGGAAATTTAACTAATGTGTGTATTTTAATATGCATTTCTGTGTGAGTGCGTGTGTCTGTATGTCTCTCTCTCTCTCGCACACGCACACACACACACACACACACACACACACACACACACACACACACACACACACAAGACAAGATGTTACACACACTGGCCCGACAGTGTGTGTATCATGTGTGTATTGAATGGATGCCGATGATTTCATAGGCAAACATGTGTGTCTTGAAGTGTGTGCTTATATAGGTACACATATAGGTGTTTTTTAGATGATCATAGATACACGTTCTGACCTAAGGCTGAATCTGCAGAACGGTTGAGAAAACAGCGCTGCACAGCATCCATTCTGTGCATGAAACACAGAATGGATGCAGTGTGTCATCACACTGCTACCAAATACATTCGGGGAGACACTGTGGCATTATGGCTACCGGAACAGCCGGGGTGAATAGACGCTGTAATTCAGCCGCCCTGTAAAATGTTGCGCCTTTGCATTCATAATAGAGTACAGTTGAATTGAAGTAAATCTGCAACAGAGGTCAATCAGTTACAAAACCCATTTCAAGGGTGCTTTGGAGATACGGTTACACACAGGGTTAAGAATCATGCTGCTGTTTACACCTATGTGTCTGTTAATGTATTCTCTCTGTTTCACTGTACACACACAAGGTGTGTGTGTGTGTGTGTGTGTGTGTGTGTGTGTGTGTGTGTGTGTGTGTGTGTGTGTGTGTGTGTGTGTGTGTGCGTGTGTGTGTGGTGTGTGTGTGTGTGTGTGTGTGTGTGTGTGTGAAGTATATGTGATAAGTATATGTGACAAGCTGTCTATTAAAATGTCTCTATATCTTGAAATACTTGTCAGGTTAAGTTATGAGGCCCATCGGAATAAGAGAGAAAAAGGATAAGGAAGGGGAGTGGAGGTATTGATACCTTTTGTCGTTTGACTCGTTTCCTTGGGGATTCCTGCAATTTAAAGGCATATGGCATGATTATTCTTTCAGCCTCCCACTAAATGATTTCATTAAAGTCAACTGAACCTTTACAAAGGCTTAGAGTGAACAAAAAAAACCTCACACAACCAAATTAATAAATTGATTTATTCATTCAATAATTTGTACTGTAAACCAGAATCTATAATAATTTGCATCCATTGCACAATCCTTTTAGACATTCTAGAATGTTCTCTGGTGAAAGAACTCCAGCCAATGAGCCGCTGGGACCGTGAGCTCAGGTTACTGATTGGAGGTGATGATTTGCTCCCGGCCTCCAAACAAAAAATCCCCACCCCTGAGGAATTAGAATTCAGACGTAGGGGGTCAAAAACCTTAAGACTGATTATGGAGATGTTTCAATCTCTGAGGGGTGACTAACATGCTGGGTTAAATACCTTAGGATGAATGGACTTGATATGACATGATAACTGAAAACACAGATGTGTCCATTTGAAAAGTGTGTTTGCAGCCAGTGCTTAATCGCTGTTGCGCTATTGGACCCAGCTTGGAGAGGATTGATACATACAGCAGATTACCTAGATACTGTATGTGGAATGAAGTTCAAAGAGACACACACCCATAGCCACAGGAGAGGTTTCGTTCAAGACAGGATAGGCACCAGCAACAAATATGGTTTTGACAATTATCCAAGCGACACGTTATGATAAATACTAAGATCATTACATCGTTCTTTCAAGATTCAAGATTCAAGAAATTTTATTAATCCCGAGGGAAATTAAGGTGCAACAGTTGACACAGGGGGAATAAATGCACACACAAATATACTAATACCTAAGCTAAAAACTAAATAACAACAACTAACTAAATAAAACTAGTATAAACAAAATATAACTAAAATAACTCTAAATGAAATCTAAATGTATTGATAGATGAATAGATGAATTGCACAATTTACAGTATTATTACAGTAATACGTAGGTATATACAATACACAACAATACGTATAGTGCAAATTGGCAGTAATAATATATTAATAAAGTGTGTGATCCTGCAGTGTTTCCATTGCATTGTACTGTCAGACCTACATAGTATACTTATATGAGTCTGGCTAGCCAAGCACCGTTCGAGTGGATCAGTGGGCCCTATAGGCACATATTGTTTTGGGTGTCCCTAGACGGACAGTAGGGTGCATCAAATTGCAATGCAAAATTTAAATCTCAACATATCAAACTGTCTGGGGTTGCATTTTGTTCGGACACAGATAAAAATGACTTTTGCATAGTTTTGGGAAAATCCATTGAGATTTAGAGGTTGAACCATGCATGTGAAAATATGAAAATGGGCCGTTTTGGGTGTTTTCCTTTGTTTTTATTAGAACACCATTTATTTTCAATAGAACATTTATTTATTCAAGAACAAAAATCACAACTTTGAAATCGTTTTTAGGATATCTCAAGAATCCTGGTCCAGCTTGCGCTTGCAGTGGCTCAGATTTGGCCGGTGATGCTCAACTGCCTGCAGCACATTCTGCAGGTGCTCCTCGCTCCTGGCTGCTGCCACAAAGTCTGATGGGAGTTTAACGCCACGCTCGGCAGTCATTCACAACATTTATGGCACATACATTCACCGCACCCATCTGGAATGCTTCACTGGTAGCCCAATCCTCTACATCCAGTGAGAGTGGTCCGCTGTCCTTATGTTGACCCAGTGAGAGCTGGATGACAATGCAGGCTGCCGTGAGATGGCCAGTGTTTGACGCGGTGATGTCAAATGCCATGTTGACAACCTGATCGGTGTAGCACCACCCCTGCAACAGCTTGCATGTCAGCCGGGCGATGATCATTCCGCATGGCTCATCAGTTCCCTTCATATAGGCTGGAACACCAAGCAGTTTGAGCCGCTCCGCATCACCAACCACCACTGTCAGGCGCTAATCCAACTGGCGCACATTAGTGAGCTTCAGCGTCAACCTGCTGTCCCAGTGCAGGGTGCACATGGAAGGTGGTGTCCACTGCTGGTGCTGTTCCTCACCAATGGCCTCCAGCATCTGGTGGCACGCTCGGTCTGCGGTTGCATAGGATGTGAAGATCTTTGCCCAATTGCCACCTGACTCCTTGATCAGGCCGCGGGTGAAGGCAGCCTGCTGCATTGGTGTGATCTTCAACCGTGTAGCCAGTGACACAAGACTCGGCCGGCTGAGGATTTCAGCTGGAATGAAGGCTGTGGTGCCAGTCTTCTTACGCTTGCGGGTGGGCGTGTTCTCCACCGGTGGAGCAGCTGTTTCATCGGCGTTGCAATCCTCTTCAATATTGCTTTCCAACCCCACCATGCTGGATGTCGCTGTCATCGCCTGCTGCTCTTTGGTCAGGTGTGCCTGCTGGGCTGCTTCGCGTTGTTGTCGCCGCTTCACCTTGGATTTCAGCTTGGTATCGAGCGCTCCAAATGTGGCCACTCTGTCGCCCTTCATGCTGGCCAGGAAAGCAATGTCCTCTGGATTGCTGATCAGCTGCTCGGCGTTTGGAGACCACAGCGGGAATGTCCAGCCTGAGCTCCATAGCATCCACTAGTCCAGCTGTAGCCTCCCTGGAGCGCCTGGCCTGGGGAATGTGGCACAACTTGTTGTTAGCGTCGAAGTGCCACCATCTTGTGGCATGCTCGACGATCACTCCAGTGGGATATTGGCCTTTCCATAAAATGGCCTCACCTGCTCCAAAACGACCTTGGCTGCCTGAAACCGAGACAATGCTCTGTTCAAACCTGATCGCTTGGCATGCAGTTGCACATTCACAGTGTATGTCACTTCATCTTGGTGCCAGGGATGACGGCATCTGCATTGGTGATGCCGACACCCAGACCAAAGACCAGGCTGCGGGTGCTCGGGAGTCTGAGGGTGGTGGCGACATTTTGTGAGAGCTGGATTCTTTGGCATTCACTGACCTTGACATGCTGCCATATGGGTTTATTCTTCTTTGTCACATGGCTTGTTTCTTCTTCTTGAAACCAAGCATTGAAACCAAAGCCCAAAGTGATGGCACCAGAGAAGGACATCAAAAATGAACCGCTTAATCATGGCTCTCCAATGGGTGCCGGTTACCCCCTTTTGCCATAAAAGCTGATGTTCCGTTCAACCTCTAGATCACCACGTATGGCAAAAATATTTTGCATTTATTGTTTTTGCATGGATGGTAACAATTTGAGCACCCAGACAGATCAATTTTCAGAAATTGTGTATTTTGATGCACCCTAACGGACAGTCTGGATTCACTGGCATCCAGGAGATACTTAGCGGCCTGGCTCCTGCAGTCCACTTATTTTTTCCACATATATGTGCATGTGTGTATCTGTTTCGGCATATGCATGTGTTATATTTGCGCACATAAGGGACAATAGCTAATACGATTCCAATGTTAGCTTGACTGGGAATGGAGGACCGGTGCATTTTGCTTGCTGGCACATGTGAGTGTGAATATGTTTTGTGTCGGGTTGTATCTATGTGTTGATGCAATAGTGACAGTTGTAAACAGATGAAACATGTGGTAGCAGACGACGCTGCCACCAGCCATTAAAATGGCTACTTGAGGGCTCCTCCCGAAGACAAGGACACAAGATGATGAGGAATCCGGTTTATTGTAAGAGTTTGAATCATTATGAACAGCGCAGATGGTACATGCTTCAGCATTTCCTTGAGTGTGTGTGGTGGTGACTGCTTTAACCTGTAGGCATTGATTAACAATGACCCACAGGTGTGCAGCCATCACCAGCCAATCAGTCTAACTCAGGCCAGGTGAGGCTTTTTAAACCAGCACCCAACCACACACACTCAACAGCTTTGCATTTACATCACTTTACATTTCCAATTAAGTCAAACAATGGGGACATCCAAACTGTACAGAATGAAAGACAAATATATTTTATATATATTTAAGGCTGCTTCCAGGACAAACACATGCTAATGGGAGCTGCCCTCAGTCTCAATGAACTGTCTGAACCAAGGACATAATCACCATTGGCCAGTTGAGAACACATTACATTACAGTCATTTAGCGAACACTTTTGTCCAAATCAACATACAATACTGTGTTTCAGCGGTAGGTAACGGATGCTTTTATATAGCGCTTACATCCAAAGCGCTTTACAAGACACGCCTCACATTCACCCATTCATACACACCTTCAACCACCAACGGCAGCCAGCACATCAGGAGTTAGGGTTTGGGTGTCTTGCTCAAGGATATGCCTCGATAGTAATTTTATTAAAAATATGAAGAGCTGGGGATCAAACCAGCAACCTTCCAGTTGGGAGGCGACCGCTCTACCTCCTGAGCTATACTGCCACCCCGGTTAGAGGTTAGAGAAAAAACAAAAGTCAAAAGTGTACAAGTGTTTTACAATAATAAAATCAACATAGAAAATAAAGGTTCAAGAATGGCCAGGTGTCTCTTTTATGCTATTAATATTGTTTCATGATATTAATATTGTTGGTTATAGATGGACATAGGAAGGTGGCCTTTTAACGTTTGGAGTTTGGTTTGACTCATTCATTTATGGATGTCTAGCATGCAATGTTGGGTGTTCATATTATTTTGTTCACACACTAAAGTCCTGTAGAAGTTTTTCCTTCACAGGTACACACAAGTTATGAGCCCTTTTGAACTGAAAGTTAAACAACTGTCAGCTCTCACATCTAAAACTGAAATGCTTTAGCACAAACAAGGTGACTAAGAGTCATTGAATGCACTCATATATTACACAGTGACACCTGGCCATCCTCGAACCAGAACCCAGGGTAGAGTTTAAACCTTTTAAATTGGCCTGTGAACGTGTAAATATGACTCGGTTTTTCAGATGAAATGTTGTAGAAGCTCAGCGTGCCCCCGTCCTTGTCCAGAAACACTCCAAGTTTGGGAGGCATGGCGGACTGCCCCAAATCATAAGAACCCTGGAAAGCCCCGTTCTTGGAGTCTGACCAAGCTGTGTACCGCACCGTGCTTTTGTTCACCCGGACTACCAGACTCCAAGACATCTTGTTGGTTCCGAAACCGCAACTGTAGTCCCACCCTTTCCTATTCATTTGACCGTCTGCCACGGCCACGCCCACCGTCCCACTGCACTCCACCTCCCAGTAGCAGAGGCCGGTCAGTTCCTCTTCGCAGAGCACCTGGGTCCTCTTGAACCTGCCGTCGTGTTCCGGGTAGGGAGCCTCCTTGTCCTCCGCTTTCCTTCGCCTTGCTGCTCTACCGCCGTCCGAGAGAAGTAGTTTCTTACTTGCTGTGTGTACGTCGAGCGTTAGCTCCACGCCATCTTGAGAGACAAAGAATACATATGCAAGTCTGTGTTTAACTTCTGACACATTTTCTGTTTTGTATTACTTAGTTATTACACTTAGGTTGCCGTCCATGTATATTGCTATGATCCCCATACAATGTTATGATTGGTTAGGATTTTGTACTGTCAAGGACAATAATACGTTTTGCAGATTCAGTTACGCATGACTGTATTGCCATGGTTGAACGATTGATATCATATCATCCTTTATGTTGTATCAGCCTACATATGATCCTATCATCCTCAACCAGTAAGCAGAAAGCACAATTATGCATAAATAGATATCCAGCTTAACACTTACACTTCTTTAGACCTGGTTTAAGTCGGCATTCTCCCCCATGGTCCATTCTGTACGACACACACACACACACACACACAATGAACTCAGCGTGTTACTTACAAATCTTTTTGTATGAATGCCTTGAACAGCAACATATCACACACACACACACACACACACACACACACACACACACACACACACACACACACACACACACACACACACACACACACACACACACACACACACACACACTCCCACACTCCAACACGTCCTACCTGAGCATCCGCAGACTTGCTATAGCAGAGAGCTTCTGTTCTCCAGACTCTCCTGGGTGGTTGTAACTCAGGTCCAACTCTTGCAGGTGGGGATTGAACTCAAGCGCTGATGCCAGTAATAGACAGCCAGTATTTGTCACTTGGCAGCCGGACAACCTAAAGGCCAGGCATCCGGGCAAACAAAGGTATAACCAAAAAAGATTCAGGTTTCATGATTTTTATTTGCCATATGCTACAAGTACAATGGAATGCTTACTCCCCATTCCCTCCCACAGTATGAATTTTTGAAAACACTATAATATAACATATAAAATGGCTCTCAGCGTGTCCTGTGCAATATTCAGCACCCTTGGTGGAAGTTGAAATGCACCTATGTATGTCTAAAGCACACAATGTCCAGACAACAATGTTAGCCACACATCATTGTATGCATACACTCACTTGAGAATCTCAAGCCTGCAGCATTTGCTCCTCAGGCCATCGGCAAGCTTTTCCACTCCTGCATCTGTGATGTCATTGTGGCTGAGATCCAGCACTGTTAGGTTAGAAGAGCTGGATGAAAGGATAGAGGATGCCAAGCCTTCACAACACTTGAAAGTGAGGTCACACCAGCTCAGCCTGTAACAAAAAAGGGATAAGCATTCAGGTTCAGGTTGAACACACTCGAAAAACCAAACATTTTGGGACTAAGCTGATCAAGCTTCCATATAATCCATTCATGATTTCCAAAAATATGCTGGCCCAGAACCTAAGTAGACTGGGCCATGTGTCATTCCACAGCATGTTTTCAATGTCAACGTGAACATTTAATTTTAAACCAAAATCCTCAAACTGTAATTTCTTAAGTCAAAGATGAGCAAAAACTTACAACGCTGTTCTGGAGACTTTAACTACAGGGAGCATTCCCAGAAGAACCTCCTGTGACTTGTAGTATTTCTTCAGATCAAACACATCCAGATCCTCATCTGATGTCAGCAGGACAAACGTCAGGGCGGACCATTGTGAAGTTGTGAATTTTTCAAAGGTGAGGCTTTGTTTCTGAAGGCCTACTTTAATGTCTTTCACAAGAGAATGGTCATTGAGCTCGTTCAGGCAGTGGAACAGATTGATGCTTTTGTCCGCGTTGATGTCTCCGTTGATCTTATTCTTGATGTACTCGATTGTGTCCTTGTTGGTCTCGGGCTGGTTTTTTCCGGCCTGGCTCACTAGCAGATCCTGCAGAGGTTTCTGGTTTGCCTCTAGGGAAAGGCCAAGGAGGAAGCGAAGGAACATGTCCCAATCTCCATTTGGGTTTTCCAAAGCTTTGTCCACAGCACATGCGTAGAAGCCAGATGCGGGTTGGTCTCGGACTGTTGAAGCAAGCTCAGTGAGCACGTTAACCCCTGTGTTAACGAATGTGACAAAGGTGTAGACCGCAGCGAGGAACTCCTGAATACTCAGATGGACAAAGCTGTACAGCTTTTGCTTAACTAGATCGTAACTCTCCTGTGAGATCTGTGTAAACAAGCCAGAGTAGACAGCACATGCTGTGATATTCATGTTACGTTGGGTCAGGTCCTCTTCTATGAAAACTAAGTTGCCCCTCTCCAGCTCCTCGTAGGCCAGCTTCCCAAGGGACAAGACCGTTTCTTTGTTTTTCTCTGTCCAGTATGACTCTGTCTCACAAACATCCTGAAATTTGACAATGCTCAGTTTGCACTGTAATAAGAGAAAGCATAGGTACATGTCAGTCAATGTCTTAGGCATTTGCATTTCCTCCCCTCTAATCAGCAAGTCTTCCAGAACGGTGGATGTAATCCAACAGAAGACCGGAATGTAGCACATGATGTAGAGAGCCCTCGACTTTTTGATGTGGGTGAGGATTCTCTCGGCCAGCTCTGGTCTGTATCTTTTTCTGAAGTACTGCTCCCTCTGGAGGTCATTGAATCCACGGACTTCTGTAACCAGGTCGATGTACTCCGCAGGGATGTTCCTGGATGAGGCGGGCCGCGCAGTGATCCAGAGATGCGCTCCGGAAAGCAGGTTTCCCTTGATGAGATTCGTCAGCAGGACGTTCAACGGAGCCGGCTTCTTCATGTCGGACCAGTCCATGCATTCTCTGAAATTAAGGTTCAGCCGACACTCATCCAGACCATCCAGAACAATGAGGATTTTATAATTGTCATAATTAGTGATTTCCGATGTCTTCATTTCTGGAAAGAAACAATTAATAAGTTCTTCAAAGCTGTGCTCTTCTGCATTCATCAAATTCAGCTGCCGGAAGGGAAATGTGAAGAGTAGATATATGCCCTGATTGACTGCACCTTCCGCCCAGTCCAACATGTACTTCTGTAAAGCAATTGTCTTTCCACTCCCCGCAATTCCATTCGTCATCACTTTTCTGATCTCTCCACTTTGTCGAGATTTGAAGATGTCATGATGTTCGATTGGTGTTTCCTGTCTCACACTTTCAAAGGATGCGGCTTGAACCCGCCTACTTTCGTTCTGACCAATGACATCTTCGCTCTCTCCCTCTATGATGTATAGGTCTGTGTAGATCTCATTCAGAAGTGCTGACTTCCCTTTCTGAGTGATCCCTTCTGAGACATGTTCAAACTGCCTGATCAAATGAGCTTTGAGTTTTCTCTGGCTTGCAAAATCAGGCTTTTCTGAATAAAATTAAAATATGGAGGAAACAAAATGTATTTAGTGTAGGCAAACACAAAGCATAGTGGATTGTCAATAATATGCTGACTTTGGTTATGAACACAATATTGAGTATTTATAAACTTACCTCGTATTTCTGTCTGTCTTTGGAAATATTGTAAGGGGATTTGCTGGGCTGCCAGAGGCCTGGCAAGTATCCAGAGATGGGCCGAAGGAAGAAGGTTCCCCATGATGAGATTTGTAAGCAGCATATTAACAGGGGCCGCCTCTCTCACATCACTCAGTGTTACAACATTGTTGTGAAAGTTAAGTTTAAGCTGATCCAAACCGTCCAGAACAATTACAAGGTTATACTTTTCAAAGTCTGAGATGACACACTTTTGAGTTTCACTGAATAAACGGTTGAGGAGTTCTACAAAGCTTAGTTTCTCCTCCATTAAATGGAACAGCTTGTGGGAAGTCAAATGAAGTATCATTTCTGGTTTCTGTTGACTGACTGCATTCCTAAACCAGGCCAGCATTGTGCTAGACGTCCTTCTTGCCCAGTCTCTTGTGAATTTCTGTGCATGAAAGGTTTTTCCAATGCAGGCTTCTCCGATTGTAAGCACCGTTTTGATTGGTTGATCTTTTTCTGGTTTGAAAATATCCACCAGAGATATTGCCTTGACATTCCCCACAGCATCCCTGTGCTCTTTTACAATGTGTTCAGTGGTACGTTGGTTCAGGTGAGTCTTGTCTTCATTATCGGGAAAGTCATCAGCATAGCGTTTCTTCATAATTACGTTCAGCGTCTGTCGTCGCTTCAAAGAGTCTAAAAGTGTAAAGTGTAAAGTTACAAAAGTGATGATGCAAAATATAGATGTTTAGATAGATGATGTATACATTGATAGCTGAAAAAGATAGATAGATAGATAGATAGATAGATAGATAGAGAGATAGAGAGATAGATGAGATAGAGAGATAGAGAGATAGAGAGATAGAGAGATAGATATATACTAACACACCTTGACACTCAGTCACTTGGTCAATGAACTCTGTGGGAATTTTATCAGCCGCTGAGTGTCGGGTTAGAATCCACAGATAAGCAGATGGCAGCAAATTTCCCTTGATGAGATTTGTCAGTAGCCTGCTCACAGAAGCTGGCTTTCTGATGTCAGTCAAGTCATTTTGGGGAGCAAAGTCCAGAGGAAGTTTATACTTATCCAAATGATCAAGTACAAATGCAATTTTGTACTTTTCATAGTCAGATTTTCGGTACTCGCTGGCCTTCCCCAATAAATTATCAAGTAGTTTCTCCAGACTTTCATTTTTTTTCAATTCAAGTTTCTCTAAGTCGATTGAAAAGAACATATCTATGTCTTCGTTGAAATTTCCCCTTGCCCAGTCCAACATGAATTCTTGTGCCTGGAACGTTTTACCGATTTGACCCAACCCCATTGTTAGCACTTTTTGGATTTTTATATTTTTGTCTTTGGATTTAAATATTTTCCCATATTTAATTTTGGTTCTTTTCTGGTTGGATCCAGTTTGGTCTCTCCCTCTTTGTCCTTTCTTTCCTGTTTTGATGATGAACAGGTCAGTTTCAATGTCCTCATCCTTCAAATGTGTCCAGAGCTGGCGCACTACTCTCTCCTTCAGGTGCGCTGTCAGATCCTTCTTGGCTGAACAAAGAGAGAACACGATTCATGCGCTTTAGAGACATAGCGTTTGAAAATAAAAGACAACTCAAATGCGAAAGATAAAAGGATGAACATGATTATTAGCCAAGGGCTGTTGAATCTGTTTTTGTTATAAACATTGTATGCCTCTTACCTTGAGCCTTGATTATCTTCTCAGATTCAGCCTGCTCTGCTTTTTGTTTCCTGCTAGCGATGACACACATACAAAACAAAAATGAGTAAAATGCATTCCTGATCCAATCCTTATCGGCCACGTCCATAAAAGTCATGTCCTCACCCACCAACCAAGTCATCCTATGACTTTAGTTATCTTACTCTTACCTTTTTACACAGCGGTAAATGCTGTTGAATTCTATTTTTCGAAAAATAAATGATGTAATGCTGCATTTAACTGACCTTTTTGTAGTTGCGAGACAAAATAGTAATACTTCCTTTTAAAACTCCTCACCTTTCCTCTGGTTCTCCATTGTTGAGGTCTAGTGGTTGAGTGGTGGAGTTGTCAGTCTTCACGGAGCCATTGCTGGGCTGCTCATCTGGGCTACATGGAGACAAGAACAACAAATACTGTAGCGATCCGCTAATGGGTTGCTGTGTGGGTTAGTCAGCCGCCCCCTGTCTCTCAGCCAATCAAGCAGTAAGGTCGGTCGTGTGCGGGTCTGTGATTGGCTGGGCAGAGGGGGATGGCTGGCTGGTGTGTGACGTTGACCCTGTGGCCTGTCAGTTTGATATATATCAGTGTGTTAATAAAGTTGGTCATTCAACCTGTGTCCTGTATCCTGAGTGAAACTTTCTGCTGGTAACACAACAGGTAGAATAAAAGAACCGAGCACTTCAGTCCTGCCTCCGCCTTTTTGTGGAACATTAATTTCCCTCGGGATAAATAAAGTTATCTTGAATCTTGAATCTTGAATTACAATACAATAAAATCAATAGGTATTCACCCCAAACACATTTGATTTTGGCCGCAAATTATACCGCCCCTAAGGGCAAGTGCTCCCAAACCATTTGGAGACCTTCTTATCGGGGACACAAATATGTTTTTCCCAGTCACAGGCAGATTTTACTAGTCAAAAAATAATAATACCCAGCAAGAACAATGGCAGGTACCCACAGATTCTCTGTGAATACCAAATAATAGTGAACATGTTTTACAACTAAATTATTATATACACCAGTGGTGAACCGTGTCTATCACAACTGGACCTTCTGTGGACCCCCCCTCCCCCCGATTCGAACGGTTGTTCTAGTTAGACGGATGTCACGGAGTCACTTTATGCGTTATCTAATTTAGGCAGATAAGATTGTCACAGCCAATTTACAAGTGTACCATAGTTGTCAAAGCAGTGTCCATGTAATGAAGTAACAGACCAACACAGACCACCACACAGGCTATCGATGAAAGGGACAGTCTAAAACGGTACGTGAAAAGGCTTAACGTAACTTAAAGTTCCAAAACAGCGATCAATAATCACCAAATGTCCAAATAATCAGCCATACTTTGGAATATGTCTCGTCATTAACAGTTTCCCCTGTCACAATATCAAAAGCTTAATCCTACTATTACGGGAGTTATGTTACATTAAGTGTTTTCCTCTCATAAAGCTGCGTTAAGACTATTCCTTACTGGCTCAATAGAGAGGAAAACACTCAATGTCACATATCGTTCATAATGGTAGGATGTAAGTTGAGATATTTTGACAGGTGAGTGCTAATGACAAGACATATGTCAGAGAAATTTGGTGATTATTGATCGTGGTTTTGTAACTCTTAGTTACGTTAAGTCTTTTCATGTTAAGCGATGCAAAGAAAGATCAAGTCAAAACTGTCAATTCAAATGCACAACAATGCTTAACAACTCAAGACAGCCATTAACTAATCAGTCAACAAGTGTGTGGAAACAAAATGCAACAACCAGCTCAACGAGACGCAACACTGAGACAAAACCAGCAAAGACAAATGAGTCTCACTCACCAATGATGTTCACTTAAAGACCAAATCCATTCTCCTGTCCTTCTGGATGAATTGATAACCCGGTCATAAAGCTGATCACTGCTTTTTAGATCCAAAATAAGTTGCCTTTCAAATGCTATGGCAGCTAATGCAGTGAGTCGGGATTGTCCTGTTCTGTTCCTCCATATGTTTTTATCCATTTGAGGGCGGAAAATGTATTTTCCACAAATGCAGTGGTGATGGGGATCGTTAAAACCTTTTTATAATGTCCATCTTTACACTGAATGGTCGTCTTGAGAAGGGTACTAACAACAATTCCGCAACAACATCATCTTCACCTGCTGCCATTTCGACATAAAAATCCTACGTAGAAATAAAACAACGTAGCATTAGCTACGCTAAGCTAGCCAGTATACCTTCTAGCGCACTATGGAACTGTGGGGAAATCTGAAAGAATACGGCCATTAACTACAAATCACTATATGATTGGTTGATTAAATTGTCAATCCAAACATACGCTCTCATTTAGTCTAAGGGCCAAAGCAGTCGGGAATACTTTGGTTGAAGGATATTCTTCCCAGCAACCTAGAAAAATATCTGATTGGTTGCATTGGTTTTCCAACACAAAACCACTCAAATGCGTAGTGCATGGACCGAGAATGACAAACAAATCAACGTAACACTGTAATATAACAGATCAACAACACAGATACCATTCTCATTTATTCATTTTATTTAAATTGTATTAAATTGTATTACATTTTATTAATACAATTAATTCAATTTTTTCATCTGAGAGTTCCAGGGTCTTCTCTGAATACCCAGGCCCTGATGCTTCACCACTGATATACACCCATAGTACATCTCCAAAACACCGGCAAACAACAACACAACAATGAATGAAGCCTGCTCTGCTTTTTGTTTCCTGCTAGCGATGACACACATACAAAACAAAAATAAGTAAAAATGCGTTCCTGATCCAATCCTTATCGGCCACGTCCATAAAAGTCATGTCCTCACCCACCAACCAAGTCATCCTATGACTTACTCTTACCTTTTTACACAGCGGTAAATGCTGTTGAATTCTATTTTTCGAAAAATAAATGTATGCGCATTAACTGACTTTGTGATGCAGAAAAATAGTAATACTTCCTTTTAAAACTCCTCACCTTTCCTCTGGTTCTCCATTGTTGAGGTCTAGTGGTTGAGTGGTGGAGTTGTCAGTCTTCACGGAGCCATTGCTGGGCTGCTCATCTGGGCTACATGGAGACAAGAACAACAAATACTGTAGCGATCCGCTAATGGGTTGCTGTGTGGGTCAGTCAGCCGCCCCCTGTCTCTCAGCCAATCCAGAGCTGCGCAGTAAGGTCGGTCGTGTGCGGGTCTGTGATTGGCTGGGCAGAGGGGGATGGCTGACTGGTGTGTGACGTTGACCCTGCGGCCTGTCAGTTTGATATGGTATAATAAAGGTATAATAAAGGTATAATAAAATAACTGAGCACTTCAGTCCTGCCTTTTTGTGGAACATTACAATACAATAAAATCAGGTATTCACCCCAAACACATTTGATTTTGGCCCCAAATTATAGCGCCCCTATGGGCAAGTGCTCCCAAACTATTTGGAGACCTACTTATCGGGGACACAAATATGTTTTTCCAAGTCACGGCTGATTTTACTAGTCAAAAAATAATAATACCCAGCAAGAACAATCAGGTATCCACAGATACTCTGTGAATACCTAATACTATGACCTATGTTTTACAACTGAATGATTATATAC
>CM051013.1:13905007-13910007 GCA_027704905.1 Muraenolepis orangiensis | reverse complement strand
CAGCGTCCTCAAAACGTCTTCCCGTGGGGCGCTTTTCAAATCGCCCCACGGAAGACTTTGGAGCATCGAGCATCGTCATTTGTGTGCGTCACAGTGTACTACTAGGAAAAGCATATTATGCTCTGTCTCTGCGGGCGCCATTTTAACTACAACGTTCAACAATGGCGAGCGTGAGCACTACCCCAAGACTCAACCCGGTCCCTAACTCGGTGAGCACTACCCCAAGACTCAACCCGGTCCCTAACTCGGTGAGCACTACCCCAAGACTCAACCCGGTCCCTAACTCGGTGAACACTACCCCAAGACTCAACCCGGTCCCTAACTCAGTGAGCACTACCCAAAGACTCAACCCGGTCCCTAACTCGGTGAGCACTACCCCAAGACTCAACCCGGTCCCTAACTCGGTGACATCTCTCATTCAAGAGCCGTTTGAGAGAAGAAGTTTGGCGGACAAACTTAAGGTGAAAGATCTGGGCCCAGATCAACCTGATATTGTGTTTTCATGTTTTCATTTTCTGACTGACATTTGAGTTAAGTTTCTCAGTTAGAGAGATACAATTTTCTATGTTTTACTGCATTTTACTGCAGCAACCCTGCACACTTACTCCTCAGAATGGACTGTTTAACAAGTCACTCAATTACAGTTTTATCTATGGGACCGTGTCATTTCAGTTTTTGAGCAGCCCCGAGCAAAAGCAATGGTGTGTTGGAGGGTGTTGTTTTTACATGTCCCAAGGAAGGTCTTTATATGTTGACATCCATTGACACACTTATTTGAATTTAAAAACCAACACTGAACAGTTAATGAGTGTGTGGGTTGGAGTTGGAATACAGTTCTTGATATTGTAATAAAAGTCCTGATTGAAATGTCTTTTCACTTTTTTACATATTTGGTTAAGCTAATTCTCATTTAGATTTATAGTATAGCTTTGGTTTGCTTGGTATTGGTTTGCTTGTCCTGGTAAGCTAACTTGGTAATAGAAGTTGAACAAAGTTTTACATGTTGAGCCAACTTGATAGACATTTGTAAAAACTTGATAAAATAAGTTTAACCAACATCTTTTTAAGTTATCTTAACTAATATTTTCTAGTCCAAATAACTTGACACATGAAGTTGTGTCAACAGACTACAAGTTGTATCAACTAATTTATTGAAGTGTAATCAACTTGACACTAAATGTTGAATCAACTTGACTAAACTTAACTCAGTCAAAGCAACAAGATGACTTGACTTAGTCAAGTTGAGTCAACAAATGTTGTCACAGTGTAGCTGTTCAACTTGATGAAGGCTACAGGATAGGGATCTGTCAACACAATGAGGAGGTGGACAAAAACACATCCTGTCTAAAATAATAGACTGTGTGAAGTTCTGTGGTGCCTTTGAGCTGGCCTTGCGTGGCCATGATGAAAGTGATGGACAGAAGGGTGACATTCCAATACAAAAAGTAATTGTATATAATGTAATTAACAATATGTAATTGTAAAAAAAAAAAAATGGTATAGCCCCCCCTGGTGAAAAATGCACCAGCCGCCACTGCATTTAAAGTGAATAATAAATAAATAAATTACTCCATAAACTCCAGGGAAACGCAGACCTGTACAGGCACAAATCAGCGCATTTTATATTTCCACTTTTGCCTGTTTATTTTGTTCGGTTTAGTTTTTTTAAATTATTTATATTTTTCTGTTGCTGTTTGTAAAGACTGACTGTAAGGATTGCTATAATATCGATTGTTAAATGTGCCCCAACAGTGAATTGCCTAAAAGTTGTCAAACACAATTTTTTTTAAGACACTTGTACATGGCCTGCATGTGTACTTTACAGCAGGGGTAACCTTTTTTGTGCCACGGACCGGCAGATACATGAACAAAAATCTCGCGGACCAGTTGTCAATTTTCGCGGACCGGTTGTCAAAGTGTGTGTCAACACACACCCTAACAAAACGGCAGGGCTCGATTTCAGTATAAACGCGCATGTACGCGGAGCACCCGTAACAAAACCCCGGCTCGTTCGCGACCGACACGTCACTAGCGCGTAGTCTCTTTAGTAGCACGCAACTGAAAGTCTCTCGTTATGCCGCCGATATATATTTAATCTATATATATAGATTATACCGCCCATATATACCGCTATATAATCTATATATATAGATGATACTATATATATAATCTCTATATATAGATTATACCGCCCGCTGTTCACCTATACTCAAATTATTTGAGTCAAATATGATGATAAACATACAGCTGTTTCGCGGCCCGGCAGTAACACCTCCACGGCCCGGTACCGGTCCACGGCCCGGCGGTTGGGAACCCCTGGTTTACAGTACACATCCACACAGGAGATACGGTTGGGTCCCGGAGATGGGAACAGCAAAGCGATGTGGACGATGTGGAGATGAACAGCTCGTAGCTTCTTATAAAAAGCTAATTTTGCCTCCACCAAAAAGGGTTAATGAACTATTGATATTTGCTCACTACACCAAGTTATAGGGCTCATCGTCGTAAATGACATGTTACAGGGATGAAAACTGTTCTGCATTCTGTGAGAAATGTTGTATAAACATTGTAATATTATTCTATTCATGTTCTATACATTTTTTTATATGCTTTCATGTATGGAAACATCAGAGCCAAGCAAAGCCAAGTCAAGTTTGCATACTGCACCTATGATGGGCAAACATAGGAATACAGAGCAGTTTCTTTATGCAGTTGTCTACATAGGAAGCACACATGTATAACATACTTGGCCTAGTGCACCAAATGCAACGGTGTTCAAAATGAGGACCGTGGACCAGGACGAATGTCGGATCAACAGCTATAGAGAGCGCATTTCAACCTCCTCAGCTGAATCTGTCGTGATGACACAATAAAAATGCAGGCTGGGTGTAGAGAGAAAATGTGTGTGACATACAACAGAGCGGTGAGCAAAACAACGCCCCCGAAGTTCTGTGTCGTCGTGAACAATCGCTTCTAATTATTGCCACCATCGCCACAGCGTCATCCTCCCAAACGGCGAGCTCAACCTGTAACCACCGTCCTGACTGACTACCTTGTTTAGTTAGTTGTTTTGTTTTTTAGCTTAGGTATTAGTATTTTTTGTGTGTGCATTTATTCCCCCTGTGTCAACTGTTGCACCTTAATTTCCCTCGGGATTAATAAAGTAATCTGAATCTGAATCTGAATCTGAATAAAGCTACTTATTTTAGATACAGGTCGAAAAGGAGCAGGAAGGGGTCAACCCCAGGTCCTTGTCAAACATTTTAACCACTGGAGTAACTAGGCTCCAAAAAGGACAAGAGTGCAGACTCCCTTACGTTTTAGGATCGGGTGATTTGCCGATAGAAACATCACGGTTGTAAACAACGATAACGTGTCCATATCAACTGACAATTCTTAATCCCCCCCCCCATTCTTTTACCTAAAATGAGCCCAACCTTTATGGCTTTTATGGTCAATATTTACACAAAGATTAGCCTAAATAAATATTGATGAAAGCGAGGTATAAAGAACTGGAGGATTTCCTTCTCACTCCACAAGCTTAAAAAAAAGCAGATATGATGAGCGTGAATGACTAAATTAAATGTACATTGTCTCAAACTATATCGGGATACATGCAGAATATTGTAAGTCAACTTGTTTTACTTGGATAAAAAAAGCCTGCTGAATGACTTATGTATTATATATATATATATTATATTAATGTAATGCAATGAATATGGAGAATAAACATGAACAACATGCAACGTCGCTCCATCTTGTGCTCGTGCAAAAAAAACTGGTTTAAATATAAAGGATGTTGCCAAACCCTTAGTAGGTTTACAGTTAGTGTTACAGCATGTGGTGCCTCCGGGTGGCGCTGTGGGCCTTGTTTACCCTGTGTCAGGTCAGAGCCCCGCCCTGCTCCAGCACCGGATCCGGACTCCGCCCCACCAATCACCACCACCTGCTATTTTGTGGTGTATAAAGGCTCCCTGTTTGTTGCAGCTCACCCTCTTTTGTTTGACACCCTCACGACATGCAGGTCCCTACGTTGGTTTGTGTGGGTAAGGTCCAGGTCTTGGGGACAGTTTAGACAGAGGCCTCTTTACATTTTCACCACGTAGGTAACTGTTTGTTAAATTCTCTAGGTTAGAGGCCACCCATGTACTTTGGGCTACTGTAGTTTAGTTGGTCAGGGACGGCTGCTACTCTGTATTTGGGAAAGGGAAACTTAGCTTGATGGTTTAGTTTTCCTTTTTGCCTAGCTTTGTTAAGTTCTCAGGAACCAGGTCCATAGGCCTGGTTCCTGAGATATTTTGTATTTGAGTTTGTACTGACTGTCTGTTACCCTTTGTTGTTTTCCACAAATACACGTTATTATTGCACCTTGACCCCTGTGTTGACTCCGTTCTTGTTCCGGCGCACACAGGATCCCACTTTACCTGTTTTAAACACCCTTAGACATCGCGGGTTGTAACGGTTAGAAAGGCTGGAAGACGTACTCTGAGTTGCCGGACTCCTCTGAGAGGGCATCGCTGGGGTCATCAGAGGAGCTCTCTGGGTCACTCAGGGACTCTTGGTACTCGTGGTTAGGACGGTGCTCCGCTAGAGGCTGCTCCACTTCCTTCATGCTCAGCCTGGTTTGGACACCCGTTCACACAGCCAATTCAGTGGGCATTCACCACAATTCCTACACAGCAATGCTAGATGCTTTACAGAATATAAATCAATACAAGGAATAAGAGACGGACACATGAAAATAAAATAGCTTTAGACATCTTAGAAATATTTTTATTAAGGTGGTAAATCATTCTATAAACTGCTGCGGTGAACATTGTACACATTGTTGTAGCTACTGCAGTATTGATCTTAAGCTTTGGTTGCCTCACTTATTAGAAGAATTTTTTGGAAACGCAGTGACTGCTATGTGACTCAAACCAAGGCAATGAAATAAAGGTTGCCCACCGTGGCTTCTTCTGTGCTTCAGAGTTCCATCGGACAACCGGGGGCCCACCGTG
>CM051013.1:13900626-13904007 GCA_027704905.1 Muraenolepis orangiensis | reverse complement strand
TGCGTAGCAGCCGTCCCTGACCAACTAAACTACACTAGCCCAAAGTACATGGGTGGCCTCTAACCTAGAGAATTTAACAAACAGTTACCTACGTGGTGAAAATGTAAAGAGGCCTCTGTCTAAACTGTCCCCAAGACCTGGACCATACCCATACAAACCAACGTAGGGACCTGCATGTCGTGAGGGTGTCAAACAAAAGAGGGTGAGCTGCAACAAACAGGGAGCCTTTATACACCACAAAATATCGTTGGCGTATAACATATAACAATGTATATTTTATTACATTGATTTATATATATATATTGCTCTTTTCTGTGCTGATTTTTGCATTTTATAAATTGCATTTTTTATTTTTATTTTATATTCCTTATTCTATTTTTTATTCTATTTTTTATTCTATTTTTTATTTTATCTTATTCTATAACTGCTGTCTGTCGTCGGGTATTGCACACAAGAATTTCACATCACTGCTTTATACTAAACTGTAAACTGTGAAGTGACAATAAACTTGACTTGACTTGACTTGACTTGAAATAGCAGGTGGTGGTGATTGGTGGGGCGGAGTCCGGATCCCGGTGCTGGAGCAGGGCGGGGCTCTGACCTGACACAGGGTAAACAAGGCACCACATGCCGTAACACTAACTGTAAACCTACTAAGGGTTTGGCAACATCCTTTATATTTAAACCAGTTTTTTTTGCACGAGCACGAGATGGAGCGACGTTGCATGTTGTTCATGTTTATTCTCCATATTCATTGCATTACATTAATATAATATATATATATATAATACATAAGTCATTCAGCAGGCTTTTTTTATCCAAGTAAAACAAGTTGACTTACAATATTCTGCATGTATCCCGATATAGTTTGAGACAATATACATTTAATTTAGACATTCACGCTCATCATATCTGCTTTTTTTTAAGCTTGTGGAGTGAGAAGGAAATCCTCCAGTTCTTTATACCTCGCTTTCATCAATATTTATTTAGGCTAATCTTTGTGTAAATATTGACCATAAAAGCCATAAAGGTTGGGCTCATTTTAGGTAAAAGAATGGGGGGGGGATTAAGAATTGTTTTCATTTATAAATACCGTGTCGATCTCTCTGAAAATGCAGAGAGTTTCTACATGTCTGTAGCGCCCATTTCAGCAACGACAGCTTCCACAACTACATGCAGAAGGCGATGGGTTTTGCCCAAAAGTTCATCTCAAAACACGACGCGGTAGTATTGTTGTTGGGCTGGATGTTGCTGTGTAGGTCTGCATTAACAGCCACTTGTATTGCTATAACCACCACGTATCCACCGTGTTACTATATTGAGCCTACAGATATATATACCTGTATAGATACAGGTATATCTATCATATCTCTGTATCCCATGACTTCATGTGATATTGTCTGTCTGTGCACTTGTTCAATGTTCGTCAATTTAGTTGAATCAAGTAATGAGTGTGATTTGGACTTAATGGATAATACGGCTATTGTATTTGTTTTAAATATTTTTTTATAAAGAGTTTTGACTTGAGGGTAAAGAAAAACACGTCATTGGACAGGAGGCTGACGAAAGTCTACTACCAAAGCCTGCATTCAATTGTTTATCGAACTGATGCTTCCGGTCAGTCTCACCCAGGTGGGCCTCCAGTGCTGTCCCCCTTGGGAAGAGCTTGCGTGCGTAGCAGCCGTCCCTGACCAACTAAACTACACTAGCCCAAAGTACATGGGTGGCCTCTAACCTAGAGAATTTAACAAACAGTTACCTACGTGGTGAAAATGTAAAGAGGCCTCTGTCTAAACTGTCCCCAAGACCTGGACCATACCCATACAAACCAACGTAGGGACCTGCATGTCGTGAGGGTGTCAAACAAAAGAGGGTGAGCTGCAACAAACAGGGAGCCTTTATACACCACAAAATATCGTTGGCGTATAACATATAACAATGTATATTTTATTACATTGATTTATATATATATATTGCTCTTTTCTGTGCTGATTTTTGCATTTTATAAATTGCATTTTTTATTTTTATTTTATATTCCTTATTCTATTTTTTATTCTATTTTTTATTCTATTTTTTATTTTATCTTATTCTATAACTGCTGTCTGTCGTCGGGTATTGCACACAAGAATTTCACATCACTGCTTTATACTAAACTGTAAACTGTGAAGTGACAATAAACTTGACTTGACTTGACTTGACTTGAAATAGCAGGTGGTGGTGATTGGTGGGGCGGAGTCCGGATCCCGGTGCTGGAGCAGGGCGGGGCTCTGACCTGACACAGGGTAAACAAGGCACCACATGCCGTAACACTAACTGTAAACCTACTAAGGGTTTGGCAACATCCTTTATATTTAAACCAGTTTTTTTTGCACGAGCACGAGATGGAGCGACGTTGCATGTTGTTCATGTTTATTCTCCATATTCATTGCATTACATTAATATAATATATATATATATAATACATAAGTCATTCAGCAGGCTTTTTTTATCCAAGTAAAACAAGTTGACTTACAATATTCTGCATGTATCCCGATATAGTTTGAGACAATATACATTTAATTTAGACATTCACGCTCATCATATCTGCTTTTTTTTAAGCTTGTGGAGTGAGAAGGAAATCCTCCAGTTCTTTATACCTCGCTTTCATCAATATTTATTTAGGCTAATCTTTGTGTAAATATTGACCATAAAAGCCATAAAGGTTGGGCTCATTTTAGGTAAAAGAATGGGGGGGGGATTAAGAATTGTCAGTTGATATGGACACGTTATCGTTGTTTACAACCGTGATGTTTCTATCGGCAAATCACCCGATCCTAAAACGTAAGGGAGTCTGCACTCTTGTCCTTTTTGGAGCCTAGTTACTCCAGTGGTTAAAATGTTTGACAAGGACCTGGGGTTGACCCCTTCCTGCTCCTTTTCGACCTGTATCTAAAATAAGTAGCTTTAGATGACCGTGTCTGACTCAATTGTAGATGGGAATTTGATCTGGCCTTTATCTGTGATATGATGACCTTTTAAGTAGACTTTGTTTCAGTACATTGCAGTGGCAAAGCGTGTCTATCACAACTGGACCTTCTGTAGACCAGGGGTTCCCAAACTTTTCAGCCCGCGACCCCCAAAATAACAGCGCTAGAGACTGGCGACCCCCCCCACTATAAACCTCATGGGTCACATCAAGAGGATTCTGAAATCATCTCGCGACCCCCCCCTCGGGGTCCCGCGACCCCCACTTTGGGAACCCATGCTGTGCAGTATGCTAACTTGACTTGGCTTTGCTTGGCTCTGATGTTTCCATACATGAAAGCATATAAAAATACTGTATGTTTAGAACATGAATATAATAATATTACAATGTTTATACAACATTTCTCACAGAATGCA
>CM051013.1:13878126-13895626 GCA_027704905.1 Muraenolepis orangiensis | reverse complement strand
GTATTCCCGACTGCTTTGGCCCTTAGACTAAATGAGAGCGTATGTTTGGATTGACAATTTAATCAACCAATCATATAGTGATTTGTAGTTAATGGCCGTATTCTTTCAGATTTCCCCACAGTTCCATAGTGCGCTAGAAGGTATACTGGCTAGCTTAGCGTAGCTAATGCTACGTTGTTTTATTTCTACGTAGGATTTTTATGTCGAAATGGCAGCAGGTGAAGATGATGTTGTTGCGGAATTGTTGTTAGTACCCTTCTCAAGACGACCATTCAGTGTAAAGATGGACATTATAAAAAGGTTTTAACGATCCCCATCACCACTGCATTTGTGGAAAATACATTTTCCGCCCTCAAATGGATAAAAACATATGGAGGAACAGAACAGGACAATCCCGACTCACTGCATTAGCTGCCATAGCATTTGAAAGGCAACTTATTTTGGATCTAAAAAGCAGTGATCAGCTTTATGACCGGGTTATCAATTCATCCAGAAGGACAGGAGAATGGATTTGGTCTTTAAGTGAACATCATTGGTGAGTGAGACTCATTTGTCTTTGCTGGTTTTGTCTCAGTGTTGCGTCTCGTTGAGCTGGTTGTTGCATTTTGTTTCCACACACTTGTTGACTGATTAGTTAATGGCTGTCTTGAGTTGTTAAGCATTGTTGTGCATTTGAATTGACAGTTTTGACTTGATCTTTCTTTGCATCGCTTAACATGAAAAGACTTAACGTAACTAAGAGTTACAAAACCACGATCAATAATCACCAAATTTCTCTGACATATGTCTTGTCATTAGCACTCACCTGTCAAAATATCTCAACTTACATCCTACCATTATGAACGATATGTGACATTGAGTGTTTTCCTCTCTATTGAGCCAGTAAGGAATAGTCTTAACGCAGCTTTATGAGAGGAAAACACTTAATGTAACATAACTCCCGTAATAGTAGGATTAAGCTTTTGATATTGTGACAGGGGAAACTGTTAATGACGAGACATATTCCAAAGTATGGCTGATTATTTGGACATTTGGTGATTATTGATCGCTGTTTTGGAACTTTAAGTTACGTTAAGCCTTTTCACGTACCGTTTTAGACTGTCCCTTTCATCGATAGCCTGTGTGGTGGTCTGTGTTGGTCTGTTACTTCATTACATGGACACTGCTTTGACAACTATGGTACACTTGTAAATTGGCTGTGACAATCTTATCTGCCTAAATTAGATAACGCATAAAGTGACTCCGTGACATCCGTCTAACTAGAACAACCGTTCGAATCGGGGGGAGGGGGGGTCCACAGAAGGTCCAGTTGTGATAGACACGGTTCACCACTGGTGTATATAATAATTTAGTTGTAAAACATGTTCACTATTATTTGGTATTCACAGAGAATCTGTGGGTACCTGCCATTGTTCTTGCTGGGTATTATTATTTTTTGACTAGTAAAATCTGCCTGTGACTGGGAAAAACATATTTGTGTCCCCGATAAGAAGGTCTCCAAATGGTTTGGGAGCACTTGCCCTTAGGGGCGGTATAATTTGCGGCCAAAATCAAATGTGTTTGGGGTGAATACCTATTGATTTTATTGTATTGTAATTCAAGATTCAAGATTCAAGATAACTTTATTTATCCCGAGGGAAATTAATGTTCCACAAAAAGGCGGAGGCAGGACTGAAGTGCTCGGTTCTTTTATTCTACCTGTTGTGTTACCAGCAGAAAGTTTCACTCAGGATACAGGACACAGGTTGAATGACCAACTTTATTAACACACTGATATATATCAAACTGACAGGCCACAGGGTCAACGTCACACACCAGCCAGCCATCCCCCTCTGCCCAGCCAATCACAGACCCGCACACGACCGACCTTACTGCTTGATTGGCTGAGAGACAGGGGGCGGCTGACTAACCCACACAGCAACCCATTAGCGGATCGCTACAGTATTTGTTGTTCTTGTCTCCATGTAGCCCAGATGAGCAGCCCAGCAATGGCTCCGTGAAGACTGACAACTCCACCACTCAACCACTAGACCTCAACAATGGAGAACCAGAGGAAAGGTGAGGAGTTTTAAAAGGAAGTATTACTATTTTGTCTCGCAACTACAAAAAGGTCAGTTAAATGCAGCATTACATCATTTATTTTTCGAAAAATAGAATTCAACAGCATTTACCGCTGTGTAAAAAGGTAAGAGTAAGTCATAGGATGACTTGGTTGGTGGGTGAGGACATGACTTTTATGGACGTGGCCGATAAGGATTGGATCAGGAACGCATTTTTACTTATTTTTGTTTTGTATGTGTGTCATCGCTAGCAGGAAACAAAAAGCAGAGCAGGCTTCATTCATTGTTGTGTTGTTGTTTGCCGGTGTTTTGGAGATGTACTATGGGTGTATATCAGTGGTGAAGCATCAGGGCCTGGGTATTCAGAGAAGACCCTGGAACTCTCAGATGAAAAAATTGAATTAATTGTATTAATAAAATGTAATACAATTTAATACAATTTAAATAAAATGAATAAATGAGAATGGTATCTGTGTTGTTGATCTGTTATATTACAGTGTTACGTTGATTTGTTTGTCATTCTCGGTCCATGCACTACGCATTTGAGTGGTTTTGTGTTGGAAAACCAATGCAACCAATCAGATATTTTTCTAGGTTGCTGGGAAGAATATCCTT
This sequence comes from Muraenolepis orangiensis, assembly GCA_027704905.1. NCBI lineage: Eukaryota > Metazoa > Chordata > Actinopteri > Gadiformes > Muraenolepididae > Muraenolepis > Muraenolepis orangiensis. Next base: position 13,892,951 of record CM051013.1, on the reverse strand, counting down.
CAACCAAAGTATTCCCGACTGCTTTGGCCCTTAGACTAAATGAGAGCGTATGTTTGGATTGACAATTTAATCAACCAATCATATAGTGATTTGTAGTTAATGGCCGTATTCTTTCAGATTTCCCCACAGTTCCATAGTGCGCTAGAAGGTATACTGGCTAGCTTAGCGTAGCTAATGCTACGTTGTTTTATTTCTACGTAGGATTTTTATGTCGAAATGGCAGCAGGTGAAGATGATGTTGTTGCGGAATTGTTGTTAGTACCCTTCTCAAGACGACCATTCAGTGTAAAGATGGACATTATAAAAAGGTTTTAACGATCCCCATCACCACTGCATTTGTGGAAAATACATTTTCCGCCCTCAAATGGATAAAAACATATGGAGGAACAGAACAGGACAATCCCGACTCACTGCATTAGCTGCCATAGCATTTGAAAGGCAACTTATTTTGGATCTAAAAAGCAGTGATCAGCTTTATGACCGGGTTATCAATTCATCCAGAAGGACAGGAGAATGGATTTGGTCTTTAAGTGAACATCATTGGTGAGTGAGACTCATTTGTCTTTGCTGGTTTTGTCTCAGTGTTGCGTCTCGTTGAGCTGGTTGTTGCATTTTGTTTCCACACACTTGTTGACTGATTAGTTAATGGCTGTCTTGAGTTGTTAAGCATTGTTGTGCATTTGAATTGACAGTTTTGACTTGATCTTTCTTTGCATCGCTTAACATGAAAAGACTTAACGTAACTAAGAGTTACAAAACCACGATCAATAATCACCAAATTTCTCTGACATATGTCTTGTCATTAGCACTCACCTGTCAAAATATCTCAACTTACATCCTACCATTATGAACGATATGTGACATTGAGTGTTTTCCTCTCTATTGAGCCAGTAAGGAATAGTCTTAACGCAGCTTTATGAGAGGAAAACACTTAATGTAACATAACTCCCGTAATAGTAGGATTAAGCTTTTGATATTGTGACAGGGGAAACTGTTAATGACGAGACATATTCCAAAGTATGGCTGATTATTTGGACATTTGGTGATTATTGATCGCTGTTTTGGAACTTTAAGTTACGTTAAGCCTTTTCACGTACCGTTTTAGACTGTCCCTTTCATCGATAGCCTGTGTGGTGGTCTGTGTTGGTCTGTTACTTCATTACATGGACACTGCTTTGACAACTATGGTACACTTGTAAATTGGCTGTGACAATCTTATCTGCCTAAATTAGATAACGCATAAAGTGACTCCGTGACATCCGTCTAACTAGAACAACCGTTCGAATCGGGGGGAGGGGGGGTCCACAGAAGGTCCAGTTGTGATAGACACGGTTCACCACTGGTGTATATAATAATTTAGTTGTAAAACATGTTCACTATTATTTGGTATTCACAGAGAATCTGTGGGTACCTGCCATTGTTCTTGCTGGGTATTATTATTTTTTGACTAGTAAAATCTGCCTGTGACTGGGAAAAACATATTTGTGTCCCCGATAAGAAGGTCTCCAAATGGTTTGGGAGCACTTGCCCTTAGGGGCGGTATAATTTGCGGCCAAAATCAAATGTGTTTGGGGTGAATACCTATTGATTTTATTGTATTGTAATTCAAGATTCAAGATTCAAGATAACTTTATTTATCCCGAGGGAAATTAATGTTCCACAAAAAGGCGGAGGCAGGACTGAAGTGCTCGGTTCTTTTATTCTACCTGTTGTGTTACCAGCAGAAAGTTTCACTCAGGATACAGGACACAGGTTGAATGACCAACTTTATTAACACACTGATATATATCAAACTGACAGGCCACAGGGTCAACGTCACACACCAGCCAGCCATCCCCCTCTGCCCAGCCAATCACAGACCCGCACACGACCGACCTTACTGCTTGATTGGCTGAGAGACAGGGGGCGGCTGACTAACCCACACAGCAACCCATTAGCGGATCGCTACAGTATTTGTTGTTCTTGTCTCCATGTAGCCCAGATGAGCAGCCCAGCAATGGCTCCGTGAAGACTGACAACTCCACCACTCAACCACTAGACCTCAACAATGGAGAACCAGAGGAAAGGTGAGGAGTTTTAAAAGGAAGTATTACTATTTTGTCTCGCAACTACAAAAAGGTCAGTTAAATGCAGCATTACATCATTTATTTTTCGAAAAATAGAATTCAACAGCATTTACCGCTGTGTAAAAAGGTAAGAGTAAGTCATAGGATGACTTGGTTGGTGGGTGAGGACATGACTTTTATGGACGTGGCCGATAAGGATTGGATCAGGAACGCATTTTTACTTATTTTTGTTTTGTATGTGTGTCATCGCTAGCAGGAAACAAAAAGCAGAGCAGGCTTCATTCATTGTTGTGTTGTTGTTTGCCGGTGTTTTGGAGATGTACTATGGGTGTATATCAGTGGTGAAGCATCAGGGCCTGGGTATTCAGAGAAGACCCTGGAACTCTCAGATGAAAAAATTGAATTAATTGTATTAATAAAATGTAATACAATTTAATACAATTTAAATAAAATGAATAAATGAGAATGGTATCTGTGTTGTTGATCTGTTATATTACAGTGTTACGTTGATTTGTTTGTCATTCTCGGTCCATGCACTACGCATTTGAGTGGTTTTGTGTTGGAAAACCAATGCAACCAATCAGATATTTTTCTAGGTTGCTGGGAAGAATATCCTTCAACCAAAGTATTCCCGACTGCTTTGGCCCTTAGACTAAATGAGAGCGTATGTTTGGATTGACAATTTAATCAACCAATCATATAGTGATTTGTAGTTAATGGCCGTATTCTTTCAGATTTCCCCACAGTTCCATAGTGCGCTAGAAGGTATACTGGCTAGCTTAGCGTAGCTAATGCTACGTTGTTTTATTTCTACGTAGGATTTTTATGTCGAAATGGCAGCAGGTGAAGATGATGTTGTTGCGGAATTGTTGTTAGTACCCTTCTCAAGACGACCATTCAGTGTAAAGATGGACATTATAAAAAGGTTTTAACGATCCCCATCACCACTGCATTTGTGGAAAATACATTTTCCGCCCTCAAATGGATAAAAACATATGGAGGAACAGAACAGGACAATCCCGACTCACTGCATTAGCTGCCATAGCATTTGAAAGGCAACTTATTTTGGATCTAAAAAGCAGTGATCAGCTTTATGACCGGGTTATCAATTCATCCAGAAGGACAGGAGAATGGATTTGGTCTTTAAGTGAACATCATTGGTGAGTGAGACTCATTTGTCTTTGCTGGTTTTGTCTCAGTGTTGCGTCTCGTTGAGCTGGTTGTTGCATTTTGTTTCCACACACTTGTTGACTGATTAGTTAATGGCTGTCTTGAGTTGTTAAGCATTGTTGTGCATTTGAATTGACAGTTTTGACTTGATCTTTCTTTGCATCGCTTAACATGAAAAGACTTAACGTAACTAAGAGTTACAAAACCACGATCAATAATCACCAAATTTCTCTGACATATGTCTTGTCATTAGCACTCACCTGTCAAAATATCTCAACTTACATCCTACCATTATGAACGATATGTGACATTGAGTGTTTTCCTCTCTATTGAGCCAGTAAGGAATAGTCTTAACGCAGCTTTATGAGAGGAAAACACTTAATGTAACATAACTCCCGTAATAGTAGGATTAAGCTTTTGATATTGTGACAGGGGAAACTGTTAATGACGAGACATATTCCAAAGTATGGCTGATTATTTGGACATTTGGTGATTATTGATCGCTGTTTTGGAACTTTAAGTTACGTTAAGCCTTTTCACGTACCGTTTTAGACTGTCCCTTTCATCGATAGCCTGTGTGGTGGTCTGTGTTGGTCTGTTACTTCATTACATGGACACTGCTTTGACAACTATGGTACACTTGTAAATTGGCTGTGACAATCTTATCTGCCTAAATTAGATAACGCATAAAGTGACTCCGTGACATCCGTCTAACTAGAACAACCGTTCGAATCGGGGGGAGGGGGGGTCCACAGAAGGTCCAGTTGTGATAGACACGGTTCACCACTGGTGTATATAATAATTTAGTTGTAAAACATGTTCACTATTATTTGGTATTCACAGAGAATCTGTGGGTACCTGCCATTGTTCTTGCTGGGTATTATTATTTTTTGACTAGTAAAATCTGCCTGTGACTGGGAAAAACATATTTGTGTCCCCGATAAGAAGGTCTCCAAATGGTTTGGGAGCACTTGCCCTTAGGGGCGGTATAATTTGCGGCCAAAATCAAATGTGTTTGGGGTGAATACCTATTGATTTTATTGTATTGTAATTCAAGATTCAAGATTCAAGATAACTTTATTTATCCCGAGGGAAATTAATGTTCCACAAAAAGGCGGAGGCAGGACTGAAGTGCTCGGTTCTTTTATTCTACCTGTTGTGTTACCAGCAGAAAGTTTCACTCAGGATACAGGACACAGGTTGAATGACCAACTTTATTAACACACTGATATATATCAAACTGACAGGCCACAGGGTCAACGTCACACACCAGCCAGCCATCCCCCTCTGCCCAGCCAATCACAGACCCGCACACGACCGACCTTACTGCTTGATTGGCTGAGAGACAGGGGGCGGCTGACTAACCCACACAGCAACCCATTAGCGGATCGCTACAGTATTTGTTGTTCTTGTCTCCATGTAGCCCAGATGAGCAGCCCAGCAATGGCTCCGTGAAGACTGACAACTCCACCACTCAACCACTAGACCTCAACAATGGAGAACCAGAGGAAAGGTGAGGAGTTTTAAAAGGAAGTATTACTATTTTGTCTCGCAACTACAAAAAGGTCAGTTAAATGCAGCATTACATCATTTATTTTTCGAAAAATAGAATTCAACAGCATTTACCGCTGTGTAAAAAGGTAAGAGTAAGTCATAGGATGACTTGGTTGGTGGGTGAGGACATGACTTTTATGGACGTGGCCGATAAGGATTGGATCAGGAACGCATTTTTACTTATTTTTGTTTTGTATGTGTGTCATCGCTAGCAGGAAACAAAAAGCAGAGCAGGCTTCATTCATTGTTGTGTTGTTGTTTGCCGGTGTTTTGGAGATGTACTATGGGTGTATATCAGTGGTGAAGCATCAGGGCCTGGGTATTCAGAGAAGACCCTGGAACTCTCAGATGAAAAAATTGAATTAATTGTATTAATAAAATGTAATACAATTTAATACAATTTAAATAAAATGAATAAATGAGAATGGTATCTGTGTTGTTGATCTGTTATATTACAGTGTTACGTTGATTTGTTTGTCATTCTCGGTCCATGCACTACGCATTTGAGTGGTTTTGTGTTGGAAAACCAATGCAACCAATCAGATATTTTTCTAGGTTGCTGGGAAGAATATCCTTCAACCAAAGTATTCCCGACTGCTTTGGCCCTTAGACTAAATGAGAGCGTATGTTTGGATTGACAATTTAATCAACCAATCATATAGTGATTTGTAGTTAATGGCCGTATTCTTTCAGATTTCCCCACAGTTCCATAGTGCGCTAGAAGGTATACTGGCTAGCTTAGCGTAGCTAATGCTACGTTGTTTTATTTCTACGTAGGATTTTTATGTCGAAATGGCAGCAGGTGAAGATGATGTTGTTGCGGAATTGTTGTTAGTACCCTTCTCAAGACGACCATTCAGTGTAAAGATGGACATTATAAAAAGGTTTTAACGATCCCCATCACCACTGCATTTGTGGAAAATACATTTTCCGCCCTCAAATGGATAAAAACATATGGAGGAACAGAACAGGACAATCCCGACTCACTGCATTAGCTGCCATAGCATTTGAAAGGCAACTTATTTTGGATCTAAAAAGCAGTGATCAGCTTTATGACCGGGTTATCAATTCATCCAGAAGGACAGGAGAATGGATTTGGTCTTTAAGTGAACATCATTGGTGAGTGAGACTCATTTGTCTTTGCTGGTTTTGTCTCAGTGTTGCGTCTCGTTGAGCTGGTTGTTGCATTTTGTTTCCACACACTTGTTGACTGATTAGTTAATGGCTGTCTTGAGTTGTTAAGCATTGTTGTGCATTTGAATTGACAGTTTTGACTTGATCTTTCTTTGCATCGCTTAACATGAAAAGACTTAACGTAACTAAGAGTTACAAAACCACGATCAATAATCACCAAATTTCTCTGACATATGTCTTGTCATTAGCACTCACCTGTCAAAATATCTCAACTTACATCCTACCATTATGAACGATATGTGACATTGAGTGTTTTCCTCTCTATTGAGCCAGTAAGGAATAGTCTTAACGCAGCTTTATGAGAGGAAAACACTTAATGTAACATAACTCCCGTAATAGTAGGATTAAGCTTTTGATATTGTGACAGGGGAAACTGTTAATGACGAGACATATTCCAAAGTATGGCTGATTATTTGGACATTTGGTGATTATTGATCGCTGTTTTGGAACTTTAAGTTACGTTAAGCCTTTTCACGTACCGTTTTAGACTGTCCCTTTCATCGATAGCCTGTGTGGTGGTCTGTGTTGGTCTGTTACTTCATTACATGGACACTGCTTTGACAACTATGGTACACTTGTAAATTGGCTGTGACAATCTTATCTGCCTAAATTAGATAACGCATAAAGTGACTCCGTGACATCCGTCTAACTAGAACAACCGTTCGAATCGGGGGGAGGGGGGGTCCACAGAAGGTCCAGTTGTGATAGACACGGTTCACCACTGGTGTATATAATAATTTAGTTGTAAAACATGTTCACTATTATTTGGTATTCACAGAGAATCTGTGGGTACCTGCCATTGTTCTTGCTGGGTATTATTATTTTTTGACTAGTAAAATCTGCCTGTGACTGGGAAAAACATATTTGTGTCCCCGATAAGAAGGTCTCCAAATGGTTTGGGAGCACTTGCCCTTAGGGGCGGTATAATTTGCGGCCAAAATCAAATGTGTTTGGGGTGAATACCTATTGATTTTATTGTATTGTAATTCAAGATTCAAGATTCAAGATAACTTTATTTATCCCGAGGGAAATTAATGTTCCACAAAAAGGCGGAGGCAGGACTGAAGTGCTCGGTTCTTTTATTCTACCTGTTGTGTTACCAGCAGAAAGTTTCACTCAGGATACAGGACACAGGTTGAATGACCAACTTTATTAACACACTGATATATATCAAACTGACAGGCCACAGGGTCAACGTCACACACCAGCCAGCCATCCCCCTCTGCCCAGCCAATCACAGACCCGCACACGACCGACCTTACTGCTTGATTGGCTGAGAGACAGGGGGCGGCTGACTAACCCACACAGCAACCCATTAGCGGATCGCTACAGTATTTGTTGTTCTTGTCTCCATGTAGCCCAGATGAGCAGCCCAGCAATGGCTCCGTGAAGACTGACAACTCCACCACTCAACCACTAGACCTCAACAATGGAGAACCAGAGGAAAGGTGAGGAGTTTTAAAAGGAAGTATTACTATTTTGTCTCGCAACTACAAAAAGGTCAGTTAAATGCAGCATTACATCATTTATTTTTCGAAAAATAGAATTCAACAGCATTTACCGCTGTGTAAAAAGGTAAGAGTAAGTCATAGGATGACTTGGTTGGTGGGTGAGGACATGACTTTTATGGACGTGGCCGATAAGGATTGGATCAGGAACGCATTTTTACTTATTTTTGTTTTGTATGTGTGTCATCGCTAGCAGGAAACAAAAAGCAGAGCAGGCTTCATTCATTGTTGTGTTGTTGTTTGCCGGTGTTTTGGAGATGTACTATGGGTGTATATCAGTGGTGAAGCATCAGGGCCTGGGTATTCAGAGAAGACCCTGGAACTCTCAGATGAAAAAATTGAATTAATTGTATTAATAAAATGTAATACAATTTAATACAATTTAAATAAAATGAATAAATGAGAATGGTATCTGTGTTGTTGATCTGTTATATTACAGTGTTACGTTGATTTGTTTGTCATTCTCGGTCCATGCACTACGCATTTGAGTGGTTTTGTGTTGGAAAACCAATGCAACCAATCAGATATTTTTCTAGGTTGCTGGGAAGAATATCCTTCAACCAAAGTATTCCCGACTGCTTTGGCCCTTAGACTAAATGAGAGCGTATGTTTGGATTGACAATTTAATCAACCAATCATATAGTGATTTGTAGTTAATGGCCGTATTCTTTCAGATTTCCCCACAGTTCCATAGTGCGCTAGAAGGTATACTGGCTAGCTTAGCGTAGCTAATGCTACGTTGTTTTATTTCTACGTAGGATTTTTATGTCGAAATGGCAGCAGGTGAAGATGATGTTGTTGCGGAATTGTTGTTAGTACCCTTCTCAAGACGACCATTCAGTGTAAAGATGGACATTATAAAAAGGTTTTAACGATCCCCATCACCACTGCATTTGTGGAAAATACATTTTCCGCCCTCAAATGGATAAAAACATATGGAGGAACAGAACAGGACAATCCCGACTCACTGCATTAGCTGCCATAGCATTTGAAAGGCAACTTATTTTGGATCTAAAAAGCAGTGATCAGCTTTATGACCGGGTTATCAATTCATCCAGAAGGACAGGAGAATGGATTTGGTCTTTAAGTGAACATCATTGGTGAGTGAGACTCATTTGTCTTTGCTGGTTTTGTCTCAGTGTTGCGTCTCGTTGAGCTGGTTGTTGCATTTTGTTTCCACACACTTGTTGACTGATTAGTTAATGGCTGTCTTGAGTTGTTAAGCATTGTTGTGCATTTGAATTGACAGTTTTGACTTGATCTTTCTTTGCATCGCTTAACATGAAAAGACTTAACGTAACTAAGAGTTACAAAACCACGATCAATAATCACCAAATTTCTCTGACATATGTCTTGTCATTAGCACTCACCTGTCAAAATATCTCAACTTACATCCTACCATTATGAACGATATGTGACATTGAGTGTTTTCCTCTCTATTGAGCCAGTAAGGAATAGTCTTAACGCAGCTTTATGAGAGGAAAACACTTAATGTAACATAACTCCCGTAATAGTAGGATTAAGCTTTTGATATTGTGACAGGGGAAACTGTTAATGACGAGACATATTCCAAAGTATGGCTGATTATTTGGACATTTGGTGATTATTGATCGCTGTTTTGGAACTTTAAGTTACGTTAAGCCTTTTCACGTACCGTTTTAGACTGTCCCTTTCATCGATAGCCTGTGTGGTGGTCTGTGTTGGTCTGTTACTTCATTACATGGACACTGCTTTGACAACTATGGTACACTTGTAAATTGGCTGTGACAATCTTATCTGCCTAAATTAGATAACGCATAAAGTGACTCCGTGACATCCGTCTAACTAGAACAACCGTTCGAATCGGGGGGAGGGGGGGTCCACAGAAGGTCCAGTTGTGATAGACACGGTTCACCACTGGTGTATATAATAATTTAGTTGTAAAACATGTTCACTATTATTTGGTATTCACAGAGAATCTGTGGGTACCTGCCATTGTTCTTGCTGGGTATTATTATTTTTTGACTAGTAAAATCTGCCTGTGACTGGGAAAAACATATTTGTGTCCCCGATAAGAAGGTCTCCAAATGGTTTGGGAGCACTTGCCCTTAGGGGCGGTATAATTTGCGGCCAAAATCAAATGTGTTTGGGGTGAATACCTATTGATTTTATTGTATTGTAATTCAAGATTCAAGATTCAAGATAACTTTATTTATCCCGAGGGAAATTAATGTTCCACAAAAAGGCGGAGGCAGGACTGAAGTGCTCGGTTCTTTTATTCTACCTGTTGTGTTACCAGCAGAAAGTTTCACTCAGGATACAGGACACAGGTTGAATGACCAACTTTATTAACACACTGATATATATCAAACTGACAGGCCACAGGGTCAACGTCACACACCAGCCAGCCATCCCCCTCTGCCCAGCCAATCACAGACCCGCACACGACCGACCTTACTGCTTGATTGGCTGAGAGACAGGGGGCGGCTGACTAACCCACACAGCAACCCATTAGCGGATCGCTACAGTATTTGTTGTTCTTGTCTCCATGTAGCCCAGATGAGCAGCCCAGCAATGGCTCCGTGAAGACTGACAACTCCACCACTCAACCACTAGACCTCAACAATGGAGAACCAGAGGAAAGGTGAGGAGTTTTAAAAGGAAGTATTACTATTTTGTCTCGCAACTACAAAAAGGTCAGTTAAATGCAGCATTACATCATTTATTTTTCGAAAAATAGAATTCAACAGCATTTACCGCTGTGTAAAAAGGTAAGAGTAAGTCATAGGATGACTTGGTTGGTGGGTGAGGACATGACTTTTATGGACGTGGCCGATAAGGATTGGATCAGGAACGCATTTTTACTTATTTTTGTTTTGTATGTGTGTCATCGCTAGCAGGAAACAAAAAGCAGAGCAGGCTTCATTCATTGTTGTGTTGTTGTTTGCCGGTGTTTTGGAGATGTACTATGGGTGTATATCAGTGGTGAAGCATCAGGGCCTGGGTATTCAGAGAAGACCCTGGAACTCTCAGATGAAAAAATTGAATTAATTGTATTAATAAAATGTAATACAATTTAATACAATTTAAATAAAATGAATAAATGAGAATGGTATCTGTGTTGTTGATCTGTTATATTACAGTGTTACGTTGATTTGTTTGTCATTCTCGGTCCATGCACTACGCATTTGAGTGGTTTTGTGTTGGAAAACCAATGCAACCAATCAGATATTTTTCTAGGTTGCTGGGAAGAATATCCTTCAACCAAAGTATTCCCGACTGCTTTGGCCCTTAGACTAAATGAGAGCGTATGTTTGGATTGACAATTTAATCAACCAATCATATAGTGATTTGTAGTTAATGGCCGTATTCTTTCAGATTTCCCCACAGTTCCATAGTGCGCTAGAAGGTATACTGGCTAGCTTAGCGTAGCTAATGCTACGTTGTTTTATTTCTACGTAGGATTTTTATGTCGAAATGGCAGCAGGTGAAGATGATGTTGTTGCGGAATTGTTGTTAGTACCCTTCTCAAGACGACCATTCAGTGTAAAGATGGACATTATAAAAAGGTTTTAACGATCCCCATCACCACTGCATTTGTGGAAAATACATTTTCCGCCCTCAAATGGATAAAAACATATGGAGGAACAGAACAGGACAATCCCGACTCACTGCATTAGCTGCCATAGCATTTGAAAGGCAACTTATTTTGGATCTAAAAAGCAGTGATCAGCTTTATGACCGGGTTATCAATTCATCCAGAAGGACAGGAGAATGGATTTGGTCTTTAAGTGAACATCATTGGTGAGTGAGACTCATTTGTCTTTGCTGGTTTTGTCTCAGTGTTGCGTCTCGTTGAGCTGGTTGTTGCATTTTGTTTCCACACACTTGTTGACTGATTAGTTAATGGCTGTCTTGAGTTGTTAAGCATTGTTGTGCATTTGAATTGACAGTTTTGACTTGATCTTTCTTTGCATCGCTTAACATGAAAAGACTTAACGTAACTAAGAGTTACAAAACCACGATCAATAATCACCAAATTTCTCTGACATATGTCTTGTCATTAGCACTCACCTGTCAAAATATCTCAACTTACATCCTACCATTATGAACGATATGTGACATTGAGTGTTTTCCTCTCTATTGAGCCAGTAAGGAATAGTCTTAACGCAGCTTTATGAGAGGAAAACACTTAATGTAACATAACTCCCGTAATAGTAGGATTAAGCTTTTGATATTGTGACAGGGGAAACTGTTAATGACGAGACATATTCCAAAGTATGGCTGATTATTTGGACATTTGGTGATTATTGATCGCTGTTTTGGAACTTTAAGTTACGTTAAGCCTTTTCACGTACCGTTTTAGACTGTCCCTTTCATCGATAGCCTGTGTGGTGGTCTGTGTTGGTCTGTTACTTCATTACATGGACACTGCTTTGACAACTATGGTACACTTGTAAATTGGCTGTGACAATCTTATCTGCCTAAATTAGATAACGCATAAAGTGACTCCGTGACATCCGTCTAACTAGAACAACCGTTCGAATCGGGGGGAGGGGGGGTCCACAGAAGGTCCAGTTGTGATAGACACGGTTCACCACTGGTGTATATAATAATTTAGTTGTAAAACATGTTCACTATTATTTGGTATTCACAGAGAATCTGTGGGTACCTGCCATTGTTCTTGCTGGGTATTATTATTTTTTGACTAGTAAAATCTGCCTGTGACTGGGAAAAACATATTTGTGTCCCCGATAAGAAGGTCTCCAAATGGTTTGGGAGCACTTGCCCTTAGGGGCGGTATAATTTGCGGCCAAAATCAAATGTGTTTGGGGTGAATACCTATTGATTTTATTGTATTGTAATTCAAGATTCAAGATTCAAGATAACTTTATTTATCCCGAGGGAAATTAATGTTCCACAAAAAGGCGGAGGCAGGACTGAAGTGCTCGGTTCTTTTATTCTACCTGTTGTGTTACCAGCAGAAAGTTTCACTCAGGATACAGGACACAGGTTGAATGACCAACTTTATTAACACACTGATATATATCAAACTGACAGGCCACAGGGTCAACGTCACACACCAGCCAGCCATCCCCCTCTGCCCAGCCAATCACAGACCCGCACACGACCGACCTTACTGCTTGATTGGCTGAGAGACAGGGGGCGGCTGACTAACCCACACAGCAACCCATTAGCGGATCGCTACAGTATTTGTTGTTCTTGTCTCCATGTAGCCCAGATGAGCAGCCCAGCAATGGCTCCGTGAAGACTGACAACTCCACCACTCAACCACTAGACCTCAACAATGGAGAACCAGAGGAAAGGTGAGGAGTTTTAAAAGGAAGTATTACTATTTTGTCTCGCAACTACAAAAAGGTCAGTTAAATGCAGCATTACATCATTTATTTTTCGAAAAATAGAATTCAACAGCATTTACCGCTGTGTAAAAAGGTAAGAGTAAGTCATAGGATGACTTGGTTGGTGGGTGAGGACATGACTTTTATGGACGTGGCCGATAAGGATTGGATCAGGAACGCATTTTTACTTATTTTTGTTTTGTATGTGTGTCATCGCTAGCAGGAAACAAAAAGCAGAGCAGGCTTCATTCATTGTTGTGTTGTTGTTTGCCGGTGTTTTGGAGATGTACTATGGGTGTATATCAGTGGTGAAGCATCAGGGCCTGGGTATTCAGAGAAGACCCTGGAACTCTCAGATGAAAAAATTGAATTAATTGTATTAATAAAATGTAATACAATTTAATACAATTTAAATAAAATGAATAAATGAGAATGGTATCTGTGTTGTTGATCTGTTATATTACAGTGTTACGTTGATTTGTTTGTCATTCTCGGTCCATGCACTACGCATTTGAGTGGTTTTGTGTTGGAAAACCAATGCAACCAATCAGATATTTTTCTAGGTTGCTGGGAAGAATATCCTTCAACCAAAGTATTCCCGACTGCTTTGGCCCTTAGACTAAATGAGAGCGTATGTTTGGATTGACAATTTAATCAACCAATCATATAGTGATTTGTAGTTAATGGCCGTATTCTTTCAGATTTCCCCACAGTTCCATAGTGCGCTAGAAGGTATACTGGCTAGCTTAGCGTAGCTAATGCTACGTTGTTTTATTTCTACGTAGGATTTTTATGTCGAAATGGCAGCAGGTGAAGATGATGTTGTTGCGGAATTGTTGTTAGTACCCTTCTCAAGACGACCATTCAGTGTAAAGATGGACATTATAAAAAGGTTTTAACGATCCCCATCACCACTGCATTTGTGGAAAATACATTTTCCGCCCTCAAATGGATAAAAACATATGGAGGAACAGAACAGGACAATCCCGACTCACTGCATTAGCTGCCATAGCATTTGAAAGGCAACTTATTTTGGATCTAAAAAGCAGTGATCAGCTTTATGACCGGGTTATCAATTCATCCAGAAGGACAGGAGAATGGATTTGGTCTTTAAGTGAACATCATTGGTGAGTGAGACTCATTTGTCTTTGCTGGTTTTGTCTCAGTGTTGCGTCTCGTTGAGCTGGTTGTTGCATTTTGTTTCCACACACTTGTTGACTGATTAGTTAATGGCTGTCTTGAGTTGTTAAGCATTGTTGTGCATTTGAATTGACAGTTTTGACTTGATCTTTCTTTGCATCGCTTAACATGAAAAGACTTAACGTAACTAAGAGTTACAAAACCACGATCAATAATCACCAAATTTCTCTGACATATGTCTTGTCATTAGCACTCACCTGTCAAAATATCTCAACTTACATCCTACCATTATGAACGATATGTGACATTGAGTGTTTTCCTCTCTATTGAGCCAGTAAGGAATAGTCTTAACGCAGCTTTATGAGAGGAAAACACTTAATGTAACATAACTCCCGTAATAGTAGGATTAAGCTTTTGATATTGTGACAGGGGAAACTGTTAATGACGAGACATATTCCAAAGTATGGCTGATTATTTGGACATTTGGTGATTATTGATCGCTGTTTTGGAACTTTAAGTTACGTTAAGCCTTTTCACGTACCGTTTTAGACTGTCCCTTTCATCGATAGCCTGTGTGGTGGTCTGTGTTGGTCTGTTACTTCATTACATGGACACTGCTTTGACAACTATGGTACACTTGTAAATTGGCTGTGACAATCTTATCTGCCTAAATTAGATAACGCATAAAGTGACTCCGTGACATCCGTCTAACTAGAACAACCGTTCGAATCGGGGGGAGGGGGGGTCCACAGAAGGTCCAGTTGTGATAGACACGGTTCACCACTGGTGTATATAATAATTTAGTTGTAAAACATGTTCACTATTATTTGGTATTCACAGAGAATCTGTGGGTA
>CM051013.1:13864525-13877126 GCA_027704905.1 Muraenolepis orangiensis | reverse complement strand
GCAAGCTCTTCCCAAGGGGACAGCACTGGAGGCCCACCTGGGTGAGACTGACCGGAAGCATCAGTTCGATAAACAATTGAATGCAGGCTTTGGTAGTAGACTTTCGTCAGCCTCCTGTCCAATGACGTGTTTTTCTTTACCCTCAAGTCAAAACTCTTTATAAAAAATGATTTCAAACAAATACAATAGCCGTATTATCCATTAAGTCCAAATCACACTCATTACTTGATTCAACTAAATTGACGAACATTGAACAAGTGCACAGACAGACAATATCACATGAAGTCATGGGATACAGAGATATGATAGATATACCTGTATCTATACAGGTATATATCTGTAGGCTCAATATAGTAACACGGTGGATACGTGGTGGTTATAGCAATACAAGTGGCTGTTAATGCAGACCTACACAGCAACATCCAGCCCAACAACAATACTACCGCGTCGTGTTTTGAGATGAACTTTTGGGCAAAACCCATCGCCTTCTGCATGTAGTTGTGGAAGCTGTCGTTGCTGAAATGGGCGCTACAGACATGTAGAAACTCTCTGCATTTTCAGAGAGATCGACACGGTATTTATAAATGAAATCCAACCGCTTCTGCTTTTGTACGGGGTCCCCGGTAGTGAAAGTAGTGAATTGATGTTCCTAGTTTGTGGTTTTGCACTTTAATATGGCGCAATGTTGGGTTAGCGGTTACAGCTTTTTAGATTAGATTAGATTCAAATTGATTGTCAGTGTACAGCACAAGATTAATAATTTGGCATCTAACCAGAGTGCAAATGTTGCAGTAAAGTGCATGGTAATATATCATTTACAGTTTACAGTGGCTAAAAGACAGTCTACTTCTAGGAAGAAAACTGTTATAAGATTATGAGAGTATGTGTGAGATATGTGCATAATAATAGGTATATATATATATATACCGGTGGCGAATCGTGTATCACAACTGGACCTTCTGTAGACCATCCCCCCCCGGATTCGAAAATTTGGTTGTTCTATTCAGACAGACGTCACAGAGTCACTTTATGCATTATATCTCACTAGGCAGATAAGATTGTCGCAGCCAATTTCCAAGTTGACCATAGTTGTCAAAGCACTGTCCATGTAGTGAAGTAACAGCACAACACAGCACCTGGCTATTGATGAAAGGGACAGTCTAAAACGCTTGATGTGAAAAGGCTTAACGTAATTTAAAGTTCCAAAACAGCGACATCAATAATCACCAAATGTCTCTGGCATATGTCTTGTCATTTGCACTTCCACCTGTCAATATGAATATCAAAACCTAAATCCTACTATTACAGTAGGATTATGTTACATTAAGTGTTTTCCTCTCATAAATCTGCGTTAAGACTTTTCCATACTGGCTCAATAGAGAGGAAAGCACTTAATGTCACATAACGTCCATAATGGTAGATTTTGACAGGTAAAAGTATTAATGACAAGACATATGCCAGATCAATTTGGTGATTATTGATCGCGGTTTTGTAATTCTTAGTTACGTTAAGTGTTTTCACGTTAAGCGTTTTCCCGTTAAGCGTTTTAGACTGTCCCTGGATGAATGACTGGTCCTGTACTGTAGCTCGCTACATCATCACACACCATCAGGGCCTACTCCACTCAGCTGGGACTATTAGGTTCCATAGACAAACGGCTGCCACACAACCACACCTTCGTAACAATTACCAATGCAAAGAAAGATCAAGTCAAAACTCTCAATTTAAATGCACAATAATGCTTATCAAACTCAAGACAGCCATTAACTAATCATTCAACAAGTGTGTGGACACAAAATGCAACAACCAGCTCAACGAAATGCACTGCGGCAAAACCAGCAAAGACGAATTAGTCTCACTCACCAATGATGTTCACTTAAAGACGAAACTGTGGGGAAATCTGAAAGAATACGCCCATTGGCGACAAACCAATATATGATTGGTTGATCAAATTCTCAATCCAAACATACGCTCTCATTCAGTTTAAGGGCCAAAGCATTCGCGAGTACTTTGGTTGAAGGATATTCTTCCCAGCAACCCAGAAAAATATCTGATTGGTTGCATTTTTTTTCTAACACAAAACCACTCAAATGCATAGTGCATGGACCGAGAAAGACAAACAAATCAACGAAACACTGAAATATTACAGATCAACAACACAGATACGATTCTCATTCATTAATTTTATTTAAATTGTAATAAATTGTATTCATACAATTAATAAAAAAAAAATAGTTTCATCTGTTTCATGGGTTCCAGGGTCTTCTCTGAATACCTTGAAGGCCCTGACGCTTCACCACTGATATATACAAAGGTAAGTATACAAGTATTTAACAGGTAGTGATCAGGGGTATGCAATTATTAAAACAGGATAAATATATATAAATGTTATCAATAAATATGTAAACTATAGGTAGAAGTAGGTAGTTGTGATTACAGTGCAAACAGCTACACCTCATAACGGGACAACTGGACTAACCGGTGGACACTAATGTCGTCACGTGTCCATGTAAATGGGGCGTTTAAGCTTTTAACTGAAAATATCAACCAACCAACTCGAACATACAAAAAAAACATTGCCTTTCTAACTGGGACATAATTGATATCATACCAATGTTACTATAAAGTGAAAAATAGTGCTTGCAAATATTATTTTATTTTATTTTGTTATAAAATATATTTTTTATGAATGGATATTGGATATTGGAATATGATTTACTTATTACCTTTATATAATGTGATGTGAGATCATTTGTTTGGGGCTTTTATTGGCAAGATAAGAGAATACAAGCATACTCGATTGATGTGTGCGTGTGCAAAACATCTGTGATCTCAAGGACAAGCTGCAGTGCCTCAGTCCATCCACTGGGGACCCAGCCACACAACTTGATGTCATGTCCCATGTGATTAGACATGATATAAACATATTTAGATTAAGCAATGTACTTGAGAGTCAAGGCCGGCGGTCCTCTTGAGACAGTGTGTGTGTGTGTGCGTGCGTGTGTGTGTGTGTGTGTGTGTGTGTGTGTGTGTGTGTGTGTGTGTGTGTGTGTGTGTGTGTTTGTTTGCGTGTGTGTGTGTGTGTGTGTGTGTGTGTATGTGTGCGCACATTGGTTCATGTGTCTATGCAAGCACAGCAGCTGGGACAACTGTGATTGCATTGTATTTCCTTGGCTGTGTGTGTGTGTGTGTTTCATAGACTGTATACCAATGTCACACTATAGCCTCTATAGCCACATCAACTCTTATCTCTCTATCTGTTTCTTAAGTTGTCTCTTTTCTTTAATGCTTTTTCTTCTCTCTGATTCTCTCCCGTTTTATCTCCTATATGTTACATTTATTTCCCAACACGCCGAAAGAAAGACACACACACACACACACACACACTCTCTCACACACGCACACGCACACGCGCACACACACACACACACACACACACACACACACACACACACACACAGGGTTCTGCTGATTACACATGTCTAAACAGAGCACGCTCAGTCGAGGGTCGCCTGTAGCCTTCAGGTAAGGGCTAATTGGTTCCAGACTGACCTCTTTTCCGTCTTTCGTTTGTTCGTCCTTTCGTTCGTTTGTTTGTTCGCTCTTTTTTTCTTTCTCTTTCTTTAGTTTTTTTTCTTTCTTTCTTTCTTGCTTCCTTGCTTCTTTGATTTCTGTCTTCCGTGTGTTCACGTTTCATTACATTATCACACACACACGCGCGTTGGTAACGCATGTATGACACATGCACAAATCAGACGCTAAGCCCCTCGGCGGTGATAACGACCATGCTTCAACCGGAGCGCTGCATTGGATTCCAGGCCTGTCATAGCGCAGAGTCATCTGTGACTCGACCCAGACGTTAGGCTGACCCCTGTTCCCAGTGTTAAACCGTGGGCCCTCTCGCCCATGGACACACACATGTCTAAACAACATTAATCACTTATATCCCTCCCAAAAAAGAAAAAACTGAAAAAACCTGCAGCAACCGCTGACTCCCTATAGTACCTCCCGTTTCCACCCCCCCCCCCCGCCTCCGCCTCCTCTCCCCTCACAACCGCTCTTCTCCTCTTCCTCCTCCTCCACCTCCTCCTCCTCTCTTTCTTCCTGTGATTTGTGTCTTTCTGGGCCCGGTATTTCATTTGTGCACTTTCAGCTCCCTCTCTGACCATTATTATCCCCCAACACCCCCCCCCCCCCCAACACACCCCCCCAACACCCCCCAACACACCCCCAACACACACCCCCCAACACCCCCCAACACACAACACTCCCCAACACACAACACTCCCCCTCCACCTACAGACGTCTCTTCCTTTTAAAGAACATTTTACTGTAGCTTTACTCGTCCATGTTATCAGTCAAAAAGTGTTGTTTTGGTCTCTAAGGGGATTTCTTTACTTTATTTATTTTATTGAGTGTGGGATTTGAGTACCCTTTCCCCCCCCCCTTCCGCGCACACACACACACACACACACACACACACACACACACACACACACACACATACACACTGGTGTGTTGGGTTTGCTGTGGAAGTTTGAAGCGCTTTGCTCCTCCAGGTCCTTGAACGGGACACCTAACCCATGCAAGGCTGGCCACCTCTTCAGCTGGACTGTGTTTCAATCTCTCTCTCTCTCTCTCTCTCTCTCTCTCTCTCTCTCTCTCTCTCTCTCTCTCTCTCTCTCTCTCTCTCTCTCTCTCTCTCTCTCTCTCTCTCTCTCTCTCGCTCTCTCTCGCTCTCTCCTCCCCCCAGCTGTCTTTAGTTCTTTTTCTCTGCTCTCTTCCCTCCTCCAGGGCTCTCTATTCCTTCTCTCCTTCCGTGGCAGGAGAAGGAGAAGATGGATGGCGTGGGATAGATCAGAGGGAGGAATGATGAAGGAATGAAGGAGAGGAGTGTGGAAGGTCAGAGCTCCAGGGGGTCTCGAGGCCTGCTGTTGCCCCCTGTCGGGGATCACTGGACATGGTTAACTAGTGCTCTCTATCTCAATCACTCAGTCGGTCTCTCTCACTCTTTCTATTTTTCTCTCTCGCTCTTTCTCTTTCTCTCTCTCTCACTCTGTAGGCCTCTCTCTCTATCTCACACTCTGTCGCTCTCTCTCTCCCTCTTTCTGTCTGTCTCTCTCTCTTCTGTCTCTCTTTTTCCTTATTTCTCTCCCACGTTTTGTTTTTTCCCCTCTCTCTCTCTCTCTCTCTCTCTCTCTCTCTCTCTCTCTCTCTCTCTCTCTCTCTCTCTCTCTCTCTCTCTCTCTCTCTCTCTCTCTCTCTCTCTCTCTCTCTCTTCTTGTCTCTCTCGCTCTTCTACCTAAATGTCATCCGTGTCTTACTCAATGTTTCTCCGCTCCGTGACACAGACCGATCATTGATACTCAACACAGAATCTTAATAGAAGCATCTTGTTACATTCTGTGCAAAAACGCTGGTGGAAAACTCACTTAAAACGCATATGAAAGAAGCCTTCATTCAAACTGTGGAAGAGAAGATGAATGGGGTTGTAAACCAAATGAGCTGCACTGTAATTGTGGGAAGTGTAGTACCACAGTTCGGACAGAACCTTCCCAACGTGACCCTGAGGCTTGCTTACCTGGAGAGTCCCTAATGTGTTTATGTGAGTGCGATGTAATGTAAATATCCCCGAGTAAACGATATTTACTTCATGGTGTAGTTTGACTTAGGTTGTAGTCATTACATGTGTGTGCTTGAGAATAAGTGTGTGTCTGTGTGTGTCTGTGTGTGTGTGTGTGTGTCTGTGTGTGTGTGTGTGTGTGTGTGTGTGTGTGTGTGTGTGTGTGTGTGTGTGTGTGTGTGTGTGTGTGTGTGTGTGTGTGTGTGTGTGTGTGTGTGTGTGTGTGTGTGTGTGTGTGTGTGTTTAACATTGTAAACACTGTGCAGTCCAGTTTCTAAAACACAATATCCCCAATCCAAATGGAGAAAGTCGTTTGTGCACGCAGGTCTTTTCTTATTTCATTAATGATGTAATCGTCTGTGTAAATACAGATGGAGTGTTGTGGAATAGAGTAGCCTCATGAGCCTGTCCCGGCCCTCTCATACACACATAAACACACAATGGACCAACTACCACCCTCCAGCTTTGGAAAGGAGGTTAAGGGGAAAAAACCAACATGCTTAAGCTTTTAAACACACTGCTCCTGGAGCGAAATAGCGTTTGCAGACGCAGAAGTGCTTGGACAACGTCTCCGAGCTGAGAAAAAGAAAAATATACGTAATGCTATCAAGATGTCCGTTCTGGTACTGGAATGAAATACCCTGTGAAGAAGTTGTTTTTCTCCTTATACCCCGTATACATTCAAATCCGTTTAAGATTTGTATAACCCTGGACTCTGTCTGTTTATTTTTATCATTGAGGATCTGCAGGCAGATCGAGACCAAAGGCTTTTGAATTGGAAGCAGGAATTCCCACTTATAACGCTGTTGCTACCATCAAGCTATGATAACCAGAAGAGCCCATGTTGGACCTCATGAAAGGGGTCCTCACCCTCATTTGACAGACATTTCTGTGCCTGAAATGTGTATGGCTATGAAGGGGAAGTTGTTGAAAAAATGTATTTAGAAGTTCAAGTCAATATCAAATTTAAATGAACATTGTAACAACACATTTGTTTCCTTCTCTTAGTTCCAGATGTTTTGGATGCAGGCGTTGTGCTGAATCAAAGATACCTCTGTGTGAACAACAAGACTGAACCAAGCAGGTGAACAAAGCACAGTCGTTCTGATTGACTTTCTGTTGGGACATCATATGGCTGTAGTACCACATGCTGTTACACAAACACTGTCACGCTATACACTTCAAAGACATATGCAACTGTCTAACAATGGTTTACATCACTTTTGGTCACATTGATTACTAAAGCCCCGATCTGACTCAATGGAGGCCTAAAACAACTTACCGCTGTAATGCATTACTGCTAATGCAGTTTGTGAATCATAGCACACTAACAAGCGGGCCAAATCATTCATGCGGCACCAAACACTGCCTTGAATGTGTTCGTACATAATGTATCTGTGTGTGTGTGTGTGTGTGTGTGTGTGTGTGTGTGTGTGTGTGTGTAGGCCTGTTTTACGTTTAACACGCATTCCGTGCTCAGAACCATACAGAACTACAGGGGTTGGAAGCTATCACTACTGTGTCTCTACAGGTGACCCAACTGGGAAGGTTTCTCTTATTGTGTGTGTATGTATATATATATATATATATGTGTGTGTGTGTGTGTGTGTGTGTGTGGGGGTTGGGGGGGGGGGGGGGGGGGGCATGCTGTGAGTGTGATAAATTGCCTGAAAAAAGATCAGTCAATACACCCACACAAACACACCTGAACAGAAATAGATACACGCACATGCATACATATACAAATGCATGCGTACACAGACACAAAGGCAACTACTCTGACATGAAATGACTAACAAGAGTTTGTCAGCATATGTCATGTTATCATACACATGGTGTGTGTGAGGGATACATGACTTGAGATCACTAACCACGTAAGATACTGATACACACACACACACACACACACACACACACACACACACACACACACACACACACACACACACACACACACACACACATACGCTTCCTATGTTAAGGAGGGTGAGTGTTCAGGCTGAGTTAGTGAGAGAGAGAGAGAGGGAGAGAGAGAGAGAGAGGGAGAGAAAGAGAGAGAGAGAGAGAGAGAGAGAGAGAGAGAGAGAGAGAGAGAGAGAGAGAGAGAGAGAGAGAGAGAGAGAGAGAGAGAGAGAGAGAGAGAGAGAGAGAGAGAGAGAGAGAGAGAGAGAGAGAGAGCGGCTGACATCTGGTTCCATGCGTACATTGTGGGTCCTTTAGATCAGTGGTTCTCAAATGGGGGTACGCGGACCCCTAGGGGTACGTTTGAGTACTGCAGGGGGTACGTGAGATTTTTTAAAAATGTTAATTAAAAAAAACATCAGTCGTGCATAATTCCTAAAATAATGATACTACAATACATTCAATTAAAATGTAAATGAAAATTCGGTAAAAAACATTTGATATTCAATATTTCTGTTTTTAATGGAATCGTTACTACCGTAAACTGTGCTAACGACATAAGGTTAGGCTACGCAATCACGTTCAATTGTGAGTGGGAAGACAGTTTTGAAAATGGATTTGTGGTTGAAAAAACGTAGCAGCGATACAGCTGAAAACACTGAGAAAGAAGTCAAAAAGAAAGCGAAAACAGAGCCAACAAAATACCGTCAGTATCAGGATGAATATGTTTGAATGGGATTTACCTCAACTAGCTGCAACCCTCCCAAGGCACTGTGCTTTTTTTGCGGGGAGAAATGATCCAACAGTTCCATGAAGCCAGCGCACCTTCAATGACATCTCGGCACAAAATATCCATGTCATGTTGGTAAGCCACCAGAGTTTTTTGAAATAAAAATTTCGGACTTCAGATCATCTCAAGAAACGATCCAAAAAGTCTCCACAACATCAGCCAAAGCACTCCAGGCGTCTTATGCGGTGTCTTTGCTCATAGCTAAAGTTCATTCGCGAACACATACTTTTCTGCAAGAGTTTGGAGGGGAAAACAACTGGGGAGGACATTTTTAATGTTGTTAATGCGTTTTTTGGTGAAAACGGTCTGAACTGGAAATCCTGCACCAGTGTCTGTACTGATGCAGCTGCTTCTATGACGCGTGAAAGGGCTCATGGCGCGAATTCTAAATGAAAACCCTGAAGTGCAGTGTCCTGTGTCATACACAAGGAAGCACTGGCGTCCAAGAAAATGAGTCCTGTGTTGCATGACGTTTTGAACGACAGTGTAAAAGTAATCAACTTTATTAAGTCAAGGCCACTTAATGCGCGACTGTGTCGCCGCCTGTGTGAAAACATGGGAGCGGAACACACACAACTACTATTACTCACAGAAGTGCGCTGGCTCTCTCTCGAGGGAGAATACTCAACAGGCTGTTGGAATTACGATCTGAAGTGCGCACCTTTCTGTCAGAGCACGGATCTCCCCATGCCATCTTGTTTGAGGACACAGACTGACTTGCAAAGCTTAGCTATCTGGCAGATATATTCAGCAAACTTAACAAACTGAATGTGTGTCTGCAGGGCAAGGACACCAACATTCTGAACCTGTATGACAAGGTGGGCGGTTTTCTGAAGAAAGTAGAGCTGTGGAAAAGGGCATGTGCAGAGGGGGATTTCACCTGCTTTCCTCAGGTGGATGCTTTCCTTTCCAGTGAGGATGACATTTGACAAACTTGATTGCTAGTTTTCATTCTTACTTCCCTGACATGGAGGATAAATCTTCACAGTTGGATTGGGTGAGAAACCCATTTCTCTTGTCGGATGCAAATAGCAGAAAGCTTTCTGTCAGTCATCAGGAAACTCTCTTGGATGTGTCATCTGACTGTGGCCTACAGATGAAGTTTGACACATCTACTCTCACACAGTTTTGGGTGACATTGATAAAAAACAAGCAAAGAAACAGACTGGGCCTGGAAAAAAGTTGAATAACTGCAGTTGCCTCCCTGTCACCGAGAATGACAAAGATCCTCAGTGAGGCACAAGCCCATGTTTCTCAGTAAATTACTTAAATTAAATTACTTATTAAAAGGATCAGTTCAATGCAACTAATTTCGTCTTAGTGTTATTGCATGATGTCAAAATTGGTTTACCATGAATTTAGTGATGGATTTAAAACATTTGAAATGTAGCATTAAAGTGTTTCTCAGTTACAAGGTTGTTGTTTTAATAAATCAGACACTGATGGTGCAGCGCTGTACTAGACCTCTTTATATAGACTTTTTTCCCCTACCAAATTGTTTTTGCGCTGATCAGGGGGTACTTGGCTGACACTTTTTTTCAAAGGGGGTACATAATTGAAAAAAGTTTGAGAACCACTTGAGATCCATCTTTGCCCAATGTAAGCATGCCATGCATGTCATGTTCTGGTGGGTGAGGAAAATACGAAGTAGAAGGAGAAGGCCATCATGGTTTGTTTCCAGTTGAACTTTTAACATTTATCGTGTTAAGAATCATCTTGAATCTTGAATCTTGTTAAGAAGAGGCCATCTCAGTTGCTGTGTGTGTGTGTGTGTGTGTGTGTGTGTGTGTGTGTGTGTGTGTGGTGTGTGTGTGTGTGTGTGTGTGTGTGTGTGTGTGTGTGTAGTGCATGGGTTGAACCGTTTCCAGTATCACTTATGTACTTATTTGTACTTTGGTAACTGTACTTTTACTTTTCAGCACTGATTAAGAGAGACACACACACAGTGAGTGAGATTGACAGGCATTCCTTGTCTATTTCACTGTGTGAACAAGACACTTCCTCTCCTCTATAGGGGAGAGAGAGAGAGAGAGAGAGAGAGAGAGAGAGAGAGAGAGAGAGAGAGAGAGAGAGAGAGAGAGAGAGAGAGAGAGAGAGAGGGAGAGAGAGAGAGAGAGAGAGAGAGAGAGAGAGAGAGACCCCTCCCTGGTTTCACCATCACCTAAGCAGCCAAAAGGAATTTTAGACAAACCAGGGGAGGGGCAGTGGTGTGTGTGTGTGTGGGTTGGCGGGGGGGGGGGGGGGGCTAGATAGGGTGGATGTTAGGGAGAATGAGATGGTTAAATAAGAAAGATCTCTTCACCTAACCACTCTCTTTGGAAAACAAATCCCCGGAAGAAAAGCTAGAGAGAGAGACAGAGATAGGATCAGTAAGAAGAAGACCCAAGACTAATGAGAGAAGAGGAACGGTGGAGACATCCATTGAGACATTTTCAGAGGAAAACAAGGCAAGGGAGGAGGAGGGAGGTTGTGTGGAGAGGAGCCTATGATAACAAAGAAAAGGAGGAGGGGAGAAAAGGAGGGGAAAGAGAGGAATGGAGACGTGGGCCGCTGGCCCTGGGACCCAACATCATCCTGTTATTTAACTTCAGGAACACAGACGGCCCTCCCTGCCTCTCTCTCTCTCTCTCTCTCTCTCTCTCTCTCTCTCTCTCTCTCTCTCTCTCTCTCTCGCTCTCCGCTCTCTCTCTCTCTCTCTCTCTCTCTCTCTCTCTCTCTCTCTCTCTCTCTCCTCTCTCTCTCTCTCTCTCTCTCCCTCTATTCAGAGTCTAATCCCTCCACCCCGCTGTCCATCAATGTCTGTCAATGCACTTTGATGGACAAGGTTCTCTGGCCTTTTCCTCTCCTCTCTTCTCATGTGGCTCTTTATCCACCACTGTTTCTTCTTAGATTTCAGTTGGCCTTCAAACTACTCTACCTCCTTCCTGCTCCACTGTAATTATCCCTCATGGTTTCCATCGTCTTTTTTGTCTAATTTGACGTTTGTTGTTCATATACTTTAATCTAGCTACCCCCTCCCTCCCCCCTCCCTCCCTCCCTTCACGGCACTGAGTCTGTTGTGGATGAAGTATTTTGGATAAAGGATGACTCTATGCTCCATCACTATGAGCCTGGTGTCGAATGGCAATCAATCTACGAACTTCACAAGGAGTCTCTGTTTACTACTGCAAGCGGCGGAAACAATTTCTCATTCAAATTATTATTATTGGTATTACATGGAAATATTTGGAAATCAAATTATTGGTATTAGTGACCTGTCCATTAACTTTCAAGTAAGGTTTATCTCTAGACCAAACTACTTAATTCATTAGATATTGACTAAATTCTGGTTGATTTGATAATCAATGATTATTAAATCCTAACTTTAGGAGTTATAGTATAATAATAATAATAATAATAATAATAATAATAATAATAATAATATTAATAATAGTAATAATAATAATGCATTGTATTTATATTGCATGTATTGCACATGCTTTTCATTTTTTTTTTATGTCAGAGTGCTACAAAGTTTAAAACATAGCAAACACAAGTGAGCACTAATATTAACATAATATATATCCTATATAAAAGGTTTTTAGGCCTTAGGTCTTAAAAGAGTGCAGGGTCTGTGGTGCTGTGTGTTAAATGACCAGGAAAGCCATTCCACAGGCAAAAAGAGTTAAAACTATGTTTACCTAATCTATAAAAAGATGGATTACTTAACAACAATACTTTAGATGTATACATGTCATTTGTGTCATATGTACGGCCTTTTAGGAGGTCCTTTTTAGAAGACATTTCTTCTCTCAATTCGGTGAGAGAAGGTGATCCTGCTTTCTAAAGAGGGGGGAAACCCATTTCCACATTGGTGATTTCTACATGGGCGTCATTGTTCATTGAGAGGGAATCTGCCGGGGCATGATGCCATGTGTAACCCAGCAACCCCAACAGAGCACACTTGTTTAAAGTTTGACGTCTTTCTTCCTTTTTTTAATGAACGGTCACACACTACCCCCGGCTCAGGGCTCAGCAGGCCAGGTTTTCATCATCAATGGCTCTGTGCAATGATGTAAAAAATGTCCAATGTTTGGCCAGATTTTGCGAGAGAGTATCGCTTTCAATTGAGGTCGCTAAACTGGAGTTTCTAAGTCATTTCCAGAGCTGTATTTGTGTGTTCTTTATGCTTTATTTGTCTAGTGTATGTGCGTGCCGCCATTCAAAGCTGGTACCACATCGCTTTTTGACATAAAGAAGTGAGAATTTCCAGATTTGCGAGGAAAAACCCCCAAAAAAACTGAACG
>CM051013.1:13854525-13859525 GCA_027704905.1 Muraenolepis orangiensis | reverse complement strand
TCCAGTGTTGGTCTCTTGGTGGTGTCCCTGGGCTCCCCTTCAGACTGACATTAGTCCTCAGGATTAACTGGGCTCTGGCTGGCAGGAAGAGCGGCCTTCGCAACTCCCCGGCTGTGAGTTATGTTATGTTGGCCATGCAGTGATAGCCGGGGCCTTAAAGGTGAGGTGTGGGTTCTGGGGAGGTGAGGGGGGGGGCAGGGATTAAAGGGACGGCCTGTGTTGCGTCAGGAGTGCAACAGCAGGCAGGATCACAAGAAGTGTTAAAACCCGCAGGAAAACAAACCGCTATGTATGCTGTTAGGGGACCACCACTGGATAACACATTCATGGGTGAAGCCGCTCATTAAATCACACGTTCATGTTTATGTGGGTGAAACTTAGTAATTAGACGCTATACCCAGGATCATTTCTGTAAAGCCTCTCGTACAAAACACACTTTCTAATGTTTACAGAGGTTAAACCTAGCAATTATAGAAAAGCCCCTACTTAGGCCCGGCTATCCAGAGAGAACTGGTCAGAGTCATGCATTGATGATATTGAAAAGCTACGCCATGGCCAGGTAGTCAGGAAAACCCTTGTTTATCACTATCTATAGATGACTAACTGTCTGTGATATTAGCATGTTTTGGGATTTATAGCACATGATCATAGTGATAGGGTGTGTGCATACAGTGTGTCTCTCGGGTACATTGCCGTGCTGTGTGTCCTAACTGTGGGAACACCGCTACTAGTAGGTGACTGGGAGATGTTTGGCCTGGACGTCTTTGGACAACCGACATTAAGCCTCTGAGAGAAACACAGGTAATGTTTGATTTGCTCTGCACTCTTATCCAGTTACCTCTCTCGTATACCCTCTGTCTCTCCCCCCTCTATATCTCTCCCTCTCTACCTCTCTCCCCCCTCTCTAGCTCTCTATCCCTCTCTCCCCTTCTCTCTCTCTCTCTCTCTCTCTCTCTCTCTCTCTCTCTCTCTCTCTCTCTCTCTCTCTCTCTCTCTCTCTCTCTCTCTCTCTCTCTCTCTCTCTCTCTCTCTCTCTCTCTCTCTCTCTCTCTCTCTCTCTGTCGTTTCCTAGAGCAATTAAATAGAGTGGTGCCATGTGGTAGATGTTTGGGTAAGGTGTTGAAGACACCCCGAATGCCATGCCAGTTACTTTTGAGTTTGTGTTAGGTTTATGCGTGTGTGTTTGTGTGTGCGTGCGTGTGTGTGTGTGTGTGCGTGTTGTGTGTGTGTGTGTGTGTGTGTGTGTGGTGTGTGTGTGTGTGTGTGTGTGTGTGTGTGTGTGTGTGTGTGTGTGTGTGTGTGTGTGTGTGTGTGTGTGTGTGTGTGTGTGTGTGTGTGTGTGTGTGTGTGTGTGTGATTACATCATTGTCTGTGTGTGGGTGTGCATATGTGTGTGTGTGTGTGTGTGTGTCCAGCATGGTCTAGACAGACATACACAGCTGGTTGGTGTCAAGGTGAGGAAGAGGATAATAGAATGAGGCAAACTAATAAGAGTAGGATAAAAGAAAAGGATGGAGAGGGGGAGGGAGGGAGAGAGAGAGAGAGAGAGAGAGAGAGAGAGAGAGAGAGAGAGAGAGAGAGGAGAGAGAGAGAGAGAGAGAGAGAGAGAGAGAGAGAGAGAGAGAGAGAGAGAGAGGAAGATATATATAAATAGGAAATAGATATGAAGTCATTAAAGAGCATTTTGCTCAAGGACATCTGACAACATTGGGGATTAAACCCAAAACCTCTTGGCTGGGACTACAACAACGCAGCCACAACACGACATGACTGTGCCCTTTACAACAACATTGCAATTATGGAACTACAGACAGGAATGAAAATAAAAACAGGCTTTTTGCCCCTAGGAATGGAAAATGATCCGCATTTCGACGGCAGTGTATGAATATTGTTTTCAAATATTGTTCGCACTCTTCAATCTGAGGCTGAGATTGAACTGAGGCCCTGACACACACACACACATGCATACACGCACACACACACACACGCGCACACATCCACACACAAACACACTCGCCGTATCGCTCCCTCGATCACACACATCCACACACACACACACGCACGCACACAAATGACTCAAACCGAACCAAAACATCCAGTAACTTTCCAAAAAAAACCTTTGAATTCCCTTCCCTGCTCCTCCATAACATGTCACATTTGCCTTAGGTTAGACATCACAGCAATGGGTCCCAGCACGTCCCTGTTGACTTTTCTCGGGCAGTCAGTAACATTTAGGGCCTGTTCGGCCGCTGCCTGGCACGGCACAGCACTGCTCCGCTAAGGGCTCATTTCCTCCCGCTGGGGGCCCGTCGGGGCCCATCGGGGGCCATGTGTTTGTATGGCTTGGTGGTGGTGGTGATAAGGAGCCTCTGGTTGCTGACATCCAGACTCTGGTGCTGAACACGGCACACATGTTTAGCTGTGACCCTGTATGGAAATAACAAAAGGCACGCACGCACGCACGCACGCACACACACACACACACACACACACACACACACACACACATCATACGGGCTCATAAAAACACACACACACATGCACACAGACACACACACACACACACATACACGCTTATACAAACATGCACACACCCACACACGCACAGATCGCAACAGAAGGGGAAGAAATACATAAATATTTGACAGAATATTGGATCCCGGATCTATATCCAATGAGTTTGTTTACTCACTAAAGGGGATATTAACCCTTTGCATTCATATTTCAGTTCTGCTAAAACAGTCTGGTGTCATCATTCAACTTTGTATGCCAAGAACGAAACAATGTTTCTCCATATCTATCTATAGTCTATATATATATATATATACTATATATATATATATATATAGACTTTAGATCGTTATGGAGATAAATTGTATCTCACACAATATCTCATCTCACAATATAAATGTTAGGCTGCTGAATCACCTCACACCTCCCCCACACCCCATCTCTCTCCTGGTGTTATTCCAATATTCTCTCTATGACCTCCCCCCCACCCCCCCCCCCCCCCCCCCACCTCGGGCTTCACCCGCCACAATTCGGCATGTTTAAATTCCTGCAAGGCGGTTCGGTGAGTGTTGTTATTGCAGTCGGGCTCCTCTAGAACCCAGAAGGAGAGGTTTTACATATACAAACTAGGGGATGATGTTCCTGGAGGGTGGTTGGCATGCCCTAGGAAGGGAGATTGTATATTGGTTTGGCCGCTTAGCCCAGAGCCCCCGGAGCACCCGGCTCCCAGCGCCGTACGCTGAACCAGGGACGGCGTCCAAACCCAACACACTCCTCACCCCCCCCCCCCCACCCCCCCGACACTTTACCGGTTTACCGTCAAAAACCTCCTACCGCCGCTCCGCTAAAATGTTGGCAAAGGGCGAAATTCAATCCCTCGCTGCTGTTGCACTCAATTGACATGAGGCTTGATGTATGGGCCATCCAGCAATAACCTGACAATCTACTCTAACGTACAGTATATGTTTGGCTTTCGGAGACTTGGCTAGAACCGGATCGGACCGGGTCTCCCGTGAGGGTCGACGAACCGCCAAATGGAGTGAGGTTTGTGTGATCTGCCGGTCGGTGCGAGGGTAAAATCATCCAAAGGGAGGTACCGGGACGGCACGCTCATGAAACGTCCCAGCGGATAGGGGTATAGGGGTGGCCGAGGCCTGGGACTGTTGCCATGAGAGAGAGAAAGGGAGAGAAAGGGAGAGAGAAGAGAGAGAGAGAGAGAGAGAGAGAGAGGCCCGAGATGAGAGCATAGATGGAGACGCCAGGCTGACCGCAACTGAAGCAGAAAGACTTTGATGCGAGGGGGCATGGGCGAGGGAGAGTGTGTGAGAAAGAGAGTGTGTGTGAGAGAGAGAGAGAGTGAGAGAGAGAGAGAGAGAGAGAGAGAGAGAGAGAGAGAGAGAGAGAGAGAGAGAGAGAGAGAGAGAGAGAGAGAGAGAGAGAGAGAGAGAGAGAGAGAGAGAGAGAGAGAGGGGGGGACGAAGAGGAAGAGGAAGAGGAAGAGGAAGAGGAGGAGGAGCAGGAGGAGGAAAATCTGAGAGGGGAAAACAGGGTCAGGATGTCAGATGGAGAGATGGAAAGATGGAGAGATAAAACAAAGCCAATTAGAGTGTGGTGAGAGACAGAGAGAGAGGGGGATTGGCTGAGGATAAGACATAGAAGGACGGAGAAAAAGACCGTGGGATTGGGACTGAGGGAAAAGGAAAGGAATGGGAAAAAGGAGACCGAATCACAGCCTTTATCAGACTTTTAATGTGAGACAAACAGCGACCATTCATTTGCCAGAATCATATGGCGACGGAACAGACGAAGAATGCAAAAAGCACTGCAGAAAACAATAAATTAAACAGACGTGCGAAACGTAACATGCTGTAATTGCTATTGTGCTGTCCCCAATTATGGTGCGCGACAACAGAAACCCAGTGGGACGTTGTTTAGCTGTGTTTCATCGCATGACATGCTGCTGTGTGTCTCTGTTCTACAATATGTCCCTGGTTTACACCACATCCAACATCCACTGCTGTTGACCTGCCAAAACACAGGGTGCCACTTGGTGCTCTGAGAGAGACAATCGCTCCAGAGCTTCAGAGATGTGAGGATGAAGAGGAAATACTCGGTACTCCAAACCAAGAGGTACCACGAGGGTTTGATCCCCCTGATATACTGTACTGTGTGAAGTCTATTCTCTCGGCAATCTTTGAGCAAGGTGTCTCACCGACTTACCGGCTTCTGACATCAGAATTCTTCATGGCAAAATCGCTATGAATTAAAGCATCTGCAAAATGACAAAATAACGCGTTTTGAACTGTATATACGCGTACGTTTTGAATGTCAACTCAATCTGTTTGATCATGTGAGGTCTGGGGATATTTTGTGATATTTTATTGTGTGGATAGCTAAGGTGGGACTTTAACAAACTATGTCTCCTGACAGATCATAAACATATATATATATATATATATATATACGCAAATGTGTTCCTGACTTTATGA
>CM051013.1:13834525-13839525 GCA_027704905.1 Muraenolepis orangiensis | reverse complement strand
AGGCATACGCAGTGCGTGTGTGCGTGTGTGTGTGTGTGTGTGTGTGTGTGTGTGTGTGTGTGCGTGTGCGTGTGCGAGAGTGCGTGTGTGAGGACCAGACAGAGAGCTGCTTTGTGTAGTAGAGTGTGTTTGTGTAGTGTGTGTGTTTGTGTGTATAATGGGAGTATCCTGTGTTCAAGTACTGGTGATGAGGGCCCTGCTCCATCCACTGTGACTAGCGGGCTCGATGTTAGCCCCTTCAATGCTGCAATGTGAATGTGTGTGTGTGTGTGTGTGTGTGTGTGTGTGTCTGTGTTTGTGTAAGTGTGTGTGCATGTGTGTGTGTGTCTATCTGTGTGTGTATGTGTGTGTGTAAGTGTGTGTGCATGTGTGTGTGCGTGTGTGTGTCGGTGTGCACCCACGGATGTGTGTGTATATGTTAGTGTGTGTAAATCAAAAATGTGTAAATTTGGTTTATATTAGTTTGAATAGGTATGCTATATAGGTGGTGCTTTTTAGATCTGTCTATCTGTGTGTGTATGTGTGTGTGTGTGTGTGTGTGTGTGTGTGCGTGTGCGTTTGCGTGTGTGCAGGCGAGTGTGTATGTGTGCATGAAGCTCAGAAGCGGCCCAGGGTTCCACAAAGATGCCGTTGTTATAACATGAACAGTACAAATCACAGCAGAGGCCTGTCACTGCAGGGGGGGCCCTGTTCAACTATTTATCTAAACTCTGTACTCCGGGCCCTGCCCCGGAGATACACCAACTACCCCATCCAACCAACTACCCCATCCCCCCCCCACCCCCCCCTCAACCCCCAGCCAACCCCCACCCCCCCCTCAACCCCCAACCAACCCCCACCACACACACACACCACCCACACACACACACACACACACACACACACACACACTGTCTTCAAGCTGCCCCTCTGAAAGCCTTCTATTCTACTCCATGCTATCTGTATGTGTTTCTCATGTGTCCTTAATGTGCCTGCAGGTTGCTTATATTCTATGTCCCTCTGTTACTCTATTCATGTATTTTTTGTGTGTATTTTGTAAAGACCTATTGTGTTGGGTTAAGCTTGGTTTGAGCTATTTCCTCTTCTATTGTATCGTTTTGTATTCTATTATGTCCTATTCTGTGTCGTAATCATGTGTTTGGTTGTCGAAAGGTGGTTGTATTTGGGTGTTTTGAGGGGGTTGAAAGCGAGGCAAAGAAATGCCTTGCAAAGTGGCCCCTTCCTTGTTGACACAAGGGCCACTGCACTGCCCCACATGAAAGATGGAAGCTTAACACTGGCTCTCTACCATGTGACCCTCCCTCTCTCCCCCACCCTCCCCCCCCACCCACCTCCCGTTCCTCACCCGGCTTTCCTCATCCTCTCCTCAGTAAGGCAAACATCCTTATTCACACTTTTGTTGTTCCTCCGGTTTTCACTATGGAGACATGAAAGACAGGAAGAAAGGGAGAAAGAAAGAAAGAAAGAGGAAGAAAGAAAGATTTGCATGAACACTTCACAATGTGGAGCAATGTGCAGTCCGGCACACACAAAAAACGCACACACACTGGCACACATGCCTACACACAAGCGAGCACGCACACACACATATGTAAATCAGCATGCAGAGAGAGAGAGAGAGAGAGAGAGAGAGAGAGAGAGAGAGAGAGTCCTCGTCTTCTTTGTGTCTTCACGTGTCTCTTCAGTGTCCTACTAGTTGTCATATTGGCTCCGGACCAATTAAATGTGATTGAGGCAAAGGCCCGGGGTGATGGGAACTCTCTTTAGGGCATGTGGTGGGGGTAGGGGGGGGGGGGGGGGGGGGGGGGGGGGGGGGACATTGCATGACACACAGACTGGAGTGCGCCATCGAGAACAACACTTCCTTCGTCCAAAACTCGAATCAATTAGTTCCACGGAGAGCCGCTTGACAAGAGAAGCCAAGTGCAACAGGAGTGACGCATTTATTACTAGCAGCAGCTGAGGGAAGCACACACACACACACACACACACACACACACACACACACACTCACACACACACGCCTGTTTGAGTGTAATACTGTGCGTGCACGTGTGTTTCAGACTCACCTGTTTAAAGCAGGCGTGCATTGGGCCCGGGAGGTACAGCCTCCCTTTAGGCAGAACAACAAGAGCAGGTTGGAAGGAAGGGAGAAGGCTCGGTATGTGTGTGTGTGTGTGTGTGTGTGTGCGTGCGCGCGTGCGTGCGTGTGCGTGTGCGTGTGCGTGTGTGTGTGCGTGTGTGTGTGTGTGTGTGTGTGTGTATGTGTGTGTGTGTGTGTGTGTATGTGTGTGTGTGTGTGTGTGTGTGCACGTACGAGTGTGTGTGTGTGTGCTAAGGCCCTCATCAGCGTGATTTATCGTAAGGGCGTTACCCTACACCAACACATTCAAGCGTGTCATTGCATGCGTTTTACATTTTGTTGATCGAGATTACAACTATGTCTCCTTTACATCTTTGGCTTTGACGGCACCATTTTTCATTCTTTAGCGATTGATTCATTGAATGTCTTCTTAGTTTCTCCCCCGTATGTTCGTCTTGGCGGTGATTCTGCCACTATTGAGCCCTAGGGATCAGCTCCTCAGCAGAATACTCTGTCCCCTAGCAGCGTGTCCCCTTCATCCTCCTCCTCCTCCTCCTCCTCCTCCTCCTCCTCCTCCTCCTCCTCCTCCTCCACCTCCACCTCCTCCTCCACTCCACCTCCACCTCCTCCTCCTCCTCCTCCTCCTCCTCCTCCACCTCCTCCTCCTCCTCCTCCTCCTCCTCCTCCTCCTCCACCTCCTCTTGCCCCCAGAGACAGAGAGAAAGAAGGCTGACCTGTCGTCCATACTGATGAGCGGAATGTGAATCTCCATAGGGAGACGTTGAGCCTCTCTCTCTCTAGCCGACTGCTGATCCTACTTTTTCCGTCCTTCTCCCCTGACTCAACTCCTGGCAGCGGTGAGAGGATAGTAAAAGGGGATAAGGGGAGCCACAAAGGGGCGGTGGGGGGTAAAGGGGTGGGGGGGGGGGAGGGAGGAGATGGAGGGATGAGGAGGAGGAGGAGGAGGAGGAGGACGAGGTGGGGAAGGAGATTGGGGAGTCAATTTTTTTTATTGCGGATGAGATTCCGCACATTCTTGGCCCTCTGCAACGTACAGCAGCTACCTAATGATCTCCTGCAGAGGCCCAAATAGAACTTAATGAGTGTGTGTGTGTGTGTGTGTGTGTGTGTGTGTGTGTGTGTGTGTGTGTGTGTGTGTGTGTGTGTGTGTGTGTGTGTGTGTGTGTGTGTGTGTGTGTGTGTGTGTGTGTGTGTGTGCGTGCATGTATGAGAGAGAGAGAGAGAGAGAGAGAGAGAGAGAGAGAGAGAGAGAGAGAACTGAAACGCATACTATAATATATCATATAATAATATATAATTCAAAAGGACAAATGATGTGTGTGTATATGATGTGTGTGTGTGCGCACATGTGTGTGTGTGTCTGGTATGTGTGGTGTGTCTCAGGGGGTCTAATCGTCTTCAGATGTGTCTTGTTGAGATTGCGTTAACAATGACCGGTCTCCCGCTCGGCGAGGCTTATATACACAGTGCCTGGGTTCAATTTGTACATTTGGGATGTTAGGATTAAGTATAGTTAGATATAGGTACGCTTCTACTGCTCTCTATCTCCAGCACTCTATCTCTGGTCCACTCTTCCAAAATGTCCCTTTTTGGCGCTCTCTCTCTCTCTCACTGGCGTCTCTTTCTCTCTTTCCGTTAGCAGGGGAGTAATGAAGCACTCTATTTATTGTGACAGTGGTAATTGGTGTATTACCATCTATGCTAACACTGATAAAGACCAGCTGCATATTTTAAACATATCCTTAGTCGTATGTCTTAACTTTTATAGCCTATATAAGTCAAATCCTTTTTTTATTTGGATTTGGATGAACTGTATTGTTCTCCCATACATTTCAGCCAGGGCCGTGTTGTGCTCACGAGACAAAAGAACCTTGGCAGAAGGAAAACAAAACAGACCAGAAAGTGATACCCTTCCGCTAAACAAATGATCCACAAATGATGATGGTCTGTAGCTTCTGTGCGTGACATGTCACACACACACACACACACACACACACACACACACACACACACACACACACACACACACACACACACACACATACGTGCACGCACACACACACACACACACACACACACATACGTGCATGCACACACACACACACACACACACACACACACACACACACACGCACACACACACACACACACACACACACACACACACACACACACACACACACACACACACACACAAACACACACACACATACGTGCACGCACACACACACACACACACACACACAGTGGAACCAGATGCTGGTTTTGATACTGTTTTGTCTGTCACTTGTTTTGATTTGGCATGGCCACTGTTGGCTGATGCAGCAGAAAAGACGTCTCCTCCTCCACCACCACACCACCACCACATCATCACACCACCCCCGACTGCCTTCAGGGGAGCACAGCAGCCACGTGGGAGACAGATGTGGGGATGTGTTGGGGGGGAGGGGGGGGACACTCCAGGTAACCTGAGAGATGGAGGGAAGCCAGGGAGTCAAGGGACAGAGAGAGAGCGAGAGATATGATATAGGGAGTGAGAGAGATGGCATGGGGAGAGCAGGAGAAAGGGAGGGCAGGAGAGAGAGAGAGAGTGGCAGGGAGAGAGGGGAAGAAAGAGAGGGCAGGAGAAAGAGATAGAGAGAGAGAGAGAGATAAGGACAGAGAGAGAGAGAGGGGGGGGGAGAGGGGGTGAGAAGGGAGAGAGAGGGGGAGAAAGCGAGGGCAGGGGAGAGAGAGGGGCAGAGATAAAGAGAGAAGGAGGGGGAGAGAGATTGAAAATAGGGGAGATTTGGAGGGGGGAGATTGATAGTTAAGCTAGATAGATCAACATAGTCAAACATCTCAAATATACACTATATCTATATCCTTATGTTGGAGCGATTAGACAAAGAGTGGG
>CM051013.1:13827025-13829525 GCA_027704905.1 Muraenolepis orangiensis | reverse complement strand
ACCCCGGGGACTTCCAGTGTGAGGTGGTGGTCGCATGGACAGAGAAGCAGTCCCTTTCACTA
Source organism: Muraenolepis orangiensis (assembly GCA_027704905.1). Taxonomy (NCBI): domain Eukaryota; kingdom Metazoa; phylum Chordata; class Actinopteri; order Gadiformes; family Muraenolepididae; genus Muraenolepis; species Muraenolepis orangiensis. Next base: position 13,829,463 of record CM051013.1, on the reverse strand, counting down.
TAACTGACCACTGGGGAGAGAGAGAGAGAGAGAGAGAGAGAGAGAGAGAGAGAGAGAGAGAGAGAGAGAGAGAGCGAGAGAGAGAGAGAGAGAGAGAGAGAGAGAGAGAGAGAGAGAGGTCTGATGGTGGTAAGGTGGTGACAGCCCCACATGAGACCTAAGTAGCACCCGAACAAACAAAGCATCTGGCATTTTTGTTGGGTTTGTTTGTTTGTTCAACACATGGAAAAGTGTGTGAAGCGACGGTGGCCGTCGGCCCAAAGCGTTGAGCAACACAGATGTTCTGATGCTCCACCTCAATCTGGCTTCATGGATTCATTGGTGCGGCGATGACTCATGCAAACACGTCGACCCCTCAAAGCAGCAAACCCCCCAGAGCCAGAGCCAGAACCTCCCTGGAACGTTTCTGGAGTGCTGGCGTTGCATTCGGTAGACGAACGGCGGGATGACAGAGAACAGGGTTCAGAGGAGAACCTCTTCACTGTTCTGGAATCTGACGTTTTCGTACACACACATGTGTACACACGCCTGTTGTGCTACACACAACGCACACACACACAGACGAAGACACACACACACACACACACATATACACACACACATATCCACACACACACACACACACACACACACACACACACACACACACACACACACACACACACACACACACACACACACACACACACACACACACACACACACACACACACACACACACACACACACACACACACACATACACACACACACACATATATACACACACACACACACACACACACACACACAGCTGTAATCATCAGAACCCACCCACCGCACTTAACTAAACGATATAAAACAGATCCACTTGGGGCTTTCATCATAGGCCTGCATGGTTGGCGGCCACAGTCCTTTATTGTGGTGGTTCCTCGTATAACGATTACGCTTTTAGTGGTCTGGTATTAAGTTGTTTCTGTTGCTTTAATCATTCCCGTCTCCCTCCCCTCCTCTGTTTATCTTCTATAACATCTACAACTGGATGCAGGGTTGTTTTTTTTTGTATTGCTTTTCTGCTTCATGTTCAAATAGTTGCAGAAGCAACCCCGTGGATAATGTCTATAAGTGTCTCTGAAAGATTTTTTTCTCTCTCCTTGTTTTCTTGTCCCCTTCTTCCCTCCACATCTCTGTGGACCTTCTGACTCCTTTCCCTCACTGCTCATCTCCTCTCACTCCATTTCCCCTCAATTCAATCTGTCGTTCTCAATTCATCACCCTCTTCTCGCTCTCCCTTTTCCCATGCTCTCTCTCTCTCTCTCTCTCTATTCCACTGTCTCTTTCTCTCTCTCTCTCTCTCTCTCTCTCTCTCTCTCTCTCTCTCTCTCTCTCTCTCTCTCTCTCTCTCTCTCTCTCTCTCTCTCTCTCTCTCTCTCTCTCTCTCTCTCTCTCTCTCTCCTTCCACACTCCCCCCGTAGATCTGGTGTCCACCAACAGGTCGTCCATCTTCAGCGGTCACCAAGGTGACCTGGCGCTGACCGCCATCTTCCTGGACGAGTACCACGACCGCCTCTTCCTGGGTGGGAAGGACGTGCTCTACTCTCTCACGCTGGGGCCGGCCGCCACGGAGTCCAAAGAGGTGATACAAGTCACGGGGTTATAACCACACCACAGATGATTATTGAAACAGATTAACGTGGTGGCCATCTTGGTTCTAATACGGTTGTGTATGCGGGGAATTCCGCATTGGGTTCATCTAGCGCTTAGCCGCGGTGGAACCAAGATGGCCACTCGGCAATCTGTAGGATTTTGCGCCGAAACGACATTTGGAACGTTATCTCTCTACAATTAACAGGATGTTTGTGTTTGAGTTTGTGTTATTTTACAGTTTAGTCAGTCTAGGTTACTTTAACTTAAGTTACAGTTATTACAGTTATCATATATTCATATATATATTAGTCATAATGAGATTGCACTGTGTTTATCCTTGTGGAGAAAATGAGGAATTTCAAATGTATTCGTGTTGTTGAAGTGATAACCGACTTTATTCAATGAAAAGGGGATCTAATTATAAGCAGCAAATCACAGCATCAAATGTGTGGTTACGCTGCTAATGTTTGGCTTTATAATAATAATAAGTGATGATTTCTCCATTGAAACACGTATTTATATAACGGAAAAAAACAACAAACCCCACACACCACACACACACACACACACACACACACACACACACACACACACACACACACACACACACACACACACACACACACACACACACACACACCACACACACACACCACACGTCATACTGAATGCATGAGGTCCAAAATAGCCACAGTCCATCCTCACCCATGGTGCCTTTAGATTAGCAGCCATAAGGGTTCTGTAAGTAATGTTACAGCGTAGGCCTGTGATGGATGGCCCTCTGAGAGCGGTGAAAGCCCTCTTAGTTCTGC
>CM051013.1:13749909-13821025 GCA_027704905.1 Muraenolepis orangiensis | reverse complement strand
GCTGTGCAATACCGCATTTTCCCAGACGGTGGCGCCATTTCTCCATGTAAACGACCGAGAGGGCGAATTAAAGAAATAAAAATAAAAAACTCTACATAATATAAATATAAACCTCACTGTTACTCATTCTATTCTGTATTGTATATATGTATATTGACTGAACATTCCTTTACTTACTGCTTAATTTCTTTTTTTACTTACTTTATTTTTACTGTATGTAGCACAATCTCAGGGGCTCATACAGAAACAAGCATTTCATCATAAAGTATTCTGTATTTTGTTGTGACAAATAATAAACAAACTTGAAACTTATGGTGAAAGAACATTTATTATATGGTGCTTCAATTAGCAATTATGAACACAGTTATACCTAGTAATACCTAGTAATATAAACGTAAGAAAAAAATATGGTCTTATATTAGATCAAAAATAATACCTAAATATGGTCTTACATTCGATTGTGCAAAAGTAATTAGAACAAAATAGAAGATAATAAAATAGACCTGATACAAGTCCTGAGATAAAATGCAATACAATGTTAAGCTTACAAATTAAAAGGTACTGGGTCCTATGTACACTACACTACTATACGATATACAGTTTAATCTAAGTACCTATGCTATACTAACTATACAATAACTACACAACTATAACTATAACTATACAACTATTCTCTCCTCAGACAGCAAGACGCGAACTGACTCATTAACAAATGCTTCTTAATTAAACTAATTAAATAAAATACAAATGCTTAATACATTCGACCACAGCATATATTAGCAGACAAACACACGGAGGACCCTGTAGCTAGCATTGGGGAAGCACGTGTCCACGATAAACTTACAAAACCCCAATCCACACCGTTTACATACAAATGACAGCAAGACCAACATTTCTTATCCCCTTTACTTTACGTTTACATCGTCCACAATAAAAATAAATGTAAAACTATAACCGGGACAACAAAAACGAACCTCTCCTCAGACAGCAAGACCGAACTGAGAGCAGAGCAGTACAGGCTTTACAAATAAGGTTCAACTAGGCTACAATTGAGTGGCGCAAGCGTGACTGGTTTTCTTTGCTCACGCATTCACGCATGCGCCACTCAATTTGCTCACGCATGCGCCACTCAATTTGAGTGGCGCATGCGTGACTGGTTTCTTTGTTCGGGCGCAAGAATATGCGCTCCCACAGATCGTATTTAGGATCCTTGATAGGCTACATTTAATTGCTTGATCCATTTTCATTGGCCGCTTGCCGCAGTGACGCGGAGATCCTGGGCGCACCGGTCTTGCGCCCAGGTTTGGAGGTAGGTACCAGATTTCTATGAGAGTGACGTCAATGACAAACGAGGGGGAGAATAGCACGCACAAAACAATGATTTATATTTGCTATATTAACGTTATTGTGCATTTTAAACACAAACATACTTAAAATGAGTAATTATTATTCATTTTAAACATGTTTAGTTTATTTTTAGGGGTCAAAAAATCAAAAATCAAAAACACAATTATTATAATTTTTTTATTTTTTTTCCTCTCTCAACCAGGTGGGGCGGCGCCCCTGCGCCCCTATGGACGAGCCGCCACTGCTCCCAGCATGGTACTTTCCGTATTATGATAAGTTGACACATGGGAGGGACCATGTGTCAAAAGGAGGGAGGGAGAGTGCCCTACACCAATTTATTCAAAGGGCATCTCAAATTACTCACACATGTTTTGGGTAATAATGATTACCATAAAGAAGGTCAAAGTGTAATGAATAACTTTTTTTTATCACAAACTGATTGCGGCTCTCTGGGACGCTTTGCTACTCCCTAGGCCAGCTGGCAAAAGTGAAGCTCATATGAGAAATCAAGATGATGTGTCTCAAGGAAATGATAGAGCAGACAGAGCTGCAGAAGCAGCAGCATTAAGACAGGAAATGCATAGTACTATCGTGCACACTCCATCAAAAGAGATCCAACAAAAGGCTGATGAAAATGAGAAGAACCACTGGACAAAGGGTGGTTCTATCAAAAGGGAGGGGGTATGGGTTGGACCATTCCAAATCCTCCTCATCACTCATGCGGCAGTGAAGGTGGAGGGACGAGCCACGTGGGTTCACGAGTACCACTGCAAATGTTCACCATCACCAGTGGGAGACCACAGCCCAGAAAGAGAAGTAGTTGACCATACACTACATAGATGATGAATGTGGCTCTAACTATATGCATGATACACATACATATTGAACTCTGAGATCACACCCCACAAACGACCTACCAGACCAACGACGGAAGGAGAGAAACAAGGTCTGTGGCATCTGTTCCACAGGCTTCGTGGCCTTCGTGGCCTGCTAACCATTCTTATTGCAGGTCCTATTTTAGGGTGGGAGAGGCAGAATGCCTCCCTACAACAGACAACCTGACTAAGACACACCTTACGAGAGCACGTCGCCCTAACACACATGACATATATCATCCTGATCCTAGGCACACATACGCCGCCAATATGTGGTGGAGATATGCTAATAATACGAGATCAACTCGGAAACGGTAAATCTAATTGTTATGTCTGTTCCATAATGCCAACATCATCTCATGCACCCCCAATCATGTCTAGGAAGATGACTCACAGTGTGGCCGGGTGTCTAATAATGATGGGGACAGCTCCGGGACCGAGTAATGATTTTGCAAAGTTTGACCCGACATAATCACTAAATGACAGACTCCGATTGCACAAATATAACCGTACAGGTGGCCCCGCAGGAGGCGCATCCTATTTCCCTCGTGACGGGAACAATAGATCCAGAGATCTTTAACATGTGTGTCGTAGTAGTTGGGTCCTAAAAAAACAACACCGATGGCTTCAAACGAGTACGATACGAGCATGGCAGCACCGATACCCTCAGGCACCAGCATCTCACAGCCTCGTTTCCACCAACGCAAGCCTAGTTCTAGCTCTCGGATGGCGCTAGAGCCGGTTCACAGTTGGTTCAACTGGTGAGCCGTCTAAGAACCGGTTTGCGTTTCCACTTTTTCGCCGAGAGAGCCACGTCATGACGTCACTGTTAACGTCTCTGCTTTCCCAGCAACGCTAGGCGCCAACTTCCACAACAGTGGTGGACTACATGATGTATGTAGTCTCCTGGCTTTCAGGCTACAAACATGGCTGGTCCAACGCGTTGAGCTGCTTGTCTTTAGTGCTATGGACGCGATTGCGTTGAAGCCCTTAACGTAGTGGATGTAGTGGAGCTTGCTGGGCTAGCCCAGCTTCGATGTGGGGCCGATCAGGAACCAGTTTACCGGGCCAGAAAGTGGTTTCTTTGCGGTGGAAACGCAAACAACTGGTTCGAGATTAGGCCCAAGCTCCGAACCAGCCCTCAAAACAGCTTGGTGGAAACACAGTGCGTGGTAATGGCATTGGGCCTGCGAGGAACCAGAGTCATGGAGGGCCTGTGGTGGCAGTGTGGATCTAAGGTCTATCACAGCCTCCCAGGCAACTGGTCTGGTCTTTGCATGCCCATATCTATTACAGACCAGACATACATCGTTACGGCAACCTATGGCAGAGACAACTAACTATCGACTCCTCGTTTGTTAACAGCACACTAGCAAGCATGCAATCTAAAACAGAATGGTCTTAGACCAGCTGACATGTCAGTGTGAGTCAGTGTGAGTACTCATGGCAAATCCGCAGAAGAGGCTGCTAACAAGGTCACTGATGTGTTGGAGAATATTACATCCTGGCTTAACAATAATTGCAACCAAATATCTCAAAGACAGTGTGTATGTTCTTCTCCAAGGGCCACAGCATTGGTACAGAACAGGATGTTTTCTTTTCTGGAAGGAGACTACAGGTTGTCTCGGAGTACAAGTACCTAGGAGTACATATTGACACAAACCTCAATTTCAAAACCCATATCAAAAAGGTCTGCAATAAAGTAAAGTTCAATCTGTCAAATTACAGATACATTCGAAACGTCCTATCATCTGCAGCAGCTAAACTATACCTTCACTCAATGGTCCTCTCCCACATCAACTACTGTCTGATAAGCTGGTCTAATGCACACTCTACAGCTCTAAAACCACTGGAATCACTGTATAAACAAGCACTCAAAACACTAGACAAAAAACCATTCCGGTACATCATTGTCACATTGTTAAAAAATATAATCTGTTCAGCTGGGAAAATCTCATAGTTTACAAAAACATGTGCTTAGTTTATAAGATCAATCGTGGGTTGGCTCCTCCTCCTCTGGCTGGCTTCATCAGCCTAAAGTCCACCTCAACCAGGGTTACTAGAGGTGCGGCTAGGGGAGACTGCGCAATCCCATTTAGGAAAAGTGCATTCAGCCAGGCTGTCTTTTCATTCCACGCATCCCATCAATGGAATTCAATACCCCAACCAATAAGAGAGTCCTCATCCTACTACACATTCAAGCACAGTATTAAAAAGTGGCTCACTAATAATCAACAGTGTCAGCACTGATGTGTGGGTGATGGTGTTAGTGTGAGTGCGTATTGTGAATGTTTTATTTATTATCATGACTTGCTCTTATCTGTATTCAGTGATGTCATATATTGTAAATATGTACAATGGTATAACAATGTCGTGGTATTTTTATTATTGCTTTTAGGATGTCTATCTCCATCTGGCAAAGGGACTATCAGTGAAAACCCGCCTTTTGACTAATTTGAGTACTTTTACATGTTTTTAATATGTTGATTAATGTACACTGTCCCACCAATCGTGGACGTTAACTTGGCACATCTGAATGAATAGGGAACCTGAACCTTTCCCCTAATCTATGATCATTGAGGAGGGACGGTGGGGGGGACGGTGCCCCCTAAGGTCCCAAGTTGCAAAACCGTGATCATGGACGCGGGGTTAGAAGAGGCATTGCTATTCACCAAGATGAAGACCTCACCACTGTATCCTATACCGCTGAGTGAATGTGAGTGAATGTGATGAACATTATTTTGTAACTAATTGTAAAAACTGCTTTAAGTAATATCATGTTTTCTTGGTGCTCATGAAGATGTATTAGTAGACCTAACAAGGCGTAAAACTTTGGATGTTTTAAGTAACCTGACCAACTAAGGTGATATTTTACCTTTAGTGATGCCTGACTATGCAGATGTATTGAATTGTTATGAATAATTGAAATCATCAATTAAGTGTTTTCAAAAGGGAGGAAATGTAATGGAAAAATCATATGTTGTCCCTTCTTTCACTCTCTGTTTATTGACCTCAGTTGCCAGCATTGCATTGGACTTCCCTATCCTCACCTCATAGGATTCGGGCTCCCGACAAAGCTTTGTCTGTCTATTTGTCTGTCTGTTTGTCTGATTGTCTGTCCACCACTTGTCTACTTGTCTACTTGTATTTGTTCATTGTGTTCTATGATTTGCTTGATAAATTGTCAAACTAAAAGAGTTCATGTGTGACAGTTCTTATTGATTGATAATTCACCTGCTTATTCACATAGATTTCAACTACAACACACACACGCACGCACGCACGCGCACACAAACACACGCACGCACGCACGCACGCACGCACACACACACACACACACACACACACACAAACAGGGAATGACTGAATGGTGACAATCCTAGTCATATCTTTGAAAAAAAAGTAAAGTAAAATAGACCGCAAGTATTGAGTAAAAAAGACAACAAGACTAAATCCATTCACAATAATTGTATTTATTGCTGGCGTGAGAAATCTCTCCATTTTGCTATTAATTGACGTTCATCAATTCATTAAAGAAGTCATTCAAAAACATAAAACCAACTGTTTCATTTATTTGAAGTTAAATTGTCCTTCTGGGCCTCCCTTGAAATCCTCTGCAATCAAATTAATCATTACACCAAATGATGTTCAATTAAACACTATCACAGTGATCTATACAACCTTTGAGGTCAAGTCAAGTCAAGTCAAGTTTATTGTCACTTCACAGTTTACAGTTTAGTATAAAGCAGTGATGTGAAAATCTTGTGTGCAATACCCGACGACAGACAGCAGTTATAAAATAAGATAAGATAAAAATAGAATAAAGAATATAAAATAAAAATAAAAAATGCAATTTATAAAATGCAAAAATCAGCACAGAAAAGAGCAATATGTATATATAAATCAATGTAATAGAATATACATTGTTATATGTTATACGCCCTTGTTCAGCAGCCTGATGGCCTGACTGTGGAAGCTATCTCTAAGCCTATTTGTACGACACTTGATACTGCGGTATCGCCTGCCTGACGGTAATAGTGAGTACAGTTCGTGGCTGAGACGCTACCAGACGCTGTGAGGGACACAGCGAAGACACCAGGACTGGCTTTCATTAAGCAGTGCTGCTGGATGACTGTCCATACACTTGTATACTTATATACTTCTGCAGATAAAGAACAATATGAAGCTCAGGGCAGCAGCAATGCCATAATAAGTAAACAGCTGGACAATATCGGTGAACACGTTTTCCACTGTTTGGAATTTATAATTGCATACGTATCATAAGAGTAGTGCTGCTTCATATGTGTGTTTCAAATCACAACTTGAAATTTGTGCGCAACGCGCGTATTAAGCGGTGTTCTTAAAATAGATAAATTACCAAACGTGTCGGTTCCAGTTAATGTTACTATCCCTAGCCAAGGCAAGGTAGGTAATGATGAGATCACACTTTTCATGTGTACCAGCCATTCTCTATGATGCCAGTTTAAACCAGACTGAACTGGATTTAATAGTAGTATTAACCAATGGAGAAGCAAGGTCAGAGTCCAGCGACAGCCTCTCCTCAAATAAAGGTGAAAACGAAAGTTTAGACTAGAAGTGCTAAGGACTGTATGGTGGATGGTGCTGGTAAGAATCATTTTTAATATATGTTTCTGTAGCGTATGTTGGTCTTTGAGGTGTGTATTTGAGCAAAGGCTCTACAGTATAAATCTGTATGGTTTACATGTCCTGAACTGTGTCCGTGCCAGTTAACCTAATTAACTATAACAAATACAATAAATTCAACATTGAACATTAAAACATATTGTCAATGTTTTAAAGTAATTCGGGTAATTTTGGGTAAATGCCAACCCAGTAATAATCCCACGAAAAAGAAAGAAAGAAACACTAACCAAAAAATGTCCTTTTGTTTAACAGGAGGGTCAGTTGGACCTGCCCACCTGCAATGGAGGAAGACTTTAATCAACAAGATAAGGAGGGGATGACAACTTCTCCTAAGTATGTGCCTGAGTGTGTGTGTGTGTGTGTGTGTGTGTGTGTGTGTGTGTGTGTGTGTGTGTGTGTGTGGTGTGTGTGTGTGTGTGTGTGTGTGTGTGTGTGTGTGTGTGTGTGTGTGTGTGTGTGTATATATATATGCACTTGAATTCCATTTTTGAGGAGCACTTTAGCACTATAAAGCACTTTATCTCCCACTAGGCCATGATTCAGGAAGTTAATTAATACTTTTAGTTAAGTTAATTATTACTTTATATTAACAACCGCTTATCAACAATGTTTGTCATGAGACACTCCCTGACTAAGGTCAGAGCAGAGACACATCATTTGATGTTTTTGTAATGCGCCCCACCCCATACTGTATGTCTACAGAAGTTCTGTTTATTGAAATGAGAAGCAATAAAACCTTCTTCTTCTTCTTCTTCTTCTTCTTCTTCTTCTTCTTCTTCTTCTTCTTCTTCTTCTTCTTCTTCTTCTTCTTCTTCTTCTTCTTCTTCTTCTTCTTCTTCTTCTTCTTCTTCTTCTTCTTCTTCTTCTTCTACTACTACTATTTGTAATGGATATAGTTCGGCCGAAGGGGTCAAACATTTTCAAATGTGCAGTTTTGTGTTGAAAACGTCACAATTAGCACAGGATTAGAATTTTACACTTGCTTGTTTGTGATGTGCTCTTCTTCTCCTCCACCTGCAGGCTCCATATCAAGGAAGACACTCCTCCCACGCCTCTTTCCCCTGTCCATTCACCAAGTTCTATAGACGCTAGCCCATTTCCACAGAATGCAAGGTAAACGCTTACAGCACAGCGAATCATTGTCTTTACTAAAGAGATTGCTACATTATATATATATATATATATATATATATATATATATATATATATATATATATATATATATATGACTATAGACAGACAGTCTTTGCACACAGATCGTAACACAGTTCTGAAGACAAAACTAAATATGTCCTCAAGTATTGGAGTAAATGTTTATTAAAGCCTGAAGAGCATTTCGATGACTTAGCTTGGAGATTAGATCGTTTGGATTCAGCGATTAACGATTACTCACTGCCTTAATTTACAGGACCGAAAAACTGACGTGTGTAGTAGCAATATCCTTATGAGGTATTGCGTCTAGGACAGATTTGACTTCTTAATGTAAAGTAATCCACACAATAGTTGTCGAATACAAGAGTATTTAATGTATGCATACACCAGTCTCCTCTCTAGTAGAGTTAGCCCCGAACATGGAGTTACAGTCCTTTTATCACAGTTTTCCCGCTTTTACGCCTAGATTACATTCAAAAATTGGATTTGAATGCTCCCCATTCACTCCCACAGAATGAAATTCTAGAACACAATACTATAAGAATACTACACAACAAAATAAAAAATGAACATAAAAAGAACAATAAAGTGATTAATGGAAGCATTTTAAAATGCCATTAGTGCATAGGTGAGCAATTATTTCATTAGTGCATAAGTGCAGTAGTGCATTAGAAAGTTGACATTAGTGGAGCAATAAAGCATTTGAGACAACTCAAAGTGGGGGCACAAACAGTTCAGTTCCTCTGCTTATCCTTGCAGCTGCGACTCGCAGCTGCAAGCATCTCCCCCTTTCTGCCCACTCTGTCACGGATTAAGTTAGGACCCACATGCAGCACACGGGAAACCAAGGACAGTTTGTGATATTTATTGTCAATATCCACACAGACAGGGGCAGGCAGGGACGTAGTCGAGGTCGAGCGGTGATCAGGAACCGGGCAGGGAAGACGAACCAGGTGGGGACAGGCAGAGGCGTAGTCGGGGACAGGCGGTGGATCGGGAGACAGGCGAGGTGGGCAGGTCCGGGGCAGGCAGGGTCGGTAATGGTAATCAGTCCGGGTAAACGCTGGAGAGTCTGTGTCATCAGGAACTGTTGACAATCTGGCAAGTGTGAGTGTGCGGGGTAGGCTTAAATAGGAACGTTGATTATAATGTGCTGCATGTGGGTGAGAATAAATGAGAGTTGATGCTGCCCTCTGGTGGAGGCAGGGTGAATACCAATTATAACACACTTTAGCTGGTAAGTTAGTTAAGTCCCCAAGTTAGAGGCTCATTCAGGGTGCGAACTGGAGGGGAGCAGGGGGAGCTATAGCTCCCCTAGTGGTGACATGAGCTCCCCTGGGAACATGGTTTGTGAAATTTGGGGGGAGCTCTCTAAAATACTGATATGATGAGTACTATGTGCATCGTTGTGTTGTGTGTGTGGCGTCGCGTCTCTCCAGGCAGTGAGAGGGTTGTGTTGTGCTATAGCTGTATTATTAATATTAATATTGTTCATGATTGGTGCCGCTGGCTGCTCTTATCGCGTGTGTTCGGCTCTGTGTAGGCTACAGCCATAATAGGCTATAGCCCATGTGAAACAATGTAGCCTGTTTTTGAGTCATTTTAAGTTGATGTAATGAAACAGTCAAACGTTACATTGGTGGTTCGTGGATTATTTATAATCAAGTTGATTGAAGTTTGCGTAGCCCATACATGCTCGGGAAATATGTTGACATGAACATGATTCATCGGGACGTTTCATGTAAATGTAGACCTGTGGCACCACCCCGTGTGCAACAGATTTTATCTTTATAATAGGCCTATGTCTGTGCTGTTGCTGCACGGATCAGCATTTACCCCGGCTCCCCCGGAGACCGTGGTATAGTTCGCACACTGCTCTAATCAACAAGTTTTGTCCAATTCCGTACATAACTTTCTGAGTTATCAGGAGCAAAATCATAACCTCCTCCCATCTTCGATGGTGGAGGTAATAATAAGGCTAGAAAAACATAGCTTAATGTAAACCAGGGGTTTTCTAAGTGTGAGGCGCGCCTCCCCTGGGGGGCGCCAGAGGGTTTCAAGGGAGGCGCAGAGAAACACATTTCTCTAATTAATTAAACAATTGACAACAATTAAACATTTTTTGAATTAATTCATTTTTAATTGATGAATTGAAAGACCGTGGGTCAACCTCAATGTAACTGTCATAGACAACACAGTGCCTAAAGTGAAATAATCACCCAAAGACAGGGAGAATCTGCATACATGTCTCTAGAGGGTAGAATCTGTGTCACAGACACCGATGCCACACACCTTTAAAATGGCTTCTTTAGGGCTCCTCCCGATCACATGGACACAGGAAGATAAGGAAACCGGTTTATTGAAGAGTATTGTAGTTTGTAGATGAACACAGCAGATGGTACATGCTAGCGCTCCTCCTGAGTGTGTGGTGGTGGCTGGTTTAACCTGTGGTCCTTGATTACCAAGGACCCACAGGTGTGCAGCCTCACCCAGCAGCCTCAGACTCTTATCAGTCTGACTCAGAGCTGGGTGAGGCTGCTTCAACCAGTCACCAACCACACACACTCCACACCATACGATGGCTACTCAGCATCCCGCCTGGTAGTAAAATGGGGGCCCTTTTTTTTACTGCCTCAATCCACAGGGCCGAAGAAGTGACGTGTGATGTATGTACCAACCGCAGAGCAGTAAAGACTTGCCTCACCTGCAACGCCTCCTACTGTGAGGAGGATGTGCAGCAGCATTACAGAATCCCCGCCTTGCAGAGACACAACATGGTGGACGTGACAGCAGAGGTGGACACCCGTCGTTTAATAATACTATTACTTCTTGTTTGCTCTATTGTTTACTTGTTAGCTCAATTGCTGAAGTGCTCCGAATTGAGCACTGGTTCCACTCTTGGTGGCTTGGTAAGAGGGAAATGCACTTATGACTTCTGGTGATAGTATTTCTCTTGCCCACCTATGTTGAATACATACTTACTTATTGTAAGTTGCTTTGAACAAATGTGACTGCTGAATTACTGTAATGTAATGTAATGTAATGTACTACTTCTACAATAATAATAATAATAACAATAATAGAGAATTCCCTGAAACATAACAGGCTCCACAAGGGGATCAAAGGCACCCTGGACTAATCACAGGTGAATCGCATATATTTGATCAAAGTGGTTTCAGTAATATCAATAGAATGTGAGAACAGTGTTTTCATGTTTTCATTCCCGTAGCAGCCCTGCCACCACCCGGGGAAATGAGAATTGAACCATCAGCCACAGACAGCGTGATTGTCAGCTGGACTCCTCCAGAGGACCCTGACATACCGAGACGATTCAGAATTGTTTGGCAGTGTGAGAAAGAGACAAATACTCTGAGAGTCAGCGACGTGTGTCAGGTGGAAGTCAGTGAACTCAAACTGGGAAGAAAATATGACTTTGCCATTGCCACAGAGGGGGAAAATTACCAGAGTATGTGGGTCAGAACATCTCACGTAACAGGTATGTTAAAAAAAACACCTGGATATCTTAAACAATTGACATGCTTCATTGCCTTGTTGTTAGTTTGATTAAATATTTTTTTCTCGTTCAGTGATCCCACCACCCACCAACTTGGTAATTGACAACCTCAATTCAACCTCAATTACACTGCGATGGACAAAAGACCCCAAAATCCACCAAATCCCGCTGAGTTTCATCATTTCTTACGGAGTCTCGGGGGGAATGGCAAAGGCCATACTCACGAAAAGCTGCTCAAAGACCCTCTCTGATCTCCAACCAGACACTGAGTACGTTGTCAGTGTGTCCACCCTGATGCCGGGCGGGGAGCAGAGTAAACCTGAGTCTGTAACCATTAGCACATGTAAGAAATGATTTTCATTATATCTATAACTATTTTTATGATCATAAACCACTTAAAGCACATAATTCAGAAGATCAAAAATCTAGGGAGACAACTTATTGTACTTACCTGAGCACTAGTTCTGCTCTTGGTGGCTTGGTAAGAGGGAAATGCAGTTATGACTTCTGGGGACTCGTAGTTCTCTTGCCTACCTTTTGTTGAATGACCTTATTGTAAGTCGCTTTGGACAAAAGTCTGCTTAATGACTCTAATGTAAAAAAAATGTTAGATAAAAGATTGCAATAAATAATGCAGGGGTTAGGACTGTACCCTAAGAGTCGAACAATCATGGTTGTCTTATTTTACATTGTTATGTCATCTGGATACAAAAGGATACAGTGGAAGATACAGGAATTGCATCCTATATTAATCATGGGGAAAGAGAAAATAATTGTTAGGCTACGAAAACAAATGCTTCCTGAGTAGATGTACCTATTTCATGTTAGATCTAAGGAGAGACCTAAACATATTAAGATGCTGGAACATGGATCTTTAACAAAAAAGTATCTGGACAAGCTGTGCTTTTTGTTACTTACTCACAGTCTTGTTTTGTATGCAATTTTTTGCCATGATTGCATAAAACACAAAGCAACAAAACAACTCCAATAAATCAAGAACTGTTAATTGATCCATCGCACATCAATCTCATCAAAGGGGAACTGATGGGGTTTGAGAGTAAAATATAATGGCATCTCCCTTTTGTCAATTCACAGGTTCCTGTCTTTTAGGTTTGTTAGTCAGCATTGGGCTGAGTGCATACTATGAAGGCAAGTTGAAGTTAAGTGATGTCCTGGAGATCAACCATAGTTATACATCAGAGGAGCATCTCAACACAATGCAGTCACTTCCATGGATCTTCCTAAAAAAACTCTTGCTGGCAAATGTAGATGCAAGGAGTGTCCGTTGTGTGACTCCGTATGAAGAGACATATGACTTGGCCGAATGTGAAACAAAGGAATCTGAATGCAGCAATAACAACAGCATCAACCCACTGGATCTGATCACTGCACTGCTTCTCTGCTCTGACGACTCCCTGAGACAGGAAATGGTCAGAAAAATGGCCTTGTGTCAGTTTGCTGTTCCTCTCCTGTTGCCCAACTGTGAGACTAAACAAGTTACGTTGATGCTATGGACAATGCGAGAAGTAGTCAAGAAGTTCATACCTTTTACACCAACCACACAGTTGGTTGAGGAGAGTATTGTGGTTTCTGAGATCCCACTGGTTTCCCTGGTAAGCCTGGGAAAAGATAGCCTAAACAAGTATCAGATTTTGAACAGGATGCACAACAACACGTTTGTCCATCGTGACATGGACTGTGATGACGCCCCGAGAAAGATATCGGATGGTCTTGTGGAAATTTCCTGGTGCCTACCGTGTGGGAACAAGAACATAGACCTGTTTGATAAGCCTGTGGCCATGGCCAACCTTAGAGGAGACATTAGGTCCTTTAAAAAACAATTCTCCTTTCTCTGTGATGTGTCGGCTGCAGTCTTCATTTTCAGTGACGATTGTGACAGTAGCCAAAATTTCCTTAAAGACAAAAACGCCAAAGCACAGATTATTCTTGTTTCAAATGGAGACAGACAAGCATTCAGAAATTCAATTCGACGAAAACCAGGCAGCAGGCCATTTAAAGTCATTTTCAAGAAAAAGCAACACGATGCAGACTTTGTAAAACATATGCAGTCAGCAGTGACTTGTATATTGAATAGCAAACCAAATATTGTGACAATACAGAACATGGCAGAGGCTGCAGAACGCAATGGGATTCTCGTAGATGAGAAAAGTAGCAAGTGTCAAACAGCCCAGAGGATGGCAAATGAAATTACCAGCAAAATCACAGACACATCAGAATTCAAAAATGAACATTTGCCATTGCAAGGAATCAGGAAGCAACTGTGCCTCTTGGAAAAAGATTCTCTGGAAATAAAACTGCAAGCAAAGGAAGAAATAGTGAAAGAACGACTACAAGGATTCAAAATGGCACACGTTATGGGAAGCTTCATCCATGCAATATTAGACCCACGCATAGACTGCCCCACTTTTCTGCAGTGGATGAAGATAAACCTTGATAGGCTGTCACGGCAGAACTTGTCTGGATTAAAAGAGGAGTACAAAGAGCTTTGCCAGAGCACACCAGAGAGGAAAGACCTGATCTCAGATTTAGATAAAAAAATGTCAGATTGCTCGCTGGGGCTGGAACACCTGTTCCGTGAATTGGGGCAGTTGTACGAATGGTCGGAATACTGTTCCCTTGAAAACAGTCCTCAGAAGAAACAGATAGAGCAACTTCCTCTGTTCTATGCTCAGATGCTGTTGGAGGGCCTACCAATTGAACTCGTAAATGGAGACACGTCCGATGTCCCACTGAAGTGGATAAAGAGCGTGCTCACCTGTCTCCACCGTCAAGTCAAAATGAACAGCAAAATCAAGGTAGTCACAGTGTTAGGAGTTCAAGGCACGGGCAAATCCACACTGCTGAACACCCTGTTTGGTGTCCAGTTTGCTGTCAGCACTGGAAGATGCACCCGAGGAGCTTTCATGCAACTAATCAGGGTAAACCAACAGATAAGAAAGGAGCTGCAATGTGACTTTGTCATGATCATCGACACAGAGGGACTAAAGGCCCCTGAACTCGCTCAAGAAAAAGACAGTCAAGAGCATGACCACAAGCTGGCAACATTGGTTGTTGGACTCAGTGATATCACCATAATCAACATGACCATGGAGGCATTTGCAGAGATAAGAGGCATACTACAGATGGTGGTCTATAATCTCCTTGGGATAAAAGAAAAGATGGCAAAACCAAAGTGCCATTTTGTGCATCAAAATGCTGTAAACATGTCTCTAGATGCCAATGTTAGAGAAAAGAATAAGTTGTTGGAACAGCTAGATGAAATGACTCTGGAAGCTGCCAAAATGGCAAACAGTCACCACATTACCAGGTTCACAGACGTGATGGATTATGATCCAGACAAAGGTAGCAGTTATATTCCAGGGCTCTGGCATGGGATCCCCCCAATGGCTCCAGTCAGTGTTGGATACAGTGGGGCCGTCTATGACCTACGAAAAAGACTGATTAAAGATCTTCAAATGTGCCAGCAAAGGGGTGATTTACGTGACTTCCTGGTACTGACAGAGAGTTTTAAAACATCTTTAAAACATCAGAAATCATCAAGTGTCTGGAATCGTGTTCATACTGCCTTTAAAGGTTGGGAGATAATGTTCAAAAAAAAAAATTGATTCCTGGATGGAAAAGACAGAAGTGCAGTTGCACGATTCTGACAAGATTTGTGGGGAATCTGAAATTCTGAGAGAAGCTAAAAAGGTTCTTGCATCGGCAGAAAAGGAAGTTTTGGTTAGCCTTGAACATTGCATTGAAAACCTAGATTGCCATACCAGTACTGCTGAGGGCATTAAAGAAGAGTTTGTCACTAAGACCAAGACACTACATCAAGTCAGAACAAACCAAGTGAAAGACAGGCTGCAGCAAGCAACCAAAAGACATGTTATGCACAGAGATGACATTAAAAGTCCACAAGCATACATGCTTGAAAAGAAGGTCTTGGATTTTCTACATCACTGCAGGACCACACCAAAAACCTTTTCCAATGAGAGCCTTAAACAGGAATTTGAAAAAATGTGGAAGAACGCTGCATCTGAATTTGAGATAAATAGAGAAGAAGTTGTGAAAAAAGATGTTTACCAGGAGGTGGCTGCCATGTTGACGGAAAATGTATTTAGTCGGCATAACACTCACTGCATGACTGATGGAGACACCTTGCAACAATGTGGAAGGGAGAATTTTGTTTTGGAATCTGTTGGTTTGCAGAAAAAGGCCGGTGATCTGGTCAAACATTTTGATCGTCACTATCAGCAGAAAAAACTGAAGAGTTTTTGTTCCAATGTCATAAATCAGTGTAAATTCTTCATTTCCCAGACGCTTGAAGAGGAAGGGGACTACTCTGACACAATTATTCAAGACCTGCTTAAAATCATTGATCGTTTCATGCCACACCGCAAGGTCAACGAGGAAACTGAAATCAATCTCAAAAAACACATTTGTGGCATTGCCGCTATAGAGTTCCAGAAGATGCACAACAACTTCATTGAAAAATGTGACACACAAGCAATGCTTAAGGTGCGGAAGGAATGCTACTTTGATGACTTTTTGGAAAGGTTCCATGATAAAAATCAGTGCCAGAAAAAAGCATTGCAGTTGATCAACCCTTTAGCCTTCAGTCAGCCTCCAGTCAAGCAAGCAATTGAACTGAGCTGACAGACTACTGGAGGTATGTGATGGTCAAATTGAATGAAAAAACAGCCAATGAATTTGGGATGCTTCCAGCCGAACTCCCCCACAGCTGGAGGAGTATTTCCCTCACTGATGCATTGAATAGCTTGAACAGATGGAAGAAGTAAGAGAAATTAGGTTTTTTATCATGAAGCGGTGAAAAAATTATTTGGTGCGTTTGAGTGGTCTGTGCCACTGTTATCACCTGTTGTCTTTAGGTTTTACATTTTAAAAGGTTAGATTTGTTATTGCTAAACATGAGCTCAAATGGATTAATATGTCTGCTGATAGTAAAGTCGGCTCTTTCATTTCAATAGATATTAATGTCTTGTTTTATTCCCCTGATGCATAATTGTTATTGAGATGAGATATTCATGGGTAAGATTTAATACCAGTTGGTTAAAAAAACATATTTGAGAATGTTGAAAAACTGCGTTGCTTTAAACTGAATTACATAATTACTACATTTAAATGTATTGGAATGTGCTATGTGCTGAATTTGTATTTTATTTTTACATTATATATATTCATGAAGAAGAATATTATAAGAATACGAATAGGAATATTGTTTATTACCATTAAGATACATTTGTTTACTTGTTTTTAAACTTGTCTGTACTTATTCATAAAGCTCATCTAGAGTTCACCAAAAAGTACCAAAATTAAAATATTTGTGAAATTATCATTTTTTTGCATGTACATTTTTTTTAAAGAAATTAGTTTTATGTTTACATGTTGTATTATTATCAGTTGTGTCGCTGTTGTCGTTTGGTTAGAGCAATCTCATGAAATTCTTACAGAGAAATAAAAAATATATATGTATATAAATATTAGGTTATACTAAATGGGGTGGCTGGTTCTAGTGGGACACTAGACATGTACCGCAGCTGACAGCATCTGACGACAGCTAATCAAACGCACGTACACTGCAATTTAAGACCCTGCATCTCACGCACTCTCTGCGAGTAGGTGTACTGGGCTGGATTCTTCTGCGTAAATGTAACAGATACATCTGTAAAATGATAGCGTGTACAGCAGTAAGGGAGGACGATCCTACCTTAGTCGAGCCAGAGGCTCTGTGAACCAATCAGCAGAGCTCACTGCGCTGGTGAATACCCAATCAGAGTTTTGGGGGGAGGGTTATCATCATACGTGGTTCGATCTTGTCATTCATTAATTCTGCGTTCCAGAGTCTGGAACGCAGAATTAATGAATGACAAGATCGATCCACGTATGATGTCCAACTTGTCCAACTTGTAATTCATATAAAGAACAGTGTATATTATACACTGTTCTTTATATGAATTACAAGTTGGCATGAAGGCCGATTTCGTGTCTCCAAACGTATTCAGGTAAAGCGGCTTATATGTTATGTTTTAACACTTGAACGTGAAACAAGATCGCCTACCCACAATGCTTGGCGAAACCGAAGGATTCCTTTCTACATTACATTTAAACTAAAACGTTAGGTTGAATACAATCTTTTTCAACGCAGTCTGTAGCTGGAACACTGGTGCCTCTGATTACTAATGCAAAAGTCCAACTGTACTATCAATATAAAAACGTTACTGAAGGTGTTAGGCTGGATCATCGGGTCACATTTGAAGACGGACCAAAGTCAGCACTCAGGTTTCTCTTCAGAGCGCATAAATCTTTCGCCTTTTACTAAAGATTTCCGTGGAGAGGAACAATACGAGTATCAACTAATTTTTGTTGCTCCGCCGAAAGGTGGGCCTTTCTCTTCTTGTCAAAGTGATAACATTTGCCCTTGGACGACCATTGCAGTGATGGGGACGAGACCATCTGCATCGAGTCAAGACCTTAAAGGGTGAGTCCGAGTCAAGACCAAGTCTCTGTGATTTTGGGCTGGTCTAGACCGAGGTCTTAAATTGAAGTCCATCTAGACCATGTATTTACTGTGTCTTATTACCGTCACCTGATCCCATCATATTTAAGATCTCCAGCTTCCTTACAGGGAGTTCAAATGAATAAATTCCTATCGACTCTTGTAGGCTGTCAATTTACACAGAGTTCCACGTACACAACCTTTTTGTCATTTTCATGTTTCATGTTATATTTAATGCCACATCCGCACAACAAACAGTTAAAGCACCATCAAGTCCAAATGAAACATTATGTTCAATTTCATATTTTTTCCACACAATTTGTAGTGTGAACACCAGTGCTTCTGATTACTAATGCAAAAGTCCAACTTTACTATCAATATAAAAACGTTACTGAAGGTGTGAGGTTGGATAATGGGGTCACATTTGAAGCCTTACCATGATCAGCACTCAGGTTTCTCTTCAGATCGTATAAATCTTTCGCCTTTTACTAAAGATTTCCGTGGAGAGGAACAATATGAGTATCAACTAATTTTTGACGCTCCGCCGAAAGGTGGGGCTTTCTTTACTTGTCAAATCAATGAAGAATGTCTACTGCGCATTGGTCCAGCAGTATAATGAGGTGGGTCACTTATGTTCTGAATCATGATGGCATATACTTCTGTCTCATCAGTCCTATACCGTTGGAGTAGCACCTGGCGTTCATGTTATTAGAAACAAGTAGTGAGAACAGTATCAAGACCAATATGTACAAAACGTTTTGCAATTGTATATACACTGTTCTTTATATGAATTACAAGTTGGCATGAAGGCCGATTTCGTGTCTCCAAACGTATTCAGGTAAAGCGGCTTATATGTTATGTTTTAACACTTGAACGTGAAACAAGATCGCCTACCCACAATGCTTGGCGAAACCGAAGGATTCCTTTCTACATTACATTTAAACTAAAACGTTAGGTTGAATACAATCTTTTTCAACGCAGTCTGTAGCTGGAACACTGGTGCCTCTGATTACTAATGCAAAAGTCCAACTGTACTATCAATATAAAAACGTTACTGAAGGTGTTAGGCTGGATCATCGGGTCACATTTGAAGACGGACCAAAGTCAGCACTCAGGTTTCTCTTCAGAGCGCATAAATCTTTCGCCTTTTACTAAAGATTTCCGTGGAGAGGAACAATACGAGTATCAACTAATTTTTGTTGCTCCGCCGAAAGGTGGGCCTTTCTCTTCTTGTCAAAGTGATAACATTTGCCCTTGGACGACCATTGCAGTGATGGGGACGAGACCATCTGCATCGAGTCAAGACCTTAAAGCAGGGATATTCAACTGGCGGCCCGCGGGCCAAATCCGGCCCGCGGGGAGCTTTCTCGTGGCCCCTGGAACACAATCCATATTGTGTAAATGTAAAAAAAAAATAAAAAAAAATATTATTTTTTTATTTTTTAAATCATTTAAATAAATGTCAATATATGTTCGCGATTTTGTTATCCGAATTAAATGTGTCCAAATTATTTCTCCCTCAATAGTTCTTAAAAGGCAATCTTGCATTGGACTGATCAGCGTGTAATTATCGTGACATCGTGTCAATCTCGTTACTCTCATTACTGATCCAAAATGAGCTGATGATGATTTTGTATTTATTTTACCATCACACGCCAATCCTAGACCTTTATGTTTAATATGTCAAATAACTGTTTCAGTCTGCAAGGTTGCTAATGTGAGGCGCCACTATGAGACCAAGCATGCTGCTAACTTCAATGCTGCTTACCCGCCTGGTAGCACAGCTAGACGTGGTAAAATAGAAATACTTAAATCTTCTTACACTGCATCAACCACTATTCTTACAACTGCTTATACAGCCCAGGAAAAGGCCACTGCTGCTTCTCTACGAGTGATCGCTTTAGCCAAAAAGAGAAAGACATTCACTGACGCTGAAGTTGTGTAGGAGGAGTGTACTCTGACACATTGGGAAGTCGAAGAGTAGAGGTACTGTTTGAGGACTGTTTTTCAGCATTAATTGCCGATCTCAAATCTACAGAGTACATCGCTGTCGATGAATCGACTGATGCAACAGATACGGCACAGCTCTCGCTGTTTGTGAGGTACTTCGATGGTGACGTTTTTAAAGAGGAGTTGTTATGCCTTTTACCACTGATAACCAGCACTACAGGTGAAGTGATTTTCGCTGCAGTTTGGAGTTTTTTTGAAGAGAAGGGTTTGGATCTAGGTAAGATCAACCTTCTCGTTACCGATGGCTGCCCGTCCATGATTGGGAAAGAAAGGGGCTTTGCATCTCTGTTACGTACAGTGTTCTGTATGACTTTTATGTATGTATGTTGTACATGTGTTGTGTTGTGTTCTGTTGTGTGGTAGTGGTTTGTTTTGCTGTTTTGTCTCCCCCTCCTGTTTCCATTCTCCCACTTCACAGATGTGCACACCTGGGTTCAATCATCCAATCATTCATCCACACCTGATCCAGATCTCCAATCAGCCAGTCCCCTTTATATAGTCCCTTGTTTGTTTCCTGTGAGGAGAGAGGGTTGGTGTTGTGTAGAGTTGCTGGTATGTTGCGTTGTGAGCAGTGGCAGAGCTCTACTTAAGATTGTTGGTATTTGGCTAGTTTTGTCTGTTTGTTGACCTTTTTTTCAACCTTAATAATATTACACCTTTGTTATATTATTTAGTTGTTAACAGCCTACTTTGGTTCTTTTGTCACCTGTTAATTATTTTGTTGAGTACACAGGGGCTTCGAGGACAGGTAAGATACCCTGGGGTCTACATACTACACCCACGTAGGTTTACCTTTTTGTTAGAAACCCTAGGTAAGAGTGAGCACCACCCGCTGTACTTTTGGGTGCTTGACACCTGTAAAAGGGGGGTGGGGTTATGTTCTTTTCATTTCTTTGGTGCCACTGTAGTCCTCGTTGTTCCCTGTGTTACTGTTGGGTAATAAATACTTTCTTTAATTGTATACCCGTTTCCTGGTTTTGTGTGACTACACCCTCACCTACCCAAACCTGTTGCCTTATGTTGCGCCTTCCCACTCCGAGCCATCAGGGGGCGTAACAATCTCGCTTATGTGCAGAGCATCCCACAGTGAACACACTGCATTGCATCATACATCAATCAGTTCTGTGTGCGAAATTGTCAGGGGAGTTGAAAGAAGCAATGGAGACTGTCATAAAAATTGTGAATCATATTCGCTCGACGTCAGGTCTGCAGCACCGACTACTACTACTACTACTACAATAATAATAATAACAATAACAATAATCATTATTATTATTGCATGGTTGGTTGTACAATAACAATGGCATTTGTTCATTTTCGTTGTCACAGTCTTGTGGCCCTCGCCTTCAAGACATTTTACAATTGTGGCCCCCTTCCTAATCTAGTTGAATACCCCTGCCTTAAAGGGTGAGTCCGAGTCAAGACCAAGTCTCTGTGATTTTGGGCTGGTCTAGACCGAGGCCTTAAATTGAAGTCCATCTAGACCATGTATTTACTGTGTCTTATTACCGTCACCTGATCCCATCATATTTAAGATCTCCAGCTTCCTTACAGGGAGTTCAAATGAATAAATTCCTATCGACTCTTGTAGGCTGTCAATTTACACAGAGTTCCACGTACACAACCTTTTTGTCATTTTCATGTTTCATGTTATATTTAATGCCACATCCGCACAACAAACAGTTAAAGCACCATCAAGTCCAAATGAAACATTATGTTCAATTTCATATTTTTTCCACACAATTTGTAGTGTGAACACCAGTGCTTCTGATTACTAATGCAAAAGTCCAACTTTACTATCAATATAAAAACGTTACTGAAGGTGTGAGGTTGGATAATGGGGTCACATTTGAAGCCTTACCATGATCAGCACTCAGGTTTCTCTTCAGATCGTATAAATCTTTCGCCTTTTACTAAAGATTTCCGTGGAGAGGAACAATATGAGTATCAACTAATTTTTGACGCTCCGCCGAAAGGTGGGGCTTTCTTTACTTGTCAAATCAATGAAGAATGTCTACTGCGCATTGGTCCAGCAGTATAATGAGGTGGGTCACTTATATTCTGAATCATGATGGCATATACTTCTGTCTCATCAGTCCTATACCGTTGGAGTAGCACCTGGCGTTCATGTTATTAGAAACAAGTAGTGAGAACAGTATCAAGACCAATATGTACAAAACGTTTTGCAATTGTATATACACTGTTCTTTATATGAATTACAAGTTGGCATGAAGGCCGATTTCGTGTCTCCAAACGTATTCAGGTAAAGCGGCTTATATGTTATGTTTTAACACTTGAACGTGAAACAAGATCGCCTACCCACAATGCTTGGCGAAACCGAAGGATTCCTTTCTACATTACATTTAAACTAAAACGTTAGGTTGAATACAATCTTTTTCAACGCAGTCTGTAGCTGGAACACTGGTGCCTCTGATTACTAATGCAAAAGTCCAACTGTACTATCAATATAAAAACGTTACTGAAGGTGTTAGGCTGGATCATCGGGTCACATTTGAAGACGGACCAAAGTCAGCACTCAGGTTTCTCTTCAGAGCGCATAAATCTTTCGCCTTTTACTAAAGATTTCCGTGGAGAGGAACAATACGAGTATCAACTAATTTTTGTTGCTCCGCCGAAAGGTGGGCCTTTCTCTTCTTGTCAAAGTGATAACATTTGCCCTTGGACGACCATTGCAGTGATGGGGACGGGACCATCTGCATCGAGTCAAGACCTTAAAGGGTGAGTCCGAGTCAAGACCAAGTCTCTGTGATTTTGGGCTGGTCTAGACCGAGGTCTTAAATTGAAGTCCATCTAGACCATGTATTTACTGTGTCTTATTACCGTCACCTGATCCCATCATATTTAAGATCTCCAGCTTCCTTACAGGGAGTTCAAATGAATAAATTCCTATCGACTCTTGTAGGCTGTCAATTTACACAGAGTTCCACGTACACAACCTTTTTGTCATTTTCATGTTTCATGTTATATTTAATGCCACATCCGCACAACAAACAGTTAAAGCACCATCAAGTCCAAATGAAACATTATGTTCAATTTCATATTTTTTCCACACAATTTGTAGTGTGAACACCAGTGCTTCTGATTACTAATGCAAAAGTCCAACTTTACTATCAATATAAAAACGTTACTGAAGGTGTGAGGTTGGATAATGGGGTCACATTTGAAGCCTTACCATGATCAGCACTCAGGTTTCTCTTCAGATCGTATAAATCTTTCGCCTTTTACTAAAGATTTCCGTGGAGAGGAACAATATGAGTATCAACTAATTTTTGACGCTCCGCCGAAAGGTGGGGCTTTCTTTACTTGTCAAATCAATGAAGAATGTCTACTGCGCATTGGTCCAGCAGTATAATGAGGTCGGTCACTTATATTCTGAATCATGATGGCATATACTTCTGTCTCATCAGTCCTATACCGTTGGAGTAGCACCTGGTGTTCATGTTATTAGAAACAAGTAGTGAGAACAGTATCAAGACCAATATGTACAAAACGTTTTGCAATTGTATATACACTGTTCTTTATATGAATTACAAGTTGGCATGAAGGCCGATTTCGTGTCTCCAAACGTATTCAGGTAAAGCGGCTTATATGTTATGTTTTAACACTTGAACGTGAAACAAGATCGCCTACCCACAATGCTTGGCGAAACCGAAGGATTCCTTTCTACATTACATTTAAACTAAAACGTTAGGTTGAATACAATCTTTTTCAACGCAGTCTGTAGCTGGAACACTGGTGCCTCTGATTACTAATGCAAAAGTCCAACTGTACTATCAATATAAAAACGTTACTGAAGGTGTTAGGCTGGATCATCGGGTCACATTTGAAGACGGACCAAAGTCAGCACTCAGGTTTCTCTTCAGAGCGCATAAATCTTTCGCCTTTTACTAAAGATTTCCGTGGAGAGGATCAATACGAGTATCAACTAATTTTTGTTGCTCCGCCGAAAGGTGGGCCTTTCTCTTCTTGTCAAAGTGATAACATTTGCCCTTGGACGACCATTGCAGTGATGGGGACGGGACCATCTGCATCGAGTCAAGACCTTAAAGGGTGAGTCCGAGTCAAGACCAAGTCTCTGTGATTTTGGGCTGGTCTAGACCGAGGTCTTAAATTGAAGTCCATCTAGACCATGTATTTACTGTGTCTTATTACCGTCACCTGATCCCATCATATTTAAGATCTCCAGCTTCCTTACAGGGAGTTCAAATGAATAAATTCCTATCGACTCTTGTAGGCTGTCAATTTACACAGAGTTCCACGTACACAACCTTTTTGTCATTTTCATGTTTCATGTTATATTTAATGCCACATCCGCACAACAAACAGTTAAAGCACCATCAAGTCCAAATGAAACATTATGTTCAATTTCATATTTTTTCCACACAATTTGTAGTGTGAACACCAGTGCTTCTGATTACTAATGCAAAAGTCCAACTTTACTATCAATATAAAAACGTTACTGAAGGTGTGAGGTTGGATAATGGGGTCACATTTGAAGCCTTACCATGATCAGCACTCAGGTTTCTCTTCAGATCGTATAAATCTTTCGCCTTTTACTAAAGATTTCCATGGAGAGGAACAATATGAGTATCAACTAATTTTTGACGCTCCGCCGAAAGGTGGGCCTTTCTTTACTTGTCAAATCAATGAAGAATGTCTACTGCGCATTGGTCCAGCAGTATAATGAGGTGGGTCACTTATATTCTGAATCATGATGGCATATACTTCTGTCTCATCAGTCCTATACCGTTGGAGTAGCACCTGGCGTTCATGTTATTAGAAACAAGTAGTGAGAACAGTATCAAGACCAATATGTACAAAACGTTTTGCAATTGTATATACACTGTTCTTTATATGAATTACAAGTTGGCATGAAGGCCGATTTCGTGTCTCCAAACGTATTCAGGTAAAGCGGCTTATATGTTATGTTTTAACACTTGAACGTGAAACAAGATCGCCTACCCACAATGCTTGGCGAAACCGAAGGATTCCTTTCTACATTACATTTAAACTAAAACGTTAGGTTGAATACAATCTTTTTCAACGCAGTCTGTAGCTGGAACACTGGTGCCTCTGATTACTAATGCAAAAGTCCAACTGTACTATCAATATAAAAACGTTACTGAAGGTGTTAGGCTGGATCATCGGGTCACATTTGAAGACGGACCAAAGTCAGCACTCAGGTTTCTCTTCAGAGCGCATAAATCTTTCGCCTTTTACTAAAGATTTCCGTGGAGAGGAACAATACGAGTATCAACTAATTTTTGTTGCTCCGCCGAAAGGTGGGCCTTTCTCTTCTTGTCAAAGTGATAACATTTGCCCTTGGACGACCATTGCAGTGATGGGGACGGGACCATCTGCATCGAGTCAACACCTTAAAGGGTGAGTCCGAGTCAAGACCAAGTCTCTGTGATTTTGGGCTGGTCTAGACCGAGGTCTTAAATTGAAGTCCATCTAGACCATGTATTTACTGTGTCTTATTACCGTCACCTGATCCCATCATATTTAAGATCTCCAGCTTCCTTACAGGGAGTTCAAATGAATAAATTCCTATCGACTCTTGTAGGCTGTCAATTTACGCGGAGTTCCACGTACACAACCTTTTTGTCATTTTCATGTTTCATGTTATATTTAATGCCACATCCGCACAACAAACAGTTAAAGCACCATCAAGTCCAAATGAAACATTATGTTCAATTTCATATTTTTTCCACACAATTTGTAGTGTGAACACCAGTGCTTCTGATTACTAATGCAAAAGTCCAACTTTACTATCAATATAAAAACGTTACTGAAGGTGTGAGGTTGGATAATGGGGTCACATTTGAAGCCTTACCATGATCAGCACTCAGGTTTCTCTTCAGATCGTATAAATCTTTCGCCTTTTACTAAAGATTTCCGTGGAGAGGAACAATATGAGTATCAACTAATTTTTGACGCTCCGCCGAAAGGTGGGGCTTTCTTTACTTGTCAAATCAATGAAGAATGTCTACTGCGCATTGGTCCAGCAGTATAATGAGGTGGGTCACTTATATTCTGAATCATGATGGCATATACTTCTGTCTCATCAGTCCTATACCGTTGGAGTAGCACCTGGCGTTCATGTTATTAGAAACAAGTAGTGAGAACAGTATCAAGACCAATATGTACAAAACGTTTTGCAATTGTATATACACTGTTCTTTATATGAATTACAAGTTGGCATGAAGGCCGATTTCGTGTCTCCAAACGTATTCAGGTAAAGCGGCTTATATGTTATGTTTTAACACTTGAACGTGAAACAAGATCGCCTACCCACAATGCTTGGCGAAACCGAAGGATTCCTTTCTACATTACATTTAAACTAAAACGTTAGGTTGAATACAATCTTTTTCAACGCAGTCTGTAGCTGGAACACTGGTGCCTCTGATTACTAATGCAAAAGTCCAACTGTACTATCAATATAAAAACGTTACTGAAGGTGTTAGGCTGGATCATCGGGTCACATTTGAAGACGGACCAAAGTCAGCACTCAGGTTTCTCTTCAGAGCGCATAAATCTTTCGCCTTTTACTAAAGATTTCCGTGGAGAGGAACAATACGAGTATCAACTAATTTTTGTTGCTCCGCCGAAAGGTGGGCCTTTCTCTTCTTGTCAAAGTGATAACATTTGCCCTTGGACGACCATTGCAGTGATGGGGACGAGACCATCTGCATCGAGTCAAGACCTTAAAGGGTGAGTCCGAGTCAAGACCAAGTCTCTGTGATTTTGGGCTGGTCTAGACCGAGGTCTTAAATTGAAGTCCATCTAGACCATGTATTTACTGTGTCTTATTACCGTCACCTGATCCCATCATATTTAAGATCTCCAGCTTCCTTACAGGGAGTTCAAATGAATAAATTCCTATCGACTCTTGTAGGCTGTCAATTTACACAGAGTTCCACGTACACAACCTTTTTGTCATTTTCATGTTTCATGTTATATTTAATGCCACATCCGCACAACAAACAGTTAAAGCACCATCAAGTCCAAATGAAACATTATGTTCAATTTCATATTTTTTCCACACAATTTGTAGTGTGAACACCAGTGCTTCTGATTACTAATGCAAAAGTCCAACTTTACTATCAATATAAAAACGTTACTGAAGGTGTGAGGTTGGATAATGGGGTCACATTTGAAGCCTTACCATGATCAGCACTCAGGTTTCTCTTCAGATCGTATAAATCTTTCGCCTTTTACTAAAGATTTCCGTGGAGAGGAACAATATGAGTATCAACTAATTTTTGACGCTCCGCCGAAAGGTGGGCCTTTCTTTACTTGTCAAATCAATGAAGAATGTCTACTGCGCATTGGTCCAGCAGTATAATGAGGTGGGTCACTTATATTCTGAATCATGATGGCATATACTTCTGTCTCATCAGTCCTATACCGTTGGAGTAGCACCTGGCGTTCATGTTATTAGAAACAAGTAGTGAGAACAGTATCAAGACCAATATGTACAAAACGTTTTGCAATTGTATATACACTGTTCTTTATATGAATTACAAGTTGGCATGAAGGCCGATTTCGTGTCTCCAAACGTATTCAGGTAAAGCGGCTTATATGTTATGTTTTAACACTTGAACGTGAAACAAGATCGCCTACCCACAATGCTTGGCGAAACCGAAGGATTCCTTTCTACATTACATTTAAACTAAAACGTTAGGTTGAATACAATCTTTTTCAACGCAGTCTGTAGCTGGAACACTGGTGCCTCTGATTACTAATGCAAAAGTCCAACTGTACTATCAATATAAAAACGTTACTGAAGGTGTTAGGCTGGATCATCGGGTCACATTTGAAGACGGACCAAAGTCAGCACTCAGGTTTCTCTTCAGAGCGCATAAATCTTTCGCCTTTTACTAAAGATTTCCGTGGAGAGGAACAATACGAGTATCAACTAATTTTTGTTGCTCCGCCGAAAGGTGGGCCTTTCTCTTCTTGTCAAAGTGATAACATTTGCCCTTGGACGACCATTGCAGTGATGGGGACGGGACCATCTGCATCGAGTCAAGACCTTAAAGGGTGAGTCCGAGTCAAGACCAAGTCTCTGTGATTTTGGGCTGGTCTAGACCGAGGTCTTAAATTGAAGTCCATCTAGACCATGTATTTACTGTGTCTTATTACCGTCACCTGATCCCATCATATTTAAGATCTCCAGCTTCCTTACAGGGAGTTCAAATGAATAAATTCCTATCGACTCTTGTAGGCTGTCAATTTACGCGGAGTTCCACGTACACAACCTTTTTGTCATTTTCATGTTTCATGTTATATTTAATGCCACATCCGCACAACAAACAGTTAAAGCACCATCAAGTCCAAATGAAACATTATGTTCAATTTCATATTTTTTCCACACAATTTGTAGTGTGAACACCAGTGCTTCTGATTACTAATGCAAAAGTCCAACTTTACTATCAATATAAAAACGTTACTGAAGGTGTGAGGTTGGATAATGGGGTCACATTTGAAGCCTTACCATGATCAGCACTCAGGTTTCTCTTCAGATCGTATAAATCTTTCGCCTTTTACTAAAGATTTCCGTGGAGAGGAACAATATGAGTATCAACTAATTTTTGACGCTCCGCCGAAAGGTGGGGCTTTCTTTACTTGTCAAATCAATGAAGAATGTCTACTGCGCATTGGTCCAGCAGTATAATGAGGTGGGTCACTTATATTCTGAATCATGATGGCATATACTTCTGTCTCATCAGTCCTATACCGTTGGAGTAGCACCTGGCGTTCATGTTATTAGAAACAAGTAGTGAGAACAGTATCAAGACCAATATGTACAAAACGTTTTGCAATTGTATATACACTGTTCTTTATATGAATTACAAGTTGGCATGAAGGCCGATTTCGTGTCTCCAAACGTATTCAGGTAAAGCGGCTTATATGTTATGTTTTAACACTTGAACGTGAAACAAGATCGCCTACCCACAATGCTTGGCGAAACCGAAGGATTCCTTTCTACATTACATTTAAACTAAAACGTTAGGTTGAATACAATCTTTTTCAACGCAGTCTGTAGCTGGAACACTGGTGCCTCTGATTACTAATGCAAAAGTCCAACTGTACTATCAATATAAAAACGTTACTGAAGGTGTTAGGCTGGATCATCGGGTCACATTTGAAGACGGACCAAAGTCAGCACTCAGGTTTCTCTTCAGAGCGCATAAATCTTTCGCCTTTTACTAAAGATTTCCGTGGAGAGGAACAATACGAGTATCAACTAATTTTTGTTGCTCCGCCGAAAGGTGGGCCTTTCTCTTCTTGTCAAAGTGATAACATTTGCCCTTGGACGACCATTGCAGTGATGGGGACGAGACCATCTGCATCGAGTCAAGACCTTAAAGGGTGAGTCCGAGTCAAGACCAAGTCTCTGTGATTTTGGGCTGGTCTAGACCGAGGTCTTAAATTGAAGTCCATCTAGACCATGTATTTACTGTGTCTTATTACCGTCACCTGATCCCATCATATTTAAGATCTCCAGCTTCCTTACAGGGAGTTCAAATGAATAAATTCCTATCGACTCTTGTAGGCTGTCAATTTACACAGAGTTCCACGTACACAACCTTTTTGTCATTTTCATGTTTCATGTTATATTTAATGCCACATCCGCACAACAAACAGTTAAAGCACCATCAAGTCCAAATGAAACATTATGTTCAATTTCATATTTTTTCCACACAATTTGTAGTGTGAACACCAGTGCTTCTGATTACTAATGCAAAAGTCCAACTTTACTATCAATATAAAAACGTTACTGAAGGTGTGAGGTTGGATAATGGGGTCACATTTGAAGCCTTACCATGATCAGCACTCAGGTTTCTCTTCAGATCGTATAAATCTTTCGCCTTTTACTAAAGATTTCCGTGGAGAGGAACAATATGAGTATCGACTAATTTTTGACGCTCCGCCGAAAGGTGGGCCTTTCTTTACTTGTCAAATCAATGAAGAATGTCTACTGCGCATTGGTCCAGCAGTATAATGAGGTGGGTCACTTATGTTCTGAATCATGATGGCATATACTTCTGTCTCATCAGTCCTATACCGTTGGAGTAGCACCTGGCGTTCATGTTATTAGAAACAAGTAGTGAGAACAGTATCAAGACCAATATGTACAAAACGTTTTGCAATTGTATATACACTGTTCTTTATATGAATTACAAGTTGGCATGAAGGCCGATTTCGTGTCTCCAAACGTATTCAGGTAAAGCGGCTTATATGTTATGTTTTAACACTTGAACGTGAAACAAGATCGCCTACCCACAATGCTTGGCGAAACCGAAGGATTCCTTTCTACATTACATTTAAACTGAAACGTTGAATACAATCTTTTTCAACGCAGTCTGTGTCAGGGTGTGAGGCGCCGGGCGGGTGTGGGGATTCTCACAAGTCCCCGGCTGAGTGCCGCTTTGTTGGAGTTTACCCCGGTGGACGAGAGGGTCGCCTCCCTACGCCTTAGGGTCATGGGAGGGAAAACTCTGACTGTTGTTTGTGCCTATGCACCAAACAACAGTTCGGAATATCCCGCCTTCTTTCACACCCTGGATGGAGTCCTGCATGGAGCTCCTGAAGGGGACTCTATAGTCCTCCTGGGAGACTTCAACGCACACGTGGGTAACGATGGGGAAACTTGGAGGGGCGTGTTGGGGATGAACGGCCTACCTGATCTGAACCGGAGTGGGGTTTTGTTGTTGGATTTCTGTGCTAGTCATGGATTGGCCATAACAAACACCATGTTCAAACATAAGGATGCTCATGCGCATCACTTGTGTACATCTGGCCTGAGGCCGCATGTTTTGGACACTCGGGTGAAGAGAGGGGCAGAGCTGTCAACCGATCACCATCTGGTGGTGAGTTGGGTAAGTGGCGGGGGAAGCCTCTGGACAGACCAGGTAAGCCAAAACGTGTAGTGCGGGTGAACTGGTAACGTCTGGTGGATGCCCCTGACCGGGAGACCTTCAACTCCCACCTCCGGCGGAATTTTTCAGCATCTCTGTGGAGGCTGGGGGCATTGAGCCAGAATGGTCATTGTTCAAAGCTTCTATTGCCGAAGCTGCGGTTGAGAGCTGTGGCCTCAAGGTCATTGGTGCCTCAAGGGGCGGCAACCCTCGGACTTCGTGGTGGACACAGGTGGTCAGGGAAGCCGTCCGGCTGAAGAAGGAGGCCTTCCAGGCTATGTTAGCCTGTGAGACTCCGGACTCAGTTGCGAGGTATCGACAGGCCAAGAGGACGGCAGCCTCGGCTGTAGCAGAGGCAAAGCAGCGGGTGTGGGAGGAATTCGGAGAAGCCATGGAGAAGGACTTTCAGTCGGCACCAAAGCGTTTCTGGCAAACAATCCGGCGCCTCAGGAGGGGGAAGCATGGATCCATCCAAGCTGTGTACAGTAAGGGTGGGACATTGCTGACCTCAACTGAGGAGGTGATCGGGCGGTGGAAAGAACACTTTGAGGAACTTCTTAACCCAACTACACCCTCAATGGTAGAGACGGAGCTGGAGGATGAAGGACGGCAAACATCAATCTCCCTGGAGGAAGTCACTACGGTAGTCAAACATCTCCGCAGTGGCAAAGCCCCAGGGGTTGATGAGTTCCGTACAGAAATGCTAAAGGCTCTGGGTGTTGAGGGGCTGTCGTGGATGACACGTCTTTTCAACATTGCGTGGAAGTCTGGGACAGTGCCTGAGGAGTGGCAAACGGGGGTGGTGGTACCCCTGTTCAAAAAGGGTGACCAGAGGGTGTGTGCCAATTACAGGGGTATCACATTACTCAGCCTCCCTGGGAAAGTCTACTCCAAGGTGCTGGAAAGGATGGTTTGGCCGATAGTCGAACCTCGGATTGAAGAGTTACAATGCGGATTCCGCCCTGGTCGTGGAACAACAGACCAGCTTTTCACTCTTGCAAGGATCCTGGAGGGGGCTTGGGAGTATGTCCATCCGGTCTACATGTGTTTTGTGGATTTGGAGAAGGCATATGATCGGGTCCCTCGGGAAATACTGTGAGGGGTGCTGCGGGAGAATGGGGTGCGGGGGTCACTGTTGAGGGCCATCCAATCTCTCTACTCCCAAAGCAAGAGCTGTGTCCGGATTCTCGGTAGAAAGTCAGGCCTGTTCTCAGTGGGTGTTGGCCTCCGCCAGGGCTGCGCTTTGTCACCCATCCTGTTTGTGATTTTCATGGACAGGATTTCAAGGCGTAGTCATGGAGGGGAGGGGTTTCAGTATGGTGGGCTCAGGATTGAATCGCTGCTGTTTGCAGATGATGTGGTCCTGTTTGCGTCATCAGTATGTGACCTTCAGCACTCACTGGATCGTTTACAGCGGAATGTGAAGCGGCTGGGATGAGGATCAGCACCTCCAAATCTGAGGCCATGGTTCTTAGCAGGAAACCGGTGGATTGTCTACTCCAAGTAGGGAGGGAGTCCTTATCCCAAGTGAAGGAGTTCAAGTATCTCGGGGTCTTGTTCTCGAGTGAGGGGAGGATGGAGCGTGAGATTGACAGGAGAATAGGTTCAGCGGGAGCGGTATTGGGTGCACTTTGTCGCACCGTTGTAACCAAAAGAGAGCTGAGCCAGAAGGCAAAGCTCTCGATCTACCGATCAGTCTTCGTTCCTACCCTCACCTATGGCCATGAGCAATGGGTAATGACCGAAAGGACGAGATTGCGAATACAAGCGGCCAAAATGAGTTCCCTCAGGAGGGTGGCTGGTATCTCCCTGAGGGATAGGGTGAGAAGCTCAGTCCCTCGTGAGAGACTAGGAGTAGAGCCACTGCTCCTTCGCGTAGAAAGGAGCCAGTTGAGGTGGTTCGGGCATCTAGTAAGGATGCTTCCTGGTCGCCTCCCGAGGGAGGTTTTCCAGGCACATCCAACTGGGAAGAGACCACGGGGCAGACCGAGGTACAGGTGGGGTGATTACATCTCCACACTGGCCTGGGAACGCCTCGGGATCCCCCAGTCAGAGCTTGTCGATGTTGCCAGGGAGAGGGAAGTTTGGAGTCCCCTGCTGAAGCTGCTACCTCCGCGACCCGATTACGGATAAGCGGGAGAAGATGGATGGATGGAATAACAAAGTGCCAAAGTGAACAATCCTTTTTCACATTCTTACCTGTAAAATGACATTGAAACAGTGTAAACTTCTGTATCATGAGTCCAGTCAACAGGTTTATGTAGTCTATTGTTCTTTTAACCAGTTGCTCAGAGTAAAGTGCAGAGGATTTGGGGTGCTGTGGATTTGATGGTGCTTAAAACAACATAAAATCCACACTCACGGAGGGAGACAGCAATGGCCCTCTGTATAATGTGCGCTATACAGGGCATATGCTCAAAAGGAAGTATCTTTGCTACCGCAATCATATTGTGTGCGTGATTTGGGGAGTTAAGTGAAATGGGGAGTTAAAATGAATAAAATCCTATTGACTCTTGTAGGCTGTCAACATACCTGGAGGTTGAAAGGAGCTCAGCTGAATGAATTTGAACAGTATCAAGACATGGTAGTTACATACACATCTATTTTGTAATTTCATATTTCATGTTATATTTATTGCCACATCGTATAAATTGTTCACCTTTTACTAAAAGTTTACGTGGAGAGGATCATCTAATCATTGTGTACATACATCTACTGATGCCTAGTCTGGACACATCTTCAGTGATGTTCCTGGAATCATAGGACGTTTCGGGTCTCGCAACATCATACGCCCTCCTCCAGGTGACCCAGCCGGGGCTGATCAGACCCCAGCTTGTGTCCAGATGGCTAGCTAGCTACCATGACTCCATGGCTCCCCTCTTTTGAGCCACAACCATCTTGAGGCCCTCTCTGCCGCATCGGTGGTACTGCGGATGGCTCTCCTCTTTCTCACTCCCTCGATGCCTAAACTGCTGAAGGCTCTGACCAAGGAACGGGCTGCGAATCCTCTGCATCCAACTTCCACCGGGAAACACCTTGCTCTCCAACCAGCCTGCTGACAGTCGCTGACCAGTCCTGCGTACTTGGAGAGCTTCCTTTCAAAGGCTTCTTCCAAGCGATCTTCCCACGGGACTGTCAGCTCCAGCAGCACAGCTTGCTTGGTGGACTCAGACACAAGAACAATGTCTGGTCGCAGGGTGGTGACTGCAATATGGCTGGGGAACTTCAGCTGATGTTCAAGGTCCACCAACAACTTGGATGTTGTTGGTGGACCATCATCATCTAATTCCCTTAAAAAATTTATATTTATATTTTAATTTTAAATTCTGGATATTGAATGCCATTTAATATACATCCATACAAAGTTTCACCTTTTACAATCCTAATAGAGATCCAATGTATATTCAATGAAACTTTAACATAATGTTGTGCTAATATTTTTTTTATTGGAATCCTGTATGTATCTACCACATGCACAACAGTGGACCAATCGGATATGAAAATATACTATGCTATAGTCTTCTTTACATTCAAATAAAATATTACTTTGAAAAATGTCCTCATCCTTTTCTCCCCATGCTTATTACAATTTCCAAAATGAAATATGATATTACTATTACATCTCTACATAAAACTTTGAAATGCAAAAATGGTGCTAGTTCATTTATTCATAAGTTACTCTATACAAGCATCTAGATCAAAGTACATTCGGCCATTGACATTGAAAACATACAAGACTAATTATTTGGCTGAGAGTCCAACAACCATACCACTATATCATCAACCAAACCTACAGTATGCTTTTATGTATGTTTGTTTATCACAATTTACAAAGTAGAGCTGGGCCAAAGTTCCATATTGTCGTCCAACGATGAAACAGCCGAGAGAAATACATAAATGTTAGTCTGATACAATACATACATATTGTATAAACTTTGACAGTTTAGAATGGTATTTTAAATTTGTAAGCATATTGGCAAATTGGGATATCTAACAATACGTGGTCAATTGATTGTTGGATTTTTGTTTTTATGTGAGTCCGGCCAATTGATAATGTTATGTAATGTAAAGTCTAATAGGTGTTGGTAAGGTGTTTGTGGGGGCAGTACGCAAGCACCTTAAGTCCTCATGCGTATCGCGATGGTACATTAGATCCATAAAAGGCCCGGCCCTGGTACAAAACCATGCCAGTGCCTCTGCAATGCATTGCAGATTTTACGCCACGGTGATGATCTCCTCCAGTAGGTCGGCTGGGAAGAAGCCCAGCTTGCGTCCAGTGCTGACCTTCAGGTATCCAGCCTTCTCTTCTCCCTTCTTCACCACGATCTGAAACGGACTCGCAACTTATATACTGACTTCATACAAACTTCATTTAAAACTGGGTTGGTCACCCATGCACACAATCACTGAGATAAGACATTTCATGTCGGTGTTAAAATTGTATATAAAAAATATATATACTGTATATTTAAAATAATATTTATGTGTAACAAGCAATAGGGCCCAACATGGCCTAAAATACAACAGTAGAAGACACAAATTACTTTGAAAAACACATCTTCATATGTATTTTAAAATATAGACTAAATACAGACCCTAAATACAGTCAACCAACATTAAGTTTTGGGGGGGAAAATGAAATCTGTCATTTGAGAATAATTGTTCTGCATACACACACACACACACACACATGCATACACAACTTACCTGGTCTTTCTTCAGTGTTATTTGTCCCATTTCTCGGTTTCCCACAAAAGAGCGTGTCACCTGGTACACCCTCTCTGCTGCGCGCACCTTGATCAGGTAGTTAGTGGGAAAGTAGCCCGTCTTCTCGCCCATCTTTCCCTGCACACACACACACACGCACACGCACACGCACACGCACACACACACACACACACGCACACGCACACGCACACGCACAAACACACACACACACGCGTGCATTTGAAATATGAATGAAATAATACACTTGTACACACAGAGACACAAACAAACTGGATTGGCAAAAAAAAGTAAGCTTTTTAAAGATTATACACCTACCCTCCACCACTCCTCATTGGAGTCATCCAGCACTATGATGCGGTCTCCGGGGCTGTACAAATACAGTCAGCAGGTTATAGTAGTAGCCTATGTTAAACTAGTAACCAAACAAGTACAACTCTTCAACTCTCACGCTCTTATCACAGCTACTTAAGCAGGTGACCTAGCAGTACGAAATTGTGTTATTCATCTTGTCAATATGAATACTTGTGAACTGCTGTATTTATATGTTTGCGTACCCCAGTGTTATGCTATTGTCTGCTTCAACTAATGTACACCTTGTAAGTCGCTTTGGATAAAAGCGTCTGCCAAATGCCCTAAATGTAAATGTAAATGTAAATGGTCCAATTGTAAAGGCTACGGGTGAGGAATACAATTTGACACCATTTGAGATTTCGTGTTTTTATAATTCCCCACACCATTGGTCAGTCACAATTTGAAACCTTTTGTTAATGTTCATAATGTTCATATTGGGCTCTTCATATTGTTCATAATGAGAATTTAGAACTTACTGGAAGTCCAGGTCATCCTTCTCTATGGCCTTGAAGCGATACAGGGCCAGGTAGTAGTGGGACTGAGAGAATGTTCCCTTACTCTGTGGACCAACATGTATAGAAGTAATAGCTTGAATATACACTATTTATTTATTATATATATATATATATATATATATATATATATGAATATGACAGAAATATGACAAATATGACATGACGTGAAAATAATGACATGACGTAAATGAGTATGTAGATAAAACGTCCCTGCACATTAAAACATGGCACTGCATGTATTCTTAGAGTTGAGGGAATTTGAACTGAACAGTCACTTGTCTTACCTTCTCATCGGCCTTGTCTCCCCCTTTTTCCTTCTTGTCTTCCGGTTTTCCTACAGGGACGGCAGACATTGATAACAGGGTTGCACTTCTTTTTTGGTTTTTTTAAATTTAATATATATAATATATATATATATATATATATATATAATATATATATATATATATAATATAATATATATATAATAATATAATACATTTTGTTTCCCTCTCAATGCCTACCATTAGGTCTTTTGATATACATAACCATCACATAACGATTTAGTTTTAATGTTCAACCCTATTCAGCAAAGCTTCGTCATTAAGTCTCCTGTACCTTCTCCTCCTTCCTCGTTCTCTTTGGGCTGCTGGCCGTCCTCTTCCTCCTCCTCCATCATCATCATCATCTGGGGGGGGGGGAAGTATCATTTTGGA
This sequence comes from Muraenolepis orangiensis, assembly GCA_027704905.1. Lineage (NCBI taxonomy): Eukaryota > Metazoa > Chordata > Actinopteri > Gadiformes > Muraenolepididae > Muraenolepis > Muraenolepis orangiensis. The sequence goes on along the minus strand of CM051013.1, from coordinate 13,783,701 downwards.
GTCACAACCTCTTCCAACAGATGACCATAGTTTCGCCACGGGAGCTGTACGAACTATTAACTCTTAACTATTAACTATTACCTATCAACCATTTACAACATCATCCAGGCAACAATGCTGTCAAATAGATCATCAGATTTACAAAATATAACCGCCTTTTCTGTTTTTCTGGCATTTAGATACTTTGTCATATATACAGTTTATATTTTTTATCAGGAATTGTTATCGTTTTGCATATGGTGTAACAGCTATTACCGTGCGAAAACAGTGTTGCCATTGTCTTCAGTAAAATAAATAAACAAGGTTTAATCAATTAAATAAAAACATGTTAAACTCACATTCTTCTTGTCGTTGTCGTTCTTCTTGCGCTCTTTGTTGGCCATGATGACGCCCACACGCAGCGTGTCGAACACGGGGTCGTTGCGGTTGGTGTTGGCTGGGAGGACGGACGGACGGAGCGGTTAGTCTCCGGGACATGCTCAGATTGACATGAATCCAATACGTGACTGGGTCATATGTACAACACACTTTTAATTGGGTTCAAATAGCATGCATGATAGAAAACAAATTCTCATGGATAAACTATACAAGGTTTGTTTGTGTGGAGTTTTCATAATCATGTTTCATTGTGATTTGAATAGGCTTCCTGTCTGTAACAGTGTTCTCACATGGGTCCGCCTGGTCACTGCTGTACAGGGGGGAGCTGTAGGCCCTTCTGAAGCCAGGAGGCTGCAAAACAAATGGACAAGAAATGTATTATTATTGACCATGGCACAACTAACCACCCTAAATACCCTATACTTCACAAGATATGTACAACTCCCATTCTGTTTACAAATTGGGAGTATGCGGAAAGGTCATAGTTTTGGCATGCATGAAAGAGGCAAAAATAAAAAACAATTCTCACAATTTTACCGAAGCACTTCTGGAACTCGACGTAGGACTGGCACGAGTGATGGATGTTGGTCTTGCAGTTTTTGCACCTCAGAGCAAACTTGTTGTTTACTGAAAAACAAGCCGAGGGGAGATCAATGGATCAGTCCTTGGAAAACAAATGCTGTATTTGTTGCACTGCAGGTACTTCTGTCGTATTTGTTTATTTAGCTTTTAAACAATAAATGGGTGTCATTCCGTCAATGCTTAATGGGTAGCTACATTTGCCAATGATGAATTTAATTAAATGACTTACAGACTAAAATTGAGGATTGAAAATATCAGCACCCCTTCTTGGCAATCTTGTTGATAGTGGTGAAATCACTTTTGCATCGCAAAATATTTTTTATATATAATACTACCAATAACAGGAGGTAGGCGGCATCACATACGGACTATCATGCGAGCGCAGGCGTCACAGAACTTGGGCTTCTTGCAGTAGTGGTCCTTGAACTTGTGAGGTTTGTCGTTGATCATGACCACAGGCTCGGGGGGAGGCTCGGGCTCCTTCTCCTCCACCTCCACCTCCTCATCGTAGATGAAGTAGACCTGGAGACACATGGGGGTGTGTGTTAGTGTGTGTTTGGGGGGGGCTCCCATGGCTCAGTCGTCATGGGAGCTTCAACAACTGTATGTGCTGTACGAACTATTAACTATTAACTATTATCTATTACCATTAACAACATCATCCAGGCAATGACGAATAGATCATCAGATTAATGAAATATAACCTCCTTTCCTGTTATGACACGTCTGAATGAAAAAGCCATTTACTTTTTTATATATACCATTTGTTCTATTTTTTACTGTACACCCTTGTTAAACATTGCAGTATCGCGAGAAGATGTGTTCAAAGCAATATTTATGGTGCTGGAAACTTGTGAAGTCTACGACAATCTATCACACGCTTTATTACAGCGCTCAACAGGGTTGTACACATCTCAAGCTAAACTGTATTCATGATGCTGCGATCACTGCAGCGCTGCACTACTGTGACTTTAAAAACCTTTTTGCACCACACGCCATATGTATATACTGTATGCTAAAAGGTAAATGGACTGCTTTTCTTAAAGCACTTTTATCCAAAGCGCTTTACAAGTGATGCCTCACATTCACCCATTCATACACACATTCATTCACCGACGGCGGAGTCGGCCATGCAAGGAGACAGCCAGCTGGTCAGGAGCAGTGCGTGTTGGGGAGCTTGCTCAGGGACACCTCGGCACCTTGCCGGGGGACAGAGGGTTGCTGGTTTGACCGCTCTACCTCCTGAGCTACCGCCACCCTGTATAATCACTCACTTTATTGTCATTTTTTATTGTTTATAGTATTGTTATAGTATAGTGTTGTTTATAGTATATAGTAAAGTATATAGTGCTGTTTATAGTATATACCTTATAGTATAGTATTTCATAAACCAATAAAAGTAAAATAATGGCAGTAGTTAGCAGAGAGTAGGCAACAGGTAAAAAGGTGAAGTGTGTGTTGCTAAAGGTGAAGTGTGTGTTGCTAAAGGTGAAGTGTGTGTTGCTAATGGTGATGCTTCTCTGGCACTGTCACTCACAGTATCCCCTTCCTCCCTGACTACGTTGTCAGGCGCTGGGGGGTTGTCATGGATATCCACCGAGTTTTTGTCATCATCCCTGACACACACACACACACACACACACACACACACACACACACACACACACACACACACACACACACACACACACACACACCAAGGGTATATAGGTTAGTTTGATTTTGCCAATACCATCAAACATTGTGCATAACAAAGCAATATCATATATTAAACGCAACAATATAATGATTAACTAATCAACTTCTCCCACACACAATAATACTGTACATAATATATTGCGCTTACTTCAGCGTATACGCAAATACAAAGAATTGAGAAGTAACATATATTGTGTTGGATCACCCCTCCTGTCAGGCTATGGCTACTACCAAATGAAGCAGACTATTATTGGAATGAGGACTAAAATGAAATAGCAGCAAGCTGGGCTAAACGTAGCACTAAAGTTACAGAAGCCATGGAGGTCCGAAATAGGAGTCTTCACTCACCCGTCCATGGTGCGGTATGACCCCTCTTAACACAGACCGACCTACAGAGAAAAACACACACCACTATCATACAAATCAAACACTATCCCCTAAATAACATCTTAATTGCAAATACAAGTACAATAAATGCAGTTCTCCATTACCTGTATCACCAAATGTACAGCAGTCTGAATCACCAAAAGTTGGGAGTATGTTTACGCTGACCAAGACAATTCTTCTGGTGTACCACAGTGACAACATTGATCAACTGACCTAGTCTTTTTACGATTTCTAGGGGAGTATTCATATTTGTGTGATCTGCATTTTAATCAGTTAATGTACGTTTGTGTCTAAATGACACCGCATGGTTAGTGAAAGTTAAATGTAAACTGTTTGGACTCTTTGCTTACTTCTGCTTGTTCACTGTACTTCACTGTACTTACAAAAAGGATATGTATGCACACATATGTTTACGCATGCCCGCATGCTGATCACCCTTTTCGACCCAATGATGGCAGGCCAGCTATGCCTGGGAAGTGGAATCCAATATCACCACTGCTAAATTTAGTTCCCTTTGACAGTAAAAGTAAAAATGGAAAATTCTCGGAAGTATTTTATATCGAATATCACAAATCTGTTATACATTTCAGACAAGGAAATGAACAGCTCATTGGTCATCCAGTTTACTGTTGCTTCGAACAGATTCACCAATTGAATCTCTCGCTGAATATGGAACTATGACACATCCGTGTTAGTTTTGGCATAACATCTGTCAATCAGTGCTCCCTTTGCTCTGTAGAAACTGAAGAAAAGTTGAAGAAAGTTATTCTCACCTTTTTTTCAGTTTTTTTTAATTCCTCCAGAGCCCAGTGGATGTGGGGTTTCAGCAACCCAGGAGGCCCCAAATGTCCCCTTTGTTTGGCCCTCAAGTCTTCCAAAATCGGAGAGTCCGGGTCCAGTTCTCTTCAGGTGTATTCTCTCTCTGTCATTTAGTCAGGGCTTGGTCTCCGGGGTCTGATCTTATGAGAATGTGTGTGTGTGTGTGTGTGTGTGCGTATGGCGGCCTGTGTATGTGCATGACTTGGTACTGGGCCGTCAACGTGACTGTTGGAGACAGCTGAAGACCTCAGCCTGGGCACAGATGACGAGGGGGGAAATCAGACACTCGCGTGTCCCTCTTTCTCTCCTGCACACACACACACACACACACACACACACACACACACACACACACACACACACACACACACACACACACACACACACACACACACACACACACACACACACACACACACACTCCCCCGTGTTGTCCCAGCAATGCACGATCAACAAAGATACACTTCAGAGATGAATACATTGACACTAATCACTCTCCTTGTTTTGGATACTGCAGTCAAGAAAACTTAATTCAGAATTCTTCGACCTTCCTGCCGAACCTGTATGTCTCTATACAGTATAGAGACATACAGGTTCGACCTTCCTGCCGAACCTGTATGTCTCTATACAGTATAGAGACATTAGATGTGGATCTGTGGATCCCTATAGTCCTTGTTACCCAGTGCTTTCCACTGTACACCCTTGACTGTGAACTCTCAGTGCTATAGGCGTGTGGCATGTGTGGTTTGCCATAGCGTGCAATATTATTGTCATGATTAAAGTTATTTTTATGTGTATATTATATACAGTTTATATGATATATTATATCCATTTTCGAGTTAGACTTGCATTCTTTTTATACTTCATAGAATAATTGCTTTGATTTATATTCTAGGTTAAATATAGTCTAAAGTCTAGGTTAAACAACTGGCTGGTTCATCAAACAGATTTGTATTTGATCTTCTCAGATATGGTTAAATTTCCACTTCAGTTGCAAGGACAATAACGATTGGAACTATAATTAAAATCTCCACACAAAATAAATGGTCTTATATGTATCATATCAATGGATTTTTTTTTTACAGATTGTAAAATGTAATGTATTTGTATCTCATGCACTTCATGTACATACTGTTTTTAAGAGAAAGGCCTACATTGTAAACGCTGGGCATAATAAACTGCACTGCCAAGAGCAGTTTGAGATAATATGCATGTATCCAATGTGTTTTTTTACCTTTAAAATTATTAATATTTTTCAATTGCTGTTTGTAAGAGTGACCGTGAGGATTGCCATACAATTTCGTTGAAGTTGTACAATGACAATAAAGACATTGTGATTATGATTCTGAACACCGAAATAAGTGTATGCCTACTCTGTTATACAGGCAGACATCTGTCTGTAGGCCTATTATTATTATTATTATTATTATTATTATTATTATTATTATAATTATAATTATAATATATTTGTATTATTACGCAACCCCTTCTTATCGTGTCCTTCATCGAGGAGCTCGAGACATGTCTGGAACACACCACAAAGGTCCCGTTGCATGTTGGGTACAACAGTCGCTCCACAAACCCATTGCGCGTGCGCGATAGAAAAAACTCCATTATTTTTTTTTTGCACAGAATCTGCAAGAAGAAAAAAAACACAGTGGGGCTAACTATGAATTAAGGATTAATGGATTGATGATTCAGATGTCGGATATATATCTCGGATTGCGCCGTTTTTTCTTGAAATAGTGACAAAAGGAGTTTAAAAAAAGGGGGTCGGGTGATCGTGGAGCTTGCAGCGGGACATCCTTCTTCTCGGGACAGTGGAAGAATCAAGTAAATTTCAAGCCCCATGCTAGCTCTATTTGGCTAATATTAGCCTGGCAGCCTGGGCGCAGTAAAACGAATCGTTGTCGCCCCTTTGTGTTTTTTAAAAACTAGACTAGGAGGACGTTGGCCATGCTATCGATCCCACTCTTATCGGATCCAAGCAGGAGCGCGTTATTAATTTGATGCTTTCCAAAGAAGCAGAGCAGCAGCAAGTGTATCCCAAAACAATCTTCGTGGCTAGTTGGGCTAGCTAGCATGTCGGGCTAACTCCCGATTCTCCCGCGAGCTGGAGAGAAAAACGGAGGAGAGTCTCCCCCAAAACTTGGGAGAAGACCAGAGAATAACCCGATCGAATCAGCTGGTATTAGTCAGCACAGGCACGACCACTAGCCCCCCCGCCTCAGGACGGTGACGGGGTATTATTGTGCGTTCCTTTTTTGTTTATAAATACTTTTGCGCTATGAAGCGTTTGTGCGCCTGACAGCTGTCACAAAGTAAGAGTAGCCAAGTAGCTTAGCCGTTAGCTCGGTTATTAGCACGCACCGTCCACGTCCGTACTTATTAAAACAAAAACACATTTTTGGGGCTGTCTGATTGGGCGTGTGTTTGGGTTCGGCTGTTTTGTGGCGGTCGTCGGTCAGGGTTAATTTGAGCACATTCTTGTTTTGTCTTTTGGATGCCGTCGTCAGCGTGTTGGATTTCAACTTTATTTATAACACCACACACACACACACACACACACACACACACACACACACACACAGCTGCAGGTTAGCTTCGTAACGATCAGAGTACAGTAGGGGCCTGCCGTCACACACACACCCTCTCCTCCCACGTCTCTAAACGTCTGCTATTGCATATATTAAGTCATAGTCCGGTCAATGGTTGATGTACACATATGAGAGAGCGCAAACTGTGTCCCTTGATCAAACTTTGTCTCTAAACGATGTCGAGTGGAGTATTCACATGTATTAGATCTGCATTTTAATCAGTAAATGTACACTTCTATAAATGACATATTCCTGGTTAGTTAGGGCTGCATGTAAACAGTTTACATTATTTGCTTATTTCTGCTGGTTCGTCGTCTCAAAACGTCTTGTTTACATGCAGTTGAATGGTTGACGTAAAATATGAGTTAGTGCAAACTATGTAGACTGTGTACCCATTTATATAAATCCATGTATGCTCTGCCCCACAGCCTTTCACATGGATATGAACTGAGGACTTTCTCAAGGAGTTATTTCCCTGAATAGCGGATTCGCAAGGGAGGCACAGGTCTTTGACGGGACATCAAATTGGTGTTTCTCTGAGTCGGTCCTTTCCAAGCGACCAGCATGCACAGTGGACCGTGGATATCCTAGCCTGAAAAAGACTCTGGCTTTCCAAAGATGACAAGGTGTGCAGTGTGTTATACTATTCCTTAAGTCCCACGTTATGTTGCAATATCCTGTCTTTGTATCTGTCCTTTCATTTGAAGTTGAAGTAGTCTCTGTGGCTGTAGTTTACCTAGTACAAATGTATTTCATCCTGTCGTCTCATGTAATATGTGTTTTGGTCAACGTTTTGCATAATGTGCGGTTTATCTCAATGAAATTGAATACAGTTGTGCATGGTACAAATATTTGTACACCCCTTTTATACTACTATTACTAACTATAATGCAACAACCATTCAGATTTGAATGTATGGATTTGGGCTTATTTCCTGTACTGTGCTCTTCACAGGTTCTGGAAGACAGAAGTCACAAAATGATGGGAGGCAGCGAGACTGTCGGTGGGGCCAAGGATCTGGTCCAGGCCATAGCAATACACGTTCCTATTGGCTGGCAGCGCCGGCTAGAGGGCGGACAGGTGCTCTATGTCAGGTAGGGTGGGGCTCCTCTTAAAAGTGTCTATGGTCATAAAGAGTATGGATATTATGGCGCTACATTAATATTGGTGTTAAGTAAGACTGCAAGAAGGACTCAAAGATGTTAAGGCTGCACTGCTTGTATTGGTCAATGTTTTGTTTTTTAAGGTTTAAAAGTATTGGTGAATGTGTTTTCGGGGGGGTGTTTGTGTGTATTGATGTACTCAAAGCTGCTATGGTGGTTATAGTATAGTAGTCTAGTAATGATATGTTTAGATTCTGGGGCGAAACTTTTAGATTTCTGGTGTGTAACCATTTAGCTTGAAGTGGATCACGAGAGAAAAGCATATACTTGCTTTCATGTGCTATTTTTATGGCTGTAGTTCGTAGAAAGATGGCTTTGTTTTTGTATGCACCGTGCAGGAGGCATAAGGCATGGCTGGGCGTCTTAAGTGTCATATGTACATTTTACTGGTACAAATTACTGGGTGATTTTCTGCCTTGTGACCGCAACAGGCTGGAGATGGCGCGGTCAGTCGGTTACTCTGTCAGTCTTTTCAACACTTTGGTTATGTGGTTGCTCTGGCATGGGGCACCCAAGCGCTGCCTACAATTTGATCAACCAATCACGTCGTAGCGACATGCATGTCAAGGTTTATGGGTACAGCATGCATGATTCAGACGTGGATATGTGGGCCTGAAACCATTATTTACAATTTAAGACATCTGGCCCCAAGCTTTCGAAAGTCAAAACATAACTTTGCTTGTCGAATGTGCGGCATTCTTGGGAGTGCCGGGGAAGAGAGTTTGGAGTTGGGGGATTTTTGGCCATAAAGAGTATCCTGCCTTTGGTTCTGTATGTGTATGCTTTGTGGAGGTGTTTGTGAATGGCTTGAATTAAGCACATTAGCCCACATAATCACATGATTCTAGTGGAATGAGTTAACACCAATTGAATTACAATTCCAGTATGTCTCATGGAAGTAGTTTTTCTAGTGTTCACTGAAAAAAAACACTGATTAAAGCTGATAATAAATAAAATAGTTGTACGCGTAGGTAAAAATGTATATAGTTACATCACAATCCCACTCTTGAGCCCCAACCCCATACTTCTACTACTATTACCCCCTTAAACATGCTGAAACAACAGCAATCTGCAATACCAGAGCATAATGTGGGCCCACAAAAGAAACACAATAATTTGATTTGATAGGTTTGTGAAACTAAAATGTATGATTTTCTTTGTCTGGCTTCAGTTTAAGATGCCTGAGACCAAACTAATAATGCTTCACCCTTTGACTTGAATAGAGGAAACATACAAATGAAACGTCTTTCATACTTTATTGACCAGGTAGATACTTGCGTTAAGATTCACTTAACTGTATCAAATCATAAAACATCTCTTGCGTTGACACTGATCTATACAGGACTCAAGCGGTTGAAGGCTATAAGACTCCACTGACTTACTTGCATCACAATTCGACTTACAAGTCTCCAAAATGTGCTGTCTGATCGGAACGCTTTCCCCTCAATTTGTGTATGGAAATTAATTGAGGGAAAAGCGGTGTGTTAGAGGAAAGTAGGAATAGGGTTGTTTGTAAATATTTTATTCTGACCAAGAGTTGGCTGGTGCAACTGATTCGTTTAGGGTACGGGTAGTGATTGGATTTTGTCAAGACCCAATGTGACTTTTGCATTGAATTGGGTTGTGCTTAATGCTAGAGTTTCTCTTCTTGTCTGTAGTCCCAGTGGCACTTGCCTGTCCTCTCTGGAGGAGGTCAAGGCGTACCTGTTGACCGATGGCACCTGCAAATGTGGCCTGGAGTGTCCACTTGTCATCCAAAAGGTAACGTTGTCATACAGTCACATATCAAATGGGACATCACACAGCTATACACATGGTAACCTGCTGACTACAATTACAAACTGACTGCAAAGGAGCTCAGTGAGTCAGCAAAGGGTTTGAATTTCTGCATGTCATTCTCTCTCTCTCTCTCTCTCTCTCTCTCTCTCTCTCTCTCTCTCTCTCTCTCTCTCTCTCTCTCTCTCTCTCTCTCTCTCTCTCTCTCTCTCTCTCTCTCTCTCTCTCTCTCTCTCTCTCTCTCTCTCTCTCTCTCTCTCTCTCTCTCTCTCTCTCTCTCTCTCTCTCTCTCTCTCTCTCTCTCTCTCTCTCTCTCTCTCTCTCTCTCTCTCTCTCTCTCTCTCTCTCTCTCATCTTTTGCTTTGCTGTTATGCCAACAAAGCCCATGTCTGCAGCTGTCTGTACCGACAACAGATGTGTTGGCTTTTGTGGTTATTAACGCTAATTAGTTATATTCCTTTTTTTTTTTTGGTTGAAGGTTTGAGTTGTACAAATGATCTAATTTGGCATTCATACTGTATTCATTCCTTGGTATTAATGTATCTGTTTTGATGCTAAACCCGATATCTTAAGTGAACCCATCTGGATGCTATGTCCGCTCTAATCACTATTGATAGTTTTGCTAAGGCAATCTACTGGTTGGGTGCAGGTGTTCAACTTTGGCGTGGGCGTGAAGGTGGAGCAGCACAGCCAGCTTCTGGGCAAGGCGGAGCAGGACATGACCAAACTCTGTAACCATCGCAGGAAAGTGGTTGCCATGGCCACGCTGTGCCGCAGCATGCAGGCGTCACAGCTGCCCTTTGCCTCCCTCCATCCCCCAGGTAGGGTCATGTCTATTGTTTTGTATGGAAAGTAGTTTGGGGCTGAACTACTTTGGCTAGGTTAGCTGGCTAGGCTAGCTATGATCAATGTTTACTGTACAGTCTGATAGCGGATGTTGCTATTTACTTTGTGATCTGTTGCCAAAGTAAACGTTCAGAACTCAAACGAACGCAAAATGCATATACGTGCAATACATTTTGTCTGTATTAAGGCTATCAATATTTCACACAAATTTTGAACTGAACCAATTGTATTAGGTGTGTGTTCCTGTGTTATGCTGTTCGCCACCTAACATTGGTATTTTTGCTGTGCTGTGGACATCTCTGCCAACAGAGCGCCACAGCGGCCTGTCGGACCATCGCGAGCCAAAGAGGATGGTGGTGGCCGGGCGCGCAGACCGGGAGGATGAGGAGCGCTGTGCCTACCCACCGAAAGCCCACGTGGCCCGCACCCATGGCAACCTCCTCCCCCCGGCCGGCTGCACCAGCCCCAGGACCTCCCCCGGGCTCCTGTACCCGTACAACGGCTCCTCCCCGCTCCGACACACAAGCACAAACTCCCACCACGCCCTGGACGCTTTGAGGAGACTACAGCATCCTCATCTCCCTCCTCTCCCTTCCTCCTCTTCCTCCTCCACCGCATCGCCCTTTCCGTACGGCGCCCCGCAAAGGTCGCCCCGCACCACCCCCACACCGCAGAATCTCAGTCAAAGCCAGAGGTCCACTCCCAAAACCCCAGAAACTCCCAGCTCTCCCCGCTTGGGGCCCCTCTCCCCACCTCCCTCCTCCCCGCTGGCCCCTGGCTCCCGTCACCCCCACGGGTCCCTCACCACGGGGTCCCCCCTCTCCCTCTCCCCTGCCCCTTCCCCTTCCGTCAACAGCATGAGCTGCGTCTCTCCTCGCCAGCGCTCCCGCCACCCCTCCGCCTCCTCTTTGCTGTCTGAGCAAGGGGGAGGCGAAGGAGGAGGAGGACTTATGGGAAGCAACTTCCCTCCAAGGAGGAACTCCACCTCTTCCTCCCCACACTCGCCGCTGTCCGGTGGCTCCCCCAATCCCAGCCTCCACTTCTCCAAGTACAAGCTGGAGGATATTTTGGAGCAGTTTAAGAACTCAGGCAACAGCAGCACTAATAACCACAACCACCTCCCCCTCCCCGCCAATGCCACCCTACTGGCAAACCAAAGCAGCAGCAGTATCCCTCACAACCTGTCCCTCGCCCTGGACAAAGTCGGGAGCTCAAAGGCCAGCGCGGGTTCTTTAGGGAACCTAGGATCTCTGGGTTTTGGGTCCTCTAGTCTGCCTTTGGGGGTGTTCCTGAACCACCATCAGAGCCGGCCGCCACATCCGACTTCCTTCCCTGCCAGCAGCTTGCTTTCTGCGGCCGCTAAGGCCCAGCTGGCTAGTCAGACGACACAGGGCCAGACCTCCCACACCGGCAGCAACCCTGCGAGCTCGGCCTGTCCTTTGGAGACCCAGCAGCAACCACAACAACAACTGCAGCAGCAGCAGCAGTCGTTGAAGGTAAAAAACAGCACTTTACACCACAACCCCCCTCCTTCCTCCATCTCTGCAAGTAGGCACCCCTCCTTCCTCTTCCCTCCATCACACCCTCTGGCTCAGTCCCTGGTGGTGTCCGCACATCACTTACCCCCCGCGGTGGAGCGCAACGCCTCCCACAGGAAGAGGCACCGGCAGTCCCCCACTGTTCTGAGCATGCTCAGAGAGACCCAGCAGCTGGTCAACGGGCCCAGGAAGATGCCGCTTGGAGACCCCCTCTCCACCGCCATCATCAACCTCTCCACCTCCTCCTCCTCATCGTTTCCTCCCTCCTCGCACCCTTCCTCTACCTCAGCCCCACACAACAACGCCATTGCTCTGGAGAACCACTACCATCTCCCCTCCGGACAGATACCCCCCCGGCTTCCCGCTGCCGCACGTCAAATAGCACCCAACAATGGGCCGAGACAAACTGAGGCCCTGGATTTCACTACAGGCCTGAGCGCTAACACGGGGCCTCCCTTGGGGCTGGACCCTCCGACGCAGCCCCTCTCCGCTCTGTTACACCTGCTGAGTGTCCAGAACGCCCATGCCTCGGCCGCGGCTACCATCTCTGCCTCAGCCCAACTGGGATCTTTAGCTGGTGTGGGAAGAGGCGGTAAGCGGCAGAGCCCCAGGCCGCTGCTGTCTCCGTCGGCCTCTAAGCCCTCGTCCCATAGCCGCTCTCTAAAGACTCAGTCTCCAAGCCGGCCCGGGAACACTACTCCTCTCCCCACCACGACGCCTCCCCCTTCTTCGTCTCCGTCCCAGGTGTACTCCACTCGGTCTAGCCCTGTGCAGAGACTCTGCTCCCCCTCCAATCCCCACTCGCCCCGCTCCCGCGCTTCCCCCTCGCCCTCTGCCTCGGAACAACAGCGGCGCCCCAGTCCCGGTCACCTCCGCACCCTTGGCTCGCTTTCCAGAGCGCCCTCGCGGGAGTCCCTGGGCCTGCCGGCGCCCGGGGACCTGGGTTACTCTCAGAGTGGCGCAGCGGCGGCGACGCCCACCTCCCCCAAGCCTCTGGATCTTAGCAACCATGTTCTGAACCTCCTGGCGGCTTCGTCGGCCTCCCCCCATGTGGAGCAGAGCTCCTCGGACCGGACCCAGGTGGGGAACCACAGCACAGGTGAGCAATGGTGTCTTTTTATTGCCTTGGCAAAGATCTTGTTCTATCATCCTAAAGAGACACAAAAGGCTGTATTTAGTGAAGTGCATTTGGTGTTGTGGCTAATATTTCTGGAAGCAATTCTTTTCTTTTTGTTTTTGGTGTCTTTCTGCAGATATTTTCTTTATATTTTTGTACTTTTTTGGAGAGTAGCAGTCATACACGGCTCCTTTTAAATTGAATTGAAACTTAAATGAAATACGTATGATATAAAGTTATTTCTGACATATACTACCACATTCTGCTTCCTCAGAACCAGGAGAGGGTGTGGACGTTGAGAACTCCACAGTGGCTAAACCTTCTCCAGATGTGAGCAGAGGCCCCACACTGGGCCACAACCACCACAGCAGCCCCGGTCCTCCTACTGGGGACATCTCCAGTCCCAGTGCCCCCTCTGCCCTTGCAGACAACGCCACCCTGTCTCTGGCTGAAGCCTTCCCCTTCATGAACCAGGAGCAGCTGCTGCAGTTGTTGTCCACCACCGGGGGGCTGCCTTCTCTCCTGGACCCCGCCGTCCTGGCCTCTCTGCCCCTCGGGGGGATGTGGATGTGCGGGCAGCAGGGTCAGGGTCAAGCCCCCCAGCAGAGCCCTCCGGAGCATCACCAGGCCGACCAGCAGTCTCAAGAGTTACTGATGCAGCAGCAAGACACTGCACAGCACACCCAGGATCACCAACACAAACAACAACAAATGAACAGCAATCCGTTGTTCCCCCTGTTGCCCTTGTTGTTCGGTGCCCAGGGTGAGCTGCCTCTGGGTCTGCTGAACCCGCTCCTGCCCCCGACCGCCTCCTCCTCCAACCCTGGACAGGAGGCCGATCTCGGGCTGACGGAGAAACCCAGCCTTCAGGCTCTGCTCATGGCCTCCCTGCTGCTGGGCCAGCAGCATGCTTCCATGTTACCTCTCTCTGGACTATCAGGACTCGGCCAGCTGGGCCTGGAGCTTCCCCTCCAGCAGCAGCAGCACCCACCCCCCCTCGACGGCCTGCCTCCCCTGGACAAGAACACAGGCCTCCTGGACCCCTCGGGCCTCCTGGAGGTCCTGCAGGGTCTCCTCCCTCCTCCCCCACACCCACCTCCCCACAACCACCACCACCACCACCACCACCACCACCCTGCTCCTCCTTCTAACACCGCTGAGGGCTACCTCCAGGCGCTGCAGGCGCTCCTCCTTCCCTCCCCTCTCTCTTCCAACCCCGGGGCCTTCCTCTCCCTCAGCCCCGCCCTGCTGGCCGCCGCCCTGGCCGGCTCCGCAGAGCTCCACCCACCTCCCCTCACCCATCTAGCACCCACCGCACAGCAAACCCAACACACCCCACCTCAGGTAGGAGCCCGCCTATCTCCTCTGTAGTGTCTTTAGTCTTCGCCTGCGGCTTTTCCTTAGGAAAAACAGCTCCCCTCGCTCCTGTGGCTGCTCTATTGTTATCCCCTTCCCCTTTAGTCACCATGCTTTCCTGTAAGAATATGCTAAAACCCTTTGCTAACACCACTTCAATGCATTTTTAACTGATGCCCGTTTTCTTTTATGTTACCACTATGGGTTTCTAAATAAAACGGTGTATTTTTGCATGCAACGGCGATGGCCGCTAAAGTATTTGAGACATAGCCGCCATCGCCGTTGCATGCAAAAATACACTATTTAGAGAGGTATGCTGTATGTCAACAGTATGGTGTGCTGATGTAGCGTCTGCACACTTCAGCCACGTTCATCTCTGTCCTCGTTTGACTGTGTACGTATGTTCCTCATTGTCTTGTCTTTTGACGGTGTAGGTCTGTTTCTCATTCTCTTGTTGTTTGACTGTAGGTATTGGGGATGACCCTATTCAGTTCTACTAATGCACAGAATCATGAGAATTCATCAGAAAATATGGCGGCTGTCACAAAAAAGCTGGCTTTCCCGGGGGAAGGTTTTGGCCCGACGGGTTGAGAGAATAACTCAAACGTTCCTAATGGGAGAGAATTCTGCATTGCAGTGCACCTTGAGTTTTTAGAACTCTAACTGGTCGTCACCACTTCCCCTCATTATCTAAACACACACGTTCTGAATTCACTACTTAAGTTAATACAATGAAAATTTCAATAATTGGAAATGTTAAAATAATGTGTCGAAAGATTAAATTGTATATTAGTATATTATCTTTTTTTCATATAAGCTACAGAGTGAGATGCTTGCGCAATCACAATGTTTGTTAAATTGCCGTCACAACAAACAGTGGTTCCGGTACATTTTGAATTACTGCGCTACTTCGTTCTGTAGGCTCCTCTCGTTTGTTTACCGCACTCTTGTCACGCGAATAACCGCATAACTGTCGGATAACACTGTCTGTTATGCAGCTATCGAAAATGGTCGGATGTTTTGCACATCCCCTATTCCGGAGTGTCTTGTTGGCCTGTTGTCTTCCTACTTCCCTCTGCTGACCCTCCTTTCTCCCTCTCATTTTCCCAGGTGACCTCTGACCCTGCCGGCGACACCCTGATCCCGCTGCCTCTCCAAGGCAAGGACAACCACCTCCTCCAGCAGCTCCTGCCCACGCTGCTCAACCCGGCAGTGTTAGGTGGGTTGTTGGGTGCTGTGTTGAGTGCCACCTTGGGTTTGGGTACAAGATGGTAGAACCACCGGTTTCAGGGGCTATTTGGATTTTTTCAGTTTATGTATTAAGTTAATTTGGGTTTTAGATAATTTTGTTTGTATTTTAACTGAATCGTTGACATTAAGAGACAGGCATTGGTACACTCACTGTAGGAGCGACATAAAAAATCACCAATACAAATTGAAAATAAAGGAATTCTAAATGGCTAATAAGTCTTTTATCTGTATTATTTTTATATTTTTTATTTTTGTATATTTGCTGTTTAGTTGGATTTCATTACTACAGCGTTTGACTACCTTTTACAAAACATGACTATGTTTCTGAATGTTTTCTAGGTGATCTCTCTGGGCTCGCTAACTTCCATAACATGGTGGGCCTGGGGCCCGGTGCTCTCCTCCTGCCCCCGGTTCAGGCCTCTGCTCTGGGCATGCCTCTGCTGCAGGGCCCAGATGGAGCCATCAACCTGCTTAACAACATACAGGTACAAATACCATTGGTTTTCATCAGGGATGTCCCTGGCAACTAATTTCCTTGATGATTAACCGGATGTTTTGTTAACCGCTAGTCGACTAGAAATCTGTCAGAATTGGCCACATTGCAATCCAACAGGCCAAACAAGGTTGGAAAAAAGTTATGTATATTATAAGAATTGTTTGAAATGCTTAATGTAATGTTTGAATCAAAAAATTATATTAAATATTTTTGCAGTGTAAATTAGGCTGCAAACAGTGTGCTATTTTGCCACGTGCATTCAGCCTATTGCAGTCGGCTCTCAGCAGTTCAGCAGGAGAACAACTCGGCAGGAGTTGTCTAGCTCTGGAAGTTTAAATCATCATCCAAAATAAATCTTCATCTGTCAAGAGACGGGATAACAGTTTTTTTTTATCCTCTCATTCATTGATTATGGCTTGCTGAGTCAGCAAGCTGTTTGCGTAAGCAGCCATTCGTTCAAACTCATTGGGCCTAAAGAAAGTTAAGACATCCGTAAATATAATTCCGTCAGATCACGGTTTCTTTACTGTGAAACAGACTGAGTTGATTGACACCTCAACAAGAGTTCAACCCTTCAGCGGAGCATGTGCTCTTCATACAGCCATGTTAGTATTCTATATGTAATAAACACTTAGCGTAGCTGAGGTCAGCCTATTTAAATGAAGTATTTTTATGAAAATACGAACGGCAGCGCACCTGACATGACCGCAGTTACTGGTGATGGTGAACAGCACTGTGGAAAATTGTGAAGTACATTAATTTGAATCATTAAATTCATGATAAGTTGCTTAGGCCTGTGGTCGAATTTTGATATGGTATATTTTGGAAGAAACATTTTTCTCAGAAAGAGATGGAAGAAAAGCACTATTACATATGTAACTACACATATGTAGTTTTGATGCAGAGACTTCCAATAAGTAAAATGTACAATGAGTTATGATAATCTGAATACAAATCTTTTATATAAATCTAGTCTTTATTTAATTTGTGTTTTTAAAACCCATCCTTGGTTTCTCCCCAGCTTAACATTGCACAGCCCACAGAGGAAGACAAGCCAATGTCGTTGCAAGGAACGCGAAGCCCCGCCCCACACGAAGACATGCCGGCCAATCGGTTGGCTCCCAGAACGACCCCCGCAACAGACCTTCCAGCCTGCCCGCATCCCCAGCAGCGAGGAGGCCCAGAGGGAGCCTCCGCCAGAGGAGTAGGAGTTGGAGGAGGAGGCGGCGGCCTGATCGACCCTTACACCTCCTTCATGGACACCATCTACACCTCCTTCCTCCAGGTCAGCGCTAAAGAGCAGGAGGAAGGTGCCCAGTCGGGGCCCATGGACCCCACCTCGCCCTTCTGTGCCTTACCCCCCGTCTCCTTCCCCTCCGCGGTGGGGGAGGAGCACTCGGCCCAGCCCTCCCTGCTCCCCCAGGCTGGTGCCCCGGCCTCCCTCAGCCCGCGACGGGCCTGCTCCCTCCGCAACCCCGACCTATCCCGCCTCAGCCTGGAGGCCGCCGCCCACTCACCAGCCCAGGGCGCGCCCAAGCCTAGCGAGGCGGGTGCCTCCTCACCCACCTCCCAGAGGAAGACGGGCGGTGGAGGGAGGGTGGCGGTGGTGGCGGCGGAAGGGCAGACTCACCACGAGCCCCCGCTGCCGCCTATATATCTGGAGGAGGCCAAGACGGACTCCCGGCCTTACGGGCACCCGGGGCCGGAGAGGCAGTGCGGGTCCCCGGGTCAGGCCGGGGGCTACCTGGGCTCCAGGGACGTGGCCAGCGGACGGCCCAAGGATGAGGGGAGTGTGGGGGCGCTGCTGCTGCACACGGACCAGAGCAGGGTGAGCATGGCTCTTTCGTTTTCACCACACGCTGTTGGAATACGTGTTTTAACTTTTATTAGCCATTTAGGGATGCAGACGCCAGGATTCATTGTCAATATTGAAAGAAATTCCTTTAAACTTGATCTACCATGTACTGTTCCATTCAATTGCTGTTACACTTCACTTTAATTGGTTTCCAGGTAGACATGACATGTTTATATACGTATTATACCTCTGCATGTTACCATTTTGCCTTTTGGGGGCAGGCCCGTCCTCTTCTCTTTACGGGAACAGAACAATGTATGTGCAGGTCCACTCTGCAGCTCCAGGCCTCCTGAGGTTTACGGTGTGAAATAGCTGATTCCACCATTATTTTTCCACGGGCCAGCCTCTCCAAACCTGGACAACATCTTGATATATCATCGATGACTTGCACAAACAGTAACAGGGTTAAGAACTGCAGAGTGTGGACCTCCTGAACCTGAGGTTTCGGCTGTCCGCCAGTGCCTCTCCTTTTACAATTACAATGTCTGGCAGCGGTTTTCCCCCAAGAATGCTGTTCCCTGGAAATGGTTTAATTTCTTCCGTTCCCCCTAATATGTGGATAAACCCATCCACTACAACCTCCCCAAGTAGTCCAGGTAGTATTGTCGTCATATCAACTTAACTTAACTCAACTTCACAGTTAAGATGTCAGTCAAGTCAATTCAGTCCCCCTCACAGTAAAGAAACCATGATCTGCCGGATTATATTTACTTATGCCTGAACTTCTACTTCGACTACTACTGTATGGAGAGAGATGTGAACAGTTGAGTCTGCAATGAAACTGCAACTGTGGATCAAGTGACACACGTCCATTCAGTGGTGTAGTTTTGAAGCCATGTTTTTTTTTTTTTTATACAAAAAAACGAATTTGTCATTTATTTTGTTTTGGAACATTTTTCAGGGTCAAGTCGCTGCGACGGTGGGAGCCCGAAGAGGAAGGAAAAGGAAACAAACGTAAGATGTAGTTTTAATACTGCACTTGCTCCCGGGCACTAAATATAGTATTGGATTTTGGCACGTGAGTCCAAAATATATCACAGTAATGGATAAATTGCTGTAGACCAGGGGTCTTCAACCCTTTTCAGCCCAAGGACCCCTTAGACGAACGGAACAGGGACCCCCACATGAGTTTTTTTAATTTGTTTATGATTGATAAAACGTTAATGCATAATTATTATTGGTTATTATTTTGTGCCTGTGTAGCTCCGGCCGAGTTGGAGGGAGTAGCCGTCGGATCTGAGGCATCGTTACTGTTGCAAATGTATCCATTCTGCTTCACTTTTAATGAAACTAGTGAGTTAATAATGTTATGGTAGTTATTGATTAACGTTTATTTCCCACAGGAGACCGAACTGCGTTAATTTAACACATAGCTTGCTAGACGGGTGTTCTTTCCCTCCAATAGCGGCTGGTCACGTTATGTTAGACTCTGCATCATGGGAATCATTTATTTTGTAAATAGTTTTGGTCAAAAGTAGCTTATGTGTGGTTATTAATGCTTGTATTTTATTCGGTATCGTTTTTGTTACATATTTAAATTCTCAAAAAATTATTTTGGTGAAAATGGGCGACTGCTGTAGACCATTTCATTTGAGCTTGAATTTTGTCTTCTTTTTTTTTTCTCAGGCTACAGAATGTTCTGGAAGACTTTAGAGACATGGACGCCCCGGGCCTTGAGGAGACCAAACCCACGGTGAGAGACTGTGTGTGTGTGTGTGTGTGTGTGTGTGTGTGTGTGTGTGTGTGTGTGTGTGTGTGTGTGTGTGTGTGTGTGTGTGTGTGTGTGTGTGTGTGTGTGTGTGTGTGTGTGTGTGTGTGTGTGTGTGTGTGTGTGTGTGTGTGTGTGTGTGTGTGTGTGTGTGTGTGTGTGTGTGTGGTGCTAATCCTAAATGCCGGTGTCTCGCAGGCGGTTCTGTTGAAGCCCGAGCGGTCGGTGCGAGGAAGGAGGCGGCGCGGTGCCAGGTCTCAGAGGCAGTGATTGGCGGGAGAGGAAGCTGTCACTCCAGTGCTGTTGGCCAATCAGGATGGTCCGACACACACCCCTTCCCCCCCTTGACTACACTCCCCGCCTCTTCCTCTCTTGTCACCGCCTACTGTCTAAAAAAAACAAAACAAATGTTCTCTAATTTTTTTACAACTGCACTAATACTATACCGTTGTCATGTCAGATATTAAGGAAAAACACTATTGGAAAATAGGAGAGCTCTAGATAGAAACACGTGAGGATAAGAAAAGAATAGGAAAGGAAAAAAAGCAAATGAACACATGTACTGTTTCCTCTCATTGTGTTTACTGTGAGTCAGGATGAGCCCATCTACTTGAATGAATGTTTGCTCTCCATTGAATGTGTGTGTATATGTGTGTGTATTTGTGTGTGTCAGTGCGTGTGTCCATCTTTGCAGCGTGCTGGACAACAGTGCTGTTTCTGAGCCCCTCTCGTCCTGCCCTCTGTGTAGCGTTCTGGTTCGGTTGAATTCAAGTCTACTTAACAAAGTGAGACCTCGATCCACAAAGAAAATGATATCCCGCTGGTTTTACTTCAAAAGTCTTTCCCATGGTTTTGGAAAATGTCAGGAAAAAAAACGCAATGATCTTTATTTTTTATTTATTTTTTAAAACCTTAAAACACACATTATCTTTATATATATCTTTACATGTGTGTATATATATAGATAACTGTTTTAAGGTTTACTATTTATTTATTTTAACCACCAGTGAAAACATGAGAAATTCTTTCTGAAACCAGTTGAATAATGGTTACTCACATTCCAAGGAAAACTTATTTTTTTGTTTGTTTTTATTATTTTTTTTAAAATCAAGCTTCAACCTCTCCTTTTGTGGAGATTATTTATTTGTACGTCTGTTACAAAGTCGCTGTGCAATGCAGGGTGCACTGTTCAGGAGGTTTGGTCCTTCACACTACAAGACAGAGAAAAGAAACAGGAAATGCTAAACTTGAAGTCTTCAATATCACGTGCGTGGCCACAGTTTGAGGCACTTCTGAATAGTACGAGTACCCTGAAATAACCGCTTTGCTCGTTACGTTTAAACTCCCACCGTTATTTTAGATTTATACGGCTACAAATTTTGGTTATTTTTGTATTTAAAAGAAAAATGAAAAATATTTAAAAGACTGCAAAAATGTCCAGCGACACTGTGATATCACGTGTGTGTGTGTGTGTGTGTGTGTGTGTGTGTGTGTGTGTGTGTGTGTGTGTGTGTGTGTGTGTGTGTGTGTGTGTGTGTGTGTGTGTGTGTGTGTGTGTGTGTGTGTGTGTGTGTGTGTGTGTGTGTGTGTGTGTGTGTCACACACTAGACCACATGGTCCTAAATGTTCCAGTGGAATGAAGTCTTTGAACATGTATAGGAATACCTTGAGCTACACACTCTTCTTTACAGTTGTATGTCATTGTAGTTGAATGAATTAGTGTGACATGTGTTGTGTTACTGTGGACATCCCATCTCTCCGCCTGTGTGTTTGCTTCATATCACTGAGCTCTCCAAACACACTGCCCTGCCCTAAGATAAATAGCTGTATTTAATGAAAAAAATAATAGAAGTGGGAAAGCTAGCAGATTATGCAATTTCTACACTATGATATTGTACATATGTACAGTTAATGCCTTTTATTTTGATTTTATATTGTTAGAGAAGGAGAGACGAGAGAAAAAGACATTGTTCGTTTTTTTCTGGGAATTGTAATTAAGTATTTTTCTCGTTCTACCCTTTTGTTTTCAATACTTGTGTTTAAAAAGACGAAGATTAAATTGTGGACTGTAGCTTTCTTTTTATATGGGAGTCTTTTTTTATTTAATATTAAACTATTTACATAAAACACTAATCCTGTTTTGATTTCGATTTTGCATTGATTTACCCGTTTAGTTGAGTCATTCCAAATGCATAATATCGCTATTTCGATCACTTTGAAACGTTGTGCCCGTGTGTAATGAATGGCTGTGTAACGTAATGCTCGGACGCAGTGATGGTGGGGCGCTTTAAAAGCAGCCTGCGCCTTTTCTCGCTTCGTCATTGTCCGTTTCCAGCGAGACTCGGACTTGTGACGCGCCGTTAATGTCCGGCGTCTCATCTTGTGATCAATGTGGCCAGTGTCGTCTTCCCACAAGAGTGTTTATGATTCACCCTACGAGAAAAAGCGTTGGACAGTCAAAGTAGCATACACAATTTCAATTAATGTAATTATAGTCTTTATTTATATATATATATGAATGCCATTATTGTGGCATGTAATGACATTGAACGTTTTGCGTACACTCGCATGTGTGCGCAGTGTTAAACGTCGACGTAGGCTACAAAACGACGCGGATACATCCGCTCTCGTGTCCGTCCGGGTGTGAAAGGGGGCGTGGCCACGGTTGGGATGCTGAGGCGCAGGGTACCACTTTAAAGGGGAAGACGCAGACCACGCCCAAGCGACAAAAGGGGATGCCGGTCGTGTCGATCCAAGGGTCCAGGCGTGATGTACGGGGCGGGACCTCACTCCGTTGCCAACCAATAAGAGACCAACCAATCAGAGATCTGATCAGCGAATGGTTGAGGACCGGGAGAGGTGCCGCCCATTGTACGCCCGGACCCTTGGACAGAAGCAAGGTGGGGGGGAAGCAGATACAGAAGGCACATCACGGCAGCATCTCACCTTCAACTGGCCTGAGCAGAACAACGTCTCTTTCGACCGGGCATCTACGGAAAGGAACGGGAGACCGAAATCCAAACAAGAGCGGCGTAAAGGAGCAATACCAACCCATCCGTCAATCACATTATGTAGGGTATCCTGCGATTTGAATTTAAATTTTGACATCTTATTCCGCCCGTGTGCACCTTGCTGCGACAAGAACACCGGGACAGTAATTACTTCTCCGACCGGGCAGAAGCATCGACGCAATACGCTTGTTATTCGTGCGCAGCTGTCGTGTTTGAAAGCGCATTGAATCCGGAGACGCATCTGTCCCGCAGCCTTCGTCACACCGTCGCTTATTTTTTTTAACGGTGGGCCTGCCCGTGTTTTAGTGCGGTAGGCTACGCCAAGGCACCCGTCTTGCCCCGACCGAATTTGCGCAATGGCCGATGCTTCAACAGAGTGCAATATTAAAGTGCTGTGTCGCTTTCGCCCTCTCAATCAATCGGAGATCCTGCGCGGAGACCTGTTCATCCCCAAATTCCAAGGAGACGACACCGTCTGCGTTGGGGTAAGAGCAGCAGGCTTTGTTTTTCCCACCCAGGCCTTCATCAATAAATTATCATGGCGGTCTGGTTCTCATATGCCCCCCCCCCCCTCAATCATCTCTCTCTCTCTCTTAAGTATATTCGATTCAATGGTCAATACATATTCCATGTATGCCCACTAGATGTATCGTTGCTGAGTGGTGGTGATGATGATACTAATAATGCTGAAATGTCAAATGCGCACGTTTGGCCTTGTGTCAGTTTGTCTGGGGCCTGGAGTTTATGAAGGATGAGTTCATGTCTCATTTTCGTAATTGCCATCCAAACTGGATTAGCTTGCTTAATATCACGTAGTTGGTCCTTAAAACTGTACAGGTGTGGCGTATTTTAACTGTCACATGAATACATTAGATCCACATCAACAGTGACACGCTGGTATGATTTGTTATGGCTAATGTCAGCAGTAAGGGGAACTGTTTGCTGGTAACCAACATTACACAGCCAATTTTTAATGGTTTTACTGGAGCTGGATTCAAATAGGCTACAGAATCTGCACCACAAGAAGTGATTGTGATTCGGACAATGTTTTCAGATGAAATAATATCCACAAGCTGCCCTCTATACATAAGGCCTTCGTTGCCAACATATTAGATTTCATTTGTGGATATATTTAGTCATGGTGAGATGCATGAAATCAATGACATTTTGTTTAGCTTTGTTTACATTCTGTAACTGCTCATTATTGACCCAGCATTCCTTTCAATGTTGAATTGATTATTTATGGCTTTCCGAAGCGGTACACGGTCCAAAACAACACCCAACCTTCAACTAAAACGGATGGTTGGATACAAAAAAATGAATAGTTCTGCTAAGCCTGCAGGATTACGACTCGCTCCTTTCGCTGGTTGTTCTTGATTCAGAGATGTGCGATGAGATAACTGTGCGACGGTCCTTCTGACCGTAGGGCATACATACATACATCACCCGCACGCCAGCTGAACGTCTGATAAACACTGGAGCCTGAAAGCAGATCTCTCTCATTGCTCTCAGAGAGAGGATCAATAATGATCTATCTCACCACTGACCCTCTGCTTTCCCCCACCACACCTGATCCCTGTCTCTGTCCTTTTGTTCTTTGGTTCTTTCTTTCTTTTTCTGTCTGTCTCTCACAATCGGACCGCCTCTCTCTCTCTCTCTCTCTCTCTCTCTCTCTCTCTCTCTCTCTCTCTCTCTCTCTCTCTCTCTCTCTCTCTCTCTCTCTCGTATATATTTTTTATAGCCATATATTTCAATGTGTTGTCCTTGTCATGCTCTGGCATTCTCTCTCTCTCTCTCTCTCTCTCTCTCTCTCTCTCTCTCTCTCTCTCTCTCTCTCTCTCTCTCTCTCTCTCTCTCTCTCTCTCTCTCTCTCTCTCTACCTTCCTCAATGTCTTCATCATGATGTTGGAGTCTGTGGGTGGGGTGGGTGAGAGAGAGAGAGAGAGATACAGGGAGAGGGGTGTGGGAGGGGGGGATGTCCATCACTGATTCAATCTGCTAAAAGCATTGATCACTTGGTTTTGTTTTTTACATGACACAGTGAAAAATAAACTAGTTGGTTGTTGTTTTTTCCTTGAAAAGCCTGTTCCAAATGTAGTGACAACTCACCACTGGGAATATCAGGACTTTCACCTTATGTAGTTGCTTTCTGGGATTTGAAGTCTTTTGTACTGTTGGCTCTTTCCACCAGATATCCAGAGGAACCTCTTGTACAAACCGACAGACCACATCATGTTGAAAAGCCTCCTATAGGCTTATGGCTCCATACAGGTTAGCGCTATACGCTCTAAGCTCATGAGGAAAAAAGCCAGCCCATTCATTCACTGCAAGCTGTTCTTGAGTACTTGAGTGTCGCCCTGTTGGGTCTCCTATGGGACTCCATATAGAAAACGCAGTGCCATAGCGTGGGCCTCAGGGCTGACGATGAGATGGCTGATTCCCAAGCCCACTGCTGATGTCACGTTCTGTGGAACACCGCAATTGCAGTTTCCCCAATGACGAATATACTGTATATACATTTATATATATATATACAGTATATATATATATATATATATATATATATATGAAAATGTGCCAGTTGGGGATGGGGAACAGGGTTTCAATGTTTCAATGCGTTGTCTTTCGGTTGTGTGCACACGTGCAAATGGAGGCGGACTTAGTGTAGTTACGCATCACTGACAGAGCCTCTGGGATGACATCATTTCCTGTAGTTCAGATGGACGCACTACAGACTACAGACTTAATTAGAAATGGCCGGTTTATACATGGCTTCTGCCTTGTATATTATTATTAACTATTAATTATTCATTATTAATATGTACAATACATTAAACCAATTCTACAATATAATGAAGAATATGTTGCAGAGAAGTACCTTTGATGATCTACAATAGTAATGCAAATTATTTCAATGTAGTAAAGTCATCTTAAAGTCATTTGTTTCCATCGCCTGTGTATTGTTATTCATTTTATAATCCACATCTCCTTTATGGTCATTGTATTATTCATACTTTGCAGCGTGGTGGGGTGTGGCGTTCTCCAGGCGGTCTAGTGAAATGCCACGTGGTTGCGTTCATGTGGTGAATGCATCATTAACCCTATGCTCTCTTGGTCACCACCTCCAGGGGAAGTCCTACGCCTTTGACCGAGTGTTCCCCACCAACACCACCCAGGAGCAGGTGTACAACACCTGCGCCAAGCAGATTGTCAAAGGCAAGCGTCACACAGAATAAAAACCTATATATACCTATAACAGCATACTGTGTACAATAATTCATCAGAAATGTGAGATAGTGGTTAGTTACAATGAAGATTACCATGGACTATTGCTATAACACATTAACAGTAGGGTAATGTTATAGTATAGTGTTGTCTCGTATAAGTAT
This sequence comes from Muraenolepis orangiensis, assembly GCA_027704905.1. Classification (NCBI taxonomy): domain Eukaryota; kingdom Metazoa; phylum Chordata; class Actinopteri; order Gadiformes; family Muraenolepididae; genus Muraenolepis; species Muraenolepis orangiensis. The sequence continues at coordinate 13,757,734 of CM051013.1, read as the reverse complement.
AGTGCATAGTATAATATATAGTGTTATTTAAAGTATAGTTTTGTTTAGCACAGTATATATTCTGTATATATTCATACTGCAGGAGGGAATTGGGAGTAAGCATTCCATTGTACTTGCAAATGGCATTAAACATCTTGAATCTTGAATCTTAAAACAAACCACTCTCATGACATAACTTAAGATTGACATAATGTTATAATAATAATTATACTAACAATAATATTAATAATAATAAATGATATAAAATTATATAATATATCAATTATTATATGACTTTATATACTTATTATTTACGTTGAGGGAATGCAGTGTTAAGCTGCGTGGTGTTGCTACTGTCCCTGGTGTGTCTGATGAAGTCATCCTCTCCGACTGTAGCTTCCAGTAACAGTGTGTGTGTGTGTGATTAAGTTCTCACAGGGAAGCTGATACGTGCCGTTTATAATATGGCCTGTTGTCTGATTGGATGATCTGCTTTTGGATTCCACCAGATGTGCTGGGGGGATACAATGGCACTATCTTCGCATATGGACAAACCGCCTCCGGGAAGACCCATACCATGGAGGTATGGGGTCCTTTTGTGTTGTTGATTTGTGGTTAATTAGCTCCTGAACAAAAGCCGTGTCCCCAAAAGGTATTTTTCAACTGCCGTTTTACCAACCAGATGAGGACATTCCGTAGCGCTTAGCTTTGGTTCCAGATCCCCATTTTGAACAGTTAATAATATGCTAATTAGCTCATTAAACCAAGCACCAAAGACATTCGGTGCTTGGTTTGGACCGTCTCCCATTTCACACATGCAGTCTATCCCAGAAAGGTTCCGGAACATTTCCTGCATGGGGTCATATGTGAATGGGAACAGGGATTTGGAATCCCGGAGTATCTGTACCGCCAATTTCCCACCTAACGAACCAGTGACATTTTTTTGGAACATAATGAAAGCAGTAACATTGTAGGCATGTGTGCCCAAAAGCCAACCGCATTAGCCCAGTTCCGTATGACAAGCAGCTAGTTAGTTAAACCTAGCACATCCTAGCACACTTCCTCTATAGCTGCTAATGGCTGTGGTATTTCATCCACAGGGTAAACTGCATGACCCTCATCAGATGGGCATCATCCCTCGCATCGCTGAAGATATCTTCAACCATATCTTCGCCATGGACGAGAACCTGGAGTTCCACATCAAGGTGACCCCAAATAATGCTTCAAAAAAACACCGTGATATTGGCTAAAGGAAGTTGTGGGGTGTTTTGTTGTGATTCTGTTTGATATTTTCTGAGTTTATCTGAATCCATTGAGTTTTCTTTCTTCTTCTTTAGAATGTTGTATTGGTCAGTCTTTATTTTCTCATGAATGTAGGCTGGCCCTTAAGAATAATAGTAATAGTGTATGTGATATCATTATTTTTCCACAGGTCTCTTACTTTGAAATCTACATGGATAAGATTCGTGATCTTCTGGATGGTTAGGCCTTGTTGCTCTTCGATGTCATTCACAAACCACACATGATAAATATATTTGAATTTAAATTCCAACCATATAGTAGAACTGTTTGCAGGGTGTTGTTGATCTCATTCAGAAAAAAAAAAGACAAATCCTTTAATTTATTTAACAGTGACGAAGACCAACCTCGCTGTGCATGAAGATAAGAACAGGGTCCCCTTCGTCAAGGTTGGTTATGAATATTTTATGCTCATGGTTATGTATATACATATAATACTGTGATTTAATAACTGTATTACATTTACCCCTTTAATCTGGTGTGTTTATTCATCCTTTCTCCACCTTACCTCCCCATCTCGCCTCTCCTGTCCTCTGTCCTCTCCTCCTTTCCTCTCCTCCCCTCCCCTCCCTTTCTCCCCTCCTTTTCTCCCCTCCCCTCCTTTTCTCTCCACTCGCCTTCCCTCCCCTCCTCACCTCTCTTCCCTTTCCTCTCGCCTACCCTCCCCATCTCCTATCCACTCCTCTCCTCTCACCTTCCCTCCCCATCTCTCCTCACCTCTGGCCTCCTCACCTCTCTCCTCCTCTCCTCCCCTCCTCCCATGCAGGGATGCACTGAGCGTTTTGTGTCCAGCCCGGATGAGGTCATGGATGTGATTGATGAGGGAAAATCCAATCGCCATGTGGCCGTGACCAGTAAGTGGGACCACTCAAATGTCCCTAAAAAACATATAACAAAAAGCAAGAAAGCACCTCCACCTGTAATATGATGATATTGGGGTCTCAAGTAGGTATTTCTCAGGTGGGAGTTTATGTTATGTCTGTGTGTATTGTTGCTGCTATAAAAGGAATAACAGTTAGTAAATCTAGCAAAGCTATACTCACTAAGCTAGCATGTATTACTAATATTAAGCAGGACTCATTTTAACTTCAGTCAACTGGGCTGTGTACTAAGGTGGTGAGATTAAAGCTGAGGTCATCAGCTGGATGTAATGGTGTGTGTGTGTGTGTGTGTGTGTGTGTGTGTGTGTGTGTGTGTGTGTGTGTGTGTGTGTGTGTGTGTGTGTGTGTGTGTGTGTGTGTGTGTGTGTGTGTACTGGTTAAACACTGGTTAGACACTGGTTAGACACTGTACATTGCCAATGAAAGAGTGCGTGTATACTAGTAATGCTAATGCTAGTGAAGCGAATGAGCTATTTTTCGCCATGACTTTACCCCCGGTCACGTTCTGGAGTCTCTGATGTGTAAAGGGATGTTGCCGCTAGGCTACGTGTAGCTTGTTATGTAACCTCATTTAATCATATCGTGTCTATGCATCATGCATTTGTATAAAGGGAATGAAAGCAAGGCAGATGGATGTCCATCTTGTGGACATCCAAAACAGGAATAAGACTAAACTACAATATGTGACACCCTGAGCTAAATATTAGATTTATATTCTTCCCAGTATGTATGCATGTGTATATCAAGGCCATTTCTGCTTAATTCTAACCATTTCAGTCCGTCACGGTAATCTATAATACAATAAAAAACAAGGAAAACATGACATTTGAAACCCTAAATGAAGCCGGGAGCGCGATTGTGTTTCCAGAACATTCTGTGTGGGTATTGTGTTCCGTAAAGCTGTAGCTGTGCGCTCCAGTGCTGAGCGTTTCAGACCGGCGGGTTGGTGAGTCACTCTCTGGGGAGGCAGCTCTGTAGTGCTTGACTAATGACTAGGGCCCTGCACAAATCTGCAGGTACTGGCTGATGCCAGCGGTGTGTAATAGGAACGATGAGGCTGCAATTCAAAGACCCCCGGTAGACCCGCAGCCCTACAGGGAGGAATATATAACCGGAGAAATAAATATCAGAAAATGAATTGTATAGCATCAGCATATCTGATACTGCTCATACCATACCACTACTAATACTAATACTGCTAGTAATAATACTTATACTAATACAACTTATAATAATAATACTAGTAATACTATGACTAATACTACAACTTATACTACTACGAATACTACTAAGTAATACTACTACTACTACTACTATATAATTGATTGTATAGTGAGAATAGTGTTTATAGTTGTATTTGTGTAAAACAGGAGCCACTTAAGGCTTTCAGCGGTGCATTGATTTAGATGATATACGTACCAGGCAATCGTTTGTAATGAAATGGCAATTTTCTGATGTGAAGACTTGTACTGTACAATGTACAATGAACAGATCAGCATCGCTCAAAGCAGTGTTTTGCTCTCAGCGGGTTAGCAGAAGCATCTTCTTATGTGGAGAGGGTTAGCTCCTCCCCGGGTCCGTTTCCGGGGGCTGAGAAGGACGAGAGGACTGTATCCGTCAGTCTGTCTGCTGACTCACTGCACCGTTAGTACCGGGCTAATGGCCTTTATCGCTCTGCGGGGTATCGAGCGCAGAGACAGACAGAGGCGGAGTAACCCGAGGCTCCTGTCTCCTGGAGAGACGCTTCTAAAGAAAGGAGACCATTGTTTAAGAGGTTTTTGAAGGGGGAGGGGCTGCTTTGACTTTGCGCTTTGTGTGTGTGTGTGTGTGTAATAAAATAATATATGTCTACTGTTTTTTTACAGTATTTCCTCTGGTGAAGGAATTAAGAAATAGCACATTTCCTTACAGCGTGCTTGACAGGCATTGTACTGGTTAAATAAACACACAAAATTATTGACCACATTGGTAAGCAGTAGCCTGCTTAAACATGAACATCATCATCATTCTAATCCTAACCATTTCGATTTAGATGAATAATACATTAACAAAAACACAAACATACATTTTCTAATTCTACTATAATGCAGTTTCCCTTCTGTTGACGTTTATACATAACGAAATATGTACTTTTATTGTTGTTTTCTCATTCCGACTCCGATTTATATAAAAAATACATTATTAATCTCGGGGGGGGGGGGGGGGGAATTGTTACTCATTCACAATTGCTCTGCTCAAGCTCAGAAGGACTGTATAAAAACAATAAATACATATGAATTAAAAATAAGACATTTCAATTGAAATAAGATATAATACGTTATTGTTGTTGTTGTTGTGCAGACATGAACGAGCACAGCTCCCGGAGTCACAGCATCTTCCTGATCAACATCAAGCAGGAGCACGTGGAGACTGAGCAGAAGCTCTGTGGGAAGCTCTACCTGGTGGACCTGGCTGGCAGCGAGAAGGTACCCACGTACACTAACTACTACTACTACTACTACTACTACCGCTGATGTTACGACTGATACTGCTACTAATACTTATGCTAATACTACTACTAGTACTACTGCTAATGTTACTACTGATACTGCTACTAATACTTATGCTAATACTAGTACTACTGCTGATGTTACTACTGATACTGCTACTAATACTTATGCTAATACTACTACTAATACTACCGCTAATGTTACTACTGATACTGCTACTAATACTTATGCTAATACTACTACTAGTACTACTGCTAATGTTACTACTGATCACTAAAATTTCAAACCGTTCCAGGGGGGGTTTACTTACTGTATTTGTCTTTGAAAATCTATTGACGTTGGATTTAGAACAACTCTCTTACTCTTACTCTTTCTCTTACTCTTTCTCTTACTCTTTCTCTGTCTGTCTGTCTGTCTGTCTGTCTGTCTGTCTGTCTGTCTGTCTGTCTGTCTCTTTCTCTCTGTGTGTGATGTAGGTCAGTAAGACGGGGGCAGCAGGAGCAGTGCTGGATGAGGCCAAGAACATCAACAAGTCTCTGTCATCGCTGGGGAACGTGATCTCGGCCCTGGCCGAGGGAACGGTGAGGCGTGCTCAGAGACCCCCAGGAACACTTCACAATAGGTTCTTGGGCTGAAGTTAACAATATAGTTAACAAAAAGCACAGCATGTATAGTATAGCGTTGTATAGTAGAGTAAAGCAAAACACACACACACACACACATGTGTAGGTACAGAAGCATGAAGCTTTTTTTTTGTATTATTCTTTTTTGATTATTAATTATTTGAATTTGTTTGCTAAAAAATATACACTTGATTAATAATATATCAAAACCAGATCCACCACTAAATCACTTAGTTTGGCAAATTCACTGCACTCTTACATTGGCCAAATATACTGCAGTAAATTGGAACTATACATAAAGACTATACTCCTGATACAGTACCAAAGCAGCAAACTGAGAAATGTTTGGGTGGTTATTAAATCACGAATGTATCTGGAATCGGTTCCTCCTGAGAGTCTCGTTAATCAATGTCCTCACTCGCTGATCCGTCCGGAAGCCGGTGTGTCCTCCAAACTGCCAGCTCAACTGACACCAACCCCCCTGACAAAATGGCTGCCGTTGCCAATTCGTAAATTTCGAGATTGGTCGGGTGCAGGGTTTTTAATCTGTCACCTTCTAAAGCTCTGGGGAGTCGCATGGAGACAGTAAAGGTCATAGTGTGTGTGTGTGTGTGTGTGTGTGTGTGTGTGTGTGTGTGTGTGTGTGTGTGTGTGTGTGTGTGTGTGTGTGTGTGTGTGTGTGTGTGTGTGTGTGTGTGTGTGTGTGTGTGTGTTTCATATGCAAATCAAAAATTGCAGAATTGCTCATTTGGCCCAGTGAAACATACCTGAAACTAAATGACTTATTACTTACTTTAATGAATTCTGTCTTTTAATCTGTTTTCCCTTTCCCGCCCTCGGTCTTTCCACCTAATTCTACTTGTACTACACTTTCTTAATTTTAGATTTACTCTTAATACCACCACCGATACTACTACTACTACTAGTAGTACTACTACTACTACTACTCCTACATATATGCTAACCTGGCACCTCCTCGATTCTGAATCACTCCATTGGGGCTCTTAATGAAGGTGAAACCCAAATTAGAAAGTGAAAAGTCCCCTCTAAGCAGTTTTGGGGTCAGCCATTTTGTTTTAGCTCATTAGCACAAATAAGTGGAGCAGCGTTTCACATTCCGAATCTTTCCATCACCGCGTACTCTCGCCGATCCGAGGTCTGATTTATAACGGGTTAGGGAGTGTCCTCCAACGCCGTGCGTCCTACACATACGGTCTAACTCGTGTGACCATCTCTCCGTAGAAAACCCATGTGCCGTACCGCGACAGCAAGATGACCCGCATCCTGCAGGACTCTCTGGGCGGGAACTGCAGGACCACTATGTTCATCTGCTGCTCCCCCTCCTCCTACAACGACGCCGAGACCAAGTCCACCCTGATGTTCGGCCAGCGGTGTGTATACTGCACACGCACACACTCACGGCCACGGCTTCTTCTTCTTCTTCTTCTTCTGAATAGGAACAGATGTGCCGGATGAACTGCTGGATAACTGTCAAGTCAAGTCAATTGTATTTATATAACCCTTAATCACAGTCTCAAAGGGCTTTACAGGCCACATGTTTACAACACCCCCCAAACCCTTAGCCCCCCTAAGGGCAAGAAAAAACTCCCTTTATTATGGAGGAAGACATCTTGAGAAGAACCTCTAGTCTAACCTCTAAATGCCATGAAACAAACCCTAGTCCAGAGGATGGCCTCGCCCTAACACCTAACAACTAACTCACCCTAGTGGAATGTTCTTTCAAAGAAAAATAGACCCCAAGAGTGGTCCATACATGCTGGTTAGACCAGCAGCTGCAATATTTGTGTTATATTGTACTCCCTAGTCTACTGTTTAAGGGTCCATCACATAACATTATTTATTTTGGCAATAAATACCTACAACATGTTCAAAGCTCTCTGTCTAGCCCGGTGGTTGTCTCTTCTCCATACCTCTTACCCCTCCACAGTGCCAAGACCATCAGGAACACCGCCTCCATCAACCTGGAGCTGACGGCGGAGCAGTGGAAGAGGAAGTACGAGAAGGAGAAGGAGAAGAACAAGACCATGAAGGAGAGCCTCCAGAAGCTGGAGGCCGAACTCAACCGCTGGAGGAATGGTGAGCTGCAGTACCCCATTACCGCCACATGTGTTTAGGGGGAGGGGCATAATTATTTTTTTACTTCCGATTATAAGAAACTTTTACTAGCCGACTACATGCAGGAAGTCAATTTAATGAATTCTATATTGTTGGTTGTATTTTTGTCCAAGGACTAGAATATTATGTGGTATATAATATATATATATATATATATATTTGTTAATTCAACATACTAGAAAACAGGTTCAGCATCTGTGTTTTTCAGAATAAATATGACCCAAAATAATTGGCCACAAAAACATTTTGAAATATTTACATTTGGATGAGGCTATCCTTTTTAGTATTGTTTTGTTAAGTCTGTCAAAAAGTCTGTCTTTTGTACTGTATTGACATGTATGGTTAGTAGCAATATGAGTCCACAACATCAAAAACCAAATTATTTTTATTTTCTCTCTCTCTCTCTCTCTCTCTCTCT
>CM051013.1:13717409-13744909 GCA_027704905.1 Muraenolepis orangiensis | reverse complement strand
CTATTTGTCTTCAGTCAATGTGGATGTAAATGTGTTGCTTAAACCATTCATCCTCATCTTTTTTAATGTATCCTTTAATGTATCCTTCTATCTTTGTCCACCCCCTTTCTTCAAACTCATCACACACACACACACACACACCACACACCACCACCACACACACACACCACACACACACACACACCACACACACACACACACACCACCTGTTCCCCTCCTCGCCTCCCCCACCCCAGTTGGTTCGTGACAATGCAGATCTGCGTTGTGAGCTTCCAAAACTGGAGAAGCGTCTTCGGTCTACTGCTGAGAGAGTTAAGGCCCTGGAGACTGCACTGAGGGACGCAAAGGAAGGCGCCATGATCGACCGCCGCCGTTACCAGCAGGAGGTGGACCGCATCAAGGACGCCATGCGGGCCAAGAACGCCCTCAGGCGCCCCCATGCTGCACAGATCGGTATTGCAACCCTCTTCCTGTATTTCCCAGAACCAATCACAGAAGAGATGCCCCGATTGGGCAGAAATTGGGCAAGAGCTGTCTCTTAAATCGAAATGGTCTGATACAGAGGGAGATGCAGTCAACTAGAAATAGATATTCTCACAATAACTTTCACTCACTAATAGCTGACAGATGGCTATGCCATTTCTAACAAATTACATTGAAGAAATAGCTGTTGAGTGCTCTTTAGTGAGTAATGGGGAGTAAGCATTCAATTGTACTCTTGAATCTTGAATCTTAAGTCTGACATCCTCCCCACAGCACCTTTAACAAGGGAAGCAACAGAACAAATATTCCATGAGTTCAAAATTGTAATAAAAAAATCTGACAATAACATCTGTAGTGACATGTAGTATAGATATGTAGTTGTATAATTTAGTAGTTTAACATAATGCTTCCCAAGCTTGTGTTTTTTGAAATAGGTTAGAACGTTTAAAAGGAATAACGGTTAAGTTTTAACGTGTATTATTTAGTTCCAACCTCTTCCAACCTCTCTGTCCCTGTGTGTGTTTCTCTCCAAAGCCAAGCCGATCAGGCCGAAGCAGCTGCCGGTCTGCTCCCCCACCAACCCCTTCTACACGTACGTGCGCTCCAGTGAGCACGCCAACGCCTACAGCAACGCCCTCTTCCAGAGCGCCCTGTCACAGAAGGCCGCCGCCGCCACCATCAGCCCCAACCCCAACTCTGTCCAGACCAACACGTGAGTTGGAGGGCGTCCGGGTCTTCTGTGTGCGGTGTGTGTGTGTGTGTGTGTGTGTGGGGGTGGGTGGGTGGGTGGGTGAATGTGAGGTACATTAACTGAAACAAAGTGTTAGTATAGAAATACAGCCGATTATTACTTATGTATTTTTAAATATAGGATATATCAATATACATCCAAACATATGTAACGGAAGCCAGCCTGCAGTGTGTAAACCTCAATCCAGGACACCTAAAAGATGTTCTAGCGATGATGCTAGAGCCCGTGGGTTGAAGCTTCCCTTGTTACAGCGTCCGCCTCTCGTGCCGTGGGTGAGTGTGAACCCAGTGTAGGGGACACTCACGGTTACGCATACACATTGTAGCAGTCGACACTGCCACACGCCTTTAAAATGACTCCTTTAGGGCTCCTTTGGATGACAATGACACGGTGTGATGAGGAATCTGGTTTTATTTGCATTTTATTTATTTGAGTTTGTAGGTTGTTAGTTGGTCCATGTGAGCGCTCCTCTCTCGTGTGTGTGTGTGTGTGTGTGTGTGTGTGTGTGTGTGTGTGTGTGTGTGTGTGTGTGTGTGTGTGTGTGTGTGTGTGTGTGTGTGTGTGTGTGTGTGTGTGTGTGTGTGTGTGTGTGTGTGTGTGTGTGGCTGGTTTAACCCCTGTGGGCCTTGTTTACCAAGGACCAGGTGTGCACAGGTGGGCTGCCTAAACCAGCTACCAACCACACACAGTCCACACACATAGACCATCTAATGGTGCTTTTCCATGACATACTATCGACTCTACTGTACTCAACTCTACTCACTTTTGGAACCAGGCCCTTGGTGCTCCACCCTCAATGTCAGCAACATAATTGAGGATGTGGAAGGGAGGGTGTTCTTGATTCTCGGCGTGGGGTCGCTAGTGTCACAGCGAGGAGACCAAGGTGTGGCGTGGTAGCCATTGCGGATTGGCGAGTCGTGACAGTGAGAAGAGAAGAAATAATCAGGCCGTTTATTAGCTTTCTTTTCAAAATGGGCAGGTTTGCAGAGGACGTCACGCCATGTTCCGCCGTGATGACTCTATAGATTAGATTTGATTAGATTCAAATATATTGTCATTGCACAGCACAAGTAGAGTACAGCGAAAATAATTTGGCATCTAACCAGAGTGCAAATATTGCAGTAAAGTGCATGGTAATATATAATGGTTAAATAAGTGGTTAAATAAGATGTCTACTAGTTTTCACGCCACCTTTTGGTATCGCCTCGACCTGCTCAGAACCTCGACAGAGTTGAGCCGGGGACCATGCAGTGGAAAAGTGCCAAAAGACCACACTCCGACAGACACTCAGGACACACACACACACACACACACACACACACAGCCCCCCCCGCCCCACCCAGCAAAAAACAACATCAACGAAACTAAACAAATATCCGCTAAACCATAATGACACGGTATGAACCGGACACCCCGTGTTTTGCATACCAAGCAGACCAACGACACCCACCGCTGCTGTGTTTCACCCGGTCACGACCGGGGAGAATGGAATCTATTTCGGGCTTTTCTTTTCAAATCAAGCCCACGGTGTATTATTTATTCTGGTGCTGTATTTTGACATGGTGGAATGTGTGTGCGGTCTGCGGTCTGCCCGGTTGCTGCCGGGGTAGTAACGTGTGTGTGTGTGTGTGTGTGTGTGTGTGTGTGTGTGTGTGTGTGTGTGTGTCTGTGTGTCTGTGTGTGTCTGTGTGCGGTGGTCGTCTCTCCTCTGTGTGTGTGTTGACCCCTAGAGTTTCCACAGCCCTGGGCTACAGAGCAGCAACCAGCAAGCCAACAGATATCCTAGAGTCCTACCCTCTCAACATAGATAATGGTGAGTAGAGAGGCACACACGCGCACACACACACACACACACACACACACACACACACACACACACACACATGCATGGTGAGAACATGCATGCACACACACTATATAAATATATCTACAAATACATGCATGCACACACAGCCACACACACAAACACTCATAGATAGACACATAAATGCACGCACAAACACATATACCTGTGTGTGCAAACTCTAGATATGTGTGCACTATGGCACATAGTTCTATAGTGTGCACACGCACACACAAACACACCAGATCATTTAGAAGTGAATGCTTGTGTCCCAACAGGTAACAACAGCGCCAGCAGCGACACAAGGGACATCAACGACAACAGGTAGGTGTCAATTAGCGGAAGCTAAGCTACCTCCTTTTAATGTACTTATTTAACTCTCTGTTAGGTCACAGCTATTCTCTAACGTTTAAAATAGCTGTGGAAAATTCTGTGGGTTTTTTTTAAGATGGGGAAAGAAAATCGATTGAAAATCTAAATTGTGTCATTTGTGTAGTATACTGAATATATTGCTCCTATGTGTGTCAGTGATCGGTGAGAACATAATGAGTGTGTGTGTGTAAGTGTGTCAGTAGGAGTGGTTGGTTAGAATATAATGAGTGTGTGTGTCAGTAGGAGTGAGAACATAATTGAGTATGTGTGTGTGTGTATGTGTGACAGTAGGAACGATGTGCACTGTGGCAGCAAAGTCGATGATCCAAACAACAGACATTTCATCGTCCAGCAGGAGACCGCCGCAAGTTAATCCTATGGTGATTAACACACACACTCACACACACACACACACACACATATATATATATATATATACACACATTCATGCATGCATGCACGCACACATGCAAATAGCTACATCAACTACAATATACTGTACATAATACATAGTCACAGTTATTTATGTTTTGCCATTTTTATTATTATGAGTTTGAATGTATTTGAATATTGTGTTGATTGTGTAATACTTTAGATGACAAGAAATGAAGTAAAAAAGAATGTAGAATGTCAAGCAGAATGTCTTGAGTCGTCTGTAAGTCCCCTGTCATTCTTTCTTCCAGAAGACCAATCACTGTTCCAGTCCATGAATGACATCACCCATTCTGCATGCAGCCTCCCCCTCCCCCCACAAGTCTGATGATGATGATGATGATGATGATGATGCCCTATAACCCCTGTGTCAGCCCACGCACACAAACACACACATGCACAAACACCTGTGTTCAGGTCCTGAGGTCGGCCGGCTTCGACTCTGCTTCAGTTTAGGCATGTGAAAATACACTTTCTTGAACAATCACCGTTGACGACAAAACCGAGTGATCCTTCAAACCGTGAATCAGATGTTTAAATGTTATTATTTGATAATATCATTCTATATTATATTCTAACATTCTAACACACTGTATTCTTATATAGTCCAAATGTTCCACCGATTTCCCCTGTGCGGGGCTGAACTGAGGCAGAATTTGATTGCGAGGCCTGCTTAAAAAGGCTAATTTGGAAGTAGAAATACCATGTAAATAATAGCTATATATTATGTATAGTACATACAATATATATACTAGGGTAGGGGTTTTTGACCAGTAACGTGTGAGGAAGCGCTGGGGCATCGTGAGGATGTTTTATTTGTTTTTTGGGGTACAACAACTGTGTTCCGTCAATCTCTGCATGTATGTAGCTTATAGCGGGGGTTAGCTTAAAAGAAAAAAATATGAAAAAAACCTTTTGCATGTAACCAGACATCAGCAGTCATCAGCGTAACTGCTATGGAGTGGATCAGATGATGGCAGACAGCCGAGAGACTTTCCTCAATTACTAAACACCTGAATAGAGCTAAGTAGGCTGGGTCGGTTAGCTAGCTAGCTTGTTTAGTTAGCTAGTAGGAACTAGAAGACGGGCAATTGGTTCGGATTTCACGTGCAGTGAAAAGTCCAGTCCAGTCCAGGAGCTTATATGGTTCATAGAATAGAATGGTCTATACAGCTATAGAAAAAAAAAAGGTTTAGACAGTTAATTTAGACAACAGACAATGTATGAACAGTAGTTTTTAATTGGGGGGGGGGGGGGGAGCACAGAAGTATGGACACTGCAAAGAGTTAGACGTAGTAAGCTACTGTATGTTTTAGGTAACCTCGTCCACCAAAAAACAGCCATGTCGTCCGTCCCCCCGTGTGTTAGTCGCTCCACCGTTTACCATTCCTTAGGAACGTATGTTCTCATAATTAATGTATGTGTACCACTGATATATGTGAAACTACTTACTTTAGGGCTACAGGTAACAACAAACTACAGCATTATCCCTTTGATCCGATAACTACACACTACACATTTAGATTGTCGTGAGTCTGGAACGAACTGCGGGGCAATCCTTTTGAGAGTAGAACGTAATTTGTTTTTTTTTGTCGTTTCTTAACTGAGATACCCGTGACTGGCGCAACTTTTTTGGCACTTATCGCATCAACTGTTCCCCGCCAACGTGGCTGCTTACCAATGAAGAAATATTTCCAAATAATTGACCTCGGCCCCTAAAGCCCTAAAGCCAAGAGAATACACGTTACTATTGTTTACAGGTGTAAAAGTGAGACCCCTTCCGTTTTCTATTGTATTAAATGTACACTTTAAATGTATGCTCAAATCTATTACCACCAAACAAGCAAATACTCTCAACAGTTACATTTCCATAAGGTATCATAACATCGTTAAGCCAATGAGAGACTCCCCTACTGCCGCCGGCACAAGTAACCGCTGCGATTTCCCTCATTTCAAATCCTGACCAACCAATCGGGATGGAGGGCACCCAGGGGAGCAATTGGGTTGGCTCAGCTTCGGGGCTCTCTCATTGGACGACAGTTGAGTACCTGTGCGGAGTGTATGTTGACAGCTTCGTTCCATGGATTGCGCCACTTGCTTTGGTCTGAATAAACAGGGGGAAGAAATACATTCAGCAGAAAAGCATGCCGCTCAACCAAGTCGCATTGTGTCGTTTTTAAATGACACGAACGCATTTCTATCTCGGGACATTCAAGCTGGGGGCGTACCATTTGAATGACACACATTAACCAAGCTCGTGAATCGGGTGCAACATGTATAAAGTTATAGGATATACGAGATAACGTGAATTACTTATTATAGTAAAAGTATTTTTTACCACTGGTACTACTGTGACCGCACTTGAGAGAGTCAATCTAGTCAATGTTTTTCTTCGTCTCAGGGCCAACCAATCAGGATCGCGGTGGGGGCACATATTTAAGCGTCTTCCTTGCGGGTGTGGAGTGTTTGTCAGATATAAATCATACTCATCATGTTTGTTCAGAGCAAAAAAAACGAGTGACGGTACGACTATACATAGAAGAGCTACGTCTATGTTTTATACAGCCAGCCATCAGCTACTGTTATCCTCCGCTAGCTAGCTCCTGGTCAGAGCGCTAACTCCTACCCCTCTTTCCTCTTTCCTCTTTATCCGCCAAGAATACAAATCCTTCTTTTTGGCGTACTTAACCTTTGTGGACAAAAGTGTGTACTATATAGCATCTCCTGTTTCTCTCTCAACAGTCTGATTTTGGACATATCTTAAGATGTACGTAGTAAGTAAGTATAGCTTGTGTGCTGCCGTGTTATATCGCGAAGCTAACGGTACACGCGCTCACTTTGTCCCGGGAGAGAGATCCTGAATGTGTACGTTTTTTCGTTTGTTTGCGTAAGCTTGAAGCTGTAGGGTTGTCATGAGTATGTACATCATGCATATTTCTGTATATACAGTATATATATCTCTACGGCCGTTAATATGCTGTACTATTTGTGAACTGATGTGTTGTAGTAAAAGTATCAAATAAAGATTTAGAAACCGGGCTCTTTTCATGTATTTTTTGCATTGATTTACCCTCCTGTATTAGAGAAACGTTTTTTTCATTGATATTGCATAATTCAATATCTTAACTTGATGTTGCATTATGCAATATCAATGGGATATTGCATAATGCAATATCAATGATGCCTTGAAAAACTTGAAAACTGCTTTGCTGGATCCACAAAAGGATGTATGAAGAAAAAAATACGGATTTACGTGTGTGTACATGTGTGTGTGTGTGTGCGTGCGTGTGTGGCCAGTTATGTTTGACCATTCTCGCTGTTGTGTATATGACCTCCGACCTACAGCCGGAAATCAGGATAAAACCACGTTGTGATCAAGTCAACATGACGGATGACAGGATCTCAAGAATAAGCAGGGATGAGGAATGTTCTGCAGGCTGCACAAACTAGAGGCTGGGATCTGGAAGGATTTTAAACATATTCCGCAATAATAAACAATATCCCAACTGCCTATTTCGGCCTCACATGGGTTGCAGCATATTGTGGTCTGTAGTAGGGGGGGGAGATAATCGTGAAAGTTAGAATTTGACGACGCCCATTTGGGAAATGATTAACACTATTAATACAAGAAGTTTGACACAAAAACCAACTCTGTATCTTGAAATAAACCCCCCACCACTTGAAAATGAAAAAAATAACACAAAATATGGCGTTTTCTGGCTTTTCCGCCATGTGTAGGCACTGACTAGTGTTTTTTTCTGCTAATACTAGTGTGTATAAATTAATTAAATTAAATTCACTTCATTCAGAATACTTTGTTAACAATAACATTTTAATTTCAACTTGAAAACATTCAGAAAACATAAATTTGTAATTATTATTGAGTCACAGTGGCATGGAAATTACTTAGAAAGATGCCAGCCTCTCAAGACTTTGCTGGAATTTCTCATATTCCAGAGTGGTTCGGTCACTCCTCCTGCCCAGGTAGGACATGAGGGCATCTCCAAACTCCTGTGCAGTTTTCATCCTCCTCTTCCCACTGGGCAGTGTCACCTGGATTCGGAAGATGGGGTCAACTCTAGGCAGAAGCATGGTGCTCTCTCTGGCAAACTGGACCTCCATCTTCATCCTCTGCTGCTTAGCATTGTCGTCCAGAGTTTCATCCATGAGGAACTTCTCAACTTCTCCACTGTCTGTGAAGGGGCCACCACTAGATTTCAGTGTGTCCAGCATGTCCAGTCTTTTCCTTTCTTTTCTCTGAGCCATCTCCTGTTTCTGTTCTGCCCCGTTCTCAAACTTCTCCTTCATGTGTTTACTCCATTTGAGTTCGACCTCCCTTTTAGCTTTGGCTGCTGCCTTGAAGCCCCTGAAGGAGTGAGGCTGTCCAGCCCTCAGCTCCTGGCTCTTCTGCAAGATGATTGACCTGCTGACTGCATTCAGTGTGCCTAGCTTCCTCAGTCTGTAGTCCACCTTGCCACATTGTCTTTCCATGCCAATGTTGTGCACAGGGGTTCCATCGATGTTACTCGCCTGATCGCTCACGGGGTAGTCCATTTTGAAGGCCTCCTCATCAATTCCATAGTCCCTCCTCTGTCTGGCCAGGACAGTCTGTAGGTGGGGCAGCATTAGGTTGGTCAGCTTCTTCACTTCCTCCAAGTGCTCTGCAGCTAGGTCAGACACAGAGTTCAGGACCTCCTCCTTGTAAGTCTTCTTTACGCCACTGAATAGATCATTAGATACCCCAGCATATTCAGACTTTGTGAACCTTGTGAAGTCGTCACTGATTGGCTGGCCCAAGCCTGTATGCAGTCCCTTGTAGAACTCCCTGAGCTGAGTATGGGTAGCATCTTTCTCTATGGTCCTGGCATAGAAGGGCTCCACCAAGTGCACACCCAGGCAGGCAAACACCACGAGGGCCACTTTGAGGTAGGGAAGGTCCATCACTTCTCTGACCAGGCAGGCTAGGCGGTTGTTGATGTGAGGATTCTGGCTCAGGAACTCTGCCAGATGGTCATAGTGGTATATTAGGACTGCTGCTGCCCTGGAGAGGCACCCAAACCTACTATCTTTGTAGGCAAACAGCACACTTGATACCTGCCTTTGCTCAAGGAAGAGGAGGAATTGCTTGTAGCGGTTCCAGGGCTTGTGAGCGAATTCAGGAGCCACCAACTTGAGGCACATGTCTAGTGCTTGTCCAGCCACACTGACATTCTTGCTGTCTACCTCCAAATCTGTTAAACGGTTTGATGTTGTGTTGAATTGCACCACATACCTTTAGGAATTAAACTTCCTGCTTCCCCATCAACATGAGTGTGTGTCTATGTCCACTCATTAGCCTGGCTTCAGCAATGCAGTGCACAGCAGCTCCCCAGAGAAGGAATAGTCCATTAATCTGTATTTTCATTCTTTTTTTCGATTTCGTTTTTTGGGCATGGTGGGGGGTTTATTTCATGCTAGGTACCCACTTCTTATACAAAATATCTTTCAAATGACCCAATGCATCACCACTGAAATGGGCGCAATCAGTTTCCAAAATTATTTTTTTGGACTCAATTATCTCCCCCCCCTATCTGTAGACGTGTGCACAGCACATCCGTTAAATAGTTGAGGGTTGGAGTGAGAGGGAGATTGAATGAAATACATTGTAGCAGGGCTTCTTTTGGAATCTGGCTCTTTAATAATGCAATTTGGGACCGTGACGTTGTCATGTTTCCTGCCCAAACCAATAATAAAATAGCCACTAGACCAACACAACTATAGACTAAACTAACTTGTGTATTGTAATGTATTCCCTTGATATCCACGTTGCCTGTCTTGCGTAGGAATGTCCATTGCTCATCTTATGATCCATAGCATCCTCTTCTATCCCAACACATATTTGTTCTCATGAGAAAGGATGTGCTCATGTAAACAGAGGTAAAATACCTGGGAACGTAAGCTTGGAAGTTTATTTCAGTCTCCTACTAAATAAATCAATTCCTTTTTATCGTATCTAGTAGAGACAGCGTATTAAAAAAAATAGCTAGCCTATATATAGCCAGATAGTGATTATTTTCTTTTGACCTAATATGGTCTTCCAATCCAAATACGTAGTCAAACAGACAAGACAAACACAAGAAGTTCCTTGAGTATAATAAATGGATTATGGGTTACATAGGGCCTATACGTTTCACCTACATTCAGCCTACTGCTTTTTTTCAAAATTAAGTGTGCAGGAGACCCAGCAGCCTTCAAACTAATCACGTGTCCTCTGTTCAACTTAACCACTGTCTCCCCCGGTCATGTCGTCCCTCCCACCACCACCACTCGGCTCCTGCCACCGAGGAAGCTCCATCTCCCGATATAACTGCTCCTCTCTCCAGGGCTCCCCGGCCACCACGCCGCCCTGCTGCAGGTCCGACGGCAGACATCCAGGCACCAGGAGGAGCGCGGCACTACTACTACTACTACTACGACGACAACAACAGGCGCAGGTCATTGCGCTGGAGGAGACACACGGGTGACAATGCCCTGACATAGAGCCTCCAGTCCCGTCGCTATTTTACAGCCAACCTGTCAATGCTGCCGATATATCCACAGCGGCAAGTCGAGGGCAGTTTGCGTGTTTTAATGTTTAAGGCTTTGAAACGCGACACACGTTCCTGGGACATCAAGAGCGACGCACCAGGTAGGCGTTATTAATTGGACACGTGGTTCGCGCTGCGTGATTGCGTTCAATTACGTGTTAATTCGACTTGATTGGAGTTAATTGGAGTTTGTCCGACTACTGTTTCCTTTTCATGTAGGCCTTTTAATGATTATCAATTGGTATACCAACATACGTCATCGATTTAGTCGACCACTGCAACATGTATATAGTGAGTCGCTTTGGATAAAAGCGTCTGCTTAAAGACTGTAATGTAGGCTGCTGTAATGTAACGTATAGATGCCCACTATTGAATGTGTCACTATCACTTTTTTTTACATTGTGTGACATTGGCTCATCGTGCCTTTTAGAACATACCCTTAGAAATGAATGGAAAAGGAAATGCGAGAGTAAACGTTCGCACAAGTCTGGCGTGTTGACTTGTCACAGGACGGTGTCAAGTTCAGCCGCTAGTAGTCTATTACAATTCTTTCTGGAGAAATATAGGATGTTGTTTTTTCGTCCCGTTGTCCTATTTGGAGTAGGTTCTAGCTTATAAATGACGTATATATGCCTATGTTTAGGGCAGTGTTTTTTGTATTAAAACAGCACTGCGTTTTTGACGGTGTTTTAAAATAAATACAGGTCTATACTGAAACACCTATATTTAACTTTAATGATCAGGCTCGCGCACACACATGTGTTACACGTGTCAGCGTTCATTCTATATCACATACTTTCTCCCATCGTCTTCGTGTGATTAAGAACTACTGGACCACTGGATAAAGCCATGTAGCCCAGCCTTGAGACATGCATGGTCCCCTAGTAGGATGTAAATCGATATCTCAAACAATCATAATGAAACAATTTACGATTCTTTGATTAATTCGTGGTATTTTCAAGAGTCTCGGGTTCATTTGTGGCACCGAATACCTCTTTCTGCGGGTCAGTCACATTTTATTTTGATACTCTGAACACTTACATAAAGTCAGTGAGTGATGACGTGAGGACATGTGGAGGTCCGTAGACTCCTAGTCTAACCCTGCGGTCTACGGTCTAAACAACCGTGATTTAATATTCACACCCGTGTCTACAACACGTTAGTTACTATTGTTATCTCCAAAATGGTCTTTTTTGTTTGTTTTTATCCATTTCAATTTAAAGCATAAAGCAAAACATTTATTATGATTATTATTAGGTTTTGTTATTGTGACACAATAAAAAAACAAAATGTCCATACTTCTCTATGCATCATAGACGTATATGTGCAGTAGACATACAGCCAATACCCTAATACTGCCCAATCAACTTACAAATACTAGCAACATGTGGAATACAATTGTGAATACAATTTTTAGTATAATTATTTGTGTTGCCTTGTTTATTTCTGCTGATTGACTGTGTGTATCCTTAGTATAACACACTCCACACATATTATCAGGGTTGGTCGTGGAAGCAACCACCTTAATAATGTTCACACTATAGGAAGGCCCCATAGGCACAAGGAGCGCTCACTGAGGCTCTGAAGCAGCTGTTACCGTCTGTTACCGTCTGTTACCCTGTGTCTGTAGCTTCTTCTCTTCTCTCTCTGCTGTGTGGGACAAGTTATAAATAAGAGAGAGTAAAAGGTCTGTGTGTGTGTGTTTAACCAGCTGCCCGGTGTGTTTGCGTGCGCTCTACGAAGTGCAGGTGTAGCTGCTTCCCGGGACTTCAAGGTTGTTATTTTTTTACGGTAACCTGTCTAGCTGTCTAACCTGTATATCTGTACTCTTAACCTGTATATCTGTAAGACCTGTCTAGCTATAGGTCTACCTTTCACACCTTTCAGGATGGGGAATCATGTGAGGAAATGTGCTGATTTAAAAATATGCATTTCTTCTTTGTTTGAACATTTGGACCCTGAGAGAGAGAGAGAGAGAGAGAGAGAGAGAGAGAGAGAGAGAGAGAGAGAGAGAGAGAGAGAGAGAGAGAGAGAGAGAGAGAGAGAGAGAGAGAGAGAGAGAGAGAGAGAGAGAGAGAGAGAGAGAGAGAGAGAGAGAGAGAGAGAGAGAGAGAGAGAGAGAGAGAGAGAGAGAGAGAGAGAGAGAGAGAGAGAGAGAGAGAGAGAGAGAGAGAGAGAGAGAGAGAGAGAGAGAGAGAGAGAGAGAGCACTGCAGAGGCAGATGGTGTGTGAGTGAATGTCCTTGCCACGGAAGATGTCTAAACCCTTCATTTTGAGGTTTTGAGGCTATTCTTGATCTTTAAACAGATCCCAATAGAAATTATACCGTGTGTGTGTGTGTGTGTGTGTGTGTGTGTGTGTGTGTGTGTGTGTGTGTGTGTGTGTGTGTGTGTGTGTGTGTGTGTGTGTGTGTGTGTGTGTGTGTGTGTGTGTGTGTGTGTGTGTGTGTGTGTGTGTGTGTGTGTGTGTGTGTGTGTGTGTGTGTGTGTGTGTGTGTGTGTGTGTGTGTGTTGTCTAGACGCAAGAGAGCATGGGAAAGTCAGCAGTCAGACCTTACTGGGTTGACCACCAGCAAAGACTCTGACAGCTGACTATTCACAACATTCATATAAAACAGGTCTGTTTACTCCAAAGATAAAACCTAAACCTAAGCCATGTGACGACCCTCTCCCTCTCCCTCTCTCTCTCTCTCTCTCTCTCTCTCTCTCCCTCTCTCTTTCTCTCTCTGCTGTAACACAAATTTATTATGTTTTTATTTTATTTATTAGGTTTTTTATATTCACATTATATTATGGATCATTTTTGCGATATTATTATTATTATTATTATTACTACTACTATTATTGTATTATCGTTTTATGAACTCTTTAACCCTTTAACTCGGAATTTGTTCTTGGAAAAAATACCAATAGCAAGTAATACGTTCAATAGTCCAACTCGAAAACAACAAAGTGAACTATTTCATTTAGCCTACAAGCCTTTATGGGGGGGATAGCATTGGGATAGCCAGTGTTGTTGAGCATATCCATTGCCTGGCACGAACATCAGATTACAGGTTTAGCTTTAAAAAAAAACAATACATATAAAACAATACCAAAAGACCTGAATACATTTATATTACAATACACTGTAGTCTCAAACACAGAGTGTGACTTTTGCTTCATATTTGTTGCTCATCCCAAAAAAAATAAGAAATATAATCCTCACTTTTGGGTAGCACTCGAGTCTATTTTGGTTTCAAAACGTTCAAAAGCATTATCTTGCGTCCGTGCTCTGGGCTTAACGCTGTCCTGTGTGTTTCATGACAGTCGGGGGATGTTCCCTGACTTGTTTCCTGGGAATGGGTCAGGATATCCCCAGCTAAACATAATCCGGGTGTTTTTGAAACTGTAGAGCGGACGGACGGCGACCCATGGCAGCGGAGGAGATGGGTCTGCTTCTGTTTGCCCCCACCCCCCTCCACACACACACACACACACACACACACACACACACACACACACACACACACACACACACACACACACACACACACACACACACACACACACACACACACACACACACACACACACACACACACCTAATGCTGCCACTGACATTTATGGGCCAAGGTTGGCATCTGAATCACATGTCACTCATGACACCGTGTGCAGCCTTTAGCAACGGGCACTGCATGCGTCAGCCCCTCCCCTCCCCCCTCCCCCCTCCCCCCTCCCCTCCCCTCCCCTCCCCTCCCTCCCCTCCCCTCCCCTCCCCCAGAAGAGGCTAGAGCGCTAAACGTGCTCTTGTAGTGTTGGCTGAAGGTTATGGATGTGCTACCAGAGCCATCATGGGGATTAGGCTACATGTGAGTTACTGTGCTGTGAAAGGCCTAGCGCAAAATTAGCTTGAACGCGACGGGCATAAATCAGTGATAATCAGGCGTAATCAGTTAACTATGTATTCATACTGGGATGGAAATTCAGATGGGACACCATGCTGCTGCTGTTTATTGTGCATGGAATTTTAATCTAATCCTGCTCTCTTTATTGTAATATATCCCTTAGTAATGACTGTACTGTATAATAATATCATCGTTTGTTGTTCTAGCTACTCTAGACTTTTCACGTCTCGGCTCAGATAGCAAATAAAAGTAAAGGCAAACACACACAAAGATACACACACACATGCACTTCAAGTGCATATGTGTGTGTGTAAAACTATTCTACACCACACACACACACACACACTTCCACGCTCTAACACCTTTGCTTTGTTGGTGCGTCAGCAGCTGTCCGTCTGCCTGTCTGAACGCTGGTGATTTATGGAGGCTGGATCAGGGGAGGCTTTGAGAGGGCAGGAGGCTGGCGAGGTCTGCCAGACACTGGAGCACAGCAGCAGCCCCTGAGGACCCCCCCCCCCCCCCGATGAACACAATCAAAACAGGTGTGTTGTAATTGGTCGGTTTGCGGCCAAGGCGAACGTCACAGCGTGGCGATCGGTCAACCATACATCAACGAGGTATGGTGCCTTTGTTTAAAGTACGCCTCTCCCCTTCGTTCTCCCGCGGTCTAGCCGCCTCTCTTGACTTTTGTAGCTGTCGTTGCAAAGCAAATATGGAGGATTTAGGGTTAGGGCCATCAGACATGACTTGACTCGAGAGCTTTCTAAATGTCACATAAAAAGGCGAAGAAAGTCGAGAGGGCGTGTGTGCGTGTGTGTGCGTGTGCGTGTGCGTGTGTGTGTGTGTGTGTGTGTGTGTGTGTGTGTGTGTGTGTGTGTGTGTGTGTGTGTGTGTGTGTGTGTGTGTGTGTGTGTGTGTGTGTGTGTGTGTGTGTGTGTGTGTGTGTGTGTGTGTGTGTGTGTGTGTGTGTGTGTGTGTGTGTGTGTGTGTGTGTGTGAGACCCCCCCCCCCCCCCCCCCCCGGGAAGTTGACCTCGACTATGCAAACAAGCCCATCCCTTGCCCACTTAAAGTTCTGTTTGTCAGCAATATAGATGTACAGTATATTGAGACTATAGAAAGTAGTAGTAGTAGATACTGACACACACACACACACACACACCACCTCCTTCCTCAAGCCGATGCCTATACGGTTATGTTAACTGCTTTAGCAGAATGCTAATGAGGTGCTAGCTGCCTGAGCCTCGGTCTTTGGCTCCTGCGTGCCTGGAGTAGTGCGGAGGCCGCGGGCAGAAATAGAAGCCCAGAGGCTCAGAGGGGCTAGGGGGGGGCTAGGGGGGGGGGCTAGGGGTGCATTGGTTTTGGGAAGGGGTGGGGGATTGCTGGCGTGGGGATTAGCCGTGTCCACACATGTAGTTTTATTGGGGACAGACACAATATGTATAGACATAACACAGGCAGACAGGAGGGCAGTGCCCAAACGGCAGTACACACACACACACACACACACACACACACACACTAATTTTTACAAGCAGCATAAACTCTGCATACAATCTCTGGAGAGAGAGAGAGAGAGAGAGAGAGAGAGAGAGAGAGAGAGAGAGAGAGAGAGAGAGAGAGAGAGAGAGAGAGAGAGAGAGAGAGAGAGAGAGAGAGAGAGAGAGAGAGAGAGAGAGAGAGAGAGAGAGAGAGAGAGAGAGAGAGAGAGAGAGAGAGAGAGAGAGAGAGAGAGAGAGAGAGAGAGAGAGAGAGAGAGAGAGAGAGAGAGAGCCAGATAGATAGAGAGAGCCAGATAGATAGAGAGAGCCAGATAGATAGATAGATGGAGCCAGATAGATAGATAGATGGAGAGGAAAATAGGACGAAGAAGGTCAAATAGCATGAGATGAATGACAAGATGTATAAACACAGTGAGGAGGATACGGGAAAAGATGGGAGGGAGAGAGAAAAGAAGAAGTCCTCAGGTCCGTCAAACTTTCTCTCACACGGATACTGTAGTAATACTGTTCTATTGTATTCCACAACGAATATGAATAATATTACAATATATGACTCGATGTTCTATTCCGGTAGCGTATTGGGTGGAGTACAGAGGAATCCTTCATCCGTCAGTGGAGGTGCCTGCAGGCGTTTGTGAGTGTGTGTGAGAATGAGTGCACATACACGTGTGCACAGGCCAGGAACACACTCAAAGGTCGTGGCCTTTGAGTGAACTGATCCTGGTGCTGAAACACAGCATCTGGGGCCTCCGTTATATCTCTCTCTCGCTCTCTCTCACTCGCTCGCTCGCTCATTACTCAAGCAATGTGAGATTCTCTGATACTGTTCACCCACAAGACATCGTCATTATCTCAACGTCTCAGATGCATCACCACCAAACCTTCCACCACCAAACGTTCTCTTCTCCTCCCAAACCCAACATGTTATCTTGTGCCTCACAGGGCCTGGTTTAAAATCTGGATTTTAAAACGGACTCATTTAAAAAAAACATTTGCATTAATCTTTTTTAAAGATTTATTTTCTCTGATATAGACATGATGTAACGGAGAAACTAAATGTTGCCAATAAGTGCCAATGTTTCACATTTTTTAAATGCGCAATCAATCACAAAACAAATTAACAAAAGATTGTAAGGAACAGGTCGATGCGGTATTGTGGATTTCAACACCTTCACATGTGGATGTTTAGACATGAAGTGGCCAAATGGGAACAAACTGTCATCACGTATCATCGTGCTTTTGTTGGTGTTGAGTTTAAATCAATTGGGTCAGCGGTGGCTCTCACCGTCTTTGAAATGTGTGTGTAAAAGTGCGTGTTGATTTTACCATGATGAGTTTGACAGAAGGTGTGTGTGTGTGTGTGTGTGTGTGTGTGTGTGTGTGTGTGTGTGTGTGTGTGTGTGTGTGTGTGTGTGTGTGTGTGTGTGTGTGTGTGTGTGTGTGTGTGTGTGTGTGTGTGTGTGTGTGTGTGTGTGTGTGTGTGTGTGTGTGTGTGTGTGTGTGTGTGTGTCTTTCCCATCAATGTCCCTCTGTCTCACCTACCCTCATGTCGGGTCACTCTGCCCCGCTCAGACAAACAACACAAGCACTCCAGGAGGAAGTCAGAGAGCAAAAGAGAGAGAGAGAGGGGGAGAGAGAGAGAGAGGTAAGAAACACATATAATTAAACGAGAGAGAGGGAGAGAGACAGCCAGAGAGAAAATACTGCAGAGACAGATTGTGTGCTAGAGTGAAAACCTCCCGGAGCAGAGAGGGACATTGCCAAGGACTTTAGTAGGGAGCAGCCTGTCAGCCAGAGTCACCCAGGGCTGTCCCCTCCAGAGACCGTTGGCTGAGAGAGAGAGAGAGAGAGAGACAGAGACAGAGAGAGACAGACAGACAGACAGAGAGAGAGAGAGCAGAATGGATAGGCTTGTGGTGGGCCAGGCGTCTTTAAGCAACAGCCAGCGTAGCAGAAGTATGTGTTCAAGCTGGATTATCTCAGAAGGCACCCCTCTTGTCACGGAAAGGAAGGCAAGGAAACAGCGAGAAAGATGGTAATGAGAAGCGTTTAGTTTGTTGTATCAGGATTTCAGTTGGTTTGTTGTTGTGTGTTTATGCAGGGTGTGGCTCTGCTGGGTTCATTTAGTAGTTGATTCACTTTCAAAATGTTGCTCTATATTTATATGTTCTTTTAATACTGGGAATATATATTAATATTGAAGATTTTAATTAACTAATGAAATATCGTCCACTGCTCCCGGATCTCCGTGGCGTCAACACTCGGTGCTACGTAACGTTAGTGACATGGAATCGGCCAGACGGTGGTGGCGATATTCCCAAAGTTTTAAAATACCTTGGCCGAAGTCTTCGAATACTTCCCAGCGCCTGCGAGCGTCACTTCGATAAAACACCGGCCTGTTTTCCCGCCGTGGGGGTGTCACGTGTCAGGTTATTCCATCTAGTTTTTTGGGCTCTTACTTCTCACTGTGGCATACCTGGGCAGTTGGACGTATCCGCTGTACGTTTTTGCGCTTATGCCTCAGCTTGAAATTCGACGCACAGTCTCGAATAACCTTCCCCCCCCTTTCCGACACACAAATATAAATGATGCCAACAGAATTCACTGTTTGACTTTTGAGCGTCGGTTCATATCTTTTATTTCGCAATATATCGGGGTCTGTCCGCCCGGCTCCCCATATGTCTATATGAATATTACTATAAAATTGTAATATCTATCGGTACGGTCCATATATCGGTATGCGTACATACAGTACGGCTTAGCACTAGCGCCGTGAGTGTTTTGACTCTAGGTGACTCTGGTTTCAAGTTACTGGGCATGTTACTGGCAAGTTCACAAACCCTCCACTGTGTCTCGCCACACATCTCAGAGTGTAGTATCGGCTAGCAGTAGCTAGCTCCATTGCTAGCCGCTGCTCTGTTAAGGTGTGCGTACATACATTTACTTCAAGTTCCGGTCAAACTGTGTGAATTAGAAGTGAATCGAGTCCTTGTGTGAGACACCCTAATTAGGCGGCGGATGTTGGACTTTGATAATGATGTCATGGAAATGTGTGTGTTTTTTGAATGTGTGTGCACCGCTAGGAAACGAAAACATTACACTTCCTTTCAGGCTTTTAGAAGAATGTCAGCTATGAATGTGTGTGTGTGTGTGTGTGTGTGTGTGTGTGTGTGTGTGTGTGTGTGTGTGTGTGTGTGTGTGTGTGTGTGTGTGTGTGTGTGTGTGTGTGTGTGTGTGTGTGTGTGTGTGTGTGTGTGTGTGTGGTGTGTGTGTGTGTGTGTGTGTGTGTGTGTGTGTGTGTGTGTGTGTGTGTGTGTGTGTGTGTGTGTGTCCGCCCACACCTACCCTGCTCTGCAGAGGGTGTGTCCACTTTCTGTATAATGGTGATTTTGTTTGGAGACTGACTTGGAAGATGTTATGCAACGTTTGAGGCTCATGTGAAACTGTTCAAAATGGTGTGTGTGTGTGTGTGTGTGTGTGTGTGTGTGTGTGTGTGTGTGTGTGTGTGTGTGTGTGTGTGTGTGTGTGTGTGTGTGTGTGTGTGTGTGTGTGTGTGTGTGTGTGTGTGTGTGTGTGTGTGTGTGTGTGTGTGTGTGTGTGTGTGTGTGTGTGTGTGTGTGTGTGTGTCATCATCATCAGCGTCGTTCCTGCGTTTTTATTTGCCATGTCGTTAACACCGGAATCTATTAAGACATGGAACTATTCCTCCCTTTTCAGGGAGCGTTTCTCAGTATATGGGCGTCTGTTTTCCTGTGTTGACCAGGGCTTACACACAGAGTGGCTCTTCTTCTTGTCCAGGGGAGAAGGTTGTGAACGGAAACGTGGGACAGGCGGCTTAGTGGCTCTGTTTGCCGAGCTACAAATCAACCCCCCCCCCCACGCGCGCGCTTCACGGACACACCTGGATGTCGGTTACAGTATATAAAACGACAGTCCGCTGTTCTCGAGGTTTGTCCGCAATTATTTTAGATATCCAGCAGTCAACATAAGCTCCAAACAACTAATGACACATAGTCAAAGGCCCAAGTCAAACTATATATATTTTTTTTTCTAGGAGTTATAAGGAGAGTAATAATATTCAAATCAAACACAAAATTTGTTTTGTAGGAAAAATGTAGTACTCGGGCCTTAATACTAATTAATACTTAATAACAAGAAAATGTTCTGCATTGCTGCCATTACATTTGACAACAATAACGATAATTGTTGTAGAAGTGTAATATTTTCATTGCAATCCATATAGCAGATCTTTTCCTCACCACAATGCAGCGTTGCACAGCGATCTTGTGAGTGGTGTTTTCCCCTGTTATTACCGTATCTAGGTAATGATTTCCTGGCCGTTTGTTTATGAATCCTGTCGGTGTGCGTTACGTCGAGGGCAGCTGTGAGCTAATTCCAGATGAGATGAGTGCGCTGGTGAAAGCTAATCCACACTTTGATATAATAACACACCCCACGCATTACGCACACGTGAACACCACCCACACACACACACACACGCACACAAACACACGCACACAAACACGTGACGTAGCGTGATGACGCGTTTTAGCGCTCTCCTCCCTCGTGGTTACGGTTACTGATGCATATATATATTTTTTAAACACAGGTGTGGAAATCTCTCTGCCGTTTAGCAGTCATCTTGAAAAACCCTGGGCTCTGCTCACCCAAGGATCATGATTAGTGTTTTCTAACACCCCGAGGTAACTGAACGTCAGCAGGCCTAATGACCACCGGGAGATAATGGTTGGAGGGTGTGCCGTGGATTTAATTAGGCCCAGAGCCGCGTCACGTCTCGGTGTCTGTGGAGACACCCTAGAGACCCCTAGGCTCCACTGCCCTGGTACGTGGGCAGGTGTGTCCACAGACACCGAGACGTGACGGAAGCGGTAGAAGAGGCTCACGGTGAAAAGTGTATAATAGTGTATAATGCAGAGCACTGGTTGAGGTGTCTCATTTATTTTTTGGTATATTTAAAATAATTGTATTCTTATTATTATAATTTTTTTAAAACTTTATTTATATTTGTTATAATTTATTAGAACTTTTTCATATGTTTTATAATAATACTATTAAAATGAACTTGAAGTTGGTTTCTAACAAAAGTTTAAACTGTGAAACAACAAAAACAACAATGCCAATTTCATACAAAACCTATAACAAAAGATGGCCTCCATGTTACGAGTCATGACGTCACTGTTTGTGACGGGTTTCCATCACCTTAAGCCATTTCTATTGATGAGGTTATAGCAAACAGGACTCATGGTAGGACTCATAGAGCATTGTGATCTCACAGTTTGGTCATCAGGGTACACGTGAACATAGTCTCATAGTCACTGCCGGGGTCAATCCCAACTATTTCAGTCGTTTTGAGTCAAACAATGTTGTCCTACGATCGGTCATTACCAGGGATATATAACCCCGACATGACGATGTTAGGACACACACACCGACGCTGACTATTATTTGGGATTTGTAGCACATCTGTGTCACTGCTGCTGATTTACACGCTTGTTTTTGCTATGCATTGGCTGGCTAGGCCTTGTATAATAATAATAATACATTCAATTTCATATAGTGCTTTTCTGGACACCCAAGGCGCTTTACCATGGTCAAATTGCACGTACAGTAAAATAATTTAATAGTCATACAGATTTAAATAAGACAGATCAAATAGATTTAAAGAATGACTTACTTAGTATCCAGAATATTGAGCATACAGTATATCGTTTCTGTCAACATTTGAGCTTGCTGTGTAACCTGTGTTACCCAACGGTATATGGGTCATCGTCGTCATCTTATAAGACATCACTCGGAAGTGATATCAGATCTCTCTTAAAGTGTAACCCGTGCTCCACTACACAGAAACAAACCAGGATTGCAGTTTTAGCATTTCTGATAATGATCCACCGTTACATCACATCGCTTGAGCTTCCTTCATGCCACTTATTCACACTTTCAATCTACCTGGGAGTCCTACAAATATAGCTAATGTGATCCTTGGGTTTGATTGGAATGTGTCTCTCCGGTTTATTTAGTATTTTTAGTTAAAGATATTCTTTGTTATTCTGTTTACCCAACACTTAACTTCGCAGCCCTCTCAAGGCGTAATGTGAGATGGTAAAACCCATGAACCTACTGTAAATGGGGATGTTTATGTGTTTATTATGAGGCTGATCAATGTTTATCCAAACTTTACACTAAAACGAATCCAAATCCTATCCTCCTCAGTTATCACTCAATATATCACTCTGGCAAACGGCGTTTTAGAAATATATAAAAAGACAAAAGGATACTTTAATCACAACGTGCTACAAGTTACAACCGTATAATGAACATAAAGCCATGTGGAATTAAGAACCAGTGTCAAAATGTCAGTGATTTACGTTTATAATAAAGCTGTCATTAAAATACCATGGCTCAAGATATTTGATTGTGTCCTGTGTGATACATGAGTTAGTTGAACATAATTTCTCCCTGGGCCAATGGGGGGGACACTCTGGGACTGCCATGTGGAATGTGCAGCGTCTATTTCTGGTTTCTAATGATATTGGAGGGAGACATTAGGATCTCCCGCCCAGGGACATCCTATCTACAGCAACGTGCTCATGTCCATGAAGAGGAGTGTTTATATAGATCCAAGGGAAACTGAACGCTAGCCTGGGTGAGAGACAGAGAGAGAGACAGAGAGACAGAGAGAGACAGAGACAGACAGAGAGAGAGAGACAGAGACAGAGAGAGAGAGAGAGAGAGACAGAGAGAGAGAGACAGAGACGAAGAGAGAGACGGATAGATTTGTGTTTTAAATATGAAGTTTAAACATACTGCTCAAATACATTCTTCATGATTGGTTTGGTTCCAGATGTATTTTTTGTTGGTTCTTTTTCCTTTTTCCATCTCATTTCACACGCACACATCCGTGTCCACACATTCGCAGTGTTTTACATTCAAGCTTGTGCACAAAAGCATTCAACAGTGAATTGTTGTCTGTCCAGCTCTGCACAGCAGAGTTACATTTCCCCGATTAGCTAATGCTTCCCTACAATAGAGGATATCTCTGTTATTTATGTATTTATACATTTGTACATTGAGCACCAGAGGCTACCAAAACACATAGAATAACTGGATTTGGTTATTCAATTTATTTCTTGAAGTCACCCGGTTGTTTTATCCACTGGCACATTTTCTGGGCCAGCGTTAGCCCTGTAGTCCCACCTTGACCCCGCACACACACACGCACACACACGCACACACGCACACACGCACACACACACACACACACACGCAACTGCAGACACAACACAAGCTGCCTGTCGGATGAGGTCTGCAGGAATAAATAGAATCCTTCATACCTACCCTGTTAAAAACATACCTCAACTGTGGAAATATGTGCTTATATTATAACTCCTCTTTCTACCGTTTTTCGTCATCAGTACGTTTTGTTTTTTTCTTCTTCTTCTTCGGCTGCCATCTTGTTTCACTCCCTCATCATCAGGCCGTTGCTATGCTAGTCTTGTGAACTATCTGAGGCAATCTGAGATGTGACCGGAAAGGATCCGAGTCAGACTGCTGCGGCTCGTTCCCTGTCGGCTGCCCGCTTGACCGCTTGGACTCTGATGAGTCGACGATAAAGTCAAAGCGATGAAAAATAAATGAAAAGATGAAAACACATGACGGTGACGCAGGCAGGAAACCGGGGGGGCGGAGTTCTACGTGCGAGATAGAAAATAGATAGACATTCCCCCCCCCCCCCCCCCCCCCAAGCAGGTTGCCTGTGTTATTTCTCGTGACAGGTGCGGACACATGGAGAGAAAACAGACAGCGCTAGATGGATTGGTAGGGAGCCAATGTTTGCAGTGAATGTCTATTCGTCACCACCCTGTTCCATCTTCTCCTGTTGTTCCATGCTGCACATCTTCCTCTCTCTTCTCTTGTCCAGTTGTCCCAGCGGTTGAATACGACCAGATGCGAATAGAGAAAACGTAAATAGAACGCGTGGCCTTGAAGGGAATGTGGATCGTCCCGGAACGTCTTTCTCCAACAGTGATTGCTTATTGATATTGTTCGTTGCTATGTTATACATCAAGAAGTATTACAAGTCCATTTATATGACAGTTGGCAGAAACGTGACGGAACACTTTGAACCCGAAAAAAACCCGACCATATACCCGAGGTGTAAAAATACACACGGTATTTTCGGTGAGGTTAAGGTCAGGCGATTCAGTTGTCTGTTCCATTCGTTCCACACTAAAACAAGAACTGATCTTTCAGAGGTGCATTCCGAAACAACGTCTGGATAAAAGACAAGGCAACATACAGTATAGTAATGAAGCAGTATCGCAGTAAGATTAGCTGTGTCAACATTTCTTTCAAGCTGGGCAACACCTAGCACATAATGTAAATATGTATTTTTACCGTATACATTACCAATCTTTAAGTGATCTTATCTTTGTACCCTATGATTCAGTGAATCACAACCCCCCCCCCTCCCCCCTCCCCCCCCCTTCACTAACGCCTCTTACATTGACACCGTTCCAAGGCCCCTAAACACTAAACACCGAGACGACCCAAATTGAAGACAAGACATAGCTGACCCCAGCTTTTCATTCACACTTCCTACCAACCCCCTAACCACCCCTGTTGCTTTGCCATATATCTGAACTACATACATTAACCCTGACTGCTGTGGGTCGGGGGGAGGGGGGGGGGGTCTAAATAAAGCTGGGGCCTATAAGTGGACGGTGGGCCAAAGGGTTCAGGTCAAAGAGAACGTGAAACCACAGGAGCGCAGAGCGAGCAGAACTTTGAGGCCGGCCTCAAACAAGCTGCTCTGTTCACTCGCGTGAGTGAACAGTGCGGGACAAGGCTGTGTGATGGATGAGTGGGCCTGTTTGCTTGCTTGCTTGTTTGTGGCAGTGGCTTTGTGTTTTTAGTGGGTGGATCAAGGTTCGAGATCTGTAATTTACTGTGATGGAAAGTGTAGGGGAAAACGTTTTTTTTTCTAGCATAGAGCTTACCCAGGTGAACCATTGACCATAGCTGCCCACTGGTCTGATGCTAGTGTTTAAGAACATCATCAATTGGAAGGTTTATCATTACATTACAGTAAATTACAGTCATTTAGCAGACACTTTTGTCCAAAGTGACAAACAAATAGATAGCAAAAATAGAACAATTTAGCAGTGATAATGTAAAGCAATTGCGAGAAAAATCCATGAACACATCATTTGAATCTATATTTGTATAGCACTATAGTGTGCATGAATATGTTCAGTTAGCAGTGGAGAAAAAGGAGCTTTAGGGTGTCATCATTCTTTAAACATTATGTTTTAAGCCCACAGTTCATAAAGAAGCTTTTGGACAACTCACAGGGAAGCTCACAAAAATGTCTAACACAGGCCTCTGAGGGCCCCAAGAGACAAAATCCTCCTATCCTTCTTTTCTTTTGAACTGTTATGACCTCAATACTCACATACAAGGGGGGGGGGGGTTGTTGGTATCAGGGATGTGAAAGACTGCTGTTGTTCCCCTGTGCATTCAGAACCAAGACTCTCTGGATAAGTCCATCCAGAACCTTCTGTCGGCCCTCTATCCGCCCTTCGAGGCCACCGCCCCCACAGTTCTCAGCCAGCTCTTCCAGGTCATCGAGGGTCGGTACCAAGGGGATGCCCTCCGATGCCTTCTAGACTTCCTGGTTCCGGCCAAGCACATCTTGGAGAGTGTACAGCAGGCCGCATGTGTAAGTCAGTGCAGTACAACCATGCATACAAAACCATACTCAAATACACACGTATGACAGTGATCCTGGTTGTCATCAAGTTTGCCTTAAACAGGGCATACTCCTATATGGTATAATATCTTCTAGGTTAATAATGCTCGGTAGAGCGTGACACGAACCATGGCCATTTTTGTCATAGGATTGAATCCTTTCCTGTTTCTTTAGGCCCTGTATTCAGACGTGATCTTCCTCTGCGAGGGATGGCCCCTGTGTTTGCGTGACCAGGTCCTCATCCACCTGGCTCCCATCCACCCCCCGCTGCTCCGGCCCGGGGACTTCTACCTCCAGGTTGCACCTTTTGCCCACCAGTCTGCCCGCATCGTGGTGTGCAGCCTCCTGGAAGAGGAGGGGCTTTGGGTGAAAGTGGTCGAGGAGACCCCTGTCCCTGAGACGTGCTACCCCTGTCTGTTCACCTCCGATTGGCTGCAGGAGATTAACCGGGGTCGCCATGGGACCCCACTCAGCCAGTGCCTGCTCGCCACCGAACAGGGCCTGGTGAGGTTGCCATGGAAACGTGTGGCAGTACCTGAGTTTGTGGATGGGCCGAAGGGTGCTGGAACTAGTATGGCCTCTGCTCCTCCATCGTCACATTCTTTACCTATTTCTCTTTCTCTTTCTACGCCTGCACCTTATCTGTCTACTACTACTGCTGCTGCTGCTGCTGTCAAGCCCTCTCCACCCTTTCTTTCACATCCTGTCTCTCAAACCAAGCAAGCTACGCCAAGACCACCTGTGGAAAACCCCCAAACCTCAGTGTCGGAGCACACAAAGCAGCCCTCTGCTATCTCCGTGGAGACCAGGATACGTCCCGCCAAGCACGGCATTGCAGTGTCTCTGCGGTTGGTGGACACCAGCGCCTCTGGCCCCTCCAGGCTGGTTAGAGTGACCGACCCGGGGCCTACGCCCGTAGGCTGGGTGTCTTCAAACATCTGGGATAGCCGATGTGCTGAAGTCGCGACGTGTCCAGCTGCAAGTCTGCGTTCGGCTGTTACTACTACAAGTGTTGTTGGAGACGATAATAATACATTCGCAAGTAGAGATCAAGGCGACGCCGTGTTGACCTGTGTAGACTCGGGAAGAGAAAACCACACGGGTTCAGGTGTGCAAGCTTCAAAAGGGCCAGTGGACCAGGCGAGCAGCTCTAGCGTTCTAGACGGGGAGTACATTGACATAGTGCAGGCAGCTATGCTTTTTGGAGAAGTCAAGGCACTTAGAGCAGAAGAACACAAGACACGATCAGCCATGCAACCGGCCCCTCAAACTCAAGCACACACACAATCCTATGCGCAGGTGCAAGCGGACACACTGGCGCGACCTCAGACACACATGCAGTCACCGAGATCCGCACACAATCCTCCCCATCCCAGATCTGGGATTGGGGCACCATTTAGACCTAACCTGGAAAGCGGACCCCTCGCCCCTCACCATTCCCAACCCGCACATCCTCAGGCCGACACCTACGGCCTCCCCGAACCTAGGGACCTGTCTCACTGCGCGCGGTTCTCAGAGGGGCCCTGCACCCCGTGCATGATGCGGAGACAGAGCGGGAAGGTCTCCAGAGCTCAGGAGCTCAGGTGTCGCTACAGGGACTCCTACCAGGCAGCCATACAAAACCCTGTCGCTTTTGCGAGGGACAAAGAAAAGCTGGAGGCATTGGCTGCACTAGAGGAGGAGGACGGCGACGGCTCACCGTATGATGAGGGGAGGCAGCCTCCAGAGGGCGCTAGGGGCGATCCGTGGCCAAGCGCCCGAAGCAGGTGCATCGACCCTGGGACGCAAAGCCAACCGAGCGCCCCTGTTTGTGGGGTTGTGTGTAAGGAGTCTGGTGAAATGAATACGGTTACTTGGTGGAATTCTGAAAACACAAGCGCTGCCAAGTGTGTGGATT
>CM051013.1:13674909-13712409 GCA_027704905.1 Muraenolepis orangiensis | reverse complement strand
TCCAGGGCTGTGGGCGGTCCTACCCCGAGGCCCAGGTGTTCGGCACCCTGGTCCAGACCTTGAGAGCCGGGCTGGAGAGCTTTCTGGCCCGGGCCGAGGTCTGCTGCAGGGAGCTGCTGGTCTTGGTCAACGTGTGTGACTTCTGTGAGCAGGTTGGTGGGACCTTTTTTAAGTTGTTGTTTTGCAGTTGCAGTTGGCATAACATTTGGCATATGAACTCATTGAGTTGTTATCATTTTTTTGAAGCACTGGCTGACTTTGCTTGTGAGGATGATTCATGTTATTTAAAGGTTGTAGTAGCCATCATGATAGTAGTCTCTGATCCTATAGCTATTCGACCAAGGTAGAGAAACCGTTCCTGACCATCTGCTTCTCTCTCATTAGGCCACAGCCCTGGCCACAGAGTGCATTGAATATCTGGACCTGAACCACCAGTCCAACTGTCTGCCTGCCAGCACCACCCCCGCAACCGCCAGCATGCCACCAGACCAGTTCAACTGCTCCCACCACCCAGATCCCCCCTTCGGTCACGGCCAGGATCCACCAACGCATGACCAAACGGCAGACGACTGGCCCGCGGCCGGCTACGATTCGGCCATCCTCAAGTCCTACCAAGAACGGTTCCTCCAGTTCAGCCTGGAGCAGTTCCAGGAGGTCCGGTGTCAAGCCGGCACCCTGCGGGGCTTCAGGGGCATGCGGGCCTGGAACGTAGCCTGGCTGAAGTGCCAGGAAGCCAGGCAGCAGCTTCAGGAGAGGGTGCAAGAGGTGGACGAGGCCTACCTCCGGCGCCAGCACGCAGCCCTGTCGTGCGACTGTGGAGACACGGACGCCGACGGTCCACCGTTGTTCTCGGACGGCGAGGACGGATTCCTGCAGTCCACGCCAGGGCCGAGCCACCCGCAGTGGGAGGGGGTCATCTCTGGAGCGGTAGAGCTGGATAAAAGACGGCCCATACTCGGCAGAAGCAGCAGCGCCGACGCGGATTCTGATGCTAACGTAGCCAGAAGCAACCAGGGGTCGAAGGTCGTCCCTGCCTCACCGCAAAGGTGTGGTCTCAACTGGCTTTGTTGAATACTCTATTCTGATTGGTCTATTGCGGCATTCTACGGTACTATTCTTTCTGAATAGCAGACCACTGCTGTTAATAACAGACTATGGTTGCTATGGATGCTTTTTGGCAGAAGCAATCAAATTGCTGAATTTTCTGTTGTTATTTTTTGTCAAATATAAATTCTTTCAGTAAGTAGCACTCATTCAAGATGATTCAGGGCAATCTGTTGTACTAAATATGTTAACATGTTTTGCTTTTCACACTCAAATGTAGTTTTATTTAAACTTCTTCTGTGTTTGGTTGACTTAAAAGTCAAATTTTCTTTTTTTTGTATTGTTATTGTAAACGTTTATTGTAAATGTATTTATTCATTTAATTTAGTTATGTACTATCTTTATTATATTATATACGTATATACTTGTATATTTATGTATATATTTATTTTTTTACCCTTGTATGATTTAGCTAAATGTCTTGATGTACTGTAATGTAAAATACATCAAGACACTGAGTATTTAGAAAAGATCTTAATCATTATTTGTACGTGTGAAGGCTAGTGAAGAGCACTTCTCTCCCGGCAGGTCGTCAGGGAGAGATCAGGAGGAGCGAGTGATCAGGAGAGATACGAGCGGCAGCCGGGGGCGGAGCCAGCGGGACGCCGCCGCCCTCTCCCAGTCCCACACCGTGGGCTGCCAGTGGTTTCCATGGGGACGGCGGGGCCTGGCGGCGCGGCGCTCGCTGAGCGAGGAGTCCTGCGCCACCGTCCTCTCACCCCCCGCCGACGAGCCGTGCCCTCCTCCTCCTCCTTCTCCTCCTCCTCCTCTGCCACCTCTCACACCTCGGCACGAGCGGTCGTCGTTGCCCCCGCCGCGGGTTCGAAGCCCGTCGTCCTGCTCCCACCACGGCCAGCCCTCGTGTCGCATCCTCCAGGAGGCCCAGATGTTCCAGCTGTCCCGCCACGGGAGCTTCTGCTCCCAGGAGTCCTACCAGCAGGCCTACCTGCTGGGAGCGGACGGGGCCGTCTTCGGTGGGGGGGCCAAGCACTCCAGCCTGCCCACCCAGAGACACGAGGGGGTGGCCAC
The DNA here is from genome assembly GCA_027704905.1 of Muraenolepis orangiensis. Taxonomy (NCBI): domain Eukaryota; kingdom Metazoa; phylum Chordata; class Actinopteri; order Gadiformes; family Muraenolepididae; genus Muraenolepis; species Muraenolepis orangiensis. The sequence goes on along the minus strand of CM051013.1, from coordinate 13,710,276 downwards.
GGGTCCCGCCGGCCCCCACCAAGGCAGCAGCAGCAACGCCCTGTGAGTCTGACGGCGGGGGGGGCCCCCGAGGGGTTCATTGTCTTTCTGAGACTTAGTTACCGGCATCTCTCAGCCTTTCCCCTTGAAGAACCCTCCTCAATGACCTGTCTGACAACATAAGATCGATAGATAGATACTTTATTTGTCCCTGGGGGGAAATTGGTGTGCAGCATTATCACAAGGCATTTCATCGTACATCACAGAAGTCACTACCAGACATACCAATACACATACTTTGAACCTTTTTTTTTTTTTTTATGTATTTATTTATTTATTTATTTATTTATTTATTTATTTATTTATTTAGACTAGCTAGGAGTCTTATTGATGTACTTATGTTCACACATTTACTAATGAGGATTTATGGATGTTGGTGTGAATTTGATCTTTGTCTGCTTTCATATGCACCTTGTTCTTTGTCTTTTAGCTGACAATGAAGTACAGGTATAATTATATTCTATTTCATACTCATACTACATTCATTCAAGATCATTTGGCTTACTGTCTTCTCTACATCACTTATGTTCTTAAGTCACTATGTCACTTAAGAACATAAGAACACGTTATTAAAAAAAAAAACAATAATATAAAACGCGTTATTCCAAAAAATTACTTTGATTTTATTATAAATGAATATGTTTTTATTAATTGTATTGAGTTAACCTGAACCACATATTGAAATACATCACCAAGTAAATGTTGTTAATGTTAATATTTTCCCATGTCTTTGTGGCCATGCTTCTGCCAGGCGGCTGCAGCGGGTCATGGAGGAGCTGGTGCACACGGAGCGGGAGTACGTGCGCTCGCTGGGCTACATCCTCACCCACTACCACCCCCTGCTGGAGAGGCCCGATATCCCCCAGGACCTGCGGGGCAAGCGGGGCGTGATCTTCGGGAACCTGGAGAAGCTGTACGACTTCCACGCCCACTACTTCCTCCCCGAGCTGGAGGTCAGCGGCCGGGAGCCGGCGCCGATGGCCCGCTGCTTCCTCAGACACGTGAGTGGTGGTGGGGGTAGGGGTGGTGGGGTGGGGGTAAGGGGTACGGTGGGGGTAGGGGTGGTGGGGTGGGGGTAAGGGGTACGGAGGCGGGGGTGGTGGTGGTAGGTGTGGTGATGGGGGTGGGGGTAGAGGTGGTGGGCTAGGGGTAAGGCACGAGCCTTACCCCCAGCTTCCTCAGACACGTGAGTGGTGGTGGGGTGGGGGTAAGGGGTACGGAGACGGTGGTGGGGGTGGGGGTAAGGGGTACGGAGACGGTGGTGGGGGTGGGGGTAAGGGGTACGGTGGTGGGGGGGGGGGGGGTATGGGTGGTGGGGTGGGGGTACGGAGGTAGTGGTGGTGGTGGCATAGCCATTGGGCCTGGATTTTAGGTTCTGTGTGGAGTCTGTGGCTGTGTCCGAAATCACTCCCTATGCACTATATATTTCCCTACACCGGGCGGAAACATCTTTATAGTATAGTATTGTTATAGTATGGTGTTGTTTATAGTATATAATAGTAGTATAGAGTGTTGTAAGTATAGCATAGTATAGTTTTGTTGGAATTCAGAATGCGGGAGTGAATGGGGGGTAAGCATTCCATTGTACTTGTTGCACACGGCAAATAACAACATCTTGAATGTTTTGTAGTGCTGTCCGAATGTAAAGTGAGAATTATTATACCCGATAAAGTACACTCATCATATCCCCACAATGCATTGTGAAACATTGTGTACAACTGATGGTCACTAACCGAACATATGTACCATCATGCATTGCACTGAAAGTGAGTTGTTGTGAGTTTCCTTCGGATTCTTCGGATTTTCTTCCGATTCCGATTTCTCTCACATTGAAACACGTGTTACTGCTATGTTAGTACTCGTTGATGCTATGTTAGTAACTTGTTCATGCTATGTTAGCACTCGCTCATGCTATGTTGATACTGCCCTTTCTCCGGCACTAATGCACCAGGCGCTAGGCCTTAGGTATTGATCTGGAGTCGTGGTCCACTGTACTAAGGTGGATGACCCTACATGGCATCGTAGTAGTAGTAGTAGTAGTCAATCCACAGGGTGTCAGGCTGTTCATTGTCTCGTGTAGAAAGTATCTTTGTTTCTTGTTTCCTGACAGAGTGAGAGTTTTGGCCTGTACGCGCTCTACAGCAAGAACAAGCCCAAGTCCGATGCGTTGATCCTGCACCGCCGCCATGACATCTTCAAGGTGCGAGTCTCCTCACGCTCTGCTTCCTTTCTTTCAGTTCATTTCATTCCTGTCCAAATCCTGCTAGTTGGAACTGGATGACAGTTACAATCATGGCTGCATGCACTTAAAGGGGTCTTATTATACTCATATATATGTATGGATTTTCCTTTGGCAGGCAAACTTATAATTTTTTGGGTTCCAAAAGTCAATGGCCTGTGATGATGAAGACATTTTTGTTTGAGTTTAAATGATCACTAGAGGACGCAAATGAATGAAACACTAGGAAAGGTGACAACATCACTTTTCACGTTCGCTCCCCAGAGGAAGCAGCAGGAGCTGGGCGACATGATGGATCTCTCCTCCTACCTCCTGAGGCCCGTCCAGAGGATCAGCAAGTACAGCCTCTTGCTGCAGGACATGCTGGCCCTGGCCCCCGCCCACCACCCGCAGTACCAGCTCGGACCGACAGGGGGCGACGCCAGCACGCGTGTTCCCGACGTGAGTGGCGGCGACAGAGAGCGGGAAAAGGCGGAGATCCGAGCCGCCGCCGACCTGGTGAAGTTCCAGATGCGCCATGGCAATGACCTCCTGACCATGGACGCCATACTGGACTGTGATGTAAGAAGGGATTAACATCAACAACAAGCTTACGCAACGTTGGCACAAATGTCCCCAAACTGTTTCCCTAAAGCAATTTGATTCTTTTTGTATTATTTGGTACTAATTGATTTCTCTACAAAGCATTTATTTTTGTAATATTTGTATTCATTAATTTCTCTCTCTCTCTGTCTGTCTGTCTGTCTGTCTGTCTGTCTGTCTGTCTGTCTGTCTGTCTGTCTGTCTGTCTCAGGTGAATCTTAAAGAGCAGGGCCAGCTCATCCGCCAGGACGAGTTCACCGTTTTATTCCGGAAGAAGAAATGCGTCCGCCGCGTCTTCCTCTTCGAACACCTCATCCTCTTCAGCAAGACCAAGCGGAACCACGTTGGCAACGACGTCTATGCCTACAAACAGTCCTTTAAGGTCTAACAACACACTCTCACATAGGCCTAAGGTTTAACTGAGTTATTTCCCGAGTTCATGTTCATATTTTTATCATTTCTGTTTGTCTGTTTGTTTGTCTGTCTGTCTGTTTGTCTGTTGGCAAGATAACTCAAAAAAGTTATGTATGGAATTGGACAAAACTTGGTGGTTAGATAACTTATGGACCAAGGAACAGTTGATTCGATTTTGGTCCCAATCCAAATCTGGATCCAGGGGACTTTTTGGTGTGGCCGAGGTTTGCACTCTTGCCTCTTGTTTATGCTGTGACCATTACCAAATCTAAAAAGTGAGATCATTAACATTTCTCTATGTTCTGTATATTGTTCTTCAATGCAGTACATAGTACTGTACGTAGTACATCCACAATAATGAATACGAATGAAACAGACAAGACATGTAGGCATGTATATATTTTACTTTTATTAAAATAAATATGTATGTTGTTTGTGGCCCTCCCACGATCCGCTTGAGGGTGGCGACCCACAGTATGAGAACCACTGGCCTCGACAACTCAACTGCTCTACCCTCTCCTACACCCTCTCTCTCTCTCTCTCTCTCTCTCTCTCTCTCTCTCTACCTGTCTCCTCTCTCTGTTTTCCGCGGCAGACGTGTGACATCGGGATGACCCAGAACTCTGGGCTGAATCCGCTGTGTTTCGAGCTGTGGATCCGCCGGAGGAAGAGGGAGGACACGTACACCCTGAAGGCCCTCAGCCTGGAGGTGAAGAGGGCCTGGACCGCCGACCTGGAGCGCATCCTCTGGGAGCAGGCTGCCCACAGCAGAGGTGTGTGTGTGTGTGTGTGTGTGTGTGTGTGTGTGTGTGTGTGTGTGTGTGTGTGTGTGTGTGTGTGTGTGTGTGTGTGTGTGTGTGTGTGTGTGTGTGTGTGTGTGTGTGTGTGTGTGTGTGTGTGTGTGTGTGTGTGTGTGTGTGTGTGTGTGTGTCATCTGTTAATGGTTTGTATTGTTTGACAGATTGATAAATAGATGACAGATAGATCAATGATAGATACTTTATTCATACCCAGGGGGAAATTAAGGTGTTACAGCAGCTCACATCAGAAAAATGTATTAGAATAATAATAATTAATAAGATTTATTTTTTATTTATTAAAATAAATGATTAATAATAATATATAAAATAAATTATTAAAATAAAGTAATTAGTACTAATAATCTTATTGTACTGTTACCTGAGCACTGGCTTAGTTCTTGGAGACTTATTAGGAATATTGACTTCTGGTGACGAGTTGTTCTCTTACCTACCTTTGTTGAAACACACTATCATATGTCGCTTTGGACAAAAACGTCTGCTAAATGACCGTAATGTAATAATTACTCTTGCGTTTTTGATGTGAGCTCTTGTGAGTATCGGGTTGTTGATGTTGAAGATGGACTTATGTGAGAACATGCGTGTGTGCTCTCCATGTGGGCTCCAGAGCTAAGGATGCAGGAGAGAGTGTTCATGGGCATAGAGAGGAGGCCCTTCATGGACATCCTCCCCAGTGAGGCTGCTATCTGCGACAGGGCCGTGCCCTGCACCCGGTCCGGGAAGAGTAAGCACTACAACACTGCACCGCGCTACACTGTGACACACCTGTATCCCGGTGACTCGGGGGCCCAGGGGAGTGTGTCAGGGTATGGGATAGGACAGTGTAGTCTACTCAAGAAAACTGTACCACTATTCCACTGTAAAAAGAAGACACATTTTTGCCCAAAAAGACAGCCATGCATACGGTTATTTGTATTAGTTATATATTATATATTATTGCCAAAACATAATAATAATAATGATAATTATAATAATAATTAGAATATTACATGTAGTTGATAGAGACCGCTTTACATGAAACTCCAATACACTTTACAGTATTAAAATAATGTAATACATAACAAAACAACAGTTTATAAACAATAAAACCCAACAATTAAAGTGACTCCGTCAGGACCCGGAATCAGAATCCGAAAGATTATTGTTGGTCTCTTCTTATGGGCAATATTAGTTTTCTGATATAACACATGTGTGTTGTCAGTCCCTGTGGCATATTGTTCACACAGGGGTTTAGAATACCCACGGCCCAACTCCATCGGCTCTGGCAGCACCGCCTCCACCACCATCAGCCTATCGTCCTCCTCCTCCGGACGGGGCTCCCTGCCTCCCATTGGCTACCTGGGGAGCCAATCGCAGGGGGTGGAGCTCAGCCGCCACGCTGTGTGCTCCTCCTTCTCCTCGGAGGCCTTGGTGGAGAACGAGCTGAACAATCTTCATCTCCGACAGCATCACCCTCATCAGGACTGTGAACAGCGGACGCCCGGGCGCCTTTTCATAAGTATGATGATTACTTGTTTATTTTAGGCAGAAATACAACCCAACTGTTTCTCACATAAATATTGTAGTTTTCTTATACATGCAATTCAATTAATACAATTATTTGAGTGGGAGAACTGTTTGGACATAAACCTCCACCTAAATGCATCTTGAATATTAGTATGAATATCATTTAGAATTGATATATTACAGTTATACTTATTTTGTGATCAATTTCTGCTATGGTTGTATTTTACCAGTGGAGTCCGAGTCCTCGGGAGACTGCGTCAACCCATTCAGAAACTCTGAGCAGAGCTGCTTGTCTGTCGTTGGTGGAGAGGTGGCGGTGGACTCCTCCTCCTCATTTGCATACCCCAGCACTAAGGCCCGCCCACCGCTGAGCCGGTCAGCCAGCCTCCGCGTCGACGGCTCACCAGCGCTGATCAGGCGAAAACCAATCGGTGTCCTCCAATCCTCAGTCCTGTCTACCTCTCAGGTACAGTAATATTATGGCATATAAGCGGTGGGTCTGGACCAATCACTTTATTAAATATGGTCAAATTGTTCCAGTTAATCAAAGATGTTGTAATAAGAAGCTACTTGGCTGAATATTTGAAGGAAACACCAGGACGGGATAACGAGACGCTTTTTTAGCATTGTATTCATTAAAGGTGCTATACATTCTCGTTGGTTTAGTTTCCTCCACCTGGTCCTCAACCTGCCAACACGTGTGAGCTTAGAGTCAGTGGAGGAGGTGGCGAGCGGGGACAACTCCCTCCAATATTATGAATTTGAACTGCAAACTAATCCATAAATCGTACTGTAGCCCCAGTGCTAGTGCAACTGTTCTCAAAAGGAGTATCGGCAAATAATGGTGTATTCACAATAACCTGTAAATTGTGTTATTTGCCCAGTAGCAGAACATAGCCCATGCACAGCTGAAACAGACAGAGATTCTCATTTTATAACATTTAGCCCCATTCACCCCCATGCATACACTGTCTTAGCACTCTGCCTCCCGGTGCTCAAGCATGGTACTGCATGGTACTTTTTTCACATTACGTGAGTGGCATAGCTTTCTCTAGCTCTGATGTAATGTTACATACAAAGATCAAAACATGTGACACGTGCCTTTCTTTACACCAGGGTAGTGAGGTCTTCATTGGGAAATCAACAGAGGTATAAGCTCTGGATGACCCTCCTCAGGTAAGAGTTGTATGGTCATCTTTCCCTGAGTTATGTTTTTCTATTTAAGTTATAATAACTGACCAGAGAGGAAATATATGGATGGATTGAAACAGCTCAGAACTAAGTATGATAAATAATGTTAATTTTTATTTGTCTTATTTGTCTCTCTGCGCTTCTTTCAGATTGCCTCAGGTTTTCAGGTATGGGTCCTGTCTTCAACCACCCCTAAGACCTACAATTTCACATCATCTATCACTCATTGATTATTAGAATTTTTTCCACCCAGATTATCTGTGGTCCTTTTCACAAAACCTTGGGCAATTCGCTGCTCTGTCACATAGAACCGGAAACTATAATGACGGAAACGTTGTTGTTGAACAGCAAACTGCCAGCAAACTGCCTCCTAACAGGACAACAGGCCCTATCCTTTTACGTGTATCCCTGCCACTTAGGGTGACATGATCGTTTTTCATGGTTTATGGGAGCCACTTTATTGCTCCACAGACTCAGTTCCTCTTCTAGGTTTTTTCCGTCCAATCACGTCTTTGACAGAGACAGGAGAACGCAGAAAAAAGACAGTTTGGTTTGGAGTTCGGTTCAGAGTTTGTTTTGTCACAGTACTACAAATGTCAGAGTGAAGCTTGCGTTGGTTTGTTTTGTACACAGTGTACCGTGTCACATTTGCAACATCCGGTGGTGGATTTTCAGCAGTTATTTCACTTGTCATTCATTATGTCGGTACATTTGTTGCAGCAAAATCGTTGAAATGTAATTTACTGGCTTTAGATTGCATTATTCTGTAATGTTTGCTTGGATTTCGTTGGATCCTCTGCTCTGAACCCTTTTTTGAGATGCAGGGAGCATCTCAAAAAATGTCATATATATATATATATATGAAACCTCGAATTTAGTACTGTCTAACATCCAAGTTAAATACAATACAACTCTATAATTGTTTTGCTAATACAAGAACCATTTTATAGACAACATTGAAATACCTGACAATAACTAACAAAAATTATAAAAATAACATTTATAAACCTATATTGTGTGCCAATGCTATCTAGCAACCGAGTCTGGTGACCACTTACAAAAAAAAAACATTTGGGTCAAAAACCACTTATTTTATGGGTCCAAGGTTGGTTCCAAACTGGTTATGGTACCAGCATTTCTCCTCATCTTAAAGCTCAGTGATATTTCTTTTTCATACTTTCATATTTGTGTTGTTGTTTTGTAACAGTTGTTATTTTACACAAAAACATGTTATATTAACTCTGCAAAAAATGATGTCTAATGTCCAATGGTGACATGTTGGTTCCTATTTAAACCACTAATACCACATGGCTCCTTACTTTGTGTTTACCAGCCTATTTTATAAATGTCTGTTGTTTGCTTTCTTTTTGGGGGATTTTGTTTGAGATTCATATTTGAGCTGTAACAACCACTATGGGCATGCATTGATTGCTGTGCAGAGACGGTGCTTTAAGTCTGATTATTTATTTTTTAAGTGATTTAATCTGGGTTTTTTTTGTTTATTATTAATTTGTTTATTTATCAGAAGCCAGACACACCATTAATAGCATGCGGATGTGATACCAGACATGAGGATGTGATACCAGGTGTGTAGATGGCAAAACTGGCCATTGCGCAATTGCGTTGTGGTGTTCTTTGCATTGTTGTCCCAGTATAGTTCAGTCACACTATACACTTGTTTATTTTAAGGAGATGTTTGGCAGTCAGTGTCGTTTGTTAAATCATTGTAACGAGGATTTGCACCCAATCAAAACCAAAGTTTTGTGATTTTTCATTTTTATTCATTATTCATCATTCATGGAAGACATTTCAATGTTATTTAAAAAACGAAAGTGTAGACAAATTTCACAATGGAAGCATTGTGTTTGGTACATGGATTTTCTTTTCTTTTTGGACTGTAAAATGTGAGAAAAAATAAATATGGAATATACTGTACATGTACTTGTATATTTGTTTTACTCACACACACACACACACACACACACACACACACACACGCAAGCTCATGGGTGTTACCCAATGTATTCAAAGTGTAAGTTTCATAATAAAGAAAACCACACTTCACTATTACAATAAAAAAGAAAATAGAAAAATAGATATGCATACATATAAATACATATTGTTATAATGTATACACATTCGAAAAAACGTCGCGTCTACATCCTACAAGTCTTCATTAATGTTCATAAATCACTGGGGTCTAAAAATAGCCTGCAGTGGTGAGGGAATGTTGTGTGACTTGAGGTCTGACAGCTGTCCGTATCCCGCTGCTCCAGTTTCAAATGCTACAAATACTCCTCTAGTGTGGGTGGGATGGCCCTGACTGAAGCGCTGTCATAATCCCCATGAGTTGATAGGGGACAGTGAGAGAGACCAGGTCCCCCCCCACCACCACACACACACACAACACGCAACTCTCCACCGCAGACATGGCGCAAGGTAAAAATCACAACGCTTTGACTCTCTTACTTTTTAGTTTTAGAGTTAACTACTAATAGCGGACTGCAGAGTAAGGGGTCCGTAAGGTTTTAAAGTTTAGTGGGTGTGAAAAAAATAGTCCGTGGCCAATGATAACATGATGTGGATGGATGAGCCGATCGAGCTCACATTTCTGTCCTCCTTTTTTGTTCATATGTCTGCACTATTATATTATTTTACCCTCTTATACGTTAACTTCATCTTTCTATTTTAAATGATTTGCCTGTCGTCTGTTTAATAATCCAGGGTTAGAGATTGAGCGGTGCGATCTTGAGATCAAGAGCAACAACCGGAGCCACCGCACGGAGCTGAACGGACAGGAGCGCTTGATTGTCAGAAGGGGTCAGGCGTTTAGCGTAACGCTGCACCTAAAGCCCAGCAGCACGGCCTTCAACCCCAAGGAAACGGACGTCACCCTCATCGTGGAAACAGGTGCTGTCCTCGCTGTGTGTGTGTGTGTGTGTGTGTGTCTCAAGTTTATTGTCACTTCACAGTTTACACAAGTATAAAGCAGTGAGTGAAAATCGTATGTGCAATACCTGACGACAGACAGCAGTTATACAAATGAGATAAAAATAGAATAAAACAGAATAGAATAAAATAAGTTAAAAAATAAAAATAAAAATGCAATTTATAAAATGCAATATATCGGCACAGAAAAAGAACAATATGTATATATAAATCAATGTAATAAAATATACATTGTTCTATGCTATACACCCTTGTTCAGCAGCCTGATGGCCTGACTGTGGAAGCTATCTCTGAGTCTATTTGTAGGGCACTTGATACTGCGGTATCGCCTGCCTGTTGGTAAAAGTGAATACAGTTCGTGGCTGGGGTGGGCATTGTCTTTTATGACCTTGGCCTTGGCCAAGCACCGCTGGTTGTATGTATCCAGGAGGGAGGGGAGCTCACCTCCAACGATATACTGGGCCGTCCGCACCACCCTTTGAAGCACTCTGCGCTCGAGTGCGGTGCAGTTCCCGTACCAGGCAGTCATACACCCTGTAAGAACCTCTCGATGGTGCCGGTATAGAATGTTCTCAGGATGCGGGGGCCCATGCTGAATTTCCTCAGACGCCTGAGGAAATACAGGCGTTGTTGGGCCCTTTTCACCACGTGTGTGGTGTGCGTGGACCATGTGAGGTCCTCGGAGATGTGCACGCCGAGGAACTTGAAGCTGCTGACCCTCTCTACTGCAACACCGTCGATGGAGATAGGGCTGTGCTCTCCTCTCTGCTTCCTGAAGTCCACGATCAGCCCCTTGGTCTTCTTGACGTTGAGGGTGAGGCTGTTCTCCTGGCACCACTGCTTCAGCGATCTGACCTCCTCCCTGTAGGCTGTCTCGTCGTCGCCGGCGATCAGGCCCATCACTGTCGTGTCGTCAGCAAACTTGATGATGACGTTGGAGCTGTGCATAGCCATGCAGTCGTGGGTGTAGAGGGAGTAGAGGAGAGGGCTCAGCACGCATCCTGGGGGGGCTCCCGTGTTGAGGGTCAGTGGCTCTGAGGTGGTGCTGCCCATCCTCACCACCTGGCGGCGGTCCGACAGGAGGTCCAGTATCCAGCTGCACGTGGATGGGGGCACGCCTAGACCTCTAAGCTTGGTGTCGAGCTTGGCAGGAGCTATCGTGTTGAACGCTGAGCTGTAGTCCACAAACCGCATTTGCACATAACAGTTATTTCCCTCCAGGTGGGAAAGGGCAGTGTGGAGGGCCATGGCAATTGCGTCGTCCGTGGATCTGTTTTGACGATATGCAAATTGCCATGGGTCCTGTGTGTGTGTGTGTGTGTGTGTGTGTGTGTGTGTGTGTGTGTGTGTGTGAGTCATACAATGCGTGAAATTGTAACCAAGCAGTGCATAGTTATATGTTGAAATGCGTACATTCTACTGTCCAGGTCCCTTGCCCAGGAAGGAGGCACACACAAAAGTCTCCTTTGGACTCAAGGACGCCACAGATGGCAAGGAATGGAGCGCGTCCGCCGCCAATGCCCCTGGGAACACCGTCTCTGTCACCATCAGTTCCTCCCCAGACGCTCCCATTGGGGGGTACTCTCTGAGCCTCGATCACCAGGGACAGAGCACCAGCCTCGGGGCCTTCATCTTGCTCTTCAACGCCTGGTGCCCCAGTAAATATACTTTATCCCTTTCTATTCATCTTTTATTTATGGAATCCAGTATTAGATAAATAATTTCTCAGAATAATACAGAAGCGATTATAATATTAATATATAGTATTAATTGTGTCTATCCACAAGTTCCATCCTTCATCAAATACAACAGTATTGTATAAGGGGTACTATGTACTTTGAAGAAGGTGGATATATGTAGCAGGGATATTGAGTTTACCTGAGCACTGGCTCAGTTCTTGGAGACTTTGTTAGGAATGAAATGCACTTTTGACTTCTGGTGACGAGTTTTTCTCTTACCTACCTTTGTTGAAACGCACTATTGTAAGTCGCTTTGGATAAACGCGTCTGCTAAATGACCATAATGTAATGTAATGTAATATTGTGAACGTGATTTGCAGAAGACGCCGTTTATCTGAGAAGTGAATCCAAGAGGCAGGAGTACGTCTTGTCCCAGCACGGCCTCCTCTATCGCGGCGCGGCCAAACGCATCCAAGGGAAGCCGTGGAACTTCAGCCAGGTGAGGAACAAGTCATTTGTTCAATAAATAGTATGTCTCAAGTCACTTGTTAAATAGGACCAGTATTTAGGGAAACTATTTAATAGGGGGGGGGTCGGAGTAATCTATTGAAGTATTCAAGCATTCACATGACATGTCTTTAAGTCATTCAGGCCATAGGAAAAGTTGCAGCTGTGCCCTTAAATACGAAATAATTAAGTAATGAATTAAATTGGGAAAAGTCTTATACAGTCCGATAACTCTTATTCAACACGAAATGTCCTTGGATCATTCAATCCAATATGAAATGTTTCTCACTTCAGTGACTCAAATCATGACAGTAAAGTGTGTGTGTGTGTGTGTGTGTGTGTGTGTGTGTGTGTGTGTGTGTGTGTGTGTGTGTGTGTGTGTGTGTGTGTGTGTGTGTGTGTGTGTGTGTGTGTGTGTGTGTGTGTGTGTGTGTGTGTGTGTGTGTGTGTGTGTGTGTGTGTGTGCGTGCGTGCGTGCGTGCAGTTTGAGCCGGGCATCCTGGACATCTGTCTGAAGCTGTTGGACGACGGACCCAAGTTTGTGTCCGACGCTGACAAAGACTGCTCTGACAGACGGAGCCCTGTGTATATCACCAGAGTACTGAGCGCCATGGTAACCCTGCCTGTCTGTCTGTCTGTCTGTCTGTCTGTCTGCCTGTTTGTGTGTTTGTCTGTCTATCACCAGTGATAAACATGATCAAATGCATGAGCATACTAAGGATCTGCTGATATTAGTCTTTGTCTTATTAGTATAAGTACTAGTTTTAGTATTTGTATTAATGTTAGTATCAGTACCAGTATAAGTATTCGCATTAGTGTTCGTTTTTTGCATTAGTATAAGAATAATTGCTAGTAGTAATATCAGTATCAGTATTAGCATCATTCCTTTATCCTTTTGGGAGGGACATTTTTTTAGTTATTTATTTATCTGCTGACTACTTCTATGACTTTGGGGAGTAAGCATTCCAATGTACCTGTTGCAATTGGCCAATAAAATATCTTGTATCTTGTACTGGTGGGTCAAAAATAGATGTATTTTTAAATAGAAGTACAGCAAACTAAAAAACAACAAACAAGCGCTAAAAAAAACCTCCCATCAATCCAACTGTATCGTTCTGTTGTACTGCCCCCCCCCCCCCCCCCCCCCCGCCGCCCAGATCAACAGTAACGATGACCAGGGCGTGTTGGTGGGGGAGTGGGAGGATTTCTCCGACGGAGTGCATCCGTCCACATGGATAGGGAGCGGGGACATCCTGCGGCAGTGGGTGGAGAGCGGGCCGGTCTGCTACGGCCAGTGTTGGGTCTTCGCTGCTCTGGATTGTACAGGTGACGTCTGCTCTGTCTGTCTTTAACCTCAGTCCGTTAATATCGTAGGCTCTATCTATCAGTTTAAATGTCTGTTCCCTCTCTTATTATTTGCGGATGATGATGATACATGATTGATGATATTATAAAAAGGGATTTGATTCGATTCAAATATATTGTCATAATGATATGTTATACTATGATAGCAGTTGATATGACAGGATTTTGTTTAGATGAACACAAAGCTGATATCCTGCCAGGAACTGAAGAAAGGCACACACAAAGCTCTTCCTCAACAGCTCTCAGTCTCTGGCTTTTCATTGTTAGAGCAGTCATGCTCAAGCACCAGCTCACATACATATGTTGTGCAATGTTGAAAATGCTCTGTTAGCCAGAATGGGGAACTCCTTGGCAGCGGTCAACCAAATACTGTCAGAATATTGATCAGCCAAGCTTATCTCTAAACCATGTCTCACTGAGCTATATGGATCCCTAACCCAGTCAAGGCATTCGGTGGAAGTTGAGGGGAATAAAATCTTATTTTAAATCTTAAATAAAATCTTATCCCCAAGAGTTTTTAAATGTTTACCTTTTAGCTGACACAGTACAGCAGTGTTGACCTCTCCTTGCCACTTCTGTGTGAGCGGGAACATGTCAAGGTTGGCACTTCCCAGATGTTGTTGCCAGAGGCACACCTTCATTTTGGCCTTGCATTCGTGTGTTCAGTTCATTAAGATGCTGAAATATATCTGCCATGTATGCTAGCCTTAAACACCCCTCATCACTTGCAAGCAGCTTTGCAAGTGTAACCACACTTCTCATCAATGGAAAACACTCGTAGTTCCTCCCGCAGCTCATACACACACGGGCCAGCACTTTGCCACGCGACAACCATCGGGACCCCCCTGTATGGAGCGATAAGGCTTTATGCTCCGCTCTTTTCAGAGGTCTTGTCTTTACAAAGTTTACCATGTGCACGACATCATCCAACACATGAGCTTGTGCATCCGACACATGAGCTAGGTCTGCTGGTAATGTTTTGGCATTACGAGTGCCTCGCAGTGGGCAAGAAAAAGCATGACATGGTTGTCTCTCTTTCACTCTGCTAACGAAGCCCGGCCATGGCTGCTGCTCCATCAGTGCAGACACTCAGTGTGCAGTTTTCCCACTGAAGTCCTCCTCGTTCCCATCTCTCTGCCCCAGTGTCCCGAGCGCTGGGCATCCCCTGCCGGGTGGTCACCAACTTTAATTCCGCCCATGACGCGGACGCCAACCTTCTGATCGAGAAAATGTACGACGAAGACGGCGAGAGGATTTCAGACGCAGACTCTGTGTGGTCAGTCCGCTTCCAGTGCAGTCGGGATGAGCTACTGGGCTCCCTGACATACTATCATATACGTTGTTATGCTGTTGCAGTAAAACATATACCAAAAATGGCTAAAAAAAGCACCTTCTCTTCTTGTCACACAAACCCACAACCACTGTTTTTAAACCATAGTGTTTACAGAAAACACCAGAAAGAACAACATTGAAAAACAATTCTTACAACAAATATTTCTGTAGCCTATTAAGAATGTTTGAGAATTTAAAAAAGCTGAGACAGAATGAGTTCTTCTCTACATGTCACATTTCTACGTCCTTCCCCATCAGGAACTTCCACGTGTGGGTGGAGAGCTGGATGGCCCGGCCCGACCTGGAACCAGCAGACTTCGATGGATGGCAAGCCAGCGACGCCACGCCACAGGAGACCAGCGAAGACGGTACACGTTCAACACAATTCAATCTCTTAGAGACTTAAAGACTTAGAACCGAACCGTTGCCAAATGAGAGTTCTCGCGCACGCGAGAAGGCTAGGATAGGATAATTGCCAAAAAAGATTTGGTTCCATCCCCACTGTCTGGATGCCCTAAACTGAAATCACTGAAATCCCCTTTAGATGAAAGTGTCTTCCAAATAACTAAATAGTGAGTAGGCTGTTTTGTTGAAAAAGTTATAGGTTTTTCTAAATGACTGAATAGTAATACAATATGTATACAATTGTACATACAATAGCATAGCAGAGCCTCTGCCTCGAATACCATTGGACTAACCGGAGTTCCCTTCCAGGTGTGTTCTGCTGTGGGCCGGTTCCAGTCCGGGCTATCAGGGAAGGGGAGCTGACCCAGAAGTTTGACGCCCCCTTTGTTTTCGCCGAGGTGACTTTTAAGTCATTGTATTATTACCAAACACTAAGGTCAATGCATTTGCTGTTATTCTGAATAGCAGCGACATTTTCAATGTCCTTTCTCAGCATTGAGCATCAACAAAACCAAAACACACATATCATATTCATCACATCCATGTAATACTTGGAATACTAGTAACATATAAGTACCCATGGAAGATGGGAAAAGGTTATGTTTTTGCCCCTGTTTGTCCGTCTGTCTTTCTGTTTGTTTGTCTGTGTGTTTGACTCAAAAAGTAATGTACGGAATTGGAGAAAATTTGAAAAAATCTTAATATATATATTTTTGGGGTTTAATCGGCCAGAGCCAATTAAGCACTGAAAAGGTTAAACTGTGTAGTTGTTGTTTTTGGACCAGGAGACTTTTTGGTGTTGCAGAGGTATACGTTCTACTGGATTGCCCTCTAGTAGTCCTGTATTTAGTCTTAGCAGAGGTATACGTTCTACTGGATCGCCCTCTAGTAGTCCTGTATTTAGTCTTAGCAGAGGTATACGTTCTACTGGATCGCCCTCTAGTGGTCCTGTATTTAGTCTTAGCAGCGGTTGTGTTTGCGTTCAGGTTAACGCCGACGTGGTTGAATACGTGAGACTGTCGACCGGAGACTTCGTGAAGTTCAGCGGCTCGACGGACTCAATTGGTCAGAATATCAGCACCAAGGCGGTCGGCAAGGACGAGAGACGGGACATCACACATCACTATAAGTACCCCGAAGGTGCGGTCGCACCGAAAGACTATTTCTATTTTAGTTTCAACCACTTATACAATGATATTCCAAATTGTACTCATTGAGGAGGTAATGTTTTCGCCCCTGTTATGTTTGTTTTGGCAAGATAACTCAAAAAGTGATGTACAGAATTGGTTAGGTTAGGTTACTTATGGGCCAAGGAACAGTTGATTTGGCGAAGATCCGAATACGGATCCAGGGGACTTACTGATGTGGCGGAGGTATACGCTTACTGAGTGCCCTCCTAGTATTAATACTGTTTTGAGAGAAAGAAAAAAAAAGAAAAGACATGGCTACACACAGACTTGGATGAATGATGTTGTATGAACAACAAGTCCAGTTACTCTGAATTCTACCAGGTTCTGAGGAAGAGAGGTCGGTCTTTGAGAAGGCTCAACACCGCAACAAGCTGCAGAAGAAGGGACAGGAGCCTGGGCTTCGACTCAAGGTGTGCTATTTGCTATAACACACAGGATAGTAGGATAGTGTATTTCATCAAACCAAGGTTCTTGGGTTTATGTCCACGATCTAATCACGCACGATCTAACCCCCCCCCCCTTCGATCTACAGGTGAAGCTGGCCAAAAACATGATTGTGGGCTCGGACTTTGAGGTGTACGGGGTGCTCACTAACAACTCCATGGAGGCCAAGAGCTACAACTTCATGCTGTATGCGCAGGCTGTGCTCTACAACAACACCAAGGGCAAGAGCTGTGGCTTCAGCTCCGAACCGGGGCAGCTGGCGCCGGGAGAAGGTCAGTGGTGGAGCAATAATTAAAATAAAAATAATAATAATAATAATATGCTCAATTTCATATAGCGTTTTTCTGGACACCCGAGGCGCTTTACAGACATGGTAAAATTGCACATACAGTAAAATAATTGAATAGAAAATTGAAATTTTTCAAAAAATGAAAAATAAGTATAATTAAAATGGAAAGTCAATGGATGGAGGGGGGGGGGTATATAGCAGGGGAAGCCAGTTTGAAGAAGTTTAGATTAGATTCAAATGTATTGTCATTGCAAAGGACAAGTACAGTACAGCGAAAATAATAACTTTAATGGCCTAGTCATCATACCAAAAGACATTTTCAGCAATCAAAAGCCAAGTAGTAATTCGTACCCTACGGGGAAACATGTATTTTTCACTGTTAGTTTTAATCAATTAAATGTCACTAAAGATATTTGACCAACCTCACTTTGAAATGTGATCGTGAGGTGAGACATACCCACCACCATGTATGATTATCTCTAATAAGATTGGAAGTCATTCTTTAATATGTTTTATATTTTAACAAGCAAAAACAGCGGATCCAATCTGCCAATCATCTCCTCGAGGCTAAAATCCGAAAAACAATCAAATCCACAATAATCCAAATAAACAAAACACAATGATGAAGCTCATCCACTAATGTGTTGTGTGTGTGTGTGGTTTTTTATGTTCCTAGAGAAACTCCTCTTTCTAGTGCTGAAGTATTCAAACTACGGGCAGGTGATCAGCCCTGACCGGATGATACAGGTGACCGCCTTCGTCAACGACAAGCAAAACAAGGAGTACCACAAGGCAGAGAAGTTGATCGTCCTGGACGAACCAGACCTGGAGGTCAAGGTGAGGCATGGGTGGCCGGATTGATGGACGAATGCGTAGATTGATGCATGGATGCATGGATTAACATGCATCTTATGCAACATGCATCATATGCAATATTTCCAAAGAAATCCACAAAAATCACTATTTGTTTGTGATTAATTCCGTTATCGTAGATGAGAGAAGATTAGTTTTCTCCCCTGTTTGTTTGTATGTCTGTTAGCAAGATAACTCCAAACGTTTTGTACAGAATTAGACAAAACTGGGTTGTGAGATAAGTAGATTTAGTAGATTTTGGCGCAGATCCGTATCCGGATTCAGGGGACTGTTTGGTGAGATATGCACTCTATTGAATGCCCTCTAGTTTTTCCTGAATTCATGCAATCATATCATAACACAAGCGTGCTAAAACTAGAAGATAACCTAAGGTGCTTCTCCCCAGCTTGTGGGAGAGGCCAGAGTGGACCAGCCCCTGAAGATAGAACTCTGCCTGAGGAACCCTCTGCCAGAAGCCCTGCAGGACTGCTGTTTCACAGTAGAGGGAGTAGGCCTGACTCAGGAGAAGCCCGTCACAGTAAAGTATGTCATTGTGGTTCCTACGAGGAGACGGTTAGAGGTCGTTAGCAGCCGGTTTATTGTGACCTTACACCTTAAGCCTGCGCTTCGGGCCGGGTATCAAGTCAAGTCAAGTTTATTGTCACTTCACAGTTTACACAAGTATAAAGCAGTGGTGTGAAAATCTTATGTGCAATACCCGACGACAGACAGCAGTTATACAAATAAGATAAAAATAGATAAAAATAGAATAAAAATAGAATAAAGTTTAAAAATGCAATTTATAAAATGCAATATATCGGCACAGAAAAGAGCAATATGTATATATAAATCAATGTAATAAAATATACATTGTTATATGCTATACGCCCTTGTTCAGCAGCCTGATGGCCTGACTGTGGAAGCTATCTAAGTATGTGCCTACAGGCAGACTGTAGACATTGGAGTTTGAACCCAGAACATTTTGGCTGGGATTCAAACACCCAAATCACTGAACCATGCTGCCCCAATGTGCCCCAGGTGTTGATTTAGAAAATAGGCTATGTTAATTTGAATTAGATTAGATTCAAATGTATTGTCATTGCACAGCACAAGTACAGTACAGCGAGAAATGATTTGGAATCTAACCAGTGTTACAGTAAAGTGCATGGTAATATATAATGTACAGTGTTTAAAATAAGATGTAAAAACAAGTCTACTAGGTATAAAAACAGATATATAAAATAACTTGTAGAGTAGGTATGAGATATGTGCAGAATTATTTATATATATACACACACAGGTAAGCAGTTGGTTAGCATGCAGTTATTGTTATATAGTCTCTGTTCTGTTGTAACTTGTTTATTACCAGCCTTTTCTATTCTATTCTATTCTAATCATTCCTTTCTAAAAATCACCTTAAACAATACGGTATTACCAATTACTACTTCTGATGAAGTACCAATTGTTGCACTGTAAAGGCCACTAGCCAATGTATTCAGAGACCACCATGGCTAACAAAATCCAAATATATTCAGTTAATTAAAAACAAATCCAGACATGGAGCATGTGGACAAACGTGGCTTATTTCCATTCTACTTGTAGGCTAGGCACCGTGGCTCCCAAACAGGAAGCCAAGGGTAGCGTCCAGCTGTCCCCCAGGGAGGCGGGCTCCACCGTGCTCCTGGTGGACTTCCACAGCGATAAGCTGAAGAACATCAAGAACTTCGTCACGGTGCTCGTCAAGGAGTGACGTCACCTGACCCCACCTATCCAAGCCAATGCTCCTATATATGTATGCTCCTCGTTTAGGATAGTCTTCGTTGGAATAACTTCCGTTGTGATGAAGTTATCTTCATTGACCAGTTTGAACACGTTTATCGTTTTGAGGGGGAAAAAAAATAATACAATTGTTGTATTTCTTTGGCAAGACAAATGAAAACAATGACATATCAACACACTTACTTTCACTATCAAACAAATAAAAGTCGCACCACTTGCCATAAATGCTCTTCTGCCTGCGCCTGTATTTCCACAAAAACAGCGACACAACTACCGTGTGTTCAAATGGCTACACTTTATTAGTATCCATTGAAGCACTTTCATTACAGAAAATAATAATAAAAGTCAAACGCTAACCGCCCAGCACGATTATTTCTGAGGAGAGCGAGAGAGAAACGTGTTTCGTAACACATTACAAAAATGGGCGGTCCCACCCCCCCCCTACACACACACACACACACACTGGAAGCACCCGAGGAGAACATGATATCCACAGCTTTATAGTCCCTTCTATTGACCATCATGGTTTTCACGGACCCGTTTCCTAAAGGCGAGAGAGGAGTCCAAGACAAAATATGGACCAGTCTCCAAAGCTGGTGTCCGCGATCTCAATGTAAACTCAAACACACACACACGAAACCTTAACTGTTGTATTTGGTGCTGCCGTGACGCATTCTTGCCTCCTATTATAACACAGTCCCCTCTACCAGGCCTGATCAATTGATCCGCAGTAGTAGTCCTGATAAGACAATATTTAAGTAGTATGGACTGTATACTAGGAACATTGATCAGCGGTAGGGTTCTGTCAGCGTTTGAGTCATTTCTTATGCCGTTTGTGTTTTTAAAAAGCCCTCAAAAGACCCGAGTTCATCTTTACATAGAAATTAAAGAACACAAACCATACGTTATTCCTATAATTCGGACATGGCCCTAAACAAATAAATACTAAAATACGTTTTTTTGTTTGTTGCTGAACTACTATGCCTGCATTATACATGAGGAATCCTACCCTCCTAAAGTCGCTGAATTGTCAACAATTCTAAAAACCATGACAGTCTACCAACACCTGAGAAATGTCCTTCAGAATTTTTGCCTTCCCCGACACTAAAAATTAATACAGAGGGTTGCGGAAATAATACTACTAAGCATACACAGAATGTTGGGGAACTTTTCCACACTTTACAAAAAAAAATGAGCAAAACATCATGAACACATTTTACAGACGTTTTATACATTTAAAAACTAATGAATATGCGTTTTTCTTTTTAAACAAATGGGTGTTTTGGGTTTTTTGCACAACAACAAATGCGTCCTTTTCCCATCCATCCAACTGTTCCAATAAAATAACTACTTGCACTATGAATTTCTTGTTAAAGCTGTCCAAACAAAGAAAAAAAAAACACCAAATAATAATTTAAAAATAAGACATTCCAAATTAAATGATTTGTATTCATTTGAAGCTAGTGAACACTAAATTGGACAAACAATAAATGCAAAGAAGTGTCACAGTTGTAGAATTAACACGCACACACTCTGCGAGAGAAGCCTCCTTCGCCCACCTCCCCCCCAGCCATTTTTGACGGCAACAAGATAAAATGAAGACACTCCTTCACATTGGTAAGCATATTGGCAGCCCAGTGTGTACACACACACACACACACACACACACACACACACACACACACACACACACACACACACACACACACACACACACACACACACACACACACACACACACACACACACACACACACACACACACACACACACACACACACACACACACACACACACCTTTCCCGAGCTGGTGTAGTAGAATCATTTCATTATACAAGTGGTGAGGAGGAGTCGGGAAAACTTCTCTTTTTGAAATGGAGGGGTGGGGTGGCGGCATCATTGATAAACGTCCACTGTGATTTCCGTTTCTCTCTCTCTCTCTTTCCATCTCTCTCTCTCTCTGAGAAGTCACAAATTGTTGGAGGAGAGAGACTGTGAGATTGTGAGATTGTGCATCGTGCGTGTGTGACCGATTGACAGACGATGCACTCCTCTGGTTTGAGGAGGTGACACTGAGCTGTACACAGTGTGTGTGTGTGTGTGCGCGCGCACGTGTGGCGGTGGTCTCTCAGTCAGTGGAGAAGAGGTCTCCGGCAGAGGGCAGGGGTGCCAGCCCCCCCGTCACGTTGGGGAGCAGCGAGAGGTCCGGCAGACTCTGGATGTGAGACTTGAGCTCCTTCCGCACCGTGGTGACCCGGGCCAGCTTCTGTTTGTACTCCTGTAAGGGGGCGCGCAATACCACACCAGGGTTAGAGGGACACACCGCAGAGGCAGGAAGTGGACTTTCAACTGTCAGGTTTGAGTCTATGTTTTGTGTCCCGGTAGAAAGAAAAAAAAAAAAGACCGGACTATATCTCGGGGAAACCATTGACATAACCCAAGTACCGTCTCCTCCTCTGTTCGGTAGAGAAAAATACAATACAGCTCTGCTATTGGATCGCTGATTTAGATCAGCGACACGCAGTTTAATCGTTCCCTATGTGTCCTTTAGGTTCCACTTGTCAGCAACTATGTGTGGTGGGCACACGCGCCACCTGGTGGTAAACATTGATATTACCAGAATGATTCTGTTTCAAGTATTGATCAAAACGGTTTGAAAATGTTACGCCGGTGCACAACCTTTAGACAGATACTTTTGTATGTCATACTACTTAAAAATTTGATCCTGGGGATCTACACATTCACACTCATCACGTGTCCCAACTAGAACACGGTAGTTTTTGTAGCTTGGTGTGGGGGGGGGGACCTCACCTCCAGCTTCTTCTCCCTCTCCCCGAGCGCGTCCTTCTGGCTGCTGATGTAGTCGGTCAGCATGCGTGCCAGCTGCCTGCGGTCCTCCAGCTCTGCCGCCAGGCGCCCGTTGTACTCGGCCAGCAGCAGACAGGCCTCGTCCACCGTCTTGGACAGCCGGTCCGCAGCCTCCTTGTCTGTGGGAGGGTGGGTGGGGGGGTAGAGGAAGAGGGTAATGCACTGCTGTCGTTTCTGGTGAGAGGTTAGGCATTAATAGAAGACGGTTTAATCCAACGCCACACACATTGTGGGAGTACCGGAAAAATGTGACGGACAGTCGCGGTTCTATATCTTCCATGATTCAGAATAGATTCACAACTTCCAAAAATCTTTTTTTCTATTCTATCTATTCTAGATATTCTATCTATCTATCTATAAATAAAATGTTCCCTTAAATCAGCGACTGTCCCCGACAGATGCAAGCGTTTACGGCCATACATTACGGCCAAATTAAACTAGTATAGTAGTACAGTAGTATAAACCAAATCTACACGTTAGGGCAATTGTGACTCACCTAAAACCCTACACCCATAGTGGAAACACACAGGTTTACAATATGACTTAGGACACACACAACCAGTAAGATCGCCTTACCAGTGATCTTTTCCAGCAGCGAGACGTCCTGGACTTCCTGCGGTAGCGAGGCGATCTTCTGGCGCACGGCAGCGTCACCCGACGCGGCGTTCTCCAGGTCCTGCAGTGCCTTCACCAGCTCTTCCGTCTGACGGTGACCATGGTATGGTGGCCATTTCATTTGGAGGGGGAAGAAGAAGTCATTAGTAATAAGAAGATATAGATAGAGAGATAGAGAGATAGAGAGAGATAGAGAGATAGAGAGATAGAGAGAGAGAGATAGAGATATATATATATATATATATCTCTATCTCTATCGATATCGATATCGAGATATAGATAGATAGATAGATAGATAGATAGATAGATATAGAGATAGATAGAGATAGATATATAGATATATATATATCTATATATCTATATATATATATATATATAGATATATATATATATAGATATATAGATATATAGATATATATATATATATAGATATATATATATATCTATATAGATATATATCTATATATATCTATATATATAGATCTATATAGATCTATATAGATATAGATATATATATATATATATCTATATAGATATATATAGATCTATATAGATATAGATCTATAGATATATATAGATATATATATAGATATATAGATATTACACACACATCTTCTGTGTATGTGTGTATATATATATATATATACACATATATATATATATACACATATATATATATATACACACATACATATATATATATATATACACACAGTGAATATATATATACACACAGTGAATATATATATATACACAGTGAATATATATATATACACACAGTGAATATATACGTACACACAGTGAATATATACGTACACACAGTGAATATATACGTACATACATACATACACACACACACACACACAGTGATATACAATGGTGTTAAGATCAGTTTTCGGTGAGAGCACCCCCCCCCCCCCCCCCCCCATCCTGTGGGGACTGAACTACGGCGCCCCCTACCAGGTGAGCGCCGGTGGCGTCAGTAGCGTGTGGGGAGGCGTGGCTCCTGTAGTCGTCATCCTCTTCCTCCTCCTCCTCCTCCTCCTGGATCTTCTGGTAGCTCCGCTTCGCCGCCCTCTTTTCCTCTAAGGGCACAGGAACAGGAGAGAGAACACAGGATTTAAAACTAGATTCAAAACTTCACATTTTTTAACAAACACCCAAGCTTCAAAGAACACGGCTGCCAACTAATCGAGTTTCACGAGTAAAACATTTATTTTCCACTCTACAACATGCTGTATAGGAAACCAATCGGGGAATTGTGTGAGTGAATGAATGAATAAATAAATAAATAAATAAAAACAATTATTAAAAAATAAAAAATAATAAAAAATAAAATACAGCCAGTGGATGGTGGCTGAGGTAGTCATTTGGACAGTTTAAGTGAGAAACAAATGTCAATCAATAATAAAATAATAATAAGCAGGTAAACTCACCAGTGACTTTGTCGTTGGCGGACACCACTGGATTTGAAACACAAATAAAAGAGAGATGCGTCACTTAAAACCCGTCACATCATAAACATCTGGGCCAAGCAGCCTTTCAAAACAGTTCTCAGTTTGAAAAGCACCATCCAGTGCCAATAGCACATGCAACGGATTAACCATTATTCTGATGAAATTAATGTTGGGAGACTACTACTTCCAAAACATAGACTTTACTTGGGCGGGCCACCCAGGTATATTTAGTTAAAATATTTTTTTTGTTATCCGTCAGAGAGCACGGCGGCATCCACAACCGAATAACTTGTGACCAATGATTCCTCGCTCTTTTTCCCCTGTTCCTGTTCGCTTGCGGTCGCGTGAAGGCTCTGCTGATGGGATGGTAAGATTCACATCGGTCCACCGGCATCGCCTCATTTCTTAAATCTGATTTATTTTGGGACCCCAACAAAATAATTTCTAAATCGTAAAATGTCGATATTAAGCTTCTGCTTCCTCCAGTCGCATTCGGTGCTGATTACACAGGACGATTTTTGCAGGCTGAAAACGTCAGGTGCACTGCACTGCTCTTAAGGCCCGATCACACAGCAATGCAAAAAAAGAGCCGTTTGAAACCGGTTTTTGTTGCTATGCAACCACTGAATCAGCTGTCAGTCTAAGCATTGTAGTGGCCACAACACTAAGCGCTAACGGACCACTAAGCTAAGATTAGACCAATGATTAAAGTACTACTACTTGCAGCACTCCAGCACTCCAGTTACAGTTAGTATCAACCTGATACGCTACAAAAATATACTCAGACTATTCAAGATGAGTCAAGGTCATTGTCCCTTTAGTAGTTGAATAAAACACAAAATATATATATATATACATATATATATATATATATATATATACACACACACACACACATATATATATATATACACACACATACACATTTGCTTCTTGCTGCTATTAACAATTTGTACTATGTTGAATAGCAATTGCATTGTGTCAACAACAAAAAAATTTTTATCGTATCAATCACACTGCAGCGCACTAGGAATGAATCGTATTGCATTGTGAAAGTAGTTGCATCATATGTATCTTAATGTATCGGGATCGTTGGCAATGCATCGAGATACGTATTGCATCACCCAGTGGTGAGATGCACATCCCTAGTGTCAGCAGACTAGGGATGGGGGGGGGGGGGGGGGGGAGACTAGGGGCGACCTACAAAGCAAATAAACTAATTTTGTTGTTGTTCTGACTTTGGCTTCGAAATCTAGGAAAGGAAGCGGCAAGACTCAAGCGTGTATTTGCTGCCGGCAAGTTACGCGTGCTATGTTAAATATAAAATAATCCCATTATAATTAAGACAGATCAAAAATAAAGTCAGATGAGCTTCAGCCAGGGTCATTTTCCATACATTTACTCATCAGATATGAGCAGGCCGGGGGGGGGGGGGGGGGGGGGGGGAAACATGTTTTCATGTAATTTCTGTGCGGTTTTCATTTCAGGTGAAAACTGACCCAAGGCTACAAGGGGAACACCTGGCTGCATATCTGCAGATAGCAATTTATGGACCAGCACTAGAGGCATTCCCATACACACACAGGAGCTGTTCTTCCAAAAACACAGAAGGATTTAGATGCTCTGACCAACAGTGCCACCTTTGTGCACACTGAATATTGAGTAAATTCAAGAAATCACAAATGTTCTTAAAGGTCACGTGAATTGATATTGTTCCCCCCCACACCAGCTACCACAAGTGGGTGTATAACTATCTAGTATGTCTGTATGGAAGTATGTACTGCACTGCACCTGCAGGCTTGGGGCTGTTGGAGTCCTCGATGGCCAGCTTGAGCTGCTGGATGAAGTCTGCGCGGTACAGGGCCCTCTCTTTCCAGATGTTCAGCAGCCTCTCCATGGGTTTCTTACAGCTTCCTTCTGCTTCCCTGCAGACCAAAGAACACCCAACAGAGTTGTCGAGGAGCACAGCAAAGTAGAGTAGAGAAGGTCAGTTTGTGTTTAGATATGCCGTATTGCAGACACCAATAGATTGAAAAATAATGTGTCAGTTATACAATAGAATAGAATCTGAATGCCATTGTACAAAAACAACAAAATGATCTAGCAATCCTTACGGTCACACAATTGTGATACATTATTTATTGAAAAATATACATTTACTGAAAAATAAAAATTATTTATTGAAATGAAAACTAAATAAACTGGTTTAAAAAAAAGCCATAGAAAAGTGTACACATACATATTGCGGTGGCCCGTGTAATGCAATTAGAAATGTATATACTGTACATACAAAAGGTGCAGTGTGAATACTGGGGACAAGATTTAAAACGACGTACTAAAGTCTCCTTTCACAAGCATTATTTCCCCCTTTATTGACATTTTCTTTACCATGCAAACAGCATCATGGGGAGTATTAACACCCGCAGCTTACCGGGCCACATGGGAGCACGCATCGACCAGGACGGTCTCGTAGTCTTTGGCGAACTCTGGTCCTTTCTTTTTACTGTTTTGGATCACATCGTTGGCCAGGTAGAGGAACGTCAGCTTCCTATTGCTTTTTGCTAAAAACACACATGAAAAGTTCCAGTTTAGTAAGATAGATTAGGTTATAAACCTGACATAATGCACAAGTGTTGTACTTGTGTTGGATGGACAACCATGTGTCTCAGCGTATAAACAACTATAAAGTAGCAGGTGATAGCATGTAACGGAGCAGTGCGGTAGCCGGGGAGCACGTACCTTTCCTCAGCTCTCTGTGCCACACTTTGACGATGAGAGGTGAATGTTTACGGTGGTGGATGATCCACAGCGACAGGGTCTGGACGCTCTGCTGGGAATTACTGAGTTCGGAGAGCTTTTTCTCCAGGGCGGACTCGGAGAAGGACGACATGTTGTGGACGGTTGTACCTTCAGTTCTTCAAGAGACCACCACTTTCAGCGCTGGTTGGCTGGCTGGTTGGAGGGGGGGGGGGGGTAAACACAACGGTATCAAAGTTATCCAGTAGCGGCGATGGCGCCTGAACTCGGCCAGTACAAATCTACTCTTTAACTCAATAGGTTACTGAGTGGAGAGCGTTACAACACACAAAAGCCCCTTTTAAACGTGCTTACCGAGAACAGTGGACTCTTCTCTCCTGAGCGTTTGTTTACAGTCGCATCCAGCCAGCCAAGCTAGGCCGCCATTGCTAACCGAGGCATCCAGCTCCTCTGTAGCTCATCGCGCAATGTGTGCCCAAATAATCGGCTTTGCGTAGAATTCCAAATAAGTGCACCAGGTCGAAGAGTGTGTGGAGGGGGGGTGCACAAGAGTTGCGTTAAAAAGTCCCAAATCCTCTACACTTTCCAACTATTCAACAGCTATCTTCGAAGATGGCCACGGAATTTCACCTAAACATGCGTGGCGCGTAGTGATGACGTGGTAAAGCGACCAGCGGGGCCCATCGACCCCAGTGGGGCCGGCGTTGGGCCCCTGATGACCAGCGCGTCTCTCTGGCGTCTTTAGGAGACACCAAACCTAACACATGCGTCTAAAGCAATGCACAGCAAATGCTGGTGACGCCAAGACTGTACAGTGAATGTATTAATCAACACCCAATAGGAAACTTTAATGGTGCTGCGATAATTGCACAATTTAGCGCTCTCTAGCGATAATGCCACCATCTCGATGTATGTGTGTGTGTATGGAATATACGTTTTACGTTTCCACCGCTAGGTGGCGCTTGGATATTGGTTGCTATAATGTCGCAATCCACTGTCGGAATCAAACTAGATAATCGTTAGATAATCATATTAGGCCCTTTAAACAAACATTAAGTCAACTGGCAAGTCAATATGGCAAATCTGAATATCATTGCTTTATTTTTTTGAAGTACAACACATTTTAATAAAATAATTGATCAGCTGCACGTTTTGGGTCATTGTGAGTTATATTAAAATTCATGAAACATTACAGCCAATAGGGTTGCGTGTGTGTGTGTGTGTGTTCGTGCGTACGTGCGTGAGTCAGCCCGTGTGTGTGTGTGCTTATTTATTTATTTGTTGTTGTCCCACTGTGGGGAAAAAAAAAAACCCAAATAATTATAATAATCATACAACAATTGTTTCAACAATGACTTACTAAACGTTTAGTGTACGACACAAGACCCCAACAGCATTGTGAAATGAAAAGTGCAACAGGTGGATTGGCGGAGCGTAGTCTCCGCCCAGCAGTCCTCCGGTAACCATAGCGAGTCAAGCCGCCCAAGACGCTCCACGTCCCGGACTACTTGACACTGTCTGTCAAGCTGCCTTGCGAACCGCGCCTCGCACTACTGCTGCCGGCGACCGGCGAGACGTCTGCGTCTCCGCGTCCGGCATCGTCGACTCATCCTCGACCACTTTTTTACGATGCGACAAGTTGCTTGAAGTCCCCATGGAAACTTTTTTTATTTTCTTGTAGCGAGTTCACGAGTCCATGGGACAGCCTACTACACTAACCATGCCAATGCCGACGGTAAACGGATCCGCAATGCACCCCGGGTCGGAGTTTATTAAAATTAAGGCACACTATTGTGGGTGAGTAGGCCTCTAGTCCGCCTCTAGTCCGCGTCACTCCTCGTCTTTAATAACGTAACGGTGTTATTACTGTGGTAGTGATGCGGCCTGTGCTACTCCGCTAACCCGTCTCCACTGTCACACCTGTGTGCTATAGGTAGACGGTGCTGACACTTTGTTGAATGGAACTCTCGTGCCTATACGTGCTGAAATGATGGTTTTATATCAACTTTGAAGATGCTCATGGATAGAAAAGCATATATATATATATATGTGTGTGTATATATATATATGTATATATACATGTGTGTGTGTGTGTGTCTAAATATATATATATATATGTGTGTGTGTGTGTGTGTGTGTGTGTGTGTGTGTGTGTGTGTGTGTGTGTGTGTGTGTGTGTGTGTGTGTGTGTGTGTGTGTGTGTGTGTGTGTGTGTGTGTGTGTGTGTGTGTGTGTAGGTAGGTAGACCTACTCATGTGTAAAGCACTCGGTGAATTGGCTTGACTACTCTTGAAGGCAACTTGGTAGTAGTATCTTTTTTATTGTCACAAAACGCTGAGTCAGACCAGCCAGATCCACTTCAGTCATTCTCTAATCTAAGACTGGGTCAATAGCTTGAGCACACCCAATGCTATAACACGTTATCACTTGAGAACAAGACACATTCTTGGTGACGGGGAGTGGATGAGGAAATTGTCAACTGATACATTTAACAGAGACACACGTTTAGTTCTAAGGACCTTTAAGAATACATGAATTCATTTTTCAGCAGTTGCTCTGAAATATAAAGGCATTACCGTTTTGTAGCGCTAATGTAGTGGCCCTATGTGCTGTCATTATCTTTCAAATGCCTTCATTAATATCCGTTTAGATAATAATCGAACACTTTACTTAATTAATGTGATTAAATCTCTAATTATTAACAACCCTCCCCCTCCCCCCCCCCCCAACCATCAGAGCTTACACCTTAACACAGTGTTCATGACAGATGGTTCACTTCTTAGAAGATGTAGATATTCAATGGCTCATTATGTATAACTATTTAAAAGGTGCGTAGGGTTGAAATTATGTGTATGGAAGCTGATGCAAGTGGAATTCTGTCAGTTAAAAAAAAAGCCTCAAACATGAACCACTGAACGCCTTAACAATTGAACTGACCCTATACATCATAGTATACTGGGGCATAAGTCAATATCATCAGACTTAGGCACAATGGCATGAAGTGGATGGGGGTCTACAACCTGTATTTCCTGGAGGTGTTTAACAGGTCCAAGAGAAGCTGTTAGTTAGAGAACCCTTTGCAACACAATACGGGCAGAGAACCAAGAGTACCGGTATACACCTGGCTTCATGGCTAAGGGGGCTAGCTAGCTAGCTAGCAGCTACTGTACCTAACAGCTTTAAAAAAAAAAAATGACAACACATGGGACTTCTCAAAACAAGTGTTTCACACCAGTTGGTCTAAAATACCACCGTCTAAAAGAATACACTGTTTGGTTCAATCGCCGGCCAGAGAGAGAGAGAGAGAGAGAACGAGAGACCCAGATGGTAACACAAATGTACTAAATCTTTTTTAAGATTTCTCTGACCGTGTTGGTTCTACATTTTTTCCCCTCTGGTGTGTTTTAGAAAAACAGTTGTTCTTTTCATATTTATGAGGAAGACTCAACGAGAAAGGAAAAGAGGGAAAGAATCCAATCCTACAACATGTCACTGCACACCACACGCCTGCCTTGCCTCAAGGTTCCCGGCACACTGGTTGGGAACCACTGGTCTATTGAACTGGGTCAGAACGTGATAAGGCCTTACTGACCAGGGTCCAGGGGTGCTGCAGGGTAAGCCCATCTGTGGTCAATCCGACCAGGGCCGGATTGACCACAGAAGGGCTTACTGACATTCCATCATTCCGTCAAAAAAGGGCCATAATACAGAGTTCCTACTTAACACTCTCCGACGCTTCTGTTCGGTAACAACAAAACAAAACCAGAGTAGAGACTCACAGACTCACAGTGTTCTGCAGACATGCTCAGGTGCTCTCTACGCGAACAGCCGGCCCCCGCGGCATAACCACGGCAGACGCATATCTCAACGACCTTGTAGGGGGGGGGGGGGGGGGGTTACGGAGCAGCCTTGGGCTCTCCATGGTGAAGTATCTCTGGTGGGGGGGTGGGGTGAACGTCTCTTCCCCTAGCATTCTCTGTCAAACTTAAATGTTCTATCTATCACTATTCAATATTAGGCAAATGGTGGTTTGGATACTCTGTTATGTACCACTGGTATGGCGCTCTGTACTCCTGTTTATAAATTAGGCTACCACTTAAAATAGGCTACCACTAGTAAATCTTCTGACACCTGGACATCTTCACGCTGTCTACTTTAAGTTTACATTGTTTAAGCCTGACAGAATCACAGCATTTGTATTTGAAATCCACTGTCATAAACAGAAACATAGATGTGTCAATGCAGGTCTTCGTCAAAAATACCCGTGAGAAGGATTTCACTTTTCTTGCCTCTGCAGTCAAGGGCAGTCAAAGCTGTTCTGAAGCTCTGTAAATGGGATTTTCTGACACAGGAGATTGAAGGCCCCTTGCGTTGACACACAACGACAATGACATTTTTACCATACAATCACTTAGGTAGGTTAGGTTTGCTCTTCTAAAAGACCAAACTCAAGGTTGTGTCGAACGCCCCTTTACACGCTTGGCAAACAGTGCAAGGGTCAGCTCTTGCACTGAAGGCGTGTGGTGGTGTGGGGTCCAGGTGACCCTGTGACACACCTTAGTCAGGTGTATTTGTTGTCAATATGGTAGAAGAAACCAGGGGTGGTTATCAGCTGGAATGTGAAACATTTATTATTTTATAGAGTTATTACAAACACTTTTTTTTATTTATTGTTCTTGTGTGTTGTTTCCATTGTGGAGAACTTTGTACGGAAAGCGTGGCACGGAAGAGTGCCATAAATAGACTTTGATACAGAGTTTCGCTTTTGATAATGACACTCCCTGTTATTCATCCGATATTACATTCTTCCACATGGCTCAGCAAGACAGTGTTGGTGACTTATTTCGCCCCCGTGACTACATGCCAGCCGGTGGCACAGAATGTTCCCCAGTGGAAAAGTGCATGCTGGGTAACAATCTGCCGTGCTCCTCCTCCTCCTCGTCCTCCTCTTCCTCCTCATCTTCGTCCTCCTGGTTATCATAGGAAGCAGAGTCTGACACCAACTCCACTCCGCTGCTCTTTATGACTTCCAGTGCAGGGTGGAAGTGCTGGCCCTCAGTTGACCGCCCTCCTCTGCCAAGGAATGGCCCCTTCTGTGGTGACCCAGTGGTGTGGTGGTGCTGGCGGATGGTGGAGGAACCCAGTAGAGCTCTCTCTCTCTCTCTCTCTCTCTCTCTCTCTCTCTCTCTCTCTCTCTCTCTCTCTCTCTCTCTCTCTCCTCTCTCTCTCTCTCTCTCTCTCTCTCTCTCTCTCTCTCTCTCTCTCTCTCTCTCTCTCTCTCTCTCTCTCTCTCTCTCTCAAAGCTGATGCAATCAGTTGCTGTTGTGCATTGTAATGACATGGTATATGTAGCATGTATACACAGTGACGTCTGGCCCTAACCTTACCGAAGGTGTCGAATAGCAAGGATAGGGATAGGGAATGGGTAGTAGCTTGTATTGTGTTTGAAACATTGCGGTTTCAGGTGGAGGCCTAAAGATACAAATAAAGTAATAAAGGTAAAGATGTCATCAATGTGATGACTCACATTGATGACATCTTTACCTTTATTACTTTATTTGTATCTTTAGGTGAGTGTGTAATCCGAAAGTAAATTCTAGTTATCTATATAGTTAACTCATATAAAGTCAGTCATGCACACAACACAATCCCCTACCCCCAGACACACAGACTTAACTCTACACTACCTAAAAATGTGTGTGTGTGTGTGTGTTACTCTATGTGATTGATACATGTTTGTTTTAATGTGTGTGTGTGTGTGTGTGTGTTTGTTTTGATGACACAGGGACATGCTGATCACAGACCTGGCTGTCTCCCTCCCCTGGCCGGCTGTGTGTGACCAGGTGAGGGAGCTATGCAGCGTTGCCCGGCAACAGCCAATCACACTCAAGTGGATTGACGATGAAGGTAGGGTGCCATGCTCTTCATTGGACACTTGTCTTGGATTGTTTGGATTTTATTTGATCACTGTTGACATCATAAAGGTGCTGTCATTGTGCAATGACAGCAGCTTATCTTAAGCTTAGTGAGCTGCCGTAGCTTACCTTAGGGAGGTCTACACCTATACCTGCCAATCCAACTAGTTGCTTTTCAAGAACTTTAAAGCGATTATGTGTCTATATCTGTATGTGTCTACTGTTTGTATATATGTCAAACTGGACAGACATTCAGAGTTGTTTAACTGCAGTGTGTTAGAAGTATCATCCAACTGTGTGTGTGTGTGTGTGTGTGTGTGTGTGTGTGGTGTGTGTGTGTGTGTGTGTCTGTGTGTGTGTGTGTCTGTATCTTGCCAGGTGACCCGTGCACCATCTCCTCTCAGATGGAGCTGGAGGAGGCGTTCCGGATCCACGGCCGGACCAAAAGGTCTGGACTCCTCCTCCACGGTGAGCAGAGCACACCTCCATACACCACCTGTAGCTCCATCACCTGTAGCCCCGTCACCTGCATACACCACCTGTATCTCCATCCCCTGCAGCTCCTGCACCTGTAGCTCCATCACATGTAGCCTCAGCACCTGCATGCACCACATGTAGCTCCATTACCTGTAGCCCCATCACCTGCATACACCACCTGTATCTCCATCCCCTGCAGCTCCTGCACCTGTAGCTCCATCACATGTAGCCTCAGCACCTGCATGCACCACATGTAGCTCCATTACCTGTAGCCCCATCACCTGCATACACCACCTGTATCTCCATCACCGGTAGCCCCATCACCGGTAGCCCATCACCTGTAGCTCCATCACCAGCATACACCACCTGTAGCTCTGTCACCTGGAGCCCTCACATGTGCATACACCACCTGGACCTGCATACACCTGGACCTCCATCACCTGTGGAGGCAGTGAGCTCCATGGGGCCCCGCCCCCTGTAGCTACATTTTCCCACCAACAGGGAGGCATAACTTTTGTCCCCTTCCCCGCGTATGACCAAGATGTCATCCGCAATCACCTCCACCCCTGAATGACCATGATGTCGTCCATCTTTTCATCATCCCCACCCTTGTATGACCATTATATCATTCACTACCTCCATCACCTCCACCCCTCTTAAGCTATGATG
Organism: Muraenolepis orangiensis; assembly: GCA_027704905.1. Classification (NCBI taxonomy): domain Eukaryota; kingdom Metazoa; phylum Chordata; class Actinopteri; order Gadiformes; family Muraenolepididae; genus Muraenolepis; species Muraenolepis orangiensis. The sequence continues at coordinate 13,675,938 of CM051013.1, read as the reverse complement.
GCATCCATCATCCACCTCCACTACCCCCTGACCATGAATTCATCCATCACCTCCACCCCTGTAGGACCATGATGTCATCCATCACCTCCATCCCTCCAGCTATGTGTGTGTTGTAACCCGAACCATAGAGACGGAGGCCCACGGCCTCTCTCCCCCCTACGCTCCTCTGCCCTAATGAGAGGTGCACCATCTCTAACGATTGAGCCTTCTGTTAATCGGAAAGAACCTTTCTGTCAGCGTTTCCTGCCCGATCCGGTCGGTGATGACACCCCCCGGTATAGATTCGGTAGCTGTTGCTGGTCTGCGCCAAACATATCAACACGGCAAAACTGCAAACACCCAAAGGGATTTCAGCAGTCTATGACTGACAAACATGACATCCTCTTCATAGGAACAGGATTAGACATACTGTTGTCTTTTCTGTTCTGTTTTCATATTTGAATGAACCTTTTTAATGAACAAAACGGAATTACCTAGCAGTGCTAACGCCTCTAGCCGTTATTATTGAGGAAAAAACTCCATATACTTATCCAGACATCCAGTGGTATGATAATTAGTTGGTTAATTAAGCTGCAATTAATAATTAACATTAATTAATACATTATTGTGGGGGTGGAGTGTGTGTTTAACCCTGCTATGTTGTGTGTGTTTAACTCACTGTTTTGGTGTGTGTGTGCTTAACTCTGACGTTATGTTATGTGTGTTGCAGTGTTCCCCAGCATCCCTGAGAGACCTGGCCAGCCGTGTCCCGGAGAAGACAGTAAGTCCTCAGGTCACTTTCTCAAAACGTGAAGCCATACATTGAATGTTGAGATACATTAAGAAGTGGTTGGGGGTTAGGCGTATCTGTGTGGTGTGTGGTGTGGTCAATTCCTATCACAGTACATTGTGAGTTGGGTTTGTGTGTGTGTGTCTATGTGTTGGAAAAGGACTCTTGTATTGGGTTGTTTTTCCGGTTCCCGACCACCCGAGTTAATTTTATTTTCTCAGAGAGCCTTTATGTTTAGTGATATCCAACCATGTAGGCGT
>CM051013.1:13662409-13667409 GCA_027704905.1 Muraenolepis orangiensis | reverse complement strand
TTTATTTTTTAAGTCAGTTAGAGAAAATTGTGGTAATCTTTTACGACACCTTGAGAAACATTCACCGGCTATCCGAACCATAGTGGTCTCCTGCATAGAAGTAGACGACAACAGAACATGAACTTGAATCCCAATCTCTTTCTCAATCTCAATTTGTTATCGCAAAGGAATGTACAAAGTCTGAGTAAAATGGGGCCAGAGTTAGACTCTCTCTCTCTCTCTCTCTCTCTCTCTCTCTCTCTCTCTCTCTCTCTCTCTCTCTCTCTCTCTCTCTCTCTCTCTCTCTCTCTCTCCCGGCCTGCTTCGTTGTTTGAACTCTATGATTTCTAGCCCAGGAAAATGTGTCTTTCAGTCTTGCGCGACAGAAATAAATGACATGAGGGAGATGAGAATAAGAATACCTTCTAGTTTCTCTGAGCAGCAGCAGCCCTGTTGATGTGTGTTCACTAAAAACAATACATTCTGCCAGCGATATCCCCCCCCCCTCCTGTCCCGTCGCTCGCCCACCGGGGGACAAAGACCCCCTGTGTTGCTATTCCTTCCTCCATCCCTCAGTGTGTCACTCTCATTAAGAGGAGACCTTTACCCAAAGTCATTTAGGAGGCAACACCATATTTATGAGCTGTTTGTATCGACCGTCTATATCCCAAAGATCAGATTGAGATTCAGAATCATAATGCCTTCACTTGTCATTGGCACAAGTACAATGACATTTGCTCATTAGCAATCGTCACGGTCACTCTTTACACACAGCAGCAATTGAAAAAATAGAAAATTATTTTAAAACTAAACTTAACTAAATACACAGATTTTAAATAGCCAAATATGAGTACAATGATAAATATATACTATATACTGTATGTATATATATAGATAATTATATATAATTATATATATTTATGGGCGGCAGTAGCTCAGTCCATTGGGACTTGGCTTGGGAACCGGAGGGTCGCCGGTTCAAGTCCCTGAAATGGACTTGAGTACGGAGTGAGAACTGGTACTTGGAAAAAGGTGCCAGTTCTCCTCCTGGGCACTGCCGAGGTGCCCCTTGAGCAAGGCACCAGACCTCTAAACTGCTCCCCGGCCGCTGTATTAGGATGGATTAAATGCAGAGAAACTAATGTCACTGTGTGTTTACATGTATGTGACCAATAAAGACAATTCAATCTTCCAGACTTAGATTTAGATTGAGATACGTATTGCAGTGAAGGTGTGTCTGTGTACTTGTGTTTGAAGTGAAGATTGTTAGCATAAGCCTCGAGCAAGTAACAATATCTCAGTGTCTAGCCGGCATGTTTCTAGCTGTCATTGGCCAGCGGTTACGAGTGGCGTAATGTCTGAACTAAACAGGCTTCAGATTACAATCTTTATTTCTGGAATCTTTTTGATCTTCAGCAGCTTGGTAAGCTGAGTTTGATGAAGGAGTAGGAGTGTTGTTGTTTGGTGGTGGGCAGTGGCTTCCTGGCGTGTGCACCGGAGGTGTGCCAGTATGATATTGAAATATAAAATAATTCGTTTTTAAAGTTATTTCTCTCTTTTCTTTTCTTTCATTTAGCTGTATTGCTTTGTTGTGAAGCACTTTGCGCTGTGTATATACTTGATAAGTGCTTCATAAATAAAGGTATTATAATAATAATCATAATTATAATAATAAGAAGAAGAAGAAGAAGAATAATAAGAATTATTATTATTACTATAGCTAACCATGGAGCTGTGTGAGAGAGAAGTAAGCGGGACTAGACTCTAGAGTTTCCCCCGCTTGTCTTCCTCTCCTCTCCTGATGTAGTGACTGGGGGGGGGAAGCTAAGGACAATGACATCACAACATTGGCTGAGCCCGGCCATGCGTTGCCCCGGGGGGTCCCTGAGTGGTGTTTGGCAGTTGGTTGAGCTCTGTACCGGCTATACAGTGTGTGGGGGAACCTGGGTGAGACCATGGTGGCTCACAGAGGGCAAAAAGCAGTGCAGGGTTGTTGTTGTTGTTGACGTCGGGCTCGGGCAAAGGGGCAAAAATAATGGAATCCGAGCTGCTGTTTGCCTCTTAAATTGTGTGTGTGTGTGTGTGTGTGTGTCTCTCTCTCTCTCTCTCTCTCTCTCTCACTCTCTCTCTTTCTGTGTGTGTGTGTGTGTGTGTGTCTCTCTCTCTCTCTCTCTCTCTCTCTCTCTCTCTCTCTCTCTCTCTCTCTCTCGCTCTCTCTCTCTCTCTTTTTCTTGTCTGGGGTCTATTTAGCGGGTTTTTTGTTTTTTTTGGTGTAGCGACAAGCGCAGTGATGCATCCACACTCCCACACTGATCCTTCAGAATAGAGAGCCGTTCGCTTTTAGCATCGCAAAGAGAGGACGTGACAGAAATTGAATAGAGTCCAGGCAAAGCATCTATATATATATATATATATATATATATACATAAATATATACATACATACTGTATACATATAACAAAATACTGTTTCAAAACAATAAACCAGGTATTTTATGTACGGTAACCGCTACAATCATAGCACTATGGTATAGCACTTTGAGATTTAGTGCATTAAAGTATTTTGTTTAAATTAATTAATTCAGTGTGACAATCAGGCAAGAGATTCATATTTCACACACTTTGCCCGATCGCATATCACATCGAAAACACAGCGATACATGGTAATAAAGCCACCAGAATGTGATTAAGGAAGGTTATTTAATCCTGTTAATATTTCCACACACACACACACTTCAAACCACCGTACATATATTAAGTCTTTAAGGGTGTGGGTTTGATGATGATAATGTGGGGTGGTAACTGTGTCTGTGTATCGGGGGGGGAGGAGACGAGAGCTTCAGTGTCAAGTGAAGCGAAAACATGGTTCCTCTGTTACAAGATACAAGATACAAGATTTATATTGGCCATTTGTAACAAGTACATTGGAATACTTACACACACACATAGAGTTGATTCATCTTGACTAGTTTTGAGTTGGTTTTATGTTCTACACGGTTTATGTTGGCAGCCTTGAGTACATCAGAGTCTTCTTAAACAACGGTTTCAATCCTCAAGAGATTTTCATTCTGTTTTCATTCTGTTTTTTCAGTTTTTTTTACTGTCATTTGCTTAGCATGAGGTCATAGGACAAATTATGTCAGTCGTTGTTATGGTTACGGTTGTATAAGAGCGATGTGGATGGACGCTGCGTTCCTCTAACGCTAATCACATTCCTGATCGCTCATCAATCAAACCTTACTGGCCTCGTGAATCTCCCAAATGACACTCTCTCTCTCTCTCTCTCTCTCTCTCTCTTTCTTTCTCGCTCTTCACCTCTCTCTCTCTCTCTCACCTCTCTCTGTTCACAACATGGACCGTATGATGCGGCAGACCACAGAAGCATTATTATAGAGACATAAAGCTAAGATGTCTAACGTGTCCTCTTTTTGGGACCTTAAAAAAAGCGTCCGGCCGTCGATTGTAAATCTCCCAAAACGTCCGGGATTCGGCCGATTTGCTTCCTACAGTCGCATCATTTACATTACTTTGACATCAACAACTTAGGCTGTACAGGCCAATGATATATGGTCACCCTACATAAGCTAAACGGTGTACAGCGTTAAGAAACCACCACCCTCGACGTTCTAAATTCCCAGACTGACGGAGAAGCGGCGAGAGGATATAGTTTATCCCACAGTAGAGCTACTTTAACGGCCCCCCCTACATATAGTAATTCTCTGAAGGGCGGCCGGCCAAAGCCCCCCCGGTCCAACCCCCTGTCTCCCCTGTTATATAACAGCCCCCGGAGGACCAAACAGCGGGTTGGAGACAAACTGTGTGCTGACCCAGGGAGCCCATTCTCCGAGGGTTAGCGTTGACGTTCATCACGCTAATGGCTTTTCAAAAAGCCGCTTCCCAGTCGGAAGGAAGCAAGCCAGGCCCCCCCCCCCCCCCCTCGGAACGGACTCGCAGGAGGGAATGAATGTCGTCGGTGAGGGAGTGTCTGCCCGGGTGGCGAGGGCGACGTCGTAGCTTTGTGCGCTCGCTGCTAGCCTCCGCGCCATTAGGGTTTGTCCTGTGTTTTTTCCGCTTAGCCGCACACACGCTAGCTAAGAGTGGTGGAGAGCGTAGTGGCCGGGGGGGCGTTTGACCCCCTGCATGCATCCTTGAGTAAGAGATGCCCTTACCCCTACTTGCGCCTTTAATAGCCCCTTTCACACTTGGTATTAACATGTGGTTCACATGGTGGAGAGATCCGATCGCAAGTGGATGGCGTTAGTCGTTAGTGCGTTCCCACTTGGCATTAAAGCATGTGTGTCTGATGTGACCCCTTGAGATCCCCTGGAACTCACTTCCCCCGCTCTATATGCAAATAAACACGTACAGCATTTCCACTCAAGTGGTCTAGAGTGTAGACCCCTTGTGACCCACCTGTGAATGTGGTTTCAGAGATCAGATCTCAAAAACCACATGTTAATACCAAATGCGAACGAGGCCAATGACATGTGATAATCGTCATCGGTTTAATTTTGAAAGCATTTGCAAAATGATATACGATTGCAACATGTCAGAACAAGACAACAGACTAAAACTACAGTAATACAACGGGTTCAATTGTACTCCATGTACGCAATGTAGAAATGTAGCCATTGATTCCATTGATTTGTATTCCCTCGTTGCCTATATCCATTGTGGCCTAGCAAGGGACTTGCTCATATCATTGATGGCCTGGGCTGGTATAACATATAACATCCACTCCTCCTCCTAACACTCCCACTGTTCTAATCCAGCCCAGGGTTTTGATCTGATCCGGTAAAACCCACAACACACACAACCTGGCACGGTGGTGCGCTAAAAATAATGGGGCTGATCGCCCCCAAAGTGGAATAATGAAATAGCTCCATCATCCAGGCTATTCTCAGCGTGTTGCTTTAATAGCTGTCAGTCACCGGTGGTCCGGCCTGCTCCCAGCCAGCTGATCTCTCTCTCTCTCTCATTAGCGGATGCTCTCTGGGCTGATGCCAATTACGGAAACCACAA
>CM051013.1:13654909-13657409 GCA_027704905.1 Muraenolepis orangiensis | reverse complement strand
ATTTGGCTGCTACACAACCAGCTACTATGCAACTTATTTTCAATGTTGTACAATGTTAGAATATTATGTTAGAATTGCTTGTGGCATCATCGTCATGATCGACTCTGAATAAAGTTGCGGTTTGGTTTTCTTCTGGCTGTGCAGCGGTTCAGCGTTCATCTTTAGTACGTCACGTATTATCTTGACAGGTGACGGTTTAGTCATGATTATTTTCGAGATGTGAACTGTGTGTGTGGGTTTTTTTTTTCCTCTTGCGGCTTGGCGCACACCTGCTGCCTCCTCTGGGCATCTCTGGCGTGGGAGGAGGAGAAGCTGGCTGCCACCACGGCCCATGGAACAAACCATGAATTAAAAAAACAACGGAAAGTGCTCCGAGTTATTATTATGAGGAAGTGGTTGTTGTGGGATGTGGTGGGTGCGGTGGATGTATGTGTGTGTGTGGTGCGGTGGATGTATGTGTGTGTGTGGTGCGGTGGATGTGTGTGTGTGTGGTGCGGTGGATGTATGTGTGTGTGTGTGTGTGTGGTGCGGTGGATGTGTGTGTGTGTTTGTGTGTGTGTGTGTGGTGCAGTGGATGTGTGTGTGTGTTTGTGTGTGTGTGGTGCGGTGGATGTGTGTGTGGTGCGGTGGATGATGTTGATGGCGTATTAATAGTTCCTCACAGTAATGGCTCTGTGTGAAAGTCAGTGAACACGAACCCTCGGTCTAAAGATCTTTAGTTCAGCTGGGAGCTAAACTAAAGGGTAGAAATCAGGCCATGATCCCTGCGTGGCTATTGGCCACTGCAGTGGCTCATACTTGAGAATGTTCAAGACGTTCAGGGTAGAACTAGAAAGTGTGTGTGTGTGTGTGTGTGTGTGTGTGTGTGTGTGTGTGTGTGTGTGTGTGTCTGTCTGTCTGTCTGTCTGTACCTTGTTTTATCACAATCAGAATGCCTATATTGTCATTGTACAAGTACAACAAAATTGTGGAGCGATTTTCAATGTTCAAAACAATTTAAATAAACTAAACTGAATAAACTGCTTTAAAATTGCCATATAAAATGGTATATATACATAATGCAGTGGTCCTATGTACAGTTGTGCAAATTTGAAAATATATATATATAAAACAAAGGTGCGGTGGGATGTAAACATGGAACTAAGTATCGTGGTATGGATGCAATACAGTTTTGTAGCTACACAGAACAGTCAGTGTCAGTGTTTGACAGTGTTCAATTCTCTTATGGTTATCTTATTCTATCTTATCTTATCTTATCCTCTTCTATGAATGGGGTAGCCCAGGTAGCCTTGCCACCCCTCCCCTCCCTGCTCACCACTTCCTGTCTGTGTGAGGGGAGATGACGTAGGAATGCGTGGGTAGATATCCTGGAGTTCCCTAATGTTGTGATCTGGCCTTCTTCTAACATATCTGCCTCACTGCAGACGTGGGCAGCTGTGAGCTGTGTGTAGATGTTTTGGTTTATTCTGAACGGACCCGCCGGAGGTGTGTGGGCAGGACGAAGATGACTTTCTGAGGGTGATGAAGATGATGTTCCTGGGGGGGGGAAGTGGGCAGGACAGAAGATGGAAAGGAAGTCTTTATTGATCGGCTCGCACGGCCCAGCTAATGTATTGGTGTGCCAAGAATGTTATTAGAGAGGTTTTTTTTTTACATTTTTGCCCACTTCATGAGTGCCAAAGAATGTAAAAATATGTTTTTACATATTATCATGGCCTTCCGCTTCCACCTCTCCTTGCTTCGGACACATTTGAATGTCTATAGTACGATTCAGGAGTTCAAATTATAAGGGGGGGGGGGGGGGGTCTGGGGAAGGATGTAGAGCAGAGGAGAAGACTGTTAGGTTGTAATGTTTGCACAAGTTGAATGATGGTCCATTAGTCTTAACAATAAACCTCCCCTGTCCTAAGATGCCCGAGCCGTGCTTCAAAATAGCTGAATAATAAACTATCCAATAGTTTATTGATGATAAATAAATGATAGTGTCCATCTACCCGTGTTAAATGGGAAAAGGAAGTGTCAATTAGCCTGCTAGCTAGTAAGCCTGTTGGCTTGTTGATGAGTAGCATGCTAGTTCCTTGTGTAATTGCTTCAGAGCAATACACCAGAGCGTATGCAGCTGTTTAAGCAAATGTCTCTCAACTTAAAACATTGCTCAACCTATTACATTAATTTCATCTAATTACCAGCTAAAGCGGCATATTAATGATATAAAGACACTTTTTTCTGGAATTCAGTTTGGCTTCACATACACACATATTACCTTGCTTGTTTTCTTCCCCACCTGCTAGAAGTTATCTTGTGCGATTTGTATGCAAACGAGCCTGTTTAATTATTTCTTTAATGCGTCTCGTACCAACGTTCAGATCAATATATTATAATGAACGTCCCGCTTGGTTACACAGCGTAGAAGGTCAGATGCTCTGCCTTACAGCGTATGTTCCCTCTTGTACGGCTTAAAGGTATCAGCTCACGCTCCCGCCATCACTCACAGTTCCCC
>CM051013.1:13637409-13649909 GCA_027704905.1 Muraenolepis orangiensis | reverse complement strand
GCTGAAAAACCACATAAAACATTAACATTGAATCATTAAGCCGCACAACCTGTGAGAGGTCTCCCTATCACACGCTTTTTATTTATCCTCGTAACCCTGGTAACCCCGGCAGCCCTGCCTCCTTGCTGATAAGAGATAGTGAAGAAGCTTATTCCAGCCATGTGTTCTGATAAAGTGTGTGTGTGTGTGTGTGTGTGTGTGTGTGTGTGTGTGTGTGTGTGTGTGTGTGTGTGTGTGTGTGGGGGGGGGGGGGTTCTCAGACCCTCATTGTTGAAGAATTCAGAAAATGCTTGTGCAACCTCTACTGGTGTTGCAATAACTTTTGGGAAGGGGGAAGGAGAGGAAGAGAGAGAGAGAGAGAGAGAGAGAGAGAGAGAGAGAGAGAGAGAGAGAGAGAGAGAGAGATACTCTGGGCGACCATGGAGAGATAGAATATAATAACATCTTACCAGCAATCAAAAATGTCCAAGAATTCATAAGATTAAAAAAGCTAGAGTCAGAATGTCAGAAATGCTGCAAAGAAATGACATGGGAGAAAACACAAACACACACACGCACACACACACGCACACACACACACACACACACACACACACACACACACACACACACACACACACACACACACACACACACACACACACACACACACACACACACACACACACACACACTCTCTCTCCTCTCTCTCTCTCTCTCTCTCTCTCACTCACATGAGATTTTCCCTTTAAATATTTTCTTGAATGTATTTCATTGAAGATTCAAGGTCGCCATGAAGTTATCATTCTTTTCACAGTATATGTGACCTTAAACTGTGTGCCTGCAGACAAATACTTGTCTATTGTAATAACGTCTAATGTATAACGTCAGATCATATCATGTCTGGAATACTGTATTGATAACATTGCAAATCTGTTCCTCTAATCTGTTTATACCCCTATCATTATCTTTAGCTCTATATTTGCATCAATCATCTATATTTTTATACTTTTATCAATATATCTTGCCATGGACATAATCTGTATCTGTATCAATATCAATATCAGTATATTTATACCAGGATTACTCTAACACATCTTCGGTTTCTTCAAACTGCCCAGATACTAAAAATAGTCAACACGGTCTGAATCAGGCGAAATGTTTTGTATGCAGGTGATGCTGGCAGTATATTCATGTGTAATTCCGCCACCTAATGGACATGGGTTGTAATTGCACCTTCTAGAACGTCAAACGTTCAGCTCTCGGACGCCCCTCCAACACAACGGAGCAGAATGGTAATTCTGCTGGTGTGTTCGTACGGTGTGGTTTGGAGTACACTGACTTCTGACGCAACATCTACTGCACGCAGATAGACTGTGGAATTATCATGTCTGCTTTCTTCTTGAACAAGACATTGTTGTGATGTTGTTTGGATGGATAGGAGGCCCTACGGGTAAGTGTCAATTTGAGTGTGTTATTTTTTTGTTGCTTTTGTTCTTCTATTGAGTATTTTGAATGACCTTTATGGTTCCTGCGTGATCATGTGACATGATCTCATAGGCTGGTCCGCATCATCTGTCATAATAAGAATAATAACAAACAAAGAGACAGATGGTCAGATTGCATTAAACAGGATAATGTGGTTGTAGCATTACAGTAGTAGTCTGTTCAGTATCCGCACATTGGAATTGTATGTGTGCGTCTTGTTTTGATGCATGTGTGTGTGTGTGTGTGTGTGTGTCTGTGTGTGCGTGCGTGTGTGTGTGCGCGTGTGTGCATGCATGTGTGTGTGTGTGTGTAAGAGAGAGAGATAGAGAGGGATACAGTAAATAGATGGATGGATCAAGGCTGGATGGATGGATGGAGAAAGTGATGGATCATGGATGGAGAGATAGATAGTAATAGTGAAAGAAAGAGAGAGATAGATAGATAAACAATAGATAGATAATAGTATATATCTGATAGCGGTGATCAGGTGAGTGAGTGAGAAAGCAGCAGAGAGAGAGAGAGAGAGAGAGAGAGAGAGAGAGAGAGAGAGAGAGAGAGAGAGAGAGAGAGAGAGAGAGGGGGAGGGGGGAGCTAGAAGGAGGGAGAGCAGGATCGAGAGCGGGACAGGGCAGGCAGAGCTGTTTTGAGAGGAGGAGGAGGAGGAGGAGAGAGTGAAGCAGCGTCTGAGTAAGAGGAGGAGAGTGTGTGAGCGTTTGAAAAGACCGGCAGCAGAGCGCTAACCCTCGGCCGCCAGCATGTGAAGGAGGGACAGAAAGGGTTTGGAACAGTTGGAAACGCACGGCCACAGGGATGCTGCTCACCCTACTGATCTACCTTCGAGTCAAAGGTAGGAGGAGACGAGGGGCTAGTCAAAGGTAGGAGGAAACAAGGGGCTAGTCGAAGGATTTAGACGATGATGGGTCTCGTGGAAGGTAGGAGGGGAGATAAGGTGTTAATCGCAGGTAGGATGAGACAAGGGATGTGCTAGTCAGAGATAGAAGGAGACGAGGGGATAGTCAAAGGTAGGAGCATATGAGGAGTTAGTCAAAGGTAGGAGGAGACAAGGGACTAGTCAAAGATAGGAGGAGACAAGGGACTAGTCAAATGTAGGAGGAGATAAGGGACTAGTCAAAGGTAGGAGGAGACAAGGGACTAGTCAAAGGTAGGAGGAGATAAGGGACTAGTCAAAGGTAGGAGGAGACAATGGACTAGTTAAAGGTAGGAGGAGACAAGGGGCTAGTCAAAGATAGGAGGAGACGAGGGACTAGTGAAATGTAGGAAGGGACAAGGGTTTAGTCAAAGGTAGGAGGAGACAAGATGTTAGTCAAAGTTAGTAGGGGACACACACAATGTGTGACTTTACTGTCACACATGCCCTTGTTGTTCTCGAGACAAGGTGTTAGTCGAAGTTGGAGAAGACAAGGGGCTAGTCAAAGGCAGGAGGAGACAAGGTGTTATTTGAAGGTAGGAGGAAAGGAGAGGCTAGTCGAAGGTTGGAGTAGACAAGGGGCTATTTGAATTCAACAGTTCTGAAGATTTGAACTGAACCTTTGAGGCTTGAAAGGATGTGGATGGTTGTGCTACAAGCTCCTTTAACCAATTACAGATTACAGTAGTCCTAGCTTAAACAAAACAAAGTAACAGTAAAAGAAAAATCTGTGCTAAAATGCAAGTGTGTTGCAGAAAAGTGCAGTGCAAATGTAAGAGGATAAAATCCTCTTCATATAAAAATGTGGCGGGCCAACACACTCTCAACACATGTAGTTATAAAACATGATCAGAATTGTCTGGTCCACTTTTTTTTTTAAATATCAGAACTTGCGGAGGAAGAAAAGTCCTTTCTCATGGATTGCATCGGAGCTTGTGAAGCATCTAGGATCAGCCCTTAGATATTGGATGTGTCTTTGAGAGTTTCAAGGGTCTGTCCGCGGACAGTGTCAGCTATCGATCGGCATCTCCTCTGTCTTTTATGCTGTGTTTGAGATGAGTTGGGTTTAAGACTCCTCCACCAACATCGTGAAGTCCTGCAGAATGAATGATGTGTTACCGAGCTGGACTTGCAGGGATCCTCCCAACAAAAAGTGTGTATAATCCAGGCTGTAAGCCCTGTGTCTAGTCTGAGAGCAAGGATGGCAGGGCTGATTGTATTGACTGGCAGGGGAGAATGGTTTGTGCATGGGTTCGACTCCCCATCCCACCGCGTAGACGTGAGGTTCAGAAGTGTGGGTGTGCGATGGCATCGTCCGCTCCTCTGTCAGGTCGAGGAGGTGTTTGAAATGATTTGTTATGTGTATGTTTTGGATTATTTTCTCAAGAGATTTGACAAGGAGGGATGTTCGGTCTGAAGACCAGTCTGAAGTCTTTAGACCGGTCTAAAGACTTAAGACCAGTCTAAAGTCTTTAGACCGGTCAAAAGTCAGTAGTTATAGTCTTCTCTTGTAGTAAGAGCACGGGGCACCAATGCTTGTGATATTGTCCCGTTCCGCAGCAGTGGCCTGCTTGTCATTTTGTGATGTCATTCATGTGCTGCAGAGCAACGGAGCTCTCATGTTAGCCCGGATCAACTTTACTGTCACACGTTCTCGGTCTTGTTCTTGGTTTGTGAGAGGACATTTACTGGACTGCTTATTTAAGGCTAGTCTAAATACAACACTGAATATAGCCTGGGCCGACATGTGTATTTAAAGCTCCTGTAAAGTTTGGTACTTTAACAGTATAAGAGACCGTATTTATGACTTGTTTACCAAGTCGGCAGCTTCAGCCGTAATGGCTTTCATTATGTTTACTGTTTGCTGTTTATCTTACCGCTAACAGAGTTACATTTTTGTGATCCTTGCCATGACCACCCTTAATGGAAAATAAACATCCGTGGCTTAGTCACACACACACACACACACACACACACACACACACACACACACACACACACACACACACACACACACACACACACACACACACCCACGCACAGACATATACACACTAGCATGCATGCACACACGTACGCATGCATGCACACAAACACAAAGACACGCACACACACACACAGACTCACACACACACTCTCACATACAGACAGACAGACACCACCACACCACCCCACACCACACACCACACACACACACACTCTTTCACATACACATACACACACTCTCTCTGTTCCCTGAGTTGGTTCCTGTTGGCGGTGATAGCCGGCCAGCAGCATCGGTTACCAGGGATGAGGCGGGGTCCGGTGATGGAGGGGGGGGGGGGGTCTCTGCAACCTATTTTAAAACGCTGCGCAGCGCCGTTACATCTGCAGCAAACTCCCAGCCCTGCTCTGTCAAACATGCTGATACACCACCGCTCTGCTTATCTCCCCTGGCCCTACCGTCCAGATATTATATATCTATTTATATCTATATCTATATATAGATATAGATATATAGATATATCTATATATATATATATACTGTATATATATATATATATTACCATGACTCTGATGTCTGAGTCAGGGAGGTTAGCATTTAGCTAGCTGGCGTATGCTCAGCTAGTGCTCAGCGAGTGCTTTGCAGGTCTGTTGGGACTTTAGACAGACAGCGCCGTACCATACATGCTGCTGGTTTAGCACTGGTTTATTATGTAAAGATGCTAGTTTGGCGCGTGTTTTGCGTGGAGAACACCGTGGAGAAGCTAGTGGTTGACAGAGCATTATTTATGATGTGATATGGAAACATGCAAATGTTAGATGGATGGAGAGAGAGAGAGAGAGAGAGAGAGAGAGAGAGAGAGAGAGAGAGAGAGAGAGAGAGAGAGAGAGAGAGAGAGAGAGAGAGAGAGAGAGAGAGAGAGAGAGAGAGAGAGAGAGAGAGAGAGAGAGAGATCAACAAATAGATAGATTGATAGATAGATTGATCGATCGATTTCCAGATTCTCTCTAAACAGTGCTTGTGTAGGCTTGTGGGATGCAGAACTGATGCATTGTTTGTTTTATAAGATCACGGATGAACTGCTGAAGACACACACACACACCACACAAAGTCAAACGCACACCAAGAGATACACAAACAACGAAATCCGATTAAAGGGGATATGCTGACAGTGGACACACTCCTGGGCCTCCACTTTTGTCTGAATTGTGGACTGTGTAACTGTCCTGTACACCACTAGGGATGAATGTGTTCACACTCATTCATTCATTCATGATGAATTAATCCACTTGATAGAGGGGAGCGAGGCAAGCCGGTAAGCCCAGCCTATCGATTGCTGATGTTAGCATTGTGTTAACATGGTTGGGTGGAGGTTTGATAGATGCTGCAGTTCAGTTCAGGTAAGGTGGTGGCAAGACAGTGGTAGTACAACCATTGCAATAAGCAGGGCCCACATGAGCAACGTCTGAGCGCTACCCTCTCTGCGATCGCCGTTGGCTGTAAGCGATAGTGTCTCACTCGGAGAGAGAACGTTGGCATGAGCAAACACAGGCATAGATTCAAATTGCCGGCGTCCCCTTCCAAAGCTCCCCCCCCCCCCCCTCCTTCCCCCCGGAAACCGGCGCGCCATCCAGGACACTCACAGTCACTTGTAGTGTAAAACACAGCGCTGCTGCTAGCCACCAGCTGATAAGTGAGCTAATGAGGGCTTGTGTTCACATGCTCTGAAGGGGAAAGGAAGGGTGGAGGAATTAGGGAGAGATGTAGTATTTAGTGGAGGGGAGGGGGGGGGGGGGGGGAGAGGTCATACCATGCACGTGTGTGTGTGTGTGTGTGTGTGTGTGTGTGTGTGTGTGTGTGTGTGTGTGTGTGTGTTTTGGAATTGGTGTTGGTTCCATGGCCAAGGATTTATGTACTGGCTAGAGTTATGACTCCCATCTTAAAGGCACCGTGTTCGATGCCTCAATGTCTGCCTGCAATCTCCCTGTAGTCATCTTCCATGTCCACGTGTGGCCTGACACACACATATACACACGCACGCACGCACGCACACACACGCACACACACACACACACACACCACACACACACCACACACACACACACACACACACACACACACCCTGTGTCTCCACATTCACTGTAAGCGGCTTTGGATTTAAACAGAATGGTGACGTGAAGCCGTATCAAGAAAACAATGAAAAGGCGAGGATGGTCATTCAAAGGGGGGGGGGGGGGGGGCACTGCATCAATTGCACATTCTCCTCTCTCTCTCTCTCTCTCTCTCTCTCTCTCTCTCTCTCTCTCCTCTCTCTCTCTCTCTCTCTCTCTCTCTCTTCGAGGCTTGGATGCGTTAACCTTGCTTCATTGAGCCCTTTTTTTAATGACTTAATGACTTAATGACTTTTTGATGGAAAGCTGAACATGAAAGTCCTTTTTATAAATAATTATTATAAATATAGAAGATTATACTGATGGTTGTTGGGGTGTGTCAAATTATCTCAAACTGAGGTTCATAACAATGAACAATGTTTCCCCCTTGTGTCGTCGACGTTAGCCCAGCTCAACTTAAATTGTCTCCTTCAAATATAAAAGCATACAACGCCAACTAAAAATGGACATACTGTAGCATGGCATTATAGCATATAGACATATATATATATACATATCTAAACATATATATATATATATATATATATATAGGACATATAATAAGGCTTCTCTTCATATAGTACATGGTGTTTTGTGTGGTGTTTTGTGTGGTGGCCGTGTTGTGGGAGGTCAGTTGCAATCTATTCTATCACTTTCCTGCATTCAAGAGAGAGAGGCAGAAACAATGTCTGGAAATGACTTCCTGAGCGACGCCCTGGCGCGGCGGTATACTGTGTGTGTGTGTGTGTGTGTGTGTGTGTGTGTATACAGTACAGTACAGAATTCCACCCAGCCTGCCAGGGCTCCAGCAGGAATCTCCCCCCCCCCCCTGGTCCCACACTGGTACACTGTATGCTGGCTGGTCCCCACCAGTACACTCCGGCCCCCCACATGCACTCCATAGGGTGGACGGGAAACGCTGATACCATGGCAGGGCTGTGGACGCTGGCACTCGTCTCCGGAGGTATTTCTGTGGAACTACTACTACTACTACTACTACTACTACTACTACTACTACTACTACTACTACTACTACTACTACTACTACTACTACTACTACTACTACTACTACTACTACTACTACTACTACTACTACTACTACTACTACTACTACTACTACTACTACTACTACTACTACTACTCCTCTTCCACTGTGTCCACTTTGCTTGTTGTTCACGTTCCTGAGGTGGCTCCGCTATTCCGATGGTATGCTTTGGTTGTTCTCAGCCTCTCACCTGTAAGTCTCAGATTTGGATTCAGTCTGTGTCTTCATAATGTCATATGTAATGCAATATTTAGCTATGCCATCGAAGATTCAAGATTGAATATTTTAGTACAATGGATGTACCCGAGGTTATGTTTTCACCCCTGTTTCTCGGTCTTGTTTGTTTGTTTGTTAGCAAGATAACTCAAAATGTTATGTACATAATTGGACAACACTTGGTGGTTAGATTACTTATGGGCCAACAAATAGTTGATTCATTTTTGGTGCTGATCCAGGGGACCTTTGGGTGTGCTCTTCCGATGGCCCTCTAGTTGTATTTATTTCGATGGTGTTACTGTACCATCAGTATAGGGTGTTCTTTATCTTTTGGGGCAAAACTGCTCTGCATTGGTTTGTTTGTTCCATGTGTGTTTGTATGAGTGGAAATGTATAGGCGAGAGTCTCATATCGAAAGCAAACTGTGAGATGTATCGACGTCAGTGTCAGTAAAGCAGATGGACCAAGACAGCTCCTGTTCCCCATTCCTCAGCGTGGTATGCAGTCCTTTCCGAAAACATTGTTTCGAGGGGTGTTGAAACAAGAACAGAAACCTTGAGGTTCTCTGCTGTACTGGGGTCTTCTGAGATCCAGATTGGGTCGTGCGAGCTGGGCCTGAGTGTTGTTTCCACGGTGAATCACGTGTCTGGCCCCGTTCCCACTACATCAGAAGCGTTCTGGGAAGACAAACAAGATGTGAACCTTCAACAGAATGTTTTGGATTGGGTCCAGCGATACCTAATGCTATTTGAAGATGCCCGCTTGTAAATATCTAAGTTATATATATATGGAAGCTGTTGCCAAATGAGCAAATTTGACAGAGCTTATTTTGTTTTGGCTGATCTATTTTTTTTTCATATACATACATATTTTTTTGTATTTAGCGCAATATAAATACAGCAGAGCAGAATAGGATCAAGTTGCAGCGCTATCTCTGTTGAAAAACAATATCTTTTTTTAAAAGCGCTGTTTTCTGATTGGCTCACTGATTGGGGCGTCTGGTGATGTCTGTGACTGACATCACCGTGTGCCAATTGTAGTTATTATGGGACGGATAACACTCCTACGTGCCCGCATGCTCCCGGGTGACCTCAGTGTGTGTATCCCGGCTAATGATGTCATCTCTCTAGTGACTCACCTCACCGCTCACGTCGTCTAATTAATTAGGGCGCTTGTGCGCTTGTTAACGCGGCCCAATCCCACAGCTTCCCAGGAATCTATTATTTGTCCGGATACAGGAGTCATACACGCATAACTAGAAGCTAATACCAGAATGATATGAATAAGGACAATTAGGTAGTCCATGTACTCCATGTCTGTAGTTTATTTCTGTAGTTTAATTAAGTCACCGCTACCACGCCTGATAGACGTGGTTTTCTTGTGGGAAAATACACAACTCTTACAACTCTTTGTAAGACTCTTTGACACACAGACACACAGACACACTGACACACACACAGGAAATGTAGTCGGAAGGAATACAGACAGACACACACACACACACACACACGACATATAAGAGGAAGGAATACAAACACACACACACACACACACACACACACACACACACGACATATAAGAGGAAGGAATACAACACACACACACACACACACACACCACACCACAGCGATAGATATGGGTTCAGATATGAGTCCAAATCCAAGCTACCAACTTGAAGGGGAATGTGAAGCAGATTCCCAGCTAGCAGACAGCCCATAGAGACACACACAGAGCGTCGACGTCGTCTGTGCTCCAGCCACTGGAGACAGGAGCAGAGGGAAGACACTTCAAAGGCTTTCTCTCCCCCAACCCACGCCGCTTAGCGCCGGGGAAGATACAATAGCGGCTTGAATTAGCGAGACGATTATTTTGTGTGTGTTTGAGTGTGTGTGTGTGTGTGTGTCCTATAAAGTGGGACAAAAGTTCACCTCAGGGCAAGAACACGTTAAATCCTAAAGTCCTCAGTGGGGCAACAGTGACGAACCACAGCCGGGTGTGGTGGAGGGCTCTGGTGCTGCCATGGCAACAGAGGCAAGGAGGGGGGGGAGGTTACCCTTCAAAACAGGGATGGAGGGAGAAGATGTGAGAAGGTGAGTGAGAAATAGAGAGAGAGAGAGAGAGAGAGAGAGAGAAAGAGAGAGAGAGAGAGAGAGAGAGAGAGAGAGAGAGAGAGAGAGAGAGAGAGAGAGAGAGACTGCCTATCAACAACATAGATGGAGAGATAGATAGAGACAGAAGGAGAGAAATCCAATTGGGAGGGTGGAAGCATCTGGTTAATAATTTGTAGGCTCGGTGGTACCCTGTCCTATCCAGGGGCAATAACGCACTGTGTGTTCGAACCAATGACTTAGCTTCACGCCGCCGCGAACACAAACACGCAGCCAGCGGCAGCTTTCGCTTCGCTACCTGCGTGTGTGCGCGCGCGCTCGTGCGTATGCGTGTGTGCGAGTGTGTGTACTGCCGGTGTAGCCGTCGGTTGAGGGAATTTGGGACACCGCTGCCTTCCTCATGACCTCCAGTGGGAGGTTGACCCACTTTCCCCATCCGAGGCAGAGTTAAAGTGCACGCATGGTTAATTGAACAGGGCATGCAATGGCATCGTAGGGCATTCACGGCACGCATTCATTTCGTGACAGCCGAGAGATGGAGAGACTTTTGAAAGATGAGGGAGATTAGTTTAGTTGGTTGGAGAGAGAGAGAGAGAGAGAGAGAGAGAGAGAGAGAGAGAGAGAGAGAGAGAGAGGGGGCGGGAGGGGCAGAGGGGGAGAGAGAGAGAGAGAGAGAGAGAGAGAGAGAGAGAGAGAGAGAGAGAGAGAGAGAGAGAGAGGGGGGGGGCGGGGGGGCAGAGGGGGAGAGAGAGGAGAGAGAGAGAGAGAGAGAGAGAGAGAGAGAGAGAGAGAGAGAGAGAGAGAGAGAGAGAGAGAGAGAGAGAGAGAGAGGCAAAGGGGGAGAAACAGTGAAAGTTCCAGTAGGGTAGCATGGGAGCCCTGGTATCTTAGTGCAGTATTAGCTCCCTCCTCCTCTTCCTCCTCTTTTATAATAACATCAGAGAATCAAGAGAGAGAGAGAGAGAGAGAGAGAGAGAGAGAGAGAGAGAGAGAGAGAGAGAGAGAGAGAGAGAGAGAGAGAGAGAGAGAGAGAGAGAGAGAGAGGGGCAGGGGGTGAGAGTGAGAGTGAAAAGTCCAGTAGGGTAGCATTGGAGCCCTGGTCTATTTTTGCAGTTTTAGCTCTTCTCCTCTTCCTCTCTCTTTCTCTTTGATATAAACATCAGAGAAGCAAGAAAGAGAGAGAGAGAGAGAGATATAGAGAGAGAGAGAGAGAGAGAGAGAGAGAGAGAGAGAGAGAGAGAGAGAGAGAGAGAGAGAGAGAGAGAGAGAGAGAGACAGACAGAGAGAGACAGAGAGAGACAGATGGACAGACTGAAAGAGGCGGTAGGGGTTTCAACCCCTAGCTTTCAACCCCCTCATATCTCTTTCTTCTTCCTCACTTTTCATTCTGCTGGTGGTGTGGGCTGGGGGCTGGCAGGGGCCGCTGTGTGGTGGAGCCGCCATGTTTAACAACAAACCTCAAGCTAATGAAGCTACGCTACAAAAACCTGCTTGTTCGGAAAAGTGCCTTTTTTGTCCTGTGTATTCTGTGTATATATTTTTAATTGTAACATGTTAGTACATCTGGTTTCGGTGATTACCCCCCATGTCACTGGTAAACGCCTGCCTCTGGTCACTTAAATGCGTTCTCCGTGAAAACAAGGTGTTTAATGAAAGATGAATGATAAAGATGAGCATTGCACCAGGGTTGGTAGCCTTTCAATGCTATTTCAGTTGTTTTGAGGTAAAGCTAACCAGACTTGAATTACGCCGTATGCCTCTTGTATAAATCATGAATGACAAACACAGACTGTTCTGTTGAAGATGTTCTATTGACCTGGTGACACCAAGAGGCTTTTTTGTAGCATACTTTGTCGCTGTCGTTTCATCATCCTTTCACCTTGAACTCCCCAACATCTCCCTCCATCTCTCTCTCTCTCTCTCTCTCTCTCTCTCTCTCTCTCTCCTCTGCTCTCTCTCTCTGTCTCTCTCTCTCTCTCTCTCTCTCTCTCATTCCCTGCCTGCTTGTATGACTGTTCTCTCTCTCTCTCTCTCTCTCTCTCTCTCTCTCTCTCTCTCTCTTTCATCAGAGTCGATCTACCGGCGAGGGGCCAGAAGATGGAGGAAGCTCTACCGTGTCAACGGACACCTCTTCCAGGCCAAGCGCTTTAACAGGGTGAGACACGTTCGTACGGCGCAGTTGGCTGGCTTCAATTCCCAGTTGAAGCTCATTGATTAAAAAAATCTTCAAATTCAAATAAACAACACACTAGGTGGTTGCAGCAGACGACGCTGCCACCATTCATTCATGGCTACTTGAGGGCTCCTCCTGAAGACAAGGACACAGGGTGATGAGGAATCCGGTTTATTGTGGTGAACAGAGCAGACGGTACATGCTAGAGCTCTCTCCTCAAGTGTGTGTGTGTGTGTGTGTGTGTGTGTGTGTGGTGGCTGTTTTAACCTGTGGGCTTTGATTACAAATGACCCACAGGTGTGCAGCTGTCACCAGCCAATCAGTCTAACTCAGGCCAGGTGAGGCTTTTTAAACAAGCCACCAACCACACACACTCCACAGTGTTAAAGCTATGTCAGCTATGGTATTGGTCTGGCTTTAATAACACGC
>CM051013.1:13619909-13632409 GCA_027704905.1 Muraenolepis orangiensis | reverse complement strand
GCCAGGCGGGGGGGTGGGGGGGGGTCATTGGCTACGTTTAAGGACAGTTAAGGACTGACTTACGTAACGCAGTCAAGTTCAACCCTCCCCCCCCTCCATGGGATGGGAGGGGCAGGGAGGCTGCAGGGTCCTAGTGTCCCCCCCTCCAGGACAGAGGACCGGGAGGCTGCAGGGTCCTAATGGCCCCCCTCTCCAGGTCAGAGGACTGGGAGGATGCAGGGTCCTCAAGTCTCTCTCCCCAGGTTAGAGCAACAGTAGGCTGCAGGGTCCTAGTGTCTCCCCCCCCAGGACAGAGGACCGGTAAACTGCTGGGTCCTTGTGTCTTCCTCCCAAGGACAGAGTACCAGGAGGCTGCAGGGTCCTAGTGTCCCCCTCGCCAGGATAGAGGACCCGTAAATTGCAGGTTCCTAGCTTCTTGCAGACAGAGGACTCTGTCTGCAAGACAGAGTCAGGACTTGCAGGGTTCTAGTGTCTCCCTTCCCAGTAAAGAGGACCGGCAGGTTGCAGGGTCCTAGTGTCTCCCTCCCAGGATAGAGGGCCAGTAAACTGCAGGGTCCTAGTGTCTCCCGCTGCAGGACAGAGGACCGGGAGGCAAGGAGGAGTCACTCTTCACGGAGCTGGTCTCCTCCAAAGCCAAATACCCAAAGCGGCCAAGGGCAACAGAAAGGCAGAAGTAATACACTGTGGAGTAGCCAGCTTGGTCAAACTGGGACAACAGAAAACATAAATAGTAACCATGCACTTGTCGGTGATTATGTCGGTGGGTCTTTGCTGCCATCTAGAGGCTGAAATGTGTTTTGGGAGGAAACAGTGAGGCAAATGAGTTGCTGTGCTGTTTGCCGGATTGATAATTGTGGTGTTCATGTTCGGTTCATGGCTAAAACCAAAGATGATATTGTTTTGTTTGAAGAATATAGTTTAATATTCAAATACATCTCATTGTCAGCTGACCCTGTTTCTTTCTTTGTGACCGTGATGACAGGTCACATCTGGGGTTTTTCCCGTAGATGATGACAAAGAGTCACCAAGACGTTTAAATAGCAGCACATTACGTGAGGTGATTCCCAAGCATGAGTCAAATCCAAAGCTAGTCAATCTTCAACCAGCATTAGGCCTTCCAGGTCAATGTCTTCCAGCTGAGATATCTATTATCAACCAATTAGTCAAATTAAAACGATATGCTTAGACTTATCTAAGCATATGTATTTCATAAGCGTATTGATTATATTGTCTTCTTTCCTATCGACGTATTACTTTTATATACGGTGATATTTTATTTAGATCCATGTCATTAAGGAGTAGGAATTGGCATGCAGGGGCATCTTGCTCAAGGATGCCTTCAGGTAGACTGCGAACCTTGGGGTTCGAACCGTGAACCTTTGACCTTTCGTCTTGAACTCCCTTCCCTCTACACTATCACTACCCCCCCCCCCCCCCCCCCCTTATCCCCCTGCTAATCACTGTTGTCGTGATGACTCTTCAGTTACAGCGGTGCTGCCATATTGTCTGCCCAGAGCAGATGGCTTCTGTTCTGTAATGTTGTAATATGTCATCTCCTGGTGGCTCTCTGTGTTGTCTCTCTCCCCCCCCCCCCCCCCCCAGAAGGCGTGCTGTGGCCACTGCAGTGAAAGGATATGGGGGCTGGGGAGGCAGGGCTACAAGTGTATCAACTGCAAACTGCTGGTCCATAAGCGCTGTCACAAACTCATCCCTCAGACCTGCCAAAAGCTTATGGTGAGTGACCGTGAGTATAGCGCCATCTCTGGTGAAACAGGCATATGGCACTGTTTTCTGTTCAGACTGTCTCAAATTATTCCAAAGTGGGCTGAACCAGACCCAGTCAGTGGAGATATGCTGAGGTGGTCACCATTTGATTAGAGATAAAGTAAACCCTCCTTCTTTGAACACTGAACAAACACAGCCTGCCCTGGAGGGTCACCGCTGATCAATACAGTCACACACACACACACACACACACACACACACACACACATACACATTGACATACACGCACACACACACACACGCAGAAAGACACTCATTCACACACCCAACACACACGCACAGAAAGACACTCATTCACACACACACACACACACACACACACACACACACACACACACACACACACACACACACACACACACACACACATGCGTGATTCAGTTGCACTCTCCTGGTGACTTCACTTCCACGTGCTAGCTAAAAAAAGAGAGAGAGAGAGACAGAGAGAGAGAGGAGCCACGCAGTCTCTCCTTGGGCCCCGGGGCCTTGAGGATGACTTTTCACCACGCTCTCTGTCGTCTCACCGGAGCCCTCCTGGGGTCCCTGGTTCCCCGGGGGCCCCTCCTCTCCCCCCTCCAGGATCCAGTCATGCCATCCCAGGAGCCCCCCACAGACCAGCAGAGCCAGGAGGTGGACCCAGCGCCCGACGACTCTGACGACAACAAGGGTGAGGGCAGGGTGCTGGGTGAAGTGTGTGTTAGCTATATATATGTATATATATAGATAGATAGATAGATAGATATAGACTGATTAGAAAAACAAGAATGACCGTTATTTTGTCCTTGGAGTGAGAAGAGAGAAAGAGGCGAGTTCAGTAAACTGAACCGATAGATAGATCGCGCCTTGCCTTGCAGTTCAACTTATTTCCCCTTCATCAATTATTTATTTCTAAATTACCTTAATTATATTCCATCGTTATAGATTAGGTGATCGACATTGTTAGATCACAGCTACCCCCCCCCCCCTGGCTTCCCAACATAAAAACACAGAATTGAATATGTAAAGCGTTTTCCTGTGGTGTAGGACAGGTTGGTACCAGTATCAAGTATCGGATAGTGTGTGTTACACTCCCCTCTGCTGGCCAAACATTTAAATGACACAATAAAACCTAAAACTGCAAAGATAGTTGGTTGGCCTTAACTTTGTTAAGGTTCAAGTAGTGGTAGATCACTTTGCACGCATTTGGCTTGTGTTGTTGAAATGCTGACGGACTTGAAGGACTTAAGAAGAAGTTTAAAGAAGTTCATTTTGTTTTGTATTCATGCCTTGTGTTTTCAGTATCGCTTATACCGCACAATCGCACAGTGGATAAAACTGAGGATGCAGATCCAGAGGTAAGGGAGATTCCAGCTAATCATGTATATAATGTGAGTACTATGTTATCTTATGTTATCTTATGTTTTTATGAACACAGAAAATCCTAAAAAGAATTATCATAAAAACATCGAACAAGATATAATGGTTGTATCGATACACATCCTGTCCTATATTAAAAATAAAGTATGAAAACTGTCTTTATTCCCAACAGAAGCCTAAGTTATGTTCATGGCTTTTTTTCTAATCTGGTTTATTACCTCCTCCATCCAAAATCGGGCAGAGGTTAGGTTTTCGCCCCTGTTAGTTAGTTAGTTTGTCTGCAAGATAACTCAAAATGTTATGTGTGGAATTTGACAAAACTTGGTGGTTCGATTATGTATGGGCCAAGGAACCTTTGATACAATTTTGGCACGGATCCGATTCAGAATCCAGATCCAGCGGACCTTTTGGTGTGGCGGAGGTATGCCCCCCTTCTGAGGGCCCTCTAATGAGTTAGATATCTTTGTGACAGCCTCTTCTCCTCTTCTGCAACATTACTATGTGCTGCTGTGACAGAGCTTGAATACTCCCTCCCTCCCTCCCTCCCTCCCTCCCTCCCTCCCTCCCCCTCCCCAGGACATGAAGGCGGTGGTGGAGGGGATGGGGGGCATCACCCTCACCCACCAGGAGGAGCATGTGCTGGGCCTGGCCCACTTCGACCTGGTGCGGGTGATCGGCCGTGGCAGCTACGCCAAGGTGCTGCTGGTGCGTCTGAAGAAGAGCGACCAGGTGTACGCCATGAAGGTGGTGAAGAAGGAGCTGGTGCACGATGACGAGGTGAGCCCGCCCCCCCGGGGCCGTGCACAGGGAGTGGGAGGCGGCCTATCGGGGGAGGGGCTTATTTGTATCACCATTTTTGTATACAGTGCTAATACTGTGCTGCTTAATCCCTGTACTGCAGGGTGTACTGTGGTCTTTTTTTAGCACCATACACTAGCAATTTTCATAGAGAGAGAGAGAGAGAGAGAGAGAGAGAGAGAGAGAGAGAGAGAGAGAGAGAGAGAGAGAGAGAGAGAGAGAGAGAGAGAGAGAGAGAGAGAGAGAGAGCCGAGGAGTGTTCATAAGGTTATCGGAGGACAGGATGATGAGTGAGGGATGTAAAGTAAAGAATAGAAGCTTAGGAAGGAAGAACGGAATAATGGAGGCAATGATGACTCAGGAAGAAGAGAGAGGAGAGAGGTCTGTTTTGTTACAAAACACTTCAACTGAAATTAACTTAGTCATTGGAAAGCCGGGGGGGGGGGGGGGAGTGTTAGTGGTTACATGTGGACAATTCAGAAATGTTGCACTCACATGTGACGTGCGTTAAAAAGAAACAAAAATAACATGAGGCATATTAATAGGACGCCATGATCTTTTCAATGCAATGACTCATAAACCTCCAACCATCAAACACATTGAGCTATTCAGTGATGAAAAAGCAACACAAGAGAAGGCATTGTGGATCTTTCAAACTCTGGATCACGTCCACACCAGTCACTAGGGTCTGAGTATGTGTCACTGCGAGACCAATTCATTGGCCATTTAGGTGTGTGGACCGTCAGGGGGAAAGAAAAATAACTTAATGACAAATGTGTATTCAAGCCCATTAACCAAAGTAAAACGCTTTTCTTCTGTCTGAGACACAAATCCCCGACCCCTGATTCACACCTAGTTTCACTCTCAGAACACATGAATAGGTGCACGTGTGTGGGTGCGGGAATTTAAGACAATTTCCCCTGTCATGCTGTTTCTCGCCACTAGATGGGACTACAGTTCAACACATGAACCACGAGGAAACGCAACTTAAAACCCACCGAAAGTTCGGACGTTATTATATTCTGAGATGCTTCGAAGTTCAAATTATTTTAACTTAGACCCCTGGGCACGCCGCATGACGTCATGACGGCACCAACTCGTTTGGTTTGCAGTGCAGTCCAAAAATACACAATGTTTTAAGCTGTGGGTGATTGTGTGTGTGTGTTTTAAACGCGTCCTTTACCCCCTCACTCCATGTACTAACATGGGTTTGGTCCGTGTACATAAGATTAACCCACAACACACAGTATTTAAAACGCATGAATACTCAAACACAATTCAGGTCTTTGCCATACGATTATTTCTTAAGTGCGGGGTGGAAAACCGATAAACCTCTGGAGGTAATCATTTAGTCAAAGCAATGTTTTGATTGGACATCGGGATACATTTATTCATGGCATTATTCCTGCACATACAGTGAATTATTTATCGATTTGGTAGGCTGAAGCCTATAGCATCAAAGGGACCCGGTGGGAGGCTCCGTAGAAACTACAGAATGCATTATTCTTCTATGGTCGGAAAACATGCTGCAATCAGCCAAGTTATTGTGTAGGAGCGAATTAGGCAACTGTCCAAACACTTGCCGATGTAGCCGTCACACGGACCCCACGAGGTCTGAATTTTTACGGTTACAAAATAATAACCGAACGAGGATGGGATCTTAGGATGCACAATATTCATCATCAGCATTAAACATTTAATCTCAAATCGCTAGTCTCGCTAAATCGGGGCGGATTCTTACTGCCGGAGGCAAAACGCTGCCACGTATAGCTTGTGTGGCAACAGTGTTAACGAGATTAAAAGCACAAGCTAACCTCTTTAATTGGGCTCAAGCTATTGGGCTCAAGCAACCGGGTTTCCGATGGAGGTTTGCTGTGATCTTTTCGCTCAGCAGCCGAGAGAAGGCTTAATTATTTGTGTTATTATCATCAAGAGGCAGACACTGCAGTCCCCAAGGAGCGCTATGTAGCTAGCTATCTCACAAGCTATTGCTAGCTGCCTGCATGTGCCATTGCTAGCACCAGCAGCTGTGTAGCTAGTTTCAGGAGCAATGTAGCTAGCACCTCAAGCTGTAAAGCTAGAACCAGGTGTAATTGCTAGCACCGATCGCTAGCATAACATGCTGTTTCTGGCATCAGGAGCTGTGTAGCTAGTCTCAGGAGCTATGTGACAAGCACCTCAAGCTGTATAGCTAGAACAAGGTGTAATTTGCTTGCATCAGGAGAAGTCGCTAGCGTCACATGCTGATTCTAGCACCTGGAGATGTGTTGCTAGCTTACCTTTCTTTAGTTTTAATTGTGGTAATAGTGAGAATCTTTACTGACAAACTATATTTGGCTGATTAATGGCGAGAGGTAGGCCTACATCTCATAGGTTCCCAGTGGACTGCAACATGGGCTGCAACATTTGTTTTGACCGTCAAGGAACCATATACATATACACACCAGGGTTTCCGCTAGGATTTTTTCTTGCCGGTCAAGTGTCCGGACAGATTTTATTTTACGACCGGTCCGCGAGAATTGTTTCATGTATCTGCCGGTCCGTGGCACAAAAAAGGTTGGGAACCCCTGCTTTAAATAAAGCTTTATGTTATAGCTCCACTGTCTTGGTCTGCGTTCTGGGTCCCACCGCCCAATCCCACTCGTGACATATTTAATGAACAACAAAACAACGATTGAGCAAAACCTCGTTAGCCGCAAAAATCACAAGGCTCTTTCAAAACACCTGTAACATCTGTAGTCCGTTTTAACATAGGCTACATGGCATCACATTTACCCTGTAGGCTACCAGGCAACTTTTTGCTTCCTCCTTAATTTCATTGCGGCAAAGTCCTCTGCTGACGAGCTGAAATCAAAGGGGTCTAAATGTGTCTTTGCAGCTTGCAATACGCATAAGATCATCACTCTCTCCTCCTCCACGTCATGAGAGGAGCGGCAGCTGATTGGTCACTTCATGACCAAAACCCAACATTATTGCCGGACATTTTGACCGGCAGGTTTTAAAATTACCGTTTTTTTTTACCCGCTAAAAACCGGTAAATACCGGCTAACGGAAACCCTGAAACACACATGTCGGTATGTCGGTACATATTGTAAAGTTGTGCAGACTTGGCGCCTGGCTCTGAACAGATGTCTCGGTGCGTAAGCAGTGAACGTCTCCTTGTGTGTTTGTCTGCCAGTGTCTCGGGGGGCTGCTGTAGTGCTGTATTGATCAGACATATCGATTGTTTAGGTAGTTTCTCAGTATGTCTGTCTGGTTCCCCTTATATCTCCCTCTGTGTGTGTGTGTCTCTCTCTCTCTCTCTCTCTCTCTCTCTCTCTCTCTCTCTCTCTCTCTCTCTCTCTCTCTCTCTCTCTCTCTCTCTCTCTCTCTCTCTCTCTCTCTCTCTCTCTCTCTCTCTCTCTCTGTGTGTGGGTCTCTCTCTCTCTCCCTCCAGGATATTGACTGGGTGCAGACAGAGAAGCACGTGTTTGAGCAGGCGTCTACCAACCCCTTCCTCGTGGGCCTGCACTCCTGCTTCCAGACCGAGAGCCGGTAAGTGGCGGACAGAAAAATACAGTGTTCCAAACACAGAGCGTGTGTGTGTGTGTGTGTGTGTGTGTGTGTGTGTGTGTGTGTGTGTGTGTGTGTGTGTGTGTGTGTGTGTGTGTGTGTGTGTGTGTGTGTGTGTGTGTGTGTGTGTGTGTGTGTGTGTGTGTGTGTGTGTGTGTGTGTCTGCCGCTCGGACCCGGAACAGAAGCTCCCCAACCAACCAAAGCCATTGATCTTGACCACACATCGGAAGCACAACGGGCAAACGGAGACATACTGGTTCTCAATATAATGAAACAGAATTACATTGAGCCCTATTCTCCATGTTGTGTCCCTGTTAGTGGAGAGTGAATGCACATATGAATGCATTGATGAGCAGGTCGAGGTTAGGCACTGTACTTGGTGATTTTGGACTTTGGCGATTGGACCCAGATAAAGATGCCGAGGATTTGAGTCATTAGTTGTATTGTTGCATTGTGTTATATTACACATGTTTGTTTGCTGTCTGTTTGTGTTTTGCAGGTTGTTCCTCGTCATCGAGTACGTGAACGGAGGAGATCTGATGTTTCACATGCAGCGGCAACGGAAACTTCCAGAGGAACACGCTCGGTAAAAAAAACCTTTGCAGACACTCCCGGGAATAAGAATAAAGTCATTTTGAAACGTTATTTTATTTCTCCCTTAAAATAAGTCCCTCAAATGGACTCCCGTTGAACATGCAAATCCGACACTTACTTTAGTACACAGTTTAGTGCTGGGCTGAGCTCCTATCTCCAGTCAGACAGCACACAATGTGAAAAGCAAGCCAGGGCAGCATGTCACGACCACGTCATCACAATTCAACAGCCACGGCCTGGGGAAAAGGGAGCAGTGACAGCGTTTCTCTCTGGATGTCCCTCTGTCCAGACCTCGGGATGCTGTTGTTGTCGTCTGCCCCATCTGTAACCCCCCCCCCCCCTCCCCCCACACACACACACACACACACACACACACACACCTCCCCTCTTGTTCCTCTTGTGCCGCCGAACATTCAATTAGAAGACGAAAACACGGGAGCTTTCTCTCTGCTGGAGGAGGAGGAGGAGGAGGAGGAGGAGGAGGAGGAGGAGGTGGAGGAGGAGGAGGGGGGACAGAGGGACGCTTTGGTGATTGGATTTGGTGAAGTTAAGTTGACATGGCCCGGCTGTGCTTCAAACAGAGCCGCTATGACTAACAACAGTGTAGGCTAATTAAAAAAAGGAGAATAGAAAGTGTGTGTGTGTGTGAGTGAGTATGTGTGTGTGTGAGTGTGTGTGTGTGTGTGTGTGTGTGTGTGTGTGTGTGTGTGGGCCACTGACTGACTCACTGGGCTTGCGCCATAATGGCTTGGGATGAAACAGTTTTGGTTGGTTGGTTGGTGACGGTTCCCCTGGTTCCCCCTCCCACGCTGATTCTGTCTCCCTCCTGCGTGCGGAGGAAGTGTCCTTCAGCTCCGTCTGAAGTCGTGTCTCTATTTGTCTGGTGATGTTTCTGCCTCGAGGGGTGGACAGGGAGAGAGAGGGGGGGGTGGCGGGCTACCAAGGCGCCGTCTGGCGTGTCCTTGAACACGTTGGTGTTTGAGCACGTTCCCTTTTCAGAATCCCTCGTCGTCGATAGCGGCGCGGCGCACTCCACGCCATCACAGCGTGGGGGGGGGGGGGAAGAGAGAAAGAAAAAAAGAGATAAAAAACTGATAACGAGCTCCCATAATTCATGGCGCTGGTAGACGCACGCCACAGATCAAAAGCCAGCGGGATGGAGCCTGACACCGATGAGGGGCCCCCTCCATCTCCGTCGGGGGGGGCCCCAGCCATCCAACGGCGGTGGTGACGCACACACACTTGCAGAGCAGCTCCACCCGTAGCCATCCTCCTACATATTCATGAGGAAATAGGATAGCGGCCGGTTCGCACTGCCCTGCCCTGCCCTCCGCGGGGACGGTGGTCAGGGGGCATTAGATGAGCCACAGCGCAGCTAACCGGGCCTGGCTGGAGCCGGCTGGGGAGTGACAGTATAGGGGGAGCTCCAACAAGCTCCTCTCGTCTCTTGGACATGGAGGGAAAGCGGCCGTGGGAGCTCTCCGCTGACCACATCACCGCCTGCTACGACACAGCGAGCGAGAGACCAGAATGGAATAGAGAATAGAGCACAGAATACACCAGCATAGAATAGAGAGAGAGTTGACAAAATTTAATAGAGCTCTCGGAATAGAGCACAATGGAATAGAATACAGCTGATGGAATAAAACAATAGAATACCATAGAATGGAATATAATAGTGCTGACAGAATTTAAGAGAATAGAGCCGATGGTATAAAATGGAATACAGCTGACGGAATAGAACAGAATGGAATAGAATAGAGCTGACAGAATATAATGAGATAAAATAGAGCTGACAGAATATAATGAGATAGAATAGAGCTGACAGAATATAATGGGATAGAATAGAGCTGACAGAATATAACCAAGTGGAATACAATAGAGCTGACCTAATTAAATAGAATAGAGCTGACCGTATAGAATAGAATAGAGCTGACAGTATAGAATATAATAGAGCTGACCGTATAGAATAGAATAGAGCTGACCGTATAAAATAGAATAGAGCTGACTGTATAGAATATAATAGAGCTGACCGTATAGAATAGAATAGAGCTGACCGTATAGAATATAATAGAGCTGACCATATATAATATAATAGAGCTGACAGTATAGAATATAATAGAGCTGACCGTATAGAATAGAATAGAGCTGACTGTATAGAATAGAATAGAGCTGACCGTATAGAATAGAATACAGCTGACTGTATAGAATATAATAGAGCTGACCGTATAGAATAGAATAGAGCTGACCGTATAGAATAGAATACAGCTGAGAATGGGATAGAATTGAACAGACAGCAAAGCAGTGAATGGAATACAACTAAATAGAAAAAGAATAGAGGGAATGAATCAATTGAGACTTCATTCATTCGTTGGTTGATTATAAGTCGTATTATTATTCATATTGACTTTGGTTGATTATTAATCCTAGTATTATTCATATTGTTTTTTTGGCTGATTATCCTATAATTATTCATGTCGATTTCAGGTTCTACGCTGCGGAGATCTGCATCGCGCTGAACTTCCTGCATGAGAAAGGCATCATCTACCGTGACCTGAAGCTGGACAACGTGCTGCTGGACCACGAGGGGCACATCAAACTCACTGACTACGGCATGTGCAAGGTACACTCCAGCCAGGGCTCTCACTAAAAGAACGGGGAAAAATGTGTTTCTCTTCACAGACCCAAGATTGATTTTGAAGAAATTTCTGGAAATTCCCGGGTTTATTGATTCGTGGGTGGATGTCAGGTTTCTGTTCTCACGAGAATCGTAATTTTGAATCCTTTTTGGTGGTTCAAACTGAGTGAAAGTGAAAGGACAGATTTATATATACGTGGAGGAACGGATTGAACAAAAATATCTAATGACTTGTTCCTGTGTCTTCTTCTCCTCCTTCTCTTCATTCTCCTCCTCATTCTCCTCTTCCTCATTCTCCTCCTCCTCCTTCTCCTCCTCCCTTCCTGATGGATGGGACCCTCAGGAGGGGATCAGACCGGGGGACACCACCAGTACGTTCTGCGGGACGCCAAACTACATCGCTCCAGAGATCCTGCGTGGAGAAGACTACGGTGAGGGCAACAGCGTTGAAACAGACAACCGGCATCAGAGGGTTGAGGGTTAAGCTGAGAAACTGGCTTCTTCAAAAATATATTTGTTTGTGTTCTAAACCTGGATGCTGCCTCTGCCTTATGCCCAATGGCACGGCACTCTTGGCCAATTTCACCATCAGGGAATTTTGTTGTGTTGTCCTTGGCGATGTATCAGGATTTGACACCGGTTTGATTGCTAAACTAAGCTAAACTAAACAAAAAAACCAAAGGGGCCTCAGTAGAGCGCATACCTCTGCCACACCAAAAGTCCCCTGGATTCAGGTTTGGATCTGCGCCAAAATCTGTCCAACTGTTCCTTGGCCTATAAGTCAAGTCAAGTCAAGAATAAAGCAGTGAGTGAAAATCTTATGTGCAATACCCGGCGACAGACAGCAGTTATAAAAATCTAATAGAATAAAAACAGAATAGAATAAAAGAAGTAAAAAACTGTATAAAGTTAAATATATAAAATTTATTTATAAAATGCAATATATCGGCACAGAAAAAGAGCAATATGTATATATAAATCAATGTAATAAAATATACATTGTTATATGCTATACGCCCTTGTTCAGCAGCCTGATGGCCTGACTGTGGAAGCTATCTCTTAGTCTATTTGTGCGGCAAATAGAGTAAGTGAGTACAGTTCGTGGCTGGGGTGGGCAATTTTATGATGCGTTTGGCCTTGACCAAGCACCGCTGGTTGTATGTATCCAGGAGGGAGGGGAGCTCACCTCCAACAATATACTGGGCCGTCCGCACCACCCTTTGAAGCGCTCTGCGCTCGAGTGCGGTGCAGTTCCCGCACCAGGCGGTGATACACCCTGTAAGAACACTCTCGATTGTCCCGGTGTAGAATGTTCTCAGGATGCGGGGGGCCATGCTGAAATTCCTCAGATGCCTGAGCAAATACAGGCATTGTTGGGCCCTTTTCACCACGTGTGTGGTGTGCGTGGACCATGTGAGGTCCTCGGAGATGTGCACGCCGAGGAACTTGAAGCTGCGTAATCTAACCACCAGTGTTTTTTAAACCAATTATTAAATGATATACCCTCAGGTCCATTGTCGATGGCGGAGGTAATCATGATGAACTTCTGTATGTTTCCCTTGTAACTACAGTATAAATAACATGAATTTGTATAAGTAATCAAGTGGAGGCATATAAATATCTCAAAGAGTGCAAACAACAAAGTGTGTGTGTGTGTGTGTGTGTGTGTGTGTGTGTGTGTGTGTGTGTGTGTGTGTGTGTGTGTGTGTGTGTGTGCGTGTATTCGTTCCTGTGTGTGTGTTTGCAGGCTTTAGCGTGGACTGGTGGGCGCTGGG
>CM051013.1:13592409-13614909 GCA_027704905.1 Muraenolepis orangiensis | reverse complement strand
TTTAATTATTTAAATGGGTCTTTGCTGATGATTATTTCATGATTTGGATTTATATTTTTGGTGTATTTGTGATATTGTTTCAGTTGGGCTGTTTTTCCACTCTTATGGCCAATTACCGCCCAGTGGTGGGGTCTTTCTATATGTACAGATCAACAAATGTTCATGAATTACGTGAAGAATAATTTAAGTCATCAATGAATATAAAGTGAGCTAAATAATTCACGTCGTTATTATTTTTCTTAAATAGCAGATTTCCTTTAACTTCCAGTTGATTTCTAACAAATATTTGTCAACCTTAACTCAGCTTGTACATGTCTTAATGCAGCTTTAACCATACATAATACCAATAAGCACGTTCTCTTCATACTCTTTTTCAATTTCGATTGTGGGCCATATAAACCAACACCAGAGATTCATGTGAAAATAAAATAAAAACAGCATTTAATATGTTCAATGTTAAACTACTGGCTGAATACAGAACTGTTTCCTTTAGCAGATGCTTTTATCCGAAGCAAGTGTGACATAGTGTAATTTAGAAATGACAACAGAAAACTAGAGGGCACTCAGTGAAAGGTTTACCTCTGCCACACCAAAAAGTCCCCTGAATCCGGATTCTGTCCGAATCTGTTCCTTG
Source organism: Muraenolepis orangiensis (assembly GCA_027704905.1). Taxonomy (NCBI): domain Eukaryota; kingdom Metazoa; phylum Chordata; class Actinopteri; order Gadiformes; family Muraenolepididae; genus Muraenolepis; species Muraenolepis orangiensis. The sequence goes on along the minus strand of CM051013.1, from coordinate 13,614,275 downwards.
GCCCATAAGTAATGTAACAACCAAGTTTTGTTAAATTCCGTCCATTACTTTTTTTGAGTTATCTTGCTAACCCACAAACTAACAAACAGGGGATGAAATCATAACCACCTGAATGAGGGTGAATGACTTGTGAATAACGCATATTGATGTGACGGCAGATAATGAAAACTGGACGTGGTCACGTGACCACGTGTCTTCTCCTGCAGGACCCCAAGGAGCGGCTGGGGTGCCAGGTCGAGACGGGCTTCACGGACATAAAGTCTCACACCTTCTTCCGCACCATCGACTGGGAGCAGGTGAGACCCGGCCCTCTGTCAGCAGGCAGCTGCGTTCTCACAGCGTCCGCCCCCCCCTCGCAGAGGGATTCACAGTTTGTCTGCACAGGAACCCTTTCACACACATGTTAACACACACACACACACACACACACACATCCCGTCTACTAGTCTAGTATTCATACGTTCACGCATTCATACATTCGTACAGTATACACTCTCTCATACACACATACACACATTCAAGATGTTTCATTTGCCATTTGCATTAGTACCATTAGTACAATGGAATGCTTACTCCCATTCCCTCCCGCAGTTTGAATTACTACAACAATACTGTAGTAAACTATACAATTCTATATTATACTAAGCAATACTATAAACAACACTATATACTACCTATGATAGTCTATACTTTATACTATAAACAACACTATATACTATAAACAATACTATACTATATACTATACTATATACTATAAACAACACTATATACTATAAACAATACTATACTATACTATACTATATACTATAAACAACACTACACTATAACAATACTGTACAATAGAAATAACAATAAAGTGACTGATGGATGAGGGGGGGGGGGGCAATAGTAAGGACTTGGCTTGGGAGCCGCAAGGTCGCCGGTTCAAGTCCCCGAAGCACCAGGTTACTGCCTAAGTGCCCTTGAGCAAGGCAACCCCTACACTGCTCCCCGGGTGCTGTATAAATAGCTGCCCACTGCTCCTAATACCAGGATGGATTAAATGCAGAGAATTCCTTTCGCTGTACTGTACTTGTGCTGTACACTGACAAATTAGAATAATTATTATTATATGTACATATGGTGAACTATGAAAAAAGCAGTAGTGTGATACAGTGCAGAAAAGTTCAGCCAACAACTATGTTCGTGAGCTAGAGCTATTGAGAAGCATTTAAACATTTAAATGGGATTTCATTCTAACCATCCATTAATTCATGCGTGGGCTCAGGCTTTATATTTATCTATTGATTGTACATTCAACAGTTGTCTATGATATCAAGACTGAAAATAGCAACAACAAAAACTACTTTCTGTCAGCTTCTATTGTTACAGTAGAATTGTGCCCATCAGACTCATCAGGGTGGAGCCCTTTGGTGTGTGTGTGTGTGTGTGTGTGTGTGTGTGTGTGTGTGTGTGTGTGTGTGTGTGTGTGTGTGTGTGTGTGTGTGTGTGTGTGTGTGTGTGTGCGGGATGCGCCTGTGTGTGTGTTTGTGTGTGTGTCTGCCTCTGCGTGCGTGTGTGTGCGTGTGTGTGCGTGTGTGCCTGTGTATGTGTGTACCTGTGTGTGTGTGTGTATGTGTGTACCTGTCTGTGTGTGTATGTGTGTGTGTGTGAGTGTGCGCCTGTGTATGTGGTTGGTGTGTGCCGGTGTATGTGTGTACCTGTGTGCCTGTGTGTGTATGTGTGTGTGTGTGTGTGTGTGTGAGTGTGCGCCTGTGTATGTGGTTGGTGTGTGCCGGTGTATGTGTGTACCTGTGTGTGTGTGTACCTGTGTGTGTGTGTGCCTGTGTGTGTGTCTGTGTGTGTATGTGTGTGCATGTTAAAAAATGGATGAGACAGTTGTAGACACGGTGCACAGTCTGCCCTCTCTCACAGCAACAGTACAAATAAAAGTGAATTCCTAATCACACACACACACACACACACACACACACACACACACACACACACACACACACACACACACACACACACACACACACACACACAGAGAAAGCCGAGCAGTGTGTGTGTGTGTGTGTGTGTGTGTGTGTGTGTGTGTGTGTGTGTGTGTGTGTGTGTGTGTGTGTGTGTGTGTGTGTGTGCTTTAAAGCAGAAGTTGCTTGATGGATGGCGTGGGAGTGACGTACGTGAGTGTTTGAACGCAACATGAAAGTGGATTCGGAGGGGGACATACAATATTCAGCACACCTCTCCGCGGCTCGGCTAATGACGATAGGCTGCTTTAACTTTCCCAATCTGAAAAACTTTCCCCCCTTTCAGTGGATCAGTCCCTGTGTGTGTGTGTGTGCGTGTGTGCGTACGTGTGTGTGTGTGTGTGTGTGTGTGTGTGTGTGTGTGTGTGTGTGTGTGTGTGTGTGTGTGTGTGTGTGTGTGTGTGTGTGTGTGTGTGTGTGTGTGTGTGTGTGTGTGTGTGTGTGTGTGTGTGTGTGCGTACGTGCGTGTGTGCGTACCAAAATAATAACACTAAATATCACTCTTTTTCATCTTTAAATGTTCTTAACAAAGCAACAAATTGTTAAGAGCTAATCAAACCTTGGAACTATTCACTACTGTGTTCACTATGTAGTGATTTAGCACAATGCTTTTTATCTAAAATGACACACGTGTCAATAAGGAGAAGGCTGGGCTGAGGGTTATCTTGCTCTGTGCAGGGGACATACAAGGGGCTCAAACCCAGAACCCTTTGTCTTGAGTTGACCACCCTTACTACTGGACCACTACTGTCATATATGGCTTCCCTATTTGTCATTGTGGACCCTGTTTGATGTTCTTATTGTGTAAAAATCGAGGGAGCCAACTTAATGTACTTTTTAACACTGGTTCTGCTCTTGGAGGCTTGTTATGAAGTGAGTAGTAGCTCTCCTGTCCTACCTATGTTTAATACACTTATTGTAAGTAAGTGGCTTTGGACAAAAAACGTCTGCTAAATGATTGCAATGTAATATCATATAAACACCTACTCAGACACTCTCACCACCTGGGAGTACATCAGATTAAAATGACCTTCAGGCCAGAATGTTTTGCAGCCGCTGCACAGTACGAAGCAGAAACAGGACTACAGCTCTACATACTGCAGACCTGCAGAGGGGCAGGCTGGACAGTGTTGGCCTGATCATAATGCTGAATTTCTATTTAGTCTTTAACGACTGAACCAACCTCCTGCACCAATCGGGAAGCAGATAGCGATGGGGAGCTTTAGAGCCCATACAATGCGAGCTTCAATAGCGCAGAGTCCGTAGACTTTAAAGATTCTTTAAAGATCCTTTAAAGATCCTTTAAAAAGGCAGAATCCAAACCTTTCGCAAGCCGGGAGCCGCGAGCCCTGTGTTTCGTTTCATGGATTCCGTCGTCAGCGAGGTGTTTCTGAAGAACTGGTCCTACTGTACAACACACTGTAACACCACCTAATGAAGTCACCAGCAACTACGTGGCAGGTGTGTGTGTGTGTGTGTGTGTGTGTGTGTGTGTGGAGGAGGGGTGTATACGTATTTTTCAAAAAAGCAGCGAGGGGGGGAAAAAAAGCAGTCTTAATGAGCGCTGACGGGGTAGACCTATCAAGCCAAGCCCCGCGACAAGAGCGCTGAGTGGGACTTTATATGACACCCAGGGTGGAGACACCACCGCCACCGTATCAACATCACAACATGGCAGCCTCCCCCCCCTGTCCCCCTCCCCCCGCCCGCCCGTCCTGGCAATATCAGCCCTTACACACCTGAAAGGAGTGTAGAGAGGTGTGTGTGTGTGTGTGTGTGTGTGTGTGTGTGTGTGTGTGTGTGTGTGTGTGTGTGTGTGTGGGGGGGGGGGGGGGGGTTAGGGGGGAGGGCGACGCCAACCGACAGTGTCGGCCCGTCACTCGCCCTTCAAGCCGCCTGCGCCTCTCTCTCTCTCTCTCTCTCTCTCTCTCTCTCTCTCTCTCTCTCTCTCTCTCTCTCTCTCTCTCTCCTCTCTCTCTCTCTCTCTCTCTCTCTCTCTCTCTCTCTCTCTCTCTCTCTCTCTCTCTCTCTCTCTCTCTCTCTCTCTCTCTCTCTCTCTCTCTCTCTCTCTCTCTCTCTCTCTCTCTCTCTCTCTCTGGGGCCGCTCACCTGACATGGGGCCCTTCCATGCTGTTTATCTTCTGTCTCATGTTCCACCCGAGCGAGCGCCGCCATTCATATTCATGTTCATATTAATATTAATGTTAATCACCGACGTGACGTTCTCCAGGGAGAGAGGGTGTGTGTGTGTGTGTGTGTGTGTGTGTGTGTGTGTGGGGGGGGGGGGGTTGAAGAGAGATGACATGCTTGAATATCACTTACCACCCTACCCCACACACACACGCATGCATGCACGCGTGTTTGTGTGTGACACACACACACACACCACACACATACACACACATGGATGCATGCACACATAATAGCACATGCATGTGGACACACACACACACACTCATTCACACAACTACGTACACACACATGCACACAGAAATCCATGCACGCACATACGCACACATACTCGCACACACGCACGCACACACACACACACACACACACACACACAGCCAGAGTGCAGAGACACTGACTTTCTGTTTGAATTGTCTGGTTAAGGCTGGGATAAAGGATGAAATACAACACTGTTCTAGGTGTGCTTTATGGTCCTGTGTTACGCATGTATGATCATCTGACATGGTTACAGTATTGGACGATGACACACATCATGTGACATTATGTGTCATATGATGTGTGAAATGTAGAGGGAGGAATCAACCAGGTGGGATAGATTAGGGGTCATCCTTTTAATCAAATGTCATTTAATTGAATACACACCCCAGGTGGGAAACGTGGCTGGGGTAGTACAAATTAAAGAGATACAACAGGAATGAAAACACTGCAGAAACTGTAGCAGAGACACAGCAGGGAACCGGGGCTGTTGATTATTCCATCTATACAAAATAAACACACACACCCACACACACACACACACACACACACTCTCAGTGGGTCTGACAGGTGCTGTGATCTCAGGACCCCTGGCCTCCCTCTGAAACCCGGGGTCCCGCTCCTCTCTCCCCTTTTATGTTCCCCTCTGGCCCCTGGGCCACTTCCTGTACCAGAGAGAGAGAGAGAGAGAGAGAGAGAGATGAGAGAGAGAGAGAGAGAGAGAGAGAGAGAGAGAGAGAGAGAGAGAGAGAGAGAGAGAGAGAGAGAGAGACACAGAGAGAGGCTTCATTACCACCACAGAGCGCTCGCCCTGCCCAGTGCCACATCAGAGAGAGGTGGGAGAGAGAGAGAGAGAGAGAGAGAGAGAGAGAGAGAGAGAGAGAGAGAGAGAGAGAGAGAGAGAGAGAGAGAGAGAGATGCAATTGAAGAGTTACTAGAGAAAAGATGAAAGTATTGGCAACACAAGAGATAAACATAGAGAGAGAGAAGAGAGAGAGAGAGAGAGAGAGAGAGAGAGAGAGAGAGAGAGAGAGAGAGAGAGAGAGAGAGAGAGAGAGAGAGAGAGAGAGAGAGAGAGAGAGAGAGAGAGAGAGAGAGAGAGATTTGAGAGTGCCGCAGGTGGAAAGTGATGGGCGAGAGTGTGACAGCAGAGGAGTGGAGGTGAGGAAAGAAAGTAAGAGTGAAGAGAGAAGCACAGTTGAAACAATCGGTATATACGACAGCGATGATAGAGAGACACAGAGATAAAGAGAGAGAGGAGAGGGCAGAGCGAGGGAGAGTTGGGACAGTGTGATTTACAGAAACCCGGAACGTTTTGCCATGTAGAGACATACACCTTAAATAATAACTCAACACAATAATCAATAGGTTTACCTGATGTTGAATGAACACCTTGCCTAGATTAAGTCTTGGATCCTGTTACACAAAATGCAGAACTTCTGGGGGGAAAGTTTTTACGCGTTGTTTCCTCATGCTGGCGAGTGGATGAAGTTTCAGTTTTTCAAAAGGGGATCTTAAGTGTATTTCTACACTGGGCCAGTGTACACTGTGTTGATTTGGGTAACGTTTACTACCGCTGACGGAGCCTACAGATCTCTGCATCGTCGTTGGCCGAAACAATACATGACCTTAGTTTGTCTGCATCAGACTTTAGATTATTCATCTATTAATTACGTAAGTACAGTACAGCGAAGATCATTTGGCATCTAACCAGACTGCAAATGTTACAGTAAAATGCATGGTAATTCAATTTCCAGTGGTTAAATAAGATGTAAAGACAGTCTACTAGGTATAAAAACATGTATAAAATAACTTATAGAGTAGGTATGGGATATGTGCATAATTATAGGTATATATATATATATGTATACTTACCTGTGTGTATATATATATATATATATATATATATATATATATATATACACTGGAGCACTTCTCAAGACTCCTCTGTCTTGGGAGACTAGGATCCTAAGCTGACTTAGCAGCATCGTCGGTTTTGCTGGAAAGCATGTTTTTTTGGTGTGGTAGTATTTTAATATATCTTAATATATCGTAATATATCTATCTTCTGCATGTGTTTCCCCAGCTGGAGAAGAAACAGGTGACTCCGCCGTTCAAGCCTCAGATCACAGACGACTACGGCCTGGAGAACTTCGACACGCAGTTCACCAACGAACCAGTCCAGCTAACGCCCGACGACCAGTGAGTTCCCTTACTGGAGTACCACTACAGTACAGCTATATATATATATCTATAGATATATATATATCTATAGATATATATATATAGATCTATATCTATATATATCTATATAGATATATATATATAGATATATATATAGATATATATATATAGATATATATATATAGATATATATATATATATCGGTCCACTATATTATCCATTTCTGTTTAATTTGCGCTCATATTATTTCACCTGACATAACCTGGTGGACCCTTGTTGCCTTGTTGCAAGAATTGTTATACTGTGTATTTGAACACACTTTACATTTGACGAGTAATGGGATACTAAATGTACACGTTCATAATAATTATTAATTAACTTTTTACGTTTTTTTCGTCCACACATTTTAACATTGGTTTTGACCTAACATTACATAAAGCACATACAATTCTACCCTAGGAAAATAGTGCCCAACCGACCTACTGACACACCTGTCTATGATTGACATGAGTGAGTCCAAACCATCGGGTGGTGGCCCCCCCCCCCGCACAGAAGGTTAAAGAGTGACCGAACGCTAAAATGAAAAAACGGCGAGAACAGCACCACCTCTGGTTCACCGGGAGTTACTGCGGAGCGGTCGTGGGTTCTGGATCACTTCCCATAGGAAAAGACGAGATAAGATTCATCCTTTTCCAAACCAATGTAGACAGAATCCACCGACTCGCTGAGGAAGTCCATCTCTCACTTGCCTTACCCTCGCACTCTAACTAGACAACGGCACGAAAATACATCAACGGAGGAACAGCTCAGTACGGAGATGAAATGTCATTAAAAAAAAAAGAGGTTGTGGTTGAGAGCGGGAGGGAGATGTCGGAGGGGCTGGGAGAGATCAAACTGCCATCAGACGCACACGTGCGCACATCAAGAGGGAACATCACAACCCTACCCCATGTCTCTCTCTCTCTGTGTGTGTGTCTCTTTCTGTCTGTGTCTGTGTCTGTGTGTGTGTGTGTCTCTCTCTCTCTCTCTGCTCTCTCTCTCTCTCTCTCTCTCTCTCTCCTCTCTCTCTCCTCTCTCTCTCTCTCTCCTCTCTCTCTCTCTCTCTCTCCTCTCTCTCTCTCTCTCTCTCTCTCTCTCTCTCTCTCTCTCTCTCTTCTCTCTCTCTCTCTCTCTCTCTCTCTCTCTCTCTCTCTCTCTCTCCCTCTCTCTCCCTCTCCTCTCTCTCTCTCTCTCTCTCTCTCTCTCTCTCTCTCGCCGCATATGCTCATTTAGTATTTTCCCCTCCCTTTATCCTTTATCCTCTCCTCCTCCTCCCGACTGAAGAGTGGGCTGATGTCACCCATTACTTACTGCTCTGAGGGGAGGGCACCGTGAAAGAAGCCACTTAAAGCCCTCGACCCCCACCCCTCTCTGAGCCTCCACCTCCCCCCCCCACCCCACCCCCACCACCACCCCCCTCTGAGCTCACCTCACCCCACACCCCCCCACCCCCACCGGATTGTTGGATGGGTTTTTGGCAGAGGAAAAAGGATAGTCAAGTGGAGGGAGGGAGGGAGGCAGGGATATATAGAGATAGAGGAAGGCCAGCTTGGAGGTAGAGAGAGGGGTAGGGATGGAAGGGGGGGTGGGGGAGGGAGGGAGGGAGGGAGTAAAAAGGAGGGTTGGGGGAAGGAAAGCAGGGACAACTCTCCATGTTTAGAGATTAACTTTTTTCAAAATAAAAACAAGGTGTTGCACCTCAGCCAAAGGGGGGGGGGAGAGAGAGAGAGAGAGAGAGAGAGAGAGAGAGAGAGAGAGAGAGAGAGAGAGAGAGAGAGAGAGAGAGAGAGAGAGAGATGGAGAGAGATGGAGAGAGAGAGATTGGTTTAGACTTTTGACATGTGCCAGCATCCTGACTTGGAGATGAACTTTTTCTAAATAAAAACAAGGTGTTGCACCTCAGCCAAAGTAGAGAGAGAGAGAGAGAGAGAGAGAGAGAGAGAGAGAGATCATTTGGACTTTTGACATGTGCCAGCTTCCTGACTTCCGTGAAGACGATGATGATCATCATCATCATCTTCGTCGTGCTCAACTTCACATCTTCATCAACAGTGTTGCAGTAAGGCCCCGGGCTGGGGGCGGTGTCCTCTCTCATCTTTACTCCTAGGCTCGGTCCAAAACCAATATTTCCCAGCACTGCCTCCAGCTCAACCTGCAGGGCTCTGACATAGAGAGAGAGAGAGAGAGAGAGAGAGGAGAGAGAGAGAGAGAGAGAGAGAGAGAGAGAGAGGAGAGAGAGAGAGAGAGAGAGAGAGAGAGAGAGAGAGAGAGAGAGAGAGAGAGAGAGAGAGAGAGAGAGAGAGAGAGAGAGAGAGAAGAGAGAGAGAGAGAGAGAGAGAGAGAGAGAGAGAGAGAGAGAGAGAGAGAGAGAGAGAGAGAGAGAGGAGAGAGAGAGATGCTCCTCCTCGAGCACACCACCGCTCTGTGGCTCGGAGGAGTTCATCTGCTTCAGTAAACCAGGCCTGAACTCTGAGGAAGAACCACAGCGTGGAAACCAAACGAGGGGAAAAATCCATTCATTCATTTCAGTCGGGTGAAATGCAATGAACGTGAGCACGATGATCCGCTCCTCCTCCTCCTCCTCCTCCTCCTCTTGTACTACTCCTCCTCCCTCTCTCCCACCTCATTCTCCTCTTCCTCCCCCCCCCACCTTCACCCACACTCTTCTTCCTCATCCTCCTCTACTTCCCCCTCCTCCTCCTCCTCCTCCTCCTCCTCATCCTCTACACATCATCTTATTTTTCCACTTTCTCTTCCTCCTCTTCTGTTAACGCTTCCTCCTCCCTCTCATTATCCTCCTCCCCCTCATTCTCCTCCCCCGCCCTTCCCCCTCTCCTCCTCCACCTCCACCTCCCTCCTTCCCCTCCTAGTCCTCCTCTTCCTCCCCCTCCTCCGTCTTCTTTTTCAACCTTATTTTCCTCCTCGTCGTTCTCCTCCACCCTCTCCTCCTCCTCTTTCTCCTCCTCCTCCTCCTCATTCTCCTCCTTCTCCTCCTCCAACCTCTTCCATATCCTCCACCTCCTACTCCTCCTCTTCCTCGCCCTCCCCTCCTCTCCATCATCCTCCTCCTCCTTCTCCTCTTCCTCCTCCTCCTCTTCTTCGTCCTCCTCCTCCCACCTCCTTCCTCCTGCCCTAATCCGTTGCTCCTCACTCAGCATCTGCTAATGCTTTCAAAACTCGTGGGGGGAAAATAAATAAATGCAGAAGAAGAAGAAAAAACAACCAGGAAGACATTTTGTGTTTGTTTTGCTCGCCCCCCCCCCCCCCAAGCCTTTCCTCGCTCGCTCTCTCTCTCTCTCTCTCTTTTTCTTTCCCTTTTCTTTCCCCTTTTTTGTGTGTTCGTTCCCTCGTTCGGCCCCGGCCCCTCGCGGCCCCCCCGGCTGCCAAGTCGCAACGAAACAAACAAACCTTCCGCTTGTCCCTCGCTGCTCTAAAAGCATCGGAGTGGCGAACACGGTGTTTGTTACTCAGTAGAACAATATACGAGTTCTTGTGGGCCGGTCGGAACCCGGAACACAGACCCGACACACTGGGAGAACACTGGTCCCTTTATGTGCCGGGAGGCTCGGCAGTTGTCCTTGGCCCCGAGGTTGGAGACCCCACTCGACTGGGACACGGGGGAGGTAGAGAGAGAGATAGAGAGAGAGAGGCAGAGAGGCAGAGAGGCAGAGAGAGAGAGAGAGAGAGAGAGAGAGAGAGAGAGAGAGAGAGAGAGAGAGAGAGAGAATGCTGTCCAAGACCCTTGTAGCCAAAGTGACTTGCTGTTCTGGGCATGGGCTCCATCGCCTCCCACTGCTACACACACACACACACACACACACACACACACACACGTACACATACACACACACACACATCCATACATGCATACACATACACACACACTCATATATACACACACATGCACGCACACACAAACACATACCTGTGCGTGCACATACACACATACACATGCACACATACATACTCACACACACATATGCAGACATGCATACATGCACACACATGAATACATGCCACACACACATGCATAAACATACTGTACATGCATTCATACACAAACACACACACACAGTACACACATGTATGCACTCAAAGAAACGCACACACACACACACACACACACAACTACAAACGTGCACACACACACACACAAACACATACACAACCACACTCAGGAGATGAGGAAAGAGCCTGTTGCTGCACTCGAGGCTGCAGCAGGGTCGCCAAGGAAAAGCGAACCAATCAGAGAGCAGCTCACAGCGTTTGTCCTTTTACCCATGATTCATTTCACCTGAGAGAGTCTAAATCTAAATATGAATCTAATTGTGGAGGATTTTGATTCCTCCTTATTGGTCACATACATGCACACACACAGTGAAATTAGTTTCTCTGCATTTAACCCATCCTGGTATGAGGAGCAGCGGGCAGCTATTGTATATACAGCTGCTCAGCAGTGTAGGGGAGTCTGGTGCCTTGCTCAAGGGCACCTCGGGAGTGCCCAGGAGGAGAACTGGCGACCCTCCAGTTCCCAAGCCAAGTCCCAACAGACTGAGCTACTGCTGCCCCTGTGTGTGTGTGTGTGTGTGTGTGTGTGTGTGTGTGTGTGTGTGTGTGTGTGTGTGTGTGTGTGTGTGTGTGTGTGTGTGTGTGTGTGTGTGTGTGTGTGTGTGTGTGTGTGGTTTGCTCTCCATCTCCCTGTTTTCCTGGGCCCCTCATGACGAGAGATTTGTCGACATACTGATTCAGGATCAGCCTGAGAGCAGATCAGCCAAACAGGAGCGCTAGCAGATTTCATGGCATTTTGCTGTTAGGCCAGCAGCACTGGGATCGGGTGTTGACTCAAGGTTGTCGGGTTTGTTTTTAAACGAAACTAAAACAACGAGCGAAAATAACGACCACATACAGACGTCACGCGAGGACAAGGTTTCGTCCAGTCCAGGTGGAATTAGGGAAAGGTCATCATGGTTGAGATAAGCTTGGTTTCCTACTGTATATATATATATATATATATATATATATATATATATATATATATATATATATACACTGCACCCTGCCATAGGTGGCCAGCCAGCCAAGGATGAATGCTGGGCTACATGCTAGGCTAGCAGCTGTTCCATCGTCCCACAGCGAGGGGAAATCTATGCTTTGCTTGGATTTCAATGTTTAGCCGCACCTTACCCTATTTGTATTGGATTCATGTATCACTACACATTTCTCTTAACAATATTTACTCTTTTTGTGCTTTTGTGCTGCTCATCGTCTCTGTGCCATATTGTACTTGTTTAAGTTGGTTGTATATACAGTATATATATATGTGTGTGTGTGTGTGTGTGTGTGTGTGTGTGTGTGTGTGTGTGTGTGTGTGTGTGTGTGTGTGTGTGTGTGTGTGTGTGTGTGTGTGTGTGTGTGTGTGTGTGTGTGTGTGTGTGTGTGTATATACATGTGTGTATATATGTACTTTATTACACTGGGACTACTTGCTGTAACCCTGTGAATACACACGAATACACAAGTCTTGAGGCTTCCTCGAGCGCGCACACACACACACACACGTACCACAATCACAAACAAGCAAATGAGTGAATCACCATTATCCATGTCGAAGTGACTTCTTCCCCCCCCTGTGTGTCTTGCAGGGACGTCATCAAGAGAATAGACCAGTCAGAGTTCGAGGGCTTTGAATACATCAACCCCCTGCTGCTATCCACTGAAGAGTCTGTATGAGGACGACATGGAGAGAGCGAGGGAGTGAGAGACACCGAGAGAGCGCAAAGAGAGCGCGAAAGAGAGAGGGAGCGAAGAGACACCGAGAGAGCGCAAAGAGAGAGAGCGAGAGAGAGACACGTGTCAAGCTTCGCCCACCTACTGTCTGTCCAAGCTGCCTCGCCCGGCCAAAACTGACTCGCTCGCCAACTTTCTCTCTCAAATACTGAGGCGCAGGGGAATCCAACCCCCACCCTCCCACCAACACACACACACATAACCTTCTCCACCCTTTCCCTCCCAATCTCTGATCTGGGACACATACCCGGGACACCCCTGGGGAACTAGGACCAGATCCTGACCCGACTGCAGTACTGCACTCCACTGGTAGGGGGTGCCATACTCTTCCTTTTAGTGAAACATCGCCGTGGAAACACAAAGACGAACGCCCACAAAAAGGACTACAAGGCTACAAGAAGGGGCCCCATCGACCACACCTCCGCCACACACACACATACACACACATGCTCAGAACTTTTTAAATTTTCGCTGCCATTTGAACTTTTCGACACGCCCGGGTCGCGTCCAAAGTTCGGCGGGGAATATCAGCGCTGTTACCGTCATCCTCGCCAACACCCACCTAGCGATGGACAAATTGACGGTTGTATGTCAGAAGCTGAACATTAATGTGCACTTTTATTTATTTAATTTTTTGAAAATCCGTCCTTTTTTTTCGTCCCTGTAAGGGGCGAGGACTTAAACGTAAAAAGAATGTACAATGACAAAGGAAAAAACCAACCTGATAAGTTATTGTGTATAATAATGTAGGTAGTGAATCTAAAATGGTTGCCTTTCTATTGATGCAAGTGGCACATTTTCATCCATGAAAGTTTTTATTGTTTTTGATTTTGTTCTCCAAATCAGCATCATCTTTACATAAAAAAAAGAATATTGTTAATAAAACAAGTGGAAGACATTTTATTTAAAAAGTGCCTCGAAGATCCAATGACAGTATGTATCATCTCTCTGATTGCACTTAATCGCAGGATAAGTCGTTAGCTGGTATCATATTAGCTGGTCTAAAAAGTACAAAACATAATAAAAATACTAAACATTATGTTGATTTAAAGTCTAAAGTGACTTCCACTTACAAGCCCCCGTAAGTCTGGGGAAATCCAAGCACAAACTGTATAATAGAAAAGGGGTGTGGCCACGGTGAGCAGAGTCATACTCGAAATCAATGTTGCGACAAAACCTGGACGGAGTTCCCAGGTTCCCTGGAAAGTTCCAGCCAATAGAATGACTGCCTCTGGATTTCTAAAGGTACCGATATTACCCAAACATGTTTGACATGGAGTTTCCCTAGACTTGCGAGAGAGAGAGAAAGAGAGAGAGAGAGAGAGAGAGAGAGAGAGAGGTCTGGTCTCGGTTATTAAAAGAGTAACCAAACTTTTGAGGTCAAACAGAAGGAACAGTTAGTCTAGACAAACAAGTGAGTGGCAAACAACTGCGAGTTGATTTGGACCAAAAAACGTGACGAAATGACTAAATGATCAATTTAAAAAAAAAGGAAACAGCTTGTGCTTGTGCAATCGCTGCGTTGGATCGGGTAAACAGAGCGAACATTCGGAATCGACCGTTGTAAAGTAATTGCGAATTGCGTGTCACCGGAGACGAGGCTGCGAGGTTTGGTTTGGGCGAAGTTTTGGCTCCTCCACCCGACACGCCGTGACCAAACAGAGTGACGAGAACATGGTCGTCGTCGGCGGCGGCGACGCCCGCCATGCTTGGCAGGTGGATGTTCCGTGTGCAAATGGGTTTTCTAAATGCCAAATCCCAAATGTTGTTGTCTTAAAAAAAAGGTTCCAGCCTCTCACATCCTGCTACAAAACATGACGATGAATCACTGGAAGCGCTTGTGACTGGTGGTGGGCACCAGCTCTGTGTGTGTGTGACGAGGATGCGTTCATACATACGTGCGTCTGCTTGGACGGAGGGAGGGTGGTACTGCAGGTGTCAGGACCTCCCCCCCACTACGCGTGTTAAAAAGACAGCCATTAGAACAAATGGCTGCATTTGTGAATTTTGCTGCCAAAACCCATCGTGGCACACTTTAGTACTGTTTCTTCGCGTCTGATGAACTACAAGTGTTTTTTGTTCCTGCTTTTGAATCAATAAATCCGTTGGTGTTGGTTAGCGTGAGACACACCTTGATCGACTGGTAATAAGCGAGTGGTTCCCAAGCTTGTACTCCATTTGATGTATGTACTGTACAGAGTGCCGCGCTGGTACAAGCCATAGTAAACCAAGGGTACTGTCAGTCAATTATTTAGTTTTCAATAGTGGGACGATTTTCCTTTCTTAATTGGTTCCTACATCACAAGGCAAACCAAGCACGTTATTAACCTCGACAGGATTTGCCCACTAGGTGGCGGCAAACTCCCTAATGTGGTCCGGGGGGTGTAGTTGCTCTTTAAGGACATTAAGACATGATGAAAGCTCCTCTCAATGTGTCACACTGCAAGCACACTGTTAACCCCCGCAGGGTGCCTAACAATACGTCGCCCCCCTCCCTCATCAAATACATTCTTCTTCTTTTTTGCCATTTTAAAAATATTCATCCCAGCGTTTGGTGCACTATTTGATCACGTCTGACCCGTGCTAATTTGATAGCAGTGTAATAGGATTAATTAGCTGGTCCTGAGTCAAAGGCTTCTGTATTCGCCCGAGGGGCTAGCTTAAGCCTGTGTGGGGGGGTGGTGGGTACAGAAAGATAAGGTGCTATCACTGATTAGCCACAACCCACAAGAAAATGTGCAGACACACACACACACACACACACACACACACGTGCGCGCGAACAGTCCTAGACAGCCAGGTTGAAAATGGATATCATTTCAGTAGTCTATATCATTTCATTTCATTTTGTTTTTCATCGTCAATTCACGTCACACACACACACACACACACACTCTTTGGTTTTGGTTTAGTCTCTTTGTGCCACAGAAGACCTGTTTGCGTTGTTTTACTCAAGGGACCAATAATCCAACCCGAGAGTCCTTTTTAACCCATCTGACAACACAGCGGCAGCCATTTTTAAATAGCTAAATACTGGGGTAAGAAAACAATACTTTTCACTAAACAAAAATGTGCTCCATGATGATTTACTTTTGGTTCTAACATTCGCTGGCTGTATGTACTTTGTTCTGCTTTGATTATGCATCTGTGTAAATATCTGTAATTATAAAAAATACTGTTTTTTTTCTGTGAACCGCATCCCTGTTTTTTGTAGGTGCTGCAGCATATATATATATATATATATCTATATATGATTTATTAATTGTGTGTGTGTGTGTGTGTGTGTGTGTGTGTGTGTGTGTGTGTGTGTGTGTGTGTGTGTGTGTGTGTGTGTGTGTGTGTGTGTGTGTGTGTGTGTGTGTGTGTGTGTTTAAGTGTGTATGCGTGTATATATGTTGAATAAAGATATGTTTAATAAAGTTAAGAAATTAGGTATAAAGTTCAAACTGATTAAGTTTAGGATTAGATTAGTGGTTATGTTTATGTTTATAGATGGTTCCTTTTGGGTTAGAGGTGGTTATGTGTAGGCTGGTTATGTGTAGGGAAGTTTAGACACAGTAAGTATTTGGTATTTGGTTAATAACAAACCCTAAAACCAAAACCCTAATAGGAAACCCTAATCCTAAAACCAAAACCCTAACCCTAATAGAAAACCCTAACGGGAAACCAAAACCCTAAAAACCTAACCCTAATTGGAAACCCTAACCCTAAAACGTACACCCTAAAACCAACCAACTCTAATAGGAAACCCTAAAACCCAGTTATTGGTATTTTGCCTGCCATGCCTACTAAGCGAAATATTCTACGTTCAAGCTTGACAGTTCTCAGTAGTAACATAAAAACTAATGTTTGTTTTTATTAGCTACAAAGTTCGGTGCCCTATGTCTCCTTAAGAGTCAGTTATATACAAAAGACATACATTCAAAATATACATATACTAAGACATCCATAAATTATGTCTCACAGTGTAAAACTGCATTTTTCCTAGATCTGATTATCATCAAGTCTATTTAAAAAAATACAAATTTTAAAGCACTTAAAATCTAACTTTTATTGTTACTTTTATTATTACTTTTATGGATAAGAGTAAATTCGTTTTAAGAAGATGCTAGGGAATTGAACATAGCACCTTCGTCACCACATATAGGCTACTTAAAAGTGATCTTCAATTTAAGTGTACTTCAAATGAAGTGCACTTCAATGTTAAGTGTACTTAAGGCTTAACTCATTTGAAGTGCACTTCATGTGAAGATCACTTTTCTTTTCTTCCTCCACAAAGGACAAGACAAGACAAGACATGCAAACATCCCATTGGACAATCCACAATATCAACAAAACACAACAAACAAAAAATATAAGCAGTTATATTGCCGTATATAAGTAGCTCACTGACATTCATAATGTCACCTCAACAGTAAAAGGTAAATAACAGCGTTAGATCACGAGACTTACGTGGTTGGAGCTGTACAATTTCACTGATCGGAATTACTATAATTATTAATTATTATTATTTTGTGGCTGAGTAACTGACTGAAGATATTGGGATTTAAACTGAACAGGCTTAACCCCAAATGCTTCTGAAGGATGAGAGCTTACAAATGGGCCAGCGTCTCTTCTGAGAACATCTTCTCTTTCTCTTCAGTGGCCTACACATTTATGTGTATGTATACTTTGCAATGACTTAAAGGAAAAATACAAAGTATTCTACACAAAATATATCAAATAGATATAAGCTAATCTCCAACTGACTTGATAGCCCAGTGGCTAGTGTATTCACCAAGGAAGGTACTACATTTGATTCCCAATATCTAACTGGACCAGGCACATAGCCAGGTAGGTGGTTTTCGGGTCTGAACCCCCCCCCCCTCCGTTGTGACTACCACAAGGTGGATGGGCCTTTAAATATGATAGCCTATGTTAAGATAATTCACAAGTAGTGGCTGGCCAATTAACTTTGGTTCACGTGGGTTTGTCACACCCCTTTCCCTTCAGCTGTTGGCTGTCACCTGTCAATCAGACACTGCATGTACAGATAGATGCATGTGACTGCATTTGGCTAGGCTAGGCAAGTTGTTTGTGTGGCAAAATGGAGCTACCTAAACACGCTACAAAGCTGAAAAGCAGAGGGAGAAGAAAAGGTCCCTTGAGGCAGATGACGCACAATTCTCATTTGGACACACTAGTATGAATGTTTTTCATGCCATATTATGTGAGAAAAATGACATATTCCTGCATAGGACTAACCGGCGCTGCTAGCATGCAAGTAGTTTCAAATTTGAATGACAACAATGCGGAGAAGCTTCGTAACTCGTAATCAAAATAACTGTGAATTTAATCTCGAAGCTGGTTCAGCATGGTAAGTATAGTAGTATAGGTATTCTATATAGCCACTGGGCTTGTCTGTTACATATACACTGTAATCATTTTGTTGTAGGCTAATTGGTGTTATATAAACTCTCCCCAATATTCTGGTATATTGTGATAGGATTCTGGTAGATCGATCGAAAAATAATGAAAAAGGAAAAAAAACAACAGCTTTTACAGCTGATCCGGTCACTATCGTTACCGATTTTTAAAATACTGTGTGGAAATTGCTTTGGGCAAATTCCCACAATTCCCCCCCCCCCCCCAAAGATGTTCTGGCTACGGGCCTGAACTGGACTTTACTTATTTAGTTGTTCTTCTGTGGCCTATTTCAAGGCACATAAACTGTGCTGTGCTTTTGTTTTATCTGCCCGCTTTTTTGGCACGTTTTTTCCCTCCTACAGTTCGAGGTATCAACGCCTCACAAATTAAATTCCCCAAACGCTTTCCAAGTTTAGGTTCAACTTTATTGCAACCCACAAAGCAAGGCTGGTGGAATTAACTTTACAGTACAGACCCTCAATTGAATCCACATTAGGCACACGTGGGATTCACATTTCTCAACTTGGTGATACAGAAGTAAACAAAACCAGAACACCCTAGCAACGCCCTAGGAACCTAGGACCATAGAGACTAGTGAGCTAGCGCATTAGCACACTAGTCATACCTACATCAATGCAAAAGGACACGTAATGGAATGAACTTGGATACGTCCACGTCAGACAATACACAGTAAAATGTAGCATATACAGCACATTGAAATGTAAGAGCTGGGAGGTGTACCCTGGGGATATCTGTAATTCCTGCCGTCGAGGTCTTCACCGATTGGTTGGGGGAGGGCCAGGGCCGACCCCATTGGTTGGGGGAGGGCCAGGACCGACCCCCCTCCCCTTCTAGCCCCTCCAATAGCACCTCTCACCAGGCTATGTCGACATTCATCTCGGACAGACACTGGGCCAGGTGGCTGTCACAGTCCATCTGGCTGAACCTGGGGAGACAGAGAGACGGCCAGAACATTACTGGTGGAGCTAGGGCACACACACACACACACACACACACACACACACACACACACACACACACACACACACACACACACACACACACACACACACACACACACACACACACACACACACACAGCATGATGCTTGGGTCCTCCTGTGCTCCTGTGTTTTAAAATGTGCTGAACGCAGCGTTTTGAATGCACCCCGCTAGGAGATGCAGCATGTACTAATCTACCAACAATTATATGAAACGGCCAAGGTTGCAGTCAAGGCATCTGCAGCTGTTTTTTCTCTAGCAAAACATCTCTCCTGCAGAACTCAGCTGTCCTTTTCACATCCCAGTGGCCCTCAACTGAAATATTAATAAAAAATAAGATGCACCTAAATTTGATCGCCCAATCCATTTAAAAAATAAGCGTATTTTTTTTTTTAAGTAAGGGTCCTAGGAGAATGTCCCATCCAATGTCAAGAAAGGGGAATTGTCCCTACCAAATAAAATCACAGTGAAGCTTAAAATCGATTTACAGTGTTACAAAGCGACAGGTCTGTCAAGTCAGCCACCTCGCCCATCTGTTGTGCAATAGCCAATCAAAAACTTTCTCTGAAAAATTGTCATTCTGACAAGTTGAACAATTATTCCCCTGAATTTCAATACAGTCTAATGACAACTGTTAAAAATAACAATATTTATTACATTACTATAACAATGTTTATTACAAGAGATGATGGTTGTAGAATAATAGTGTTTAATTAATTAATTATTTTAAGTTACCCTGGGATCTTTTTTGGGAAGCTGCTGTTACCCCGTCAGAGGTCGTTTTTTAAGGAACCTGGACCCGGGGGAACTCTGGGGCCTGACCTAGGACTGCAAGACCTGTCCAGGGACCATTCCCTGTCCAAGGTCCTCCTGGGGTCCACCAGAATGTCCCACCTCAGGGGCCCTGGAGACCCATCATGGGACCATTGTCCTGGGAACCTTAAAACCTAACCCTGACCCTAAATACTGAGATTAATTACATTTTCTAATTACATTCAGTTCAAGTTTGTTCCCATCTTCATGTCATAATTCAAAATAATCTACAAACATACAAAGCAGGTAGGCAGTTGTTTGGACTCCTAGCAGCTCCAGTCCAGTGACAAGAGTGTCTAAAACAACCAAACAGTAGAACTGTGTATCATGGGTTCATGAGAAAGATGGAGCCGTATCAATAAAACGCTCAACAATACAACAAAACACACAAACAATTTAAGATTATGGTCCAGGTGCAAATCCATTACCTGCTTGAGAACACCAGAGTACACATGGGGCAGCACTGGAGTCGTTCTTTTCCTCCTCCACCTCCACCTCCTCCTCCTCCTCCTCCTCCTCCTGCCTTTGCTCCATCCCCCTCGCCGCCACCCTCTCTCTGAGCTCCAGATGGTCCTGCCTGCTCCACCTCACGCTCCACCACCCTCTCATCCCCTGAAAAGGTCCAGGTGTGTGCCACTGACGGCATCCCCAGGGGGGCTTTTTTAGCAGTGGAGGTGGTGGTGGTGGGAACGCACCACAGGGGAAACGGCGGTGGCGGTCTTTTAGCGGGTTCCCGGCACTGCGGTGTCTTCTCAGCGACCGACTCCCGGCCCACATTGTGGGTTGTGGCTGGTGTAGAGTCTGTTTCCTTCCTCCTGTGCGGCGGAGAGATGGCCCCACTGGCTACGGTGTTCTCGGGTACCTTGAGCCCACCGCAAGGAGGGGTCAACAGAGGACCAGCAGGGGGCGGAGGGGGTTCGCTCGGGTACACTGGGGAGTTGACGTGCAGGGGTGGGGGTGGACTCTGGGGAGGGGACCCTGGGGGTCTGGAGGGCTCAGGGAAGGGAGGGACTTCATTGGCGGGAATGGGGTGCTGCTGTTCGCTCTGCCCAGGAGTCTGAGAAAATGGGATGACAACAGAGAAAAGGCTGCAATCTAAAAATGTATCTATACTGTATAAAGAACGACATAATGATGAGCTATTAGCCTTATATTTTCCTTATAGAGAGAGAGAGAGAGAGAGAGAGAGAGAGAGAGAGAGAGAGAGAGAGAGAGAGAGAGAGA
The DNA here is from genome assembly GCA_027704905.1 of Muraenolepis orangiensis. NCBI lineage: Eukaryota > Metazoa > Chordata > Actinopteri > Gadiformes > Muraenolepididae > Muraenolepis > Muraenolepis orangiensis. The sequence goes on along the minus strand of CM051013.1, from coordinate 13,593,360 downwards.
GAGAGAGAGAGAGAGAGATACAGACAAAGGGAGACAGACAGACGGGAGAGATTGAGTGTAATAATAACAGATTGAGAGGGAGAGAAAAGTGTAAGTGTAACTAGTGGGCCTGGTGCATCGTACCACTGTGGAGGGTTTGGGGAGGGGGCTCCAGAAGTCAGAACCCAGGAAAGAAAGAACCGTCTCCACTGTTATGGCCCACAGCTTTTCTGATGAATTCAGATCGTTTCTTGTCCACCATGTGACGGCTGGAGACACTGTCCTGCAAATCGGGCCCCTTGATTGTTAGATTTCGATGGTGGTGAGATGTACAGTTTTCTTAAACTACTCATATTGTACACAGAAGGAAATGAACAGCTTAAAATGCATGCGGTTTGTGGTTGACATGCCATAATGCATCCGTCACAGGTGGAGAGCAAAGGGGACATAAAGCAACACAAAGGCCGTTTATGTTGACATCATCTTACCCCCTATTTGCCTGGCTACTGTCAGTCTTTACGTCTTCGGTATGAACACGGGAGTTTAACGGTGTACAAAACTTCTGCAAAGATCCTCTTTGATATGTGTCCGCTTGATGCTCCTCTACGGAGGATTTCTTTCTCTTCAGTTTAGATTTGGGGTATTTTTCAGCCATGGGTGGTTTACTTGTAGTCTTAAACCTTCGCGGTAAACCCCTCGACTCGACTAGACTCGACTGGACGGGACGAGGACTTCCTTGTTAGTATCATGACGTCAGTCAAATATGACCAATCAGAACTAGGCCAGCATATCTTTTTTTATAAGAATGCGTTTATATCATAGACTATAACTTATTGTTTATCTTTGATAAACATAAAAAACAATCAATGGGGAAAAATACATCAAACTCAATACGTTTCAGGATTATCGATTAATTAATTGTATTATCAATACATTCTAATGTTGCGTAGAGATGTATACAACGTCAAAGGT
>CM051013.1:13587409-13589909 GCA_027704905.1 Muraenolepis orangiensis | reverse complement strand
GCAGTGGATATAGGCTATTACAACTACTTTAAAATAGACTATAACCAGCCTATGATCAATTACAATTCAATTCATAGGCAATAATAATATCGAAATAAAAGCTTAATCCTAGATAGCCTATATGTTTTTTAGATGACAGAAATTTCGTTTCTTTTGGTGATTATAATCAAACACTCGGTAAGTTTGCATAATTCCTCAAAAGGAAAAAAAAAAACAATATACCAGAGAAAAGCAGAAGAAAATAAACCGCAGCCATGTCGCTCAATTTGCATTTCCCTTCTAACGCTAAAATTGACTCGTCTCGCAAAAAAAAAAGCCCCACCCATCCTCTTGGTTTTTACAGCCATGAACCAAATGATTCACATAAGGCTTTTTTCTTCTCCTCCACTCTCGCCCTCTTTCCTTCCCCTTCTCCTTCCCTCTCGTATGGCTGTTTGCTGCTCTAGGAGACTCGGAGAGGAGGGGGTGGCGGCTGGTTCCTGGAACAGCCGAGCCTGCCTGCGGAGTCAGTCACATTCTTGGCTGGGATTCAATGACTGAGCCAGACACACACAAACACACCAAGGAGGAGAGAGAGAGAGAGAGAGAGAGAGAGAGAGAGAGAGAGAGAGAGAGAGAGAGAGAGAGAGAGAGTAGAGAGAGAGAGAGAGGTCTGTGGTGTGTGTGTGTGTGTGTGTGTGTGTGTGTGTGTGTGTGTGTGTGTGTGTGTGTGTGTGTGTGTGTGTGTGTGTGTGTGTGTGTGTGGTGTGTGTGTGTGTGTGTGTGTGTGTGTGTGTGTGTGTGTGTGTGTGTGTGTGTGTGTGTGCGAGAGAGTGAGTGAGTGAGTGAGCGAGAGAGAGGTCTGTGGTGTGTGTGTGTACGAGAGAGAGTGAGAGAGAGAGAGAGAGAGAGAGAGAGAGAGAGAGAGAGAGAGAGAGAGAGAGAGAGAGAGAGAGAGAGAGAGAGAGAGAGAGAGAGAGAGAGAGAGGAGAGAGAGAGAGAGAGAGAGAGAGAGAGAGAGAGAGAGAGAGAGAGAGAGAGAGAGAGAGAGAGAGAGGGCGGGGGACGAGACGAGAGAGAGAGCGAGAGGCGGGGGTGGGTGTGGGGGAGAGAGAGAGAGCGAGCGAGACTAGCTCATAGACTTCTCATCTCCATACAGGCATAGCGAACTGCGGGGGCAGACGAGTGTGGTCTCTGCTGCAGTACTCGACAGCAAAATACGGAGGTTTTAAAAAAAAAAAAAGTAGGCTAAGGACTTTTTTTATTATTATTATCGATTATCGTAGAACACGGGGAACCACGACCGCGGTTGCGTTTATTATTATTAGTCTACTTTTATTTTATTTTTCTCGGAAAACTTGAAAAGCGCGACGGAGTTTTCGAGCAGGACGGACGAGCGGACGAACGGACGAACCACCCCAGCAATGGACAGTGCGGAGCGCAGAGCAGCGCGGATAGTCTCGCCGTCCGCCTAGCGTCAATCCAAGAGAGAGAGAGAGGGGAGGGAGGGGGGGATACTACAACTACTCTTCGGTCTGGGACTTTCTTTTCTTTTTTTTCCCGTGGATGTTTGATGAAGCGTTTCGCATTCTCGGCTAACTCTGGGAGAGCGCGTATTGGCGAGGAGGAACCGAGGAAGGGACCCCTTTCACCGAGTTCACGCTACTATTTGACCGACTCCCAGTCGACAACGACGACGAGAGGAGGAGGAATTGCCATTTTTAAAGTTGAGGGGAAAACATGGAGACTGTAATAAATCGCCAGAGCTTCCAGCCGCATCCGGGACTGCAACAAACTCTGAAGCAGTTCCACCTCAGTTCTATGAGCTCACTCGGCGGACCTGCGGCATTCTCGGCCCGGTGGCAACATGACCTCCTGTTCAAGAAAGAGGGGAAAGAGCCCGAGCCCGTCCTGCATATGTCCTCCATGCAGTCGGCGCCGCCGCCCGTGATGCCGGGACCCCTGTTCATCCCGTCGGACCGCTCCACCGAGAGGTGCGAGACGGTGCTGGAGACCGAGACCATCTCGTGCTTCGTGGTCGGCGGGGAGAAGCGCCTGTGTCTGCCGCAGATCCTCAACACGGTCCTGCGGGACTTCTCCCTGCAGCAGATCAACTCGGTGTGCGACGACCTCCACATCTACTGCTCGCGGTGCACGGCGGACCAGCTGGAGATCCTCAAAGTCATGGGGATCCTGCCGTTCTCCGCCCCGTCCTGCGGCCTCATCACCAAGACGGACGCGGAGCGGCTGTGCAACGCCCTGATTTACGGCGGCGCGTACCCGCCTCGCTGCAAGAAAGAGTTCACCGGCGCCCCGCTGGAGCTGGAGCTCACGGAGAAGAGCTTCAAAGTGTACCACGAGTGCTTCGGGAAGTGCAAGGGTCTTTTCGTGCCCGAGCTGTACACCAGCCCCAACACGGCGTGCATCCAGTGCTTGGACTGCAGACTCATGTACCCGACCCACAAGTTCGTGGTGCACAGTCACAAGTCGCTGGAGAACAGGACTTGCCACTGGGGCTTCG
>CM051013.1:13577409-13582409 GCA_027704905.1 Muraenolepis orangiensis | reverse complement strand
CGGAGTTTCGTGACTTGTCTTTGCTGTATTTCTTCATCCGTTGGATTCTTTTGATTTCAGATTTCATACGGCGGTTTATTCGAACCAAATTGAGGTGGAGACGTTTTCGCAAAAGGCTGCTTCGGGAGAGGGAATTTTTTTTTTTGTTGGTTGGTTGCTGTCAAAGTTTTCGACGTAGTTGTTTCTGGTAATCACGTCTCACCATGTTCATGTTCCAGCTTTCTCTGAGGGGTGGCTGAGGAGAATCAAACTGATACCTACAGATGCCGTACACACACATTCATACACACACACATACGAACACACACACGCACGCACGCACGCACGTACGTACGCACGCACACAAGCACGTACGCCCAGATATGAAAATACACACACCCAGTGGAGTGTCTCTTTATGAACACAAACAGGACCCAGATGAGGATCAGCGGGCGAGCCACATTGTAAATGAACTCGGGGAGAGAGAGAGAGGCGAGGTCAGTTAATTATGGGATACTTGCTGGTACAAAAATATACCTGTTCTGTCCTCTTTACCGTGGAGAGGAACCAGGGTTAGGGAGCGGGCAAATATTAAAACCCCCCCCTGCAAATGCTCCCAAAATATCATATGAGCATTTTTGCACAGAACACAACACACTCTTATTATGTACATTTTTTTTTAAATACAAAAAAAGTATGATATGGTCATACAATTTGGTACTTAATAACCAATAAACTGTATATTTCTAAATATCACATATTTATAAACGGTATATATACTATATATATATATATATATATACATTGTGTAAATATCATTTAGCCCTAACCAACATAAGAAGAAGAAGAGAGCACATTTTCCAAGGGGCGGCTCCCACTCCTTCTTAGCCCCTCCCCCCCCTCCAACCCCCGCACGCAACCCTGACGACGGGTAGCATCTGCACGCAACGCTCGGCATCGTGGCAGTACCATACACCCAGCCTCTCTCTCTCTCTCTCTCTCTCTCTCTCTCTCTCTCTCTCTCTCTCTCTCTCTCTCTCTCTCTCTCTCTCTCTCTCTCTCTCTCTCTCTCTCTCTCTCTCTCTCTCTCTCCTCTCTCTCTCTCTCTCTCTTGCTTGCTCTCTCTCTTGTTCCCTAAGTACTACAGCCTGAGTCTAAACCGTCCAATTGAGCGTGAAGCTAACAAGCTAACTGCTAGCCCTCCATTACCGTCGGCGTGCCCCGCCCCCCTCCATCCCCCCCCCCCGCCCCATCAGGTCTAGTAGCGTGTGGCGTGAGCCCGGGCGCCGGCACCGCATCACAGAACCCGACGACCTCAGGCCAGGTGTGTTTTCAGGTGGAAAAGACGCCAGCTCGTTGTGAAGTGGTGAATCGTTAAAATACAGAACGATCGCCACGGCTAACGTGCTAGCCCCCTCGCCATGTGTCGTATATTTACCGCCATTAAATGTTGATGCGCCTCGGCCGTGGGCTGGGCGGGGGCCGGGAGGAGGACCCCGGTGTTTATTTAATGAGCGGCCCGTTGAAATATTCAACGGGCGCGCATGACACGGAAACGCACATCTGCCGCCATCTGCCGACGTTTTTTTTTTTGCCTCAGCTAACCTACAGTTTATGGTCTGAGGTACCGGCGGTCCGCCCAACACGTTGGCCCAACAAAACTGCCAATCTGGTTTGGTTTGGACCAGACCAGACTTCTGACTGCCTCTCTCGTGAAGTTCAGTATAAAGAGGTGTTTCGTAGCGTTGCAAAACCACATCAAGCAAAGGAGCTTTTTTTCATTTGTGCGTTTGATATTGACACATCAGTCGGTATCGTCCAAGTCACACAGCGGGTCAGAGGTAAGGCAATGCGACTTCGCTGCAGGTATTTACCGACTGGAATGAATGAATGGTTCTGGCTGCCGTTCACACAGTCATCCACACCTCCCCCCCCGGTCTGTCTGTCTGTTTGTTTGGACACTAAGCCGCTGGCCGTAGTGCCGTAGGTGTGACGACGGCGGGTTTCGTTCTCACGCCGTTTTTTTTTCCGGCAAGCCGTCATGTTGATGGCTTGCCTCTCTCTCTCTCTCTCTCTCTCTCCTCTCTCTCTCCTCTCTCTCTCTCTCTCTCTCTCTCTCTCTCTCTCTCTCTCTCCTCTCTCTCTCTCTCTCTCTCTCTCTCTCTCTCTCTCTCTTTCTCTCTCTCTGCCTGACGACAGACGTGGGATGTCACTCGCCCCCATTAACGTCCCTCCCGCCCGAGTCTCCCTTTGAGCCTCGTGACCGCGGTCACGCAACAAAGCGCCCACACAAACTGTACACCACCACCACCACCACCTCCACCACCACCACCACCACCACTACTACTACTACTACTACTACTACTACTACAATGCATCCCATCCACTCAGCTTGTGGTTGCGGGTCAGGGAGTTGAGCGGGGCTCTAACACCGTTAGGATAAGGGGGAATTCAACTCCCAGCTGAGACCAGCATGTTAAAACATTAATGCGCTCGCAGCCAAACAGAGCGGTGGCTGCAGGGGCGGGGGGGTGGGGGGGGTGGCACGGCTGTCTATGCTTGGCTGGCTTTGACGGCGACTGCCCCGCTACACTATACCTTAACAACAGTGTGCGTGGCGGTAGTGGTGGTGCTGATTATAGTATAGAGATGGCAGTCATTTGTGGTGGCGCTTGGCCGGGGCTACGTGGCGTGACTGATACTTCTGATCGTAAGCAGGGGTAGTGCCCGTGTGACGGGTGATGAACACAAAATAGTGTAGATACATCTTCCCCTGAATGCAAGATTGACAGCTTCAGGTGATACTACTGTGTGTCACACGGGTGAGGGCACATTGGAGGGCGGATTGGTATTAATGATAGCCCTTAAAGGGAAAGTCTGCCCTCGTTAATGTTGACACAAGAAAGACGGAAAAAAACTGGAAATGAAACCGGGGAACAGCGTAGATCAGCTGTGTGTGTGTGTGTGTGTGTGTGTGTGTGGGGGGGGGGGGGGATGGGGGTTGAGGTTTTGTTGCTGAGTCAGGCTGGGACGTCTCTTTGTGTGTGTGTGTGTGACAGCGGTGAGGGTCTATAGAACCCACCCCACCCCCAAACACGAGAGGAGAAAAATAAACTGGGGGTGATCTGTCCTCAACCCCTCAGTTTTGTGCGGGGGGGGGGGGAAGGTGGAAGTCAACCAATCAAGCACCACCGGGGCGGGGCCCAATGGGACAGATGGCTGTGTGCGGGGAAAATTAGGCTAATAGCTAACCTCGAAAATTAACCGAATTAGCATTGGACGGCACCGGCGTAACGACAAGTCGAGGACAGCGGGTGTGCCTTTGCGCAAGGATACCGACGCCCCATGTTTTCGCACCGGAAACCACCCAAATTTGAAGCACCGGTGGCGTCCTGGTGTTGGCGTGCGGCCGCGTGTAAGACTGGCGGCGGTGGCAAAGGCGGTGTAGCGTGTGTGTTTTATTTGAACGCTCGCAGATCGGCTGCGAGGGGAGATTAGCATGAGCTAGCTGCTGATTCCCAAGCCCATCTGCTCGTCTCCCACGGAAACGACTGACTACCCACCCCACAACCCACCCCCCCCCCCAACACACACACACACACCACACACATCTCCTACATCTCGCAGACACAAACACACACAGACATGCATGCATATATCATCATACATATACATATTATCTACAAACACAGCCACACAGAACACATGCACATTTATCACCAACTCATAAAGATGCACACACACACACACACACACACACACACACACACACACACACACACACACACACACACACACACACACACACACACACACACACACACACACACACACCACACACACACACACACACACACACACACACACACACACACACACACACACACACACACACACACACACACGCAGGGGCAGGATTGATGGTAGTGCTTTTTTCCATTAAAAAAATACGTATGATCAAGTTTTGTTATTGTGTAAATTAGAATACAGTGTAGAGATCCCAACTCTGTATCCAGGCTGAACAGGGTTAGCTAACCCTGATCTTCAAAGCAACAAACAACTAACATGCCAAAGACACAGTCAAAGGCTTATGGGAGCGCTAGCTCCGCGGCCAAACTGAATCTCTTATCTTATGTTCCCAAACAGTGGGGGGGGGGCGGTGAACTCGGTGTACGTTTAAAGTCACACAGACGAGCCACGCTATCACATTAGCTCCCATTTGCAAGAAAACATGCGCACAGCGGCCCCCCGGGGGGGTGCGAAGACATTTGTAATCAGTGTATTTTGGTTACGTCCGTTTGCTTTTTTCACATCATTTATATTTTGTATTGTTTGGTTTTGAGTGTCTCCAGGATTGCTAGACACTTTGGTTGTCAATAAAGGCATTCCGATTCTGATCCTGAACTGAAAACAGGGGTGGGGGGAGTAATTTAATGACAGAGGGACACCTCTGTCCCGGGACAAACCCTCTCCTCTGTGTTGCCGAGGACCGGCCGTGGGGTGGGGGTGATGGGAGGGATGGGGGGGTTTGGGCCTGATCCGCCAGGGGTCTAGAAGTGACGTGGAAGGCCACCTCCCAGGGGCTTCTGGGGCCACCATTGTTGCTGTCGGCTAGCGGGGCCTATTGTTGCACTCCCATTGTGGGGGTCGATCAGCTGGGGGCTCTGTGACACTGGAGGTGGACAAAGCAGACAGCCACCCACCCACACACACACACACACACACCCACCACACACACACACACACACACACACACACACACCCCCCCCCACACACACACACACCCCACACACACACACCACCACCACCTACAACATGGCTCATCATTTTTCCCCCTCTGCCTGCTCTCATGGTCTTCCAATGCTGGTAAAAAGGAGATAGAGGACACAGCTAATGGTTTGAAATGTAAACGTAATCACTGTGTGTGTGTGCGTATGTGTATGTGTTTGTATGTGTGTGTGTGGTTATGTGTGTGTGTGGTTGTGTGTGTGTGTGGACGACACACCGTGCTATCAGTTGGA
>CM051013.1:13567409-13569909 GCA_027704905.1 Muraenolepis orangiensis | reverse complement strand
GAGGCCACGGTGGCTAGCTTGTGTTTTTCCGTTTAACGCGCGCACACAGTGTGTGTGTGTGTGTGTGTGTGCGCTGCAAATTAGAAATTTTTAATCGTGATACTTGTGAGTGTATGTGCGGTGGACAGTGACACGTCCACAACTGGTGACACAGAAAACAGCTGGTTTGAACCAGCAGGCAGTCAAGGGCGGTGTGTGTGTGTGTGTGTGTGTGTGTGTGTGTGTGTGTGTGTGTGTGTGTGTGTGTGTGTGTGTGTGTTTTATTATTTCACGTGTTATCGTTGTATACACACGGCTAACAGAACCCAACCCAACGCCGTGGTCCGTGGTCGTGGTCGTGGTCCTTGTCGTGGTAGGCAGGAGGTGGAGTCGGGGGGCCCTCTCTGCGGTCGCCTGTGTGCTAATCGGCGGTAACGCAAGCCGCTGGACAGGTGGACAGTTCAACCGCAATCGCCCGGACACGTGAACCCAACGCACCCGGTCGGGAGAGGAGGGGGGGGGGGGACGGGGGGGGACGGAAAGGCCTCGTTTTATGCTCCATACCAAGTCCAAAGTCACCCGTTTGAAATCGCCCCCCATTTGGCTCGAACTCAAGTTCACTGCTCTGAGGCCAATATGGAAATAGCAACACAGTGGTATACAGACAGCACACATTTGTTTGCTGTGGTGTTATTCGTTGGGTCGTTCTGGGGACAAGTGTTTCTTCACCGTTTTAAATACAGTGCAAGTGTCGATACCATTGTTACGTTGGTGTTCTCATGTGTGTGTGCCATGTGCCTCATGCGGTGTTGATGTGTTGTGTTGTTAGGCTATGTGAACAGGGATGTGCACATATGCGGTATACATGTGTTTTGGGGGGGATCACAATAACTGGGGCGTGACCTGGTGGGGGGGGGGGGGGGGGGAGGGGGGGGGGGGGGGGGGGGGGGGTGGGGGGGGGGGGGGGGGGGGGGGGGGGGGGGGGGGGGGAGGTGGGGGGGGGGTGGGGGGGGGGGGGGGGGGGTGTGTGGGGGGTGGGGGGGGGTGTGGGGGGGGGAGGGGTGGGGGGGGGGGGGTTGGTGGGGGTGGGTGGGGGGTGGAAGGGAGAAAAGGCAGGGGGAAGTATAAAAGATGGAAGGGGTTGGGGGGAAGGTTGGAGGGAGAGATAAAGAAGGGTGGGAGTAAAGGAAAGGGAAGAGCAAAGGAGGAAGAGGAGGAGGGAGGAGGAGGAAGGAGCGAGGAGGAGGAGGGGCGGAAGAGAGAGAAGGAGTTGGGAAGGAAGGGTTGGGGGGTTTTGGCGGGGACAGGGGGCCAAAGGACGCGACAGAACCCCCCCCCCCCCAGTGGAAAGGTAAGAGAGAGAGAGAGAGGAGAGAGATGGAGAGAGAGAGAGAGAGAGAGAAGAGAGAGAGAGAGACGAGAGAGAGAGAGAGAGAGAGAGAGAGAGATTAGAGATGAAGAAGAGATATGATCAGATAAGAATAGTCGATCGAGACAACTAGATGAAGATACTGAAGATCTGCTAGAGAGAAGATGCATATGATCGTCTCATATATCTAATATCTATATATATGGCTATGTATACTGGGAGGTATGAAGACAACTAGATTTCTGAGTCTGTCGCTCTGGCTTTCTCATCTCTCTCTTTCCCCCTCTCTTTTGCTCTCTCTCTCTCTGTGTCTGTCTCTCACTCCCTCCCTCTCCCACTCTCACTGGATTTCACCTCTCTCTCTCACTGGTATTCACTTTGCATTCTCTCTCTCTCTCTCTCTCTCTCTCTCTCTCTCTCTCTCTCTCTCCTCTCTCTCTCTCTCTCTCTCTCTCTCTCCTCTCTCTCTCTCTCTCTCTCTCTCTCTCTCTCTCTCTCTCTCTCTCAGACGTCTGTGTCTCTCAAAGTTGGCTGCTCACTATTCGGGAGCGTCAAGCGTCCAGTGAAAGGTGGCCCTTTTACAGAATAAAAAGAACAGCCCAGACACACAACAGCTCTCTCTCTCTCTCTCTCTCTCTCTCTCTCTCTCTCGCTCTCTCTCTCTCTCTCTCTCTCTCTCTCTCTCTCTCTCTCTCTCTCTCTCTCCTCTCTCTCTCTCCTCTCTCTCTCTCTCTCTCTCTCTCTCTCTCTCTCTCTCTCTCTCTCTCTCTCTCTCTCTCTCTCTTCCCTTCCTCCCCTCTCTATGTCTCTCGCTCTCGGGCTCAGAGTGAGAGAGAGGAGAGGGTTGGGGGTGGTTGGTGTTGGTGGAGGGGGGGGGGGGGGTGGGGCATTAAGCGAGAGACGCCAGTCTAGTGAGTGTGTGTGAGCCTGTGCGTGCGTGCGTGTGTGTGTGTGTGCGCGTATGAATACGAGTGTGCGCTAATGTGCCTCCTCCTCCACACTCCAGCCCCAGCCCTGCATTATCCCGCGTGCTAGCTGCGATTGGAGCGCTAATGCCGTTGCTAAGCAAATCTCTGGCTTCCTGCGCGGAATCAGAACAGGATGACTGCTTCCTGGCTGGCGGGGCCTGGCTCGTGCACGCACACGCTCGAG
>CM051013.1:13542409-13549909 GCA_027704905.1 Muraenolepis orangiensis | reverse complement strand
TTCTACCCCTCAAAGCAGGAAGATGTGTGTGTGTGTGTGTGTGTGTGTGTGTGTGTGTGTGTGTGTGTGTGTGTGTGTGTGTGTGTATCTTATTCGGCCTGTGTCATATTACTGTTCCACCTAGCCTTGGTGAAAGCACAGGCATGTTTACGTTTTGGGGGCGTCGAGCTAGCTAATCATTGTTAGGTGAAGTTAAACCCCCCCCCCCCCCCCCCCCCCCGCCCGAGGTAAATCCAGGTAAGGGTTCGAAGCTTCGATCGACTACCCCCCCTTTTGCTCGCTTTTAAACTAAACCAATCCTCCCGGTGAACTCTCTCCCTGTGGCCACCGCCGTTGTTCTTCCCCGTGTGTCCTACTCCATCTGCCCCAGGGTTTACATGCGTGGGCGTGGCCTACACTTCCCAACATACATCTCTCTTGACAGCGAAAGTCAAACAGGAAATCACGTTGTGTGAAGTCTGTGTGGTATCCATATAGCTAACCCTTAGCGTGACCATCTGTGTATGTGTGTGTGTGTGTGTGTGTGTGTGTGTGTGTGTGTGGTGTGTGTGTGTGTGGGGGGGGGGGGGGGGGGGGTAAGGCAAACAGCACATCATTGGTGTGCTGTATAATTGTAGTGAAAGATTTCATCCATAACATTGAAGGGTATTTCTCAAGTTTCATCTCTCTCTCTCTCTCTTGCTCCCCCCTGGTCCTCTCTCTCCTCCTTCTCTGGTGTTTCTTGTTTGTAATTCTAACTAGGGGGGCTGTGGATTAGCTCACTGTGGGCCCTGAATGCGTCCGCTTGTTCCAAAACAGATGTGGAGTGTTGCACACAGGGCCTACCGAGAGAATGACTTCATTGTTTACAGTCAAACCTGGTGCTAATCTTTTCTGAAACGCTAACAGCTGCACCACTGCACCCTAGCCAGTCCTTAATGCACACGCCCCCACACACACACACACACACACACACACACACACGCTAACATATACACACACACACACACACAGGCTAACACGGTAACACACACACACACACACACACACACACACACACACACACACACACACACATACACACACACACACACACACACACACTTACTTAGATACACACACACACACACACACACAGGCTAACACACACCCACACACAAAAACACACACACACACACACACACAGGCTAACATGGTTACACACACACACATAGGCTAACATACACGTGCACACACACCCTTCCTTCCATCACCTGCTTCTACACTCCCTCACATCTAATCTGGCACGATCACATCGATCTGCATTGCTTCACGTGCACAATCATTCACGCACACACACACACACACACACACACACACACACACACACACACACACACACACACACACACACACACACACACACACACAACCAACCAAACCCTTGAATATCTGCCATTGTTTGATGGCATGGTTTTAAGTCCCCGTGCTTAGCAAGGAGGTAAACTCATAACAGTAAGCACACACTTGGCAAAAACCCACTATGCATACACACACACACACACACACACACACACACATACTCACACATACTCACACACACACATACTCACACACACACACACACACACACACACCACACACACACACACACACACACACACACACACACACACACACACACACACACACACACACACACACACACAGTGGGTTGCCATGCGTGTGGTTGTATCACTAGCGTGCGGAGGATTGAGCAATGCTCATCTATGTGATCATGGCCTCCCACACTGGCCCTTTAGACACACACACACACACACACACACACACACACACACACACACACACACACACACAGCCATGCGGTCCTCGAAAGAACACTTGTTCAAGTCGGAAAATAGCCAAAAGCGAGTCCCACACGCGGCAGAAGTAGCGGGAGCCGCGGTCGGTGAGTAATGCTGTTGGATAACCAGAGTGTTTGCTGGAGCACGGGCCTTATTCGCCTGGCGGCCATCTTGGATCTAAACGCTAGCCGGGTGAGGAGAGGGGGGGCGGGGGGGGGGGGGGGCACAGCCGCTACCACCACCACCAGTACTGCCTTCAACTTCTGCTCTTCAACACACAACTCACAGCCCTAAAGGGCAGACTGGATGCAGAGCCACAAACCGAACACACACACACACACAAGAGAGCATTGAAGAGTGTGAGATTGGGCGAGGGAGAGAGACATAAAAAGGAGAGAAACAGCGATAGAGGGAAAGGGAAAGAGAGGGTAAGAGCAAAAAGAGAGGGAGAGAGAGAGAGAGAGAGGAGGAGAAGAGAGAGCGAGAGAGGAGGGGGGGAAGAGAGAGAGCGAGAGGAGGGGAGGGGAGGAAGAGAGAGACCTGGTGTAGTGTGTGTGTGTGTGTGTGTGTGTGTGGGGTGGGGGGTGGATGGGGGAGGGTGGTCTTCCATGTTAACAGCCTTAGCACAGACCTGGACGCTCCCCACACCACCACCACCACCACACACCCCCCCCCCCCCTCCCTCCCTCCTCCATGCACACATTATGAATTTTTGATCATTCTTGAGCAGTTACGTCTTCCTCTTCCTGCCCCCCCCCCCCCCCCCCCGCCCCCCCCCCCCCCCCCTCTCTTTTTTCCACTCTCCGTCTTATATACTTCTCATTCGCTTGCGTGTAGTTCTTTATTTAATGTCCCGTACTAAGTGAAGAACTAACCTCCCATGTAGCTCCCCCAACCCCCACCCTCCAACCCCCACCCCATGCACCCTAAGACCAGCACAACTGGGACCCAGGGTGGGAAGAAGAAGTGGAAGAAAATGGCGTCTTCACTTTTTATTTCCCCTCCATTTTTCTAACCGGACGCTCCGGGGGCCACGACGATTCCTTCGATGGCATTTCCCCCCATATTTATTATTTATTTAAAGTGATAGAGAGTCAAATACAGAGAGACAGATGGAGTGTGGGGGGGGGGGGGGGGGATATAGAGTGGTAGAAGAGAGGAAGTGAAAATCTCGTCGGAGGGAAAACCCAACTGGAAAGTCTCGTGGCCTGCCAGTTATGGCCACTTCTTCCAAGGTCGGTCATCTATTTCTTCGTCTAAAAGGGAGAAAAAGTAAGCAGCGAGGACAAGCTGCATTTTGTCTTGTTATGACTTCCCCGCTTACGCCTTTTTTCGCAGAACTAAAAATTTGACCGAAACAACTATCGCAAGTGTTAACACACAACGAAAAACAAACAACGACTACACTACAAAAAAAAAACATGTAATCATTCAATTCAGTTGAAACACGTCACGATGGAGTAATGGAGAAACACGTCCAATCAGATATGACCATGACGAGGCGCGTCATTTCGGCTAAAGAACATCCACCAGTTGTGTTGTATGAAAGACATATGAAACAGATTACCGTTTCAAAACACTTCCCACTAACTTTTCCACAACATGAACGCAAACGCCAGCTTTTACCGAGCCCGCAGGACATAGCTAGGTAAACAACTAAACTGTGTAATACACAGTAAAGCACACACACACACACACAGAACACACACACACACACACACAATACAATAAGTTCAGGTAAAAGAACAGCAAGGTAAAAGTACAATCATTTGGCAAACAATATATTAAAATATCTAGAACCATATCTACCTATCTATAATAGCTACTTAGATAATCGATTTAGCGCTAGGAAGGAAGGATCCGGGTAGTGTATCCTGAAGAGATGGGTTTTCACACACGCAAACGCACGCACACACACACACACACACACACATGTTATGTTTAAGGGATAAGAAAGGGATATTGTCCGATTGTTGCTGGTTGTTTTTTTTTCTTCCGTACTGGCGCAGTAAACAGTGAGCGAACACCGGGCGCTTAATCGCTGAGCGGCGGGCGGGCGCGGACCGCTTTCCCCCCTGAGCGCTGCGTAACACGGAGCAGACGGCGAGGAGCCCGCCAGGAATCCCGTCGTCTCCCCGGGATTCAGACAAAACATACGCCATACGCGGCCTGGTTCCTCTCCAGCTGTTGCGTAACCGGCGCCGCGGAATGCGGACCGACCGCGGGGAGATCGCGGCGAGGCGGGGCTTGCGGGCGGTTGGGGCTTGCGGGCGCTTGGGGAGGTGGGTGGTGGGTCCCGGGTCGGTTATGCGCACACCGGTGTCAGGAAAGATATGAAACGCGCAGGGGACGTCAGGGGAAATCGAGGAAGCATACAAGCAAGCTGGGGGTGAATTCAGTAGGAAACTGGGGAAAAGACTGGCGTCTGATGGAGACAAAGGAGACGGAGAGAGAGAGAGAGAGAGAGACTAAGAGACAGAGAGGGAGATCAAGGGGGGGGGGGGAGGTGGATAGAAAGAGAGATAGAGACACAGATAGAGGTATACAAGAGGTCAGGGAAAGATAGCTGGATACATAGATAAGCAGAGATAGACACATAGCGTGTGAGTGAGATAATATATGCACGGTAAAAGAGAGATGGGAAGACAGAGGTGGAGAGATATTTATAGATAGATAGATAGATAGATGGACATAGAGCGAGGGAGAAATAGAGAGAGGGTGAGAGAGAGAGTCACATATGTCTGACAGAGTCCAGAGCCCGGCGAGAGAGAGAGAGAGAGAGAGAGAGAGAGAGAGAGAGAGAGAGAGAGAGAGAGAGAGAGAGAGAGAGAGAGAGAGAGAGAGTATGACGTCCACAGGGACAGCTCTGCGTCTCTGGCTCTGCTCTAGCCTGTCACTTCCACTTCTCTCCCAGGCCTTCTTCCATCCAGACCTCCCCTGCCGGCCCTGTCAGCCACCACAGAGCCCTGGGGGAGAGGAGAGGTAAAGGGGGGGGGGGGGGGGGGTATGTCTGGAAGGCCCCCCCCCCTCTCCCCCTTTGCTCTCATAGATAAGTATTTCCAACCTGCAGTCTGGAGGGTTACTGCAGGTGGTCTGTGGGAATTGATTTTAAAATGTTTAAAAAGAGAAAAACACACTGATTCAGTCAGTAGCATTGTCACTAGCACTATGATGCTAGCTGCTAGCTCTAGATGCTAGCGTTGGATGCTAGCAAAGTGTACAGTTCTTTTAGTCTGTGCCTGGGTATTTTTTTTAAAGCCTACATGTTGAAATGCTTACGGACGTCCCTGGCTGCTCGCCCAATGACGTGCATGTTGAAAACTTTAGCCCGCCTCCAGCCCCTTCAATACCTCACTCCACACGCACACACACACACACACACACACACACACACACACACACACACACACACCACACACACACACACACACACACAACACACACACACACACACACACACACACACACACACACCTACACGGCACATGATCTCTGTAAAGTGAGGTGTGAATGCCACAGGGGGGAGAGAGAGGGAGAAAGAGGGGGGATATAAGTAGGGAGAGAGCGCAAAATAGAGAGAGAGAGAGAGACAGAAGGAGAGAGAGAGAGAGAGGAGAGAGAGAGAGAGAGAGAGAGAGAGAGAGGGAGAGAGAGAGAGAGACAGAAGGAGAGAGAAGGAGAGAGAGAGAGAGAGAGAGAGAGAGAGAGAGAGAGAGAGAGAAGGAGAGAGAGAGAGAGAGAGAAGGAGAGAGAAGGAGAGAGATGAGAGAGAGAGAGAGTGCCTCTGCTTGCAGACCGACTGACGGACTAAACTATGTGATGGATTTTGTATTGGGTCTGTTCTTTTTTTATTTTCTTTCCGCCGAGCCTCAGAAACCTGGCCGCGGTCGTCTGTTATGTCGGTTTCCATGGTTTCCAAAACCAACCATGGCCCCGTGAAGACTCAGCCGGGCGAGAGGCGAAGGGGGGGGGAAAGCACACGTGTGATAGGGGGGGGTCATTTTACAGAGAAGTACAAGGGAAACACTATTCCAAGAATTTGGAGAGGGTGTGGAAGAGGAAGAGGAAGATGAAGAGAGGAGAGGGAGGGGGTTGGGTTTGGGTGGGGGGGGAGGAGGGGGGGGGTGGAGGGTAAGGAAAGTGTAGAGAGGATAAATGAACGTGAAGTGTCCAACGGGGGAAAAAGACATCGTGAGTAGCCGCAACTCTCTGGTGCTTTTGTGTAGAGTTGCACAATTAACACGATTCAAGAAGGGCTTTGACAAAACAAACATGTCACGCTTGTCAATGAATAGTTGATACAAAGGTCATCGTTACAAGTGAACACAAATGAATGCTAATTAAGCTACAATCCTGTGTATTCAAATCCATTCCATTGACAAAAAAAACCCTGAATTTGGTCAGGTTAATGTTAGCACGGTTAGCACAGCTAGGCTAACACTACCTCGGAGTAGCGCTACGTGAACATAGAGCAATTACTCCAACTTCCCTTGATAAATGAAAGATGAGGTGCATTAGTGCACGTGATTTATGTGCGTGTCTGTGCGTAAAAGATGTATGTGTGCATGTGTACATGTGTGTGTGCGTGCCTGTGTGTGTGTGTGTGTGTGTGTCAGTGTAGACAGCCTCTAGAGTGATGAGTTTTATGAACAGATTGAAGTGTAAGGTCAGCTGACAGGGCATGGCCGCCAGCACTCTGCTGCCTTTCACTGATTGGTGTGTTTGTGTGTGTGTGTGTGTGTGTGTGTTGTGTGTGTGTGTGTGTGTGTGTGTGTGTGTACGTGACGGTGAGGATGATAGACTGAATCAATGTGTATCCTTGTGTGGTTTCTTAGTACATTTTCAGATTTGCCATCACTCTCGATATACTGTATCTACAGCACAGCCTTCTTTGGTTAGCCTCCAATACGTGTGTGTGTGTGTGTGTGTGTGTGTGTGTGTGTGTGTGTGTGTGTGAGTTCTCATGCCTATACCTGTTCATCTGTTATCATTCCTTTCGTGGTTTGTGGTACTTGGCTCACCTGCAGTATGGAAAGTAGGAACAGACGCTCCCACACACCGTGCCAACACACACACATGTACACACGTACACACACGTACACACACATGCACACATTCATTCTTTACCTCTCTCTCTCTCTCTTGCGCTCCTCCTCCTCTTTGTCTCTCTTGCGCTCACCCTCACACAGACATGTAGCTGCTGTAAATATACACATGCACCAGAATTAAGACTGGCAGCATGCAATTAGCAAATGCATCGCGTCACACACACACACACACACACACACACACACACACACACACACACACACACACACACACACACACACACACACACACACACACACACACACACACACACACACACACACATACACACACACACCCACATCCATGCACACACCCACCAATGTACACACACACATACACACACACACACACAAATGTCATCCTGACCTGGGGAAGCTACGACAATAGAGAATGTTGATTGCCCGGTCAGACTAATCCTAGTGTGTGTGTGTGTGTGTGTATGTGTGTGTATGTAAAAGCAGGTGCTTAAATGTGTTGCTGAATTATTTGTCTGAGTGCTCCTGTGTGTGTGTATGTGTGTGTTGTGTGTGTGTGTTAGTGCGCGTGTGCGTGCATGAGTGTGTTCAAGCACAGGGCTGTCCGGGGCTCTGCTCTGACTCGCCGTGGA
>CM051013.1:13534909-13537409 GCA_027704905.1 Muraenolepis orangiensis | reverse complement strand
TACTACTATTACTACTACTACTGCTGCTACTTCTACTGTTACTTCTACTACTACTACTACTACTACTACTACTACTACTACTACTACTACTACTACTACTACTACTACTACTACTACTACTACTCGAAGTACTACTACTACTACTACTACTACTACTACTTACTTCTACTACTTCTACTTCTACTACTACTACGACTACTACTACTGCTACTACTACTACTACTACTACAGAGAAGTACTACTACTACTACTACTACTACTACTGCTGCTACTACTGTTACTTCTACTACTTCTACTTCTACTACTACTACTACTACTACTACTACTACTACTACTGCTGCTACTACTGTTACTTCTACTACTTACTACTACTACTACTACTACTACTACTACTAGAAGTACTACTACAACTGCTGCTAATGACAGTGAAATATGTGTCCATCCCATGTGTGCATTTTGACACTGCAGCTTTATTTTTCCATTTCAAGACCTCCACAAGGACCCAGGCAGCGTATAATATAGCATGTCGCTACACGCTCGTAAAGCTCCTGGTTAAACTGATTGGAGGAAAGGCGGTTATTTAGAGAGAGACAGGGAGAGGGAGACAAGGAGAGAGAGAAAGACATGGAGAGAGACAGAGAGAGAGAGAGACCGGGGGGGGGAGACAGAGAGACAGAGAGACAGAAAGACAGAAAGACAGAAAGACACAAGGAGAGCGAGAGAGCGAGGAGAGAGAGACAAGCGCCACAGGGCATGTGTAGCATCATTAGCGCCAAGTGTCTGAAAGCTGTCCGAAAACATTCCATCAGTGCGGAGCCGGGGAGCTGTCTTAACAAACCACAGACCATTATAATGCCTTTCCCCCCCTAGCGGCCCAGGCATTAGCGCTGAGCGTTAGCCTCCCCGCGCAGCAGACAAGGGAACCCTGCAGAAGACTCCACGCAGGACTCATCCATATGTCCCCCGACGCACGTTCGACCCGCTGGGCGGCGTGATGGGAAATGCAGTGTGTGGGTGCGTGTGTGGTTGTGTGTGTGTGTGTGTGTGTGTGTGTGTGTGTGTGTGTGTGTGTGTGTGTGTGTGTGTGTGTGTGTGTCTGTGTGTGTGTATGTGTGTGTGTGGATATATAGGATCGATATGCAGCAAACCATTCCATACAGGGATAGAGGGTGTGCTGGAATACATATGTGGACAAGTACGAAAGTTTGTCCAAACTCAGAAACTCTCTGGTCTGCCTGCTAATGGCGGCCCCAATTGTCCTGATTTTTTCTATGTCCCCCAGTGTTATGGTAAAAAAAAAGTACAAGATTGTCCCACTCCACCAAACAGGATGTGACCTAATGTCTCTTGTCGGAACACTTACTTTTTCCACTTTGCAGTTGCCAACTTCCTTCCTGCCAGGAAGACCTTGGTTTCCATGGCGGTGTTTTTTTTGTTTGTTGGTTTTTCTTTTTTTTTTAGGCCGAGCCCCTGGCTTTCTAGCGGTTAGCGTGAGTGTGATACCAAGCGGCGCTATCTGCTGCTACACATGCAGCATAGCTTGTTCACAGATCACTGCAAAGCAAACACTCGTGCAGCTGTAATGTACAATCGAGATTTCCCCCCTCCCCCCCCCGATCTCCTTTGTCCCTTCACGTTCAATTGTCTTTGATTGCAGGTGGAAAAACACCGTGGCCCTGGACTCGAGTGCTAAGCTAATCACAGGGCAATTAGCTGATAGCGGGGCAAGGCTAACAACTTGCAATAACAGCCGCTGTTCGTCACACCTGTAGTTTCGGAGCAGTAGGAGGGGTATGCAGCCTAGCCGCGGCAGCTGCCTCCGCCGCGGTCTAAATGTGAAACAGAAGTGGAAAGAAACTCTCTGGCTCTGGGCTCTGCTGCATGCTGATCCAACGCTAGCTAGCTAAGGAGTGTAGCACGTTGCGTAGCTGGGGCTCACACACACACACACACACACACACACACACACACACACACACACACACACACACACACACACACACACACACACACACACACACACACACACACACACACACACACACACACACACACCCCACCACGGCCGGTAAATGCAACTAGGACTAGGCCTTGTGACGGAGGCGAATGACGGCCCGTTATGTGTTATTATGTGTGGTGCGTTATCGATTTTACCAAGCTCCGGAAATCCTCTCATGGTGTGAAGGCGTGGCTTGTGTCCATACATCGCGGTACCGAGCGAGCACAATACAATTGCCGCCGGCTAGCACGTATTTTAAACACCGGCTCTCAAACAGCCGCCGTTCAAAATGACACAACAGCGACCGGCCCTCCCGTCGAAACCCCTCCCATGTCTGTACGAGGGGGGGGGGGGGGGGGGGGGGGCGCATTATGGCACGTTGCACACCCGCCACGACAACAAACACACACCCGGCTCATAGAAACACACACACACACAGACAGTCTGCAGCCTGTGTGTGTGGCGACACATGGCTGTGCGTGCCTGAGGAAGTGGTCCGTC
>CM051013.1:13512409-13524909 GCA_027704905.1 Muraenolepis orangiensis | reverse complement strand
CTCCCACGCGCTAGCCGGCTTGCCGCGCTAATACGCAAGGCGGCTAATCTTGTGTGACGTGACCTATGACTACAAACCCAGCGGTGCTGCTAGTGCCCACCGCTACGCCAGCACCAGGTGCGCACACACACAGGTGCGGTTCAGTCCGGTTCAGTCCAGACCGCCACAGACAAGACTTCATCGCCAGTTGCGACGGGATGTTTCAAATAGTTTTGGTTTAGTTTAAAGACACTTATGATGATGAGTGTCATCATCGTTAAAATAAATAAATAAATACCCGCCTTAAACAATGTCTGAGCCAGGTCATGTGTGCTCACGATGGTTCGTCACTTCATCCTCCCACCCTAATGAGTTACCTTTACCTGTTGGGCCGGTAATGCTCAACACCCAGGGGAAGGTCAAACAGTTATACCCAGTTAGACTTTTTTTTATACCTGTTTTTATACCTAGTAGACTGTACAATGCTGTACATTGTATATTACTATACACTTTACTGTAACATTTGCACTCTGGCCATAAGATGCCAACTTATTTTCGCTGTACTGTACTTGTCCTGTGTAATGACAATACATTTGACTCTTTTTGTGTCTCTCAAGACACACAAATGCACCTTACAAAGTGGCCATTTTGATTGCGTCTGGGCGTTGCAGCATATGAGAGAGTCAGTGGGCAGGCTGACCCTGCTGGGGGTTCCCTCTGGGTGTCAGGAGCGCGGTGGTCTAGCCACGCTTATTGTCCCGCTGTGCTAGCTTAACGCGCTCTCCCGTTACAGCAGGGGCCGCTCGGCCAGGCGAGATCCCAAAATGGTCACACAGACAGATGGAGAGAGAGAGAGAGAGAGAGAGAGAGAGAGAGAGAGAGAGAGAGAGAGAGAGAGAGAGAGAGAGAGAGAGAGAGAGAGAGGAGAGAGAGAGAGAGAGAGAGAGAGAGAGAGAGAGAGAAGAGAGAGAGAGAGAGAGAGAGAGAGAGAGAGGATTTATAGTGTGGGAGGGAAGTTGAGATACTAACCCCCATTAGAAATGGCCACCTGTTGATGCCTCTTTGGAAAGAGAGGGAGGCCTGTGTGTGTGTGTGTGTGTGTGTGTGTGTGTGTGTGTGTGTGTGTGTGTGTGTGTGTGGTGTGTGTGTGTGGTGTGTGTGTGTGTGTGTGTGTGTGTGTGTGTGTGGTAGTCAGTTAGCAATGTGTCAAGGGAGAGTGCTGCCACCTGTACAGTTGATTGACACCAGCCTGCCATCCCACCCCCCCCTCCCACTCACACACACCCTCCACCACCACATTGGAGAGAGAGAGAGAGAGAGAGGGAGAGACACACACGGATAGACAGAGTGAGAGCGAAAGACTGACGTTGTGCGGTAATTGTATTTTATACTTACTGTACATTTTTGGTGGTGCCTTTTTATAGTACCTAATTGAAGATAGATAAATTAAGCTATTTTGAAATTGAATTGAAATGAATTGAATTGAATTGAATTGTATAAAAGGAGATAACGGAAAAGAAGACGTGAAGAAGAGAAACAGACAGATAGAAAGGCAGAGAGAGAGAGAGCATAAAAGGGAGAATGATAATGATAAACGGGTGAAGGACTTCAAGCCTCCAGCTCTTCCGCTGTCGTGTCACGGTTTACTGGCAGCCGATCATGCGTGTGACCTTCAGCCCAGCAGAGCATCCCTTCTGTGTGTGTGTGTGTGTGTGTGTGTGTGTGCGTGTGTGTGTGTGTGTGTGCGTGTGCGTGTGTGTGAAATGCTATGAAAGCACCTCTAACCTAAGCATCTGACCCAGAACAGAATATCTCTACACTGTATATATACTGTCTATGTCTATAGACAGTATATATATATATATATGTGTTGTGTTTGTGTACGTGCATGTGTGTGCTTCGGTGTGTGGGTGTCTGTGTGTGTGTGTGTCTGTGTGTGAATGTGTGTGACACACGCACAAACTGTGTGTGGCAGCCAGTGACAGACACCGCAAAGAAGATGAGGTCATAGTCACAACAGACCCCCCCTTGTCTGTCCATCAGACAGACAGACTCACAGACTGTGTGTGTGTGTGTGTGTGTGTGTGTGTTGTGTGTGTGTGTGTGTGTGTGTGTGTGTGTGTGTGTGTGTGTGTGTGTGTTTCATTTGCTTGTTTGTGTGTTCAAGCAAGTGCACTGCAGTCCAAGCTATCGGCACACGGAGGCAATCATTGTTTCACTGAACATAAAATAACAGACACTGACACTTAGCTGACTGCTAGCATTAGCCTGGCATGCTAAGCTAATGCTTGTTAAAGCAACCATTCAGTCCCCATATTCAAAGTCTAAACTCTTCTGTGTTCCCTCTGTCTCCAGGCAGCCGATCCCATCCCAGCCAAGAAATTGAAACATGAAGACTTCCTGTCATCGCCCCCGTTGGCCGACAAGGACAAGCAACCCGAATGGCTACGCTCCCTCTCCGCCTCGGCCAATAAGGTTAGGCTTTGTTTTGAATTGCTTTTGCACAATCTGTGAAAACCTAAAAAATGTAAAATATCTTAAAATATGTATTTTTAGTTTAGCTTTCTTTTTGGGAAGTAGTATCGCCATTTTTGGCTTCAATCTACCTCTGAAATATATGAAGTATGTTTGTAACTTTGTACAACAGCTTTGCACATAAAAGTACAAAGTAACTCCAGTTGGATTGATTGTAAATGATATGGGCCAGGTCAACAGTGGTCAGGTCATCAGTACAGAGAGATGAGATCCGGGGTACCGTCGGGCCAAACTTTGAGGGGAGGATGAGGACAGCGCTTAAATTTAGACCTGGCCAGACACGTTGCCGAGGGTAACCAGAGAGAGGAGGCAGAGGGCTCTGTGTATTCCCTTACTCAGCCGGCCTCGTGGAGTCTGGGAAGACTGTAACCCAACATCCCCAAAACACTGTGATAGATGGCCCCCTGCGACAATCAATACCCAACAATTCACAGTTCGAAATGTCCTTGCCGATGTTCATATTGTACTGCATTTGCACCGCACATGTATGGGGCTCCGGGGGTTGTGCTCAATGAAAAGGCTTATGCGAGTGATATTATTATTATTATTATTATTATTATTATTATTAATAATAAGTCTGTTGTAATAAAAGGCAATTTTTGATTAATTTCTTTGTGTCCCAACCCATTGCAGCTGTGTTAATGTTATTCAGACTTTAAACAGTATTCAGGTTTTTTTTGTGTATTTTGTATTAAATGTGTGTGTGTCTGTGTGTGTGTATGTTTCAGGGTATTAACTGCATCCAGCCCAGGCAGAGGCCCTCAGCCTTCAGACCCTGGTCTCCGAACATCTCCGCCGGAGAAAAGGAGCCCTCCTCCGGTCGGCCACTGGCCCTGCTGAGAGACAGGTGAGCCCCACCACACTCTGATCTGATCCAACACGGCCCACGGGGTTCTCTGTAGAAGGCTGAAAGGAGCCGCCAGTTGGTGTCAGTGAGACGGTTTTGCAGAGAAAGTCCAAACCCAACAATATAGATACATAACGGGTGACCGGGGTGTGGATTGAGGCTTCCAACACTGAACCGTGTCCCTCTATGTGTCTTTCTCTCTCTCAATTGCTACATACCTTTGCATTGTCAAACCTCATACAAAATACAAGTAGAAAAAAAATAAACACACTGAAAAATATACTCAAAAAAGTACTCTCCTATTTCTCCTCCTCTCAGTTTCTACAACTTCAAGAGCACGGAGAACGCCGGGGCCCCCAACGTGGCCCTCACGCCGCAGCCCCTGAGCAAGGCACAGGAGCCCATGTCCCCCTGCGTGCCGGGGACCTCCCACCCCAGCGGAGGGGAGCCGCCGGAAGAGGAGGCCCACGGCGCCGCCCGGCCCCGCAAGCGGAAAGCCACCGGGGACCACCAGCACCCCCTGGTTCCCCCGGCTCCCCCGGCCCCGGAGCCCTGCTGCCTGGCCCTCTTCGCGGCCTGCAAGCCCCCCCAGGACGACTCCGAGGTGGAGATCGAGGTGGACAGCCGCGAAGAGCGTAAGTGGCCATTCACGCACCTGTACACCGATAAACGGGACCGATCGGGACGTCTGTCGTAGCGGTTGGCGTTACATTGTGTGTTGTTGACGATGGGCAGTAGATCTAACCTCCTCCAACCTCTCATTCCCTCCCCAACAGTCACCTCCTCGATCTCCTCTCTTTCCTCGCCGTCCGTGACCTCTTTGTCCGGCTCCGCCAAGGACCTGAGCTCGCCGATGGCCCACGGGCCGCCGGCCCCACTCACCCCCCTCACCCCCGCCCCCCTCACCCCCGCCTCCCTAACCCCGGCCCCTCTCACCCCCGCCCCCCTAACCCCCGCCCCCCTCACCCCAGCACCTCCTACCGCCGCCACAGAGTCGTCCGCAGCGCCCGCCGCTGCCGCCGCCACCCCCCTGCTGGAGACAGGGCTGGAGGCGGAGCTGGAGACCCTGAGGCAGGCGCTGGACGGGGGCCTGGACTCCAAGGAGTCTAAGGAGCGCTTCCTCCACGAGATCGTCAAGATGAGGGTGAAGCAGGAGGAGAAGCTGGGCTCCGCCCTGCAGGCCAAGCGCAGCCTGCAACAGGTACATACAGACTACAAACACGCACTGAACAAACACACTCACTGTACACACACATTGTATGTACACAAACAACGCACACACACGCACGCACGGCAACAGACAGGAACCTGCCACCTCGCGGTTGACCACGGCGTGGTTTTCGCGAGGTGCCGTTGCGAATCGCAGAGTAGTCAAGTGAATTAAATACATTGCGGCCGCTATAGTAACTTGGCTATGGTTTATGCTTCGGTCGGGCAGTGATGATGCAGTGATGATTCAAGTGACGATTCTCTCTGACCGATTGTCCGGTCGTGTTTTTCGCGTCACCTTTTGCAACATCACCCTCGGTGCGCTCGGGACCCTCGACGGAGGCGATACCAAAAGACACCCCTGAATGTCCGCCTTGCGACAGACTTGCATCTTGAAGCAGATGAAGCAGACGGGCACAGTAGGAACACAGCAGGAACACACAGTGCCCACACTTCCAGGAACTGAGTGGCTGGAGGGAATTAGTTATTAGTTGTTTCTAGGAGCCCTAGCTCGGCAGCCCCTGGGCCCCCCTGGCCTGGAGATAACAATGAGAGAGGATGTTGACAGGGGGCTGTTGTGGAACAGGTTGGACTTCCACGGGTTTATTTTCGTCCTGGAGCCCAACCAGCACACCCACACCGAGGGAGTGTGGACTTTACCCTGTTTCCTCCAGGAGATATTTATGGTTCTCAGTTATTTATAGCTATTTATTTTTAGTATTTGTATTTGGGATTTTTTTGTTGATGATTTATGATGATATATTGTTATATATTTGCATAAATATATTATTAACATTAATATATATCTTTTCTTGATATATATTTATATTGAAATATATTGACATTATATTTGACGTATTTATATTTAAATTACGGTATTATTTGTTATTTATTTATTAATAATTAATTTCTTTGATGTATTTACTCATATATGTATTTTTATACATAGCAAGATGATATGAGGCGGGCTAAACAGAGAGCAGTGAGTGGGTGTGTGTTGGCGTGCGCTGCGGCGCGTCTGTCACAAGGAAACAACAGGGCTCGATGACAGACAAGTATGCCGCTAACGCTAGGTTCCCATGAGAAGCTTATGGGCGTGTTAGCACACAAACATGCACGCACACACACACACACACACACACACACACACACACACACACACACACACACACACACACGTCATTCTTCAGTGAAAGGACATCTCACTTCTCTGGAGTGAGAAGTCAGACGCAGAAGTCCCGAAAGTTATTCCCTTCAAAGTCATTACAAAGTCATTCATTGCACATTGTTGGAATACAAAACAGAAACGTCCTGTTCCAGTTTTCATGAATGAGCGCCAGTTAGCTCCATTGACGTTAGCGACGGCCCATTCACATGGGGTGTTAGGACACGGGAACCGGGCTAACCGCCGCCTCTGACCATCACTTTATTGTTATTTTTATTGTGTATAGTATTGTTATAGTATAGGGTTGTTTATAGTATATAGTAAAGTATATAGTAGGTAGTATATACGGTTGTTCATAGTAAAGTATTGTTATAGTATAGGGCTGTTTATAGTATAAAGTAAAGTATACAGTAGGTAGTATACATAAGTATACAAAAGCGTCTTCTAAATGACTGTAATGTAATACAGTGTTGTTTATAGTAGAGTATAGTATTGTTGTTGAAATTCATAATGCGGAAGTGAATGGCGGGGATTAACCATTCCATTGTACTTGTTACGCATGGCAAAAAATAAAGAATCTTGAATCTCAAATCGAACCACGAACCATTAGCAGTGTGGATGACGTGGTTTTTTTTTTGGCGGCTCTAGGAGCTGGAGTTCCTGCGCGTCGCCAAGAAGGAGAAGCTCCGCGAGGCGACGGAGGCCAAGCGCAGCCTGCGCAAGGAGATCGAGCGCCTGCGGGCCGAGAGCGAGAAGAAGATGAAGGAGGCCAACGAGTCGCGGGTGCGGCTGAAGCGCGAGCTGGAGCAGGCGCGGCTGATGCGCGTCTGCGACAAGGGCTGCGAGGCGGGCCGTCTGCGGGCCAAGTACTCGGCACAGGTGTGTGTACTGCACACAGACACATACACAGACACACATGCACGTGCATAGACACATACACGCGCAACTACATGCACACACTTATACACATTAGCACGCACACACGTACATACACACGCAGGCACATACACGCACACACACTTACACATACACACACACACGCATGCACATACGCACACACACGTGACCACACGCACACAAACATGCAGGCACACATACACACAAACATGCACATACACACACGCATGCACATACACACGCACATACACACACACAGGTGCACCCAAACACGCACATACACACACGCACATACATACACGCATGCACATACACACCCACACACGCACGCGTGTACATACGCACACGCCCATACACACAAACATACAGTACATACACACACAAACATGCATGGCTAGACATGTTTGCGTGGACATCCTTCTCCTTGAGTAGTGTGTTCGTGACACAAACACACCCAGTGCATCTGAATTAACTCAGTCACCGTCTGTCTGCCGGCTTGGGGGATGTTTGTATAGGCAGATCTAGGCCTACATGCCAACATAGGGCCATAAAAGTAATTGCAATGCAAAGACAGGCTAATGGGACAGTAGGATGTGACAAGTGTCCCCGCAGGGACACTTAACACATCCCAGGAAGACGCGCAGACGCCAAGAAGTTTATATTTAATAAACTGTTCCTGCTTTATATATATATATGTCGCTTGCTTTACAGCGTTATATTTCTCGTCTTCATCCTTCCTTATTTTTTTATTATCGTGAATGTTTTGGTCGGGATAAGGGGGGGGGGCAATAAAGTTTCGGAACTTTTGAATGAACGGTTCCGGGCGGTCATGTTTAGAAACGGTAGCCTCTCGATCCAGCCTGGAGAGACGTCAGGGGAGGGGAGGAGGATGACAATCAGACGGAAATAAACAAGTGTGTCTGTGTGGACGACGTCTCCCCATGCAAACAGAGACTCCACCACAATGCCATTTTGAAACCCCGTCATTTAGAAAGTAGATTTGTGGAGGATTACCGATTGTTTGGCTGTGGCTGTGGCTGCACAGAGAAGAGAGCGGTGGAGTGTCTGGTGGGGAAGCGCTGACAGAACCAGAGACCGGGAGACGGGGTTGTTTTTAGGCTTGTCAGACGCCGTGTCGAGCGAGGAAGCTTGTGTATGCTTTCGGCATGTGGCGCCGCGGCAGCGCTGTGGGACAGTGTTGCAAAGTGAGGAAACGTCACAATAAACGAGACCAACGCTACGTGTGGATAGCGGAGAGCTCTGGTGGCTTCTGGGGACGGGGGGGGGTTGTACATCCGGTGATAAACTGAAATAAATAGAGATAAACAAACAATGAAACTGGCTAATTTTGGTTTGCATGCGCACACACACGGCTTTGGAAAGAGTTTTTTTTTTTTATTGAGTTTACAATTCAAAAACATCACTTTCGTTATGTTATATCGCATCGGGGCTGGGCGGGGCCAGAGGTCTGGTTATTCTCCAGTGTGAGTCATCCTTAAGGAAATACTAAAGGCAGAATAAGAACAATAAAGTATAATGGATGATATATACTGTACATATGGCAGATGGTGCAAAAGTGAGTCCAGTGGGACAGTGTAATATGGGTGACTGACTCTTAAGGTCACCCAAAAGCGGAAGGAAGTTCCCCCGAAACGCTCTTCTCTTCTCTGAAATATCACTTGAAACTAACATACGTACAATGTGTGTCCGTCCCCCGCCCCCCGTCCCCCCCCTCCCCTCCAGATCGAGGACCTCCAGATGAAGCTGCAGCACGCCGAGGCCGACCGAGAGCAGCTCCGCGCCGACCTGCTGCTGGAGCGGGAGGCCCGGGAGCACCTGGAGCGGGTGGTCAAGGAGCTGCAGCAGCAGCTGTGGCCCAAGTCCGCCCACCACCACCACCACCACCACCTCCTCCCCCGCCTGGACTCCGCCTCCTCCATGCAGCAGCACAAGCAGCACGCGGCGGCCGCCACCGGCAACTGACACTCTTCTCTCTGACGCCTCCTTCGCCGCACCTCCTCCTCCTCCTCCTCCTCCTCCTCCTCCTCCTCCTCCTCCCCCCCCAAACAACACCACCACCACCACCACCACCCCCTCCCACCACCACCACCACACACCTCCTCACGCCGGCCGGCTGATCGCCCGTCGCTGTGCCCCCACCCCTCTCGAACTTTACCATAACACCCCCCCCCCCCCCCCCCCCCCGCCCACATGACCCAGAACTTAGCTCCTCCTACCCGGGAGGAGGAGGGCGGGGGGGGATGTACGTAGGAGGGACAGACCACGCCCCCGGTGGTCGTGACGGACCACCGCCTCTTTTTGGTTTTGTACAGCGGTGAATCCGCTCACGCCCACCGGGAGCGGAGGGAGGGGGGGGGGGGGCAAAGACATAGACCCCTCCCACCACCCCCCCACCACCAACCCCCTCCAATGCTTGGGTTCTCCCAACCAAACCAAATTGGAAAGGGGTGGGGAGAGTGAGAGAGAGAGAGAGAGAGAGAGAGAGCATGGTGAGACATTATTGGGCGGCTAAAGGGGGGGGGGGGGGGCGGGACCAAAAGAACACACGAGCACTGAGTATCACACGGTAACAGTCGTCACGGCCGTGGTTGGACGTGTGGCAGGGTGGGGGTCAGTGGGTGGCTGGGGGGGTGATGAGCGCGGATCGGAGGGGGAAGTGGGGGGGATGGTGGCGGCTGGGGGGGGGGGGGGCCGACGGAGCCAGCGATGAAGAACACGCGCCGGAACTTTTAAAGAGACCGCCTGTAGACACGGCACGGAGCGGTGGTTGCTTGACCTGGGACTCTCATCCCCCCCCCCCCCCCCCCCCACACACACACACACACACGTGGTGGTCCTTCTGAAGTCTCTCCCCCGCCCTCCCTCCCGCGAGAGAGAGAGAACACTGAGACGGCGGGAAGGTGGGGGAGGGGAGGAGTCAAAACGACCTCACGATCGCGATGACGAGAGAGAGAGAGAGAGAGAGAGAGAGAGAGAGAGAGACTACACGGGAATATGTAAAGATGTTTTCAAAAAAAAGAAAAGAGAAAAGAAAAGAAAACACACACACACGCAGACACACACACACACACACACACGCCGACACACACACACACACACACACACAGTTTGTTGTGGTTGTGGTTGTGGTTGTTGTTGTTGTGGTGGTGGTTGTTGTCGTCGGTTCTCTGTGCTATCGGAGCTCGGGAAATAAAACATAAACAAAGACACGGACGAAAAAAGAAATGGACAAGCAAGCAAAACTAAAACAAGGAGAACACACCAGACGTATGTAGAAGCAGTGCCACCCGCCCCGCAGTGTGTAGGTCCTGAAGTATGCCGACCGACCGAATCAATCTTCGATTCCAAGTTTATCCGTCTTACTATTCTTGATTCGCATAATTGTCATTTTTTTTTTTTTTTTTTTTTTAATGTTTTTTTTTTTTTTTTTTTCTTAAAAGAAAGCGTTTGGGAAGGTTTGCTTTTGGGTTGAGATATGTTTTGCAAAGTCTGTATTCCTGTTCCCAAAAACTCCCAAGAACCTTTCTTTCAGCACTTCCGGATGGCCCCAGACACACTACATACACACACACACACACACACACACACACACACACACACACACACACACACACACACACACACACACACATATATATATATATATATATATATATTATATATATATATATATAGACAGCATGTGACATCAGAGTTGAGGTCTTATTATCTGGAGATCAACTGGAATTGGAAGCATCTTGTGTCCATGCTCTATGGCCGATTGCTATCATCGTATCATTAGGACTGGCTGTGTCGAGCCCTTAGAAAAGAACCACGGAATATTAATTTTGAATTAAATTATGATATGTAAATAGAAATATGTGTTTGTTTTGTTTCATTTTCTTTTGTCCTTTTTAAAAAAAAATGTTATCAATGAATCGCACTTTGTCACAGCCGGTGGGATCCGGCGTACATCGCAATACGACGATGGCCGGGATCTCCTTTGAAAAGATAATGAAGAAAAGGGAAAAAAAAACTCCCCACTTACACGATATAACTTTAGGTTAAATTCCTCCAAATTAAAGACACAATTAAACAAACGAAGAATAAAAGTACAAGTTGCTTGGTGATGCAGTCAAAGATTATTAAAAAAAACCCTATTATTATTATGATGATTATTATTATTATTATTATGATGAAAGGAAAATAACACCCCTCTCCCCCCCCCCCCCCAACCCTTATTCCACCAGACATAAGGAATTGTAAAAATGGATATGATTACAGACTTGGGTGAAACACGTCAGTTGGGAGCCCAGAAGCAAACGTTAACAACTCCAGCGGGCTTTGATTCAAATGATGCTTTTTGTGTTTTCAAAAACGATCTCCGGGAAGCTCCGATCACACGGTGGGCCGCCCACACGGTTCACATGTACCTTGCGTTGATGCCATTTTGTTTTGGTTGTTGATGGTTTAAATGTGGGGATATTTTATTGCTTGTCTGTTATGTTCACTCCTTTTCAATAGATAAACTATATTTTTATGCATGACATTTTGAGAAGGTTTGCTATCCATATAGTCAATATCGGGCATTGATACTGTACGTTTAAAGGTTTATTGTGTTACGCAGTATAAAGCAATCTGTGTTTTTATTTAGAAGAGAGAGAAAAGATTTAACACATTTTTTTTAATACAAACAGCTTATATAAGTATTGACCTTATCATAGAAAAACACACAACTTTGCACATGCAACAAAAACAAAACAAAACAACATTCAAATTGCAATGCTGGACAACCTCAAGTGCCTGGACGTAGGCGATGGGTTTCCAGAGCAGGAGCACTGATGTCGCCACTGTCGCCGCTAGCAAACCGCCGCGAGTTTAGTGTTTCGCTAACCTAGCGCCGCTAGCTTACCGTTGCTAACTTAGCATCGCTGTCTTGAGCGGCACTAGTTTAGCGACCCTAAGACTACCGTCTCTAGCTCGGTGTCGTTAGGCTCATCGTCGCTAGCTAAGTGCGTGTGTGCGCGGACGAAATCTGCGTGCCGCTACTGTGAAGATTAACACTGTAGTGAGATGTCAGTGCGCTCAAACTAAGAAGTCTAGAATCTTCTAATAATAATAATAATATTAATAATAATAATAATAACAAAACAATCACCTTGCTCAGCAGCTCTTTTCTAACAGTATTTCTCAAACAAGTTTACAAAACGTTTTCTCGACAGTATGTGTTGGATTTTTTTTTTTCACCGTTGGAAGAAAAAAAAACCTACTTAATAATTGCTTGATGCGAAATGCTTTTTTGTTTTTTTTGAATGAGTGTTTTGTTTCCTTCCTTTTACAAATCAATGATTATGCATGCAAGACGTTTTCTATACATACAAAGTCAACAACAGACAAAAAACAAAAAAGCCACTTGTACCGTTCGTTGCAGGAGATGGTAAATTGTCGCTCTGGGTTGTATTTATATATATATATATATATATATATATATATATATATATATGTATATGTATATACATATATATACACAGGCCTACCCCTTTGGTTCACAATCTGGTCGACCCGTCTCGAGGTGAGCGGGCTCGACATCGCAGAGGGGCTTACGTTTCTAGCTTATTTCTTAACCAACACGACAAAGTCCAGCGTTGTTCAGAGAGTCTGCGGTTTAAAACAGACCCTAAATTGGTACATTTTCTAGTTGTTTTTACACTCAAAAGGACTTGGTATCCTTTTTACTGTAGTTTACTTTACGCATGGGTTTTCTACATAAAGAGAGGCCAGGAAAATGAAATAAAAAAACGTTTGGCTTTTGGCACTCCCATGTAAAAGTTTTAACAATGTTGTTTTCTAATCAAAAAAAATGATTTT
>CM051013.1:13507409-13509909 GCA_027704905.1 Muraenolepis orangiensis | reverse complement strand
GGCATGGTAAGCACACACACCTAAATGGTCCTACACACAGCCTCTGATCTCCGCTCGTCTGACGTACGAGGAAGCGCCTTCCCGGTGGGGTCTGCAACCCAAAGAGAATGGTTGGTAGAACGCATTTCCTTTGCTTTGCATTTTGTTGTGTTTTCGCTTTACGAATCCATTCAAGATTCAATATTCAAGAAGTTTTATATTTGCCATTTGCAACAAGTACAATGGTAACACTTACTCCCCATTCCCCATGAATTTAAACAACAATATTATACTAAACTATTCTACACTATACCATACAATACTACGCTATACAATTATTAACACTTGCCGGATCCTTCCTCGTAGCGCTAAGTCGATTATCTAAGTAGCTTAGATATTATAGATAGGTAGATATTGTTCTAGATATTGTTAGATATTGTTTGCCAACTAATTGTACTGTACTTTTACTTTTACCTGAACTTATTGTCCTTCTACCTGAGCACTGGTTCAGTTCTTGGAGACTTTGTTAGAAAGGAAATGCACTTTTGACTTCTGGTGACGAGTTGTTCTCTTACCTTCCGTTGTTGAAACACACTACTGTAAGTCACTTTGGATAAACGCGTCTGCTTTTATCCAAAGTGACTGTAATGTAATGTAATGTAACGTAAACTATAAACAACACTATATTCTATCTAGGATATACCCAACTATTAACTATACACAACACTACACTATCACAATCACTATATATATATATATATATATATATATATATATATTAATTTTTACACAATCAAAAGAACAACAGGGTGTCTAATGGATGATTCCTAAGTATGAACGGACAGATATGCACTTGAATGGCTGCTAATAGGAGTGGGGTTTTGGCGTGTGGGATGGCTGCTGCATTACTGTTATGTGCGTTCAAGCACGCGCCTGCAACCACCGGGCGACTGGTCTCCAACAGCGCCCGACAGATGCCGGCAGTGCAACGGTTCAGCGAGTCAAACCTATATTCGGTGTCCCTGGAGACGGCAACCAGGCTGGCTGGTTCTATGGTGTGGGCGGAGGTCTGGGGCCGGGGTCTGGAGTGTAGTGGTAGGTCAGTTGATCAGTCGGTGGTGGTGGTGGTGGTGGTGGTGCTGGTGCTGTCCGCCCAGGTTGAGGTTAGGGTCTCTCTCTCTCTCTCTCTCTCTCTCTCTCTCTCTCTCTCTCTCTCTCTCTCTCTCTCTCTCTCTCTCTCTCTCTCTCTCTCTCTCTCCTTTCCCCTCTTTCTTCCTCTTGCTGTCTCTCCCCCCTCTCTCTCTCTCTCTCTCTCTCTCTCTCTCTCTCTCTCTCTCTCTTTCTCTCTCTCTCTCTCTCTCTCTCTCTCTCTCTCTCTCTCTCTCTCTCTCTCTCTCTCTCTCTCTCTCTCTCTCTCTCTCTCTCTCTCTCTCTCTCTCTCTCTCTCTCTCTCTCTCTCTGTAGGGTAGTAGGAGACTGTTTGAATGTTCACAGTATGGGTTCTGACTGTAGCGTCGTAGTGGCCCGGGCCCAGTCAGACGGGGCCCCCCCCCCCACACACACCACCAGTCCTCTACCACCCCCATCCATCCCCCCCCCACCCCCCCCTATCCACAACCACCACAGCGATGGAGTGACCCAGTTACTGTCAGCGACCGGGTGGAGGCCCTGCGGTTACCTCATTAGTCTCTCTCTCTCTCTCTCTCTCTCTCTCTCTTTCTCTCTCTCTCTCTGTCTCTCTCTCTGTCTCTCTCTCTCTCTATCGCTCTTTCGTTCAGTCTCTCTCTCTCTCTATCACTCTTTCATTCAAGTATTCTCTCTCTCTCTCTCTCTGTCTCTCTGTCAGTGTGTTTTTGTTTTTCCAGCACTCTCTCTCTCACTGTTTTTCTCTCTCTCTCACACACTCACTCTGCCCTGTCTCTCTTTCTAGCTCTCTTTCTATCTTCCTCCTCTCTCTTTCCGGCGCTCTCTCTCTCTCGCTAGTATTCTCTCTCTCTCTCTCTCTCTCTCTCTCTCTCTCTCTCTCTCTCTCTCTCTCTCTCTCTCTCTCTCTCTCTCTCTCTCTCTCTCTCTCTCTCTCTCTCTCTCTCCTCTCTCTCTCTCTCTCTCTCTCTCTCTCTTGTTCTCATTCTGTCTCTATCCCTGGCCCTGTTTTTAAATAAACAACGGAGAGTTACCCCATGTGCCGTCTAATTAATTTGCTGCTTCGGAAAAAGACTTAAGGGGCTTTTCAGTTTTAGCCTTATTGTGGTAGTAAACCACCAAAGTACTGCTCTTATAGTGGTGTGCTCCAAATGGACCAGTACATTCATTTGGGTTCTACTGTTAAACTGGTATTCACTGTGCATTCTCTCTCTCTCTCTCTCTCTCCCTCTCTCTCTCTCTCTCTCTCTCTCTCTCTCTCTCTCTCTCTCTCTCTCTCTCTCTCTCTCTCTCTCTCTCTCTCTCTCTCTCTCTCTCTCTCTGTCACTCAGAGAAAGTAGGGAGCAGTTACTATCACTAACTATCGTCGTTTATAAGA
>CM051013.1:13502409-13504909 GCA_027704905.1 Muraenolepis orangiensis | reverse complement strand
TTACGCATTAGGGTCACGTCATTCAAAACAATGGAACACATCCACATCTATTGCCACTTGCACTCTGACAACACCAAGCGGTCGATGATCTGTCCTATTTTCAATAGCTCAAAGATTTGACTGAACCGTTTAAAAGCTGGCCGGCCAATAGGATAGACTTATCCAGACCATGTGATCCTCAGCAACTGGTCAACCCATTCCTCTATCCTTTGTCATCCAAAAGTTGTTTGCAAACAAAGGGGAGGAAAAAAACGGAAAGCGTGGAATTGATCAAATGTGTGACATCATCTCAAGGCATTTTATTGCCGTACTGACGTTTTGGGCGATGACTGCCTGCCCACCAGGGGACACAGCAGACCTCTGCTGAAATGGTTTCTCCTGCTTGGCAGGAAGTGAAGCGACAGGAAAGTTCCAGAAGTGTGTAGGAACACTCACAAGCTCAGCCTGCCACTCCATGGCGACCGCAGACCCACACAATCAACAACACCTCCAGTGGAGGTGCACGGGTCAGAGTGTATCTGAAAGAATCCGACTCTGTGCTCTCCACTCTCCCTCAGAAAAGGCCAAGGTCTCTGTATGTATTATCTCAGCTGCTCAGCTTTGCATCCTTCCCAGGTAAGACCATCCAAGGTACTAATGAAAATTAGTACAATGTAAATCTTGGACATCTTGGACTTAGACAATTTAGTGTCAGCCTCAACTCTAAGTCGCGTGTTTGCATGAAAGCATCCGACTGATCAAAGTATGTAATGTCATTTTATTATTAGAATTATTTGTATAATTATATTGGTGCAACTGGGACAGTAGACACCGGGAGTCAATTGACAAACAAGAGAGAGAGAGACACACACACAAACACACGCACATATTATACACACAAACACACACACGCTAATGTCTTTCAACATGGTTTCCCTGGAGTAGGGGAGAACAAGAAGGAGCTTCTTGTTCTCGCGGTACACCGAGTGAAATCTCCAGGAATGGAAGGGATTTCAAGAGGATGAAAAAAAAGAACGAATGACAACCAAGCCAGCAGCCGTAACTCCAGGGAAATGCAACAGAACAACCAGAGATGGAAGGAAGCACCGCGCAGAGCGACACAAAGAGACGCTCCCAACGCTCAAACCACAGGAAGACCCCGGTGGCTGTGGTGGTGGCGGTGGTGGTGGTGGTAGTGGCGGTGGTGGTGGTGGCTGTGGTGGTGGCGGTGGTGGTAGTGGCGGTGGTGGTGGTGGTGGTGGTGGTGGCTGTGGCGGTGGTGGTGGTGGTGGTGGTGGTGGTGGTGGTGGTGGTGGTGGCGGTGGCGGTGGCGGTGGTGGTAGTGGCTGTGGCGGTGGTGGTGGTGGTGGTGGTGGCGGTGGTGGTCGGCCCTTTGTATTCAGATGGAGGGGGTGTGGGGGAGTGTGTGTGTGTGTGTGTGTGAGTGTGTGTGTGTGTGTGTGTTGGGGGGGGGGGGGGGGGGGTGGGTTGATGGACTCGCCAGGGAGCGCAGCATCTCTGGGCTATCGCCACAGAGATGCGACGAGACAGGAGCAGGAGGAGGTGGAGGTGGGAGAGGTGTGTGTGGGTGCTGTGTGTGTGTGTGTGCACGGGGGTGGAGGTGAGGGTGGGGGCAGGAAAGTGGTGCTCCACTCTGACGAACGCCAGGCTGTCGGGGCACGCAGCGTCACGTGGACAGGCTGCACTGCGCCTACACTTCCGCCTGCGCGCGCGCGCGTGTGTGTGTGTGTGTGTGTGTGTGTGTGTGTGTGTGTGTGTGCGAGGTAACCGTGGCAGGACAACACAGCGTGAGCAATGCCGGCCCACGTAGGCAAGTGGGAGGAATTATGGGATGTCTCTCTCTCTCTCTCTCTCTCTCTCTCTCTCTCTCTCTCTCTCTCTCTCTCTCTCTCTCTCTCGCTCTCTCTCGCTCTCATTTGGTACAAATTACTCATCGGTAAATTTACACTAGATGAAGACCGCTCTAACATCTCTGACCATCTCTATTCAACCATATCCAACTATATCTAACCATATCTAACTATATCCAACTATATCTAACCATATCTAACTATATCCAACTATATCTAGCTATATCTAATTATATCTAACCATCTCTATTTAACCATATCCAACTATATCTAACCATATCCAACTATATCGACCATATCTAACTATATCTAACCATCTCTATCTAACCATATCTAATCATCTACCATATCTAACTATATCTGACCATCTCTATCTAACCATATCTAATAAGATCCAATCATGTCTCACCAGGTCTGACTATCTCTGTACATCTCTCCATCTCCATCTCTAACCAAGTCATATACCATATTAAGAGTAAAAATGGTATTTGATATATATATATATAATGAACATATAGCCCTTTTTTTTGATAATATTTCACAGAATACCAGTGCTCTCTCTCTCTCTCTCTCTCTCTCTATATATATATATATATACAGTATATATATATAGACCACTGGTATTTCACAGAATATAGTGTATATCAACG
>CM051013.1:13494909-13497409 GCA_027704905.1 Muraenolepis orangiensis | reverse complement strand
GAGGTCATTAGTGCTGGGTGTACGTCATCATGCAGGGGCTACACAGGCTACACATGCTACCCTAGCTATAGAGTACCCAACCCCCACCTCCACCTCCTTCCTATCGATTGCTAATGCTACGCGATAGCACCAAGCCCGCTATTCCATCAAAAGTTATTTTGTGGGAGCCTTTAATGCGAAATGGTTACAGTTTTTTTCAATTGCTAACACGCATTGTTCACTACAGAAGTCACTTTCTCAAAACTCTTCACACAGTCAGCGAAACAGAAGTCTATGCGGTCGAAACTGTGGTTCATTTTTCATTGCTTTCACACAAAATGCATTCAATGACTACAGTTACCAAAACTCATGAACTCCTTTCTCAGTCAGAGTCTACAGCCTCCAAAACACTACACTTTTGCAGCACATTTTTCAAATGCTAACACACTTTGTTCAAAACAGTTAAAAACACAATCAAAACAGAATGATGGGAAAAAAAGTCTATTTCTTCTGCAGCCACATTGAAATCTATGGAAAATAATATAATAATATTGACAATAAAATGAAATAATTCCAAACACAGCTCACTACACTACATTTTACAGTACAGTACACTATGTTTACATTTTACATCTCCTACATTTTTCAATTCTATTGATTGTTTTGTGTTTTACTGTGTATTACTATATGTAGGATTCAAAGGTTGCCTCCTACAGGAGGGAGAGGCCGCATTTTTTCAGATGCCCAGGAGACTGCCATCATTGATATGGTCATTGCTAACAATGCTATTACTGTAAACTTAGGGGTAAAAAATTGTAAAATTGGGGACCGAGTGCTGGCAGACAATGTGACTTTTGCCAATGTCAACACGGTCAGCGTTACAACAATTGCCAGAGTCCTGGATAAACATAAGGTAAGGATGAAGCAGTTATACACTGTACCGTTTGAAAGGAATGGACAGCGGGTAAAAGAGATCCGTTATCAATATGTCCAGGTCAGATGTTTGATCAAAAACTAAGCAGAATACATACATAGCTATGCAAAACGTGCTGTACTAAAACGGTGGTTTTATTTCATTTTAGACGGTAATGGAGATTGAGGCCAGACCAAATTTATTTATCTTTGTGGATGAAGCTGGATTTACTAACCTGGCAAAAACGAGACGGAGAGGAAGAAAAGTCATTGGGCAGCGGGCCACTGTGAATGTTCCAGGCCAGAGAGGAGCAAATATAACCATGTGTGCAGCCCTCTCCAGTGATGGCTTGCTTTCGCACAAACCTCTGATAGGACCCTATAATACAGAGGCTAATTTCTTTCTTAGACTACCTCCATAATCACCTTGTGCCAGTAGGTGCGAGAGGTCCAAGGGCAAGGAATACATTAGTTGTTTTCTCCGCGTGGAGGTGGAAAGTGTATGACCACTCCCCACATGACCAGCTCTCCTTGCTGGATGCAATGAATGCATGTGTGGAGATGTTTCTCCTGAAGCCTGCCAGGGTTGGATCAGACATTCAAAGAGATTCTTCCCAAGGTGCATTGCCAGAGAGGATATAAGGTGTGATGTGGATGAAAACATGTGGCCAAATGCAGAAGACAGGGAGTGAATGTGATGCATAAAGTACTGTAAATCACTATGTAAAGACATAAAAAAAAAATGTAACTGAAGCAAATTGTTGCATTGCTGATTCATTCTTGTTTCAATATACAATACAATATACAATCATTCAGTACACTCAATAATATGTTAAGATCGTATTCTATAATAAAATGATTCTAAAATTAAAAACATCATTCAAACTTCAAAGATAAAAGTTCATCATTTATGTAATGCTCCCTGTTGTTAGTGTTTTGTAGGTCAGTGTGATATGAATGACAATGTATGCTTTCTGAGTGAGAACTGTTGCTAGTGTTATGGACGAACAAACCTATTTTGAGACAAGTATGAAGTGTTTTGGTGGTTTGAGTGAGTTTTGGAAGTGAGATTAACTGTTTGGCCAAGATGCGTGTTGGTATGGAGACTGTGTGAAGAGTTTTGAAAAAGTGACTTCTGTAGTGAACAATGCGTGTTAGCAATTGAAAAAAACTGTAACAGTGAATGAAAAAATGAAAAAAAAATAGAACTTTATTGGTCGCCCTTTCTACACATGCTGCTCTAACTATGTATAGGCAATAGACAAGAAATACACACGCTTCCCTCCGTTTTTCAGATATAGATTTGGTTTACTTGTCACATGTAAAAGTTACAGTGTACAATGTACAGCGAAATGTTATCACAAGTTATCTCAAGTTACAGAATTTATAAAAAATAATTACAAATTACAAATTAATAATTACAAATTACAAATTACAAAAAATACAAAAATACAAAAAGAATGCAGAAATGTACATATTTACATAATTGCATAAAAATTACAAAAATTACAAAAATTACATAAAAGAATATATGAATCTGACTAGGCGGGCTCAATGCTAAGCCACATCATTAGGCGTCGTTCGCTACAGTGAGTTCAAGTTGTCACTA
>CM051013.1:13487409-13489909 GCA_027704905.1 Muraenolepis orangiensis | reverse complement strand
TTGTAGTTTATTATACCCAGCCTTTCTTTCGTAACAAACAATCTCTGTCAACCGACAAAATTCCCAAAGGGGCAATATACACAATTTATGGTGACTGGAAATTGGAAATTACTTAAATTATGGATTCATGTATGAATAAATTCAACTAAAGCAATAACAACTAAGAACACATTTATCATTAATTGTCAATGTTATGGCTAAAAGAGAATGTGATGTTTGCAATGGCGCAATACTGCTGTGGCGCTAACCATGTAGATAATACGTCCGCAGTGACCGCAGGTTTGATTCCCACCTGCGATCCTATGCCATGTGTTTTTCAACCCTCATGCATGTCTTCACTGTCCTGTCCTGCCTCTCTCTCTCTCTCTCTCTCTCTCTCTCTCTCTCTCTCTCTCTCTCTCTCTCTCTCTCTCTCTCTCTCTCTCTCTCTCTCTCTCTCTCTCTCTCTCATGGCACTGTGTTTGATTAAAAGGGTGTCAGGGGCGTGGCATCGTGCGGTAGGTACGTTTTATATGACAGATGAAACGATATAACCCCCC
Organism: Muraenolepis orangiensis; assembly: GCA_027704905.1. NCBI lineage: Eukaryota > Metazoa > Chordata > Actinopteri > Gadiformes > Muraenolepididae > Muraenolepis > Muraenolepis orangiensis. Next base: position 13,489,370 of record CM051013.1, on the reverse strand, counting down.
AGGGTCACCAGAGTCACTCTTTATATATATTATTACATGCATGAATCAGGTGTTTTTGATGAGGCTTTTTTGAGGTTTTTGGGCCATTGTCATAATGAAAGGCCCATATTTTCAGGTGGTATTTTTATGAATAGGATTACCTGCGCAGCGTCTCCAGGTGGGGACTACAATTATGGAAGATTTCAGTCAAATCATGAGACAAATCATGAGTATTTACCAATACTGAAATAATCATAACGTGACGTCACTCTGCCATACGCTGGGTTTTTGATAAATGCCGCCACTAGTTGAAAGAATACTGGTCCAGCACTATGCTGATTTACAACACTCTGTATTAATATCTATCAATCATTATCATCAGCTAGCAATATCTATATATCAGTCACTATCAGTGTTAATATCTATAAATCAATATCATCAGCCACCCAGAGTTCGTGACCCACCAGAGTGAGACAACATCTGCCTGGCTGTGCTCTTTTTTCTCATCCTGCTTCCAGAGGTCCAAACTGCCGAAGACCTGGCGCCGTGCTGCTGTTATTGCCCTGCTGAAACCAGGCAAAACTGCGGAAGACCCTAAGGCCTACAGACCCATCTCGCTGCTCTGCGTCCCATTCAAGATACTGGAGAGGATGATCCTCAGCCGCATAGAGCCAGTAGTGGACCCACAGCTTCCAAGGGAACAGGCTGGTTTCCGGCGGGGCAGGTCAACAGTAGATCAGGTAACCCTGCTCACCCAGGACATCGAGGACAGCTTTCAGGCCAAAGAGAAAGTTGGGGTTGTGTTGCTTGACCTAACAGCCGCATATGACACCGTCTGGCACCGTGGACTTCACCTGAAGCTGCTGAGGACTATCCCAGACCGGCATATGGTGAAGTTCATAATGGAGATGCTGTCCAACCGCAGCTTCATCCTCCGAACCAGCGATGGCCAGCGAAGCAGACTGAGGAGATTGAGAAACGGGGTGCCACAGGGGTCTGTCCTCTCACCACTGCTGTTCAATATTTACATCCACGACCTCCCGGAGACAACATCCAGACAATATGGTTACGCGGATGATCTGGCCATCATGTTGCGTCGAACAACATGGTCAGCGGTGGAACAGGGTCTCAACCAGGACATGAGCATCTTGGCTGCCTACCTGCGCAAGTGGCGTCTGCAGCTCAGTACTGGGAAGACTGTGTCGGCCGCATACCACCTGTGCAACGGAGAGGCCAAAAGGGAACTGTCGGTGTCCGTCGACAACAAGCGTCTGGAGCACCAACTAGCCCCCAAGTACCTCGGTGTTCGGCTGGACAGGACACTGTCCTACAAACGGCACCTTGAGGAAGTGAGAGCCAAAGTGACAGCAAGGGTCTCGCTTATCCGCCGCCTTGCTGGCACAACCTGGGGTGCCTCCGCCAGGACACTACGAATCTCCACACAAGCCCTGGTGTTCTCTGCTGCCGAATACTGCGCCCCAGTCTGGAGTAGAAGCCCACATGTGAAGAAGGTTGATCCTATCATCAACAATGCCCTTCGGATCATAACCGGTTGCCTAAAGCCCACCCCCGTGTCCTACCTGCCAGTCCTAGCGGGAATTGCCCCGGCCGGTCTCCGACGAGAGGCCGCTATCCTCGCACTTGCAAGGAAAGCCCAAGAACATGACTGGCATATCCTGCATGAAACAACAACAAAGGCAGCGCCCCCAAGCAGACTCAAGTCCCGTCACCCCTACAACAGGACAGCACAAGAGATGCTTGGTTCCATCCCTGAGGACCTGTCTACAAGGGCATGGCTAGCAACTTCCTGGAAGCAGGAATGGGAGTCGGCTGAGCCCACACGTCTGCACCATCACATCCAAGATCCGGGAGATGGAGTCGAAGGAGAACATCTACCACGCCGGCATTGGACCCTGCTGAACCGCCTCCGTACTGGGGTTGGTCGCTTCAAAGCGTCCATGAAGGAGTGGGGCCTGGCAGAC
>CM051013.1:13462409-13482409 GCA_027704905.1 Muraenolepis orangiensis | reverse complement strand
GTCTATATATGCGTTTATTGTTTATATATTGTCTATATATGTGTTTCATTGTTCATATATTGCTTATATGGGTTCATGGTTAATATTTTGCAAGGTATTTTCTGTTTGCGGCAGGCAGAATAAACAAAAGACGGACTGAGCGGTTATAGCGAGGAACAATCCTCTCATTTAGGCGTCTTGCTACCGGAGCAAGACGCCTAAATGAGAGGAACAATCCTCTCATTTAGGCGTCTTGCTACCGGAGCAAGACGTATTCCTGACTCTGAAACACTATGTCTTGTTCCTTACCGGCAGGCCAAGAGGGATCAGGTGGACGGTCAAGGCAGACGTGATGGAGTGCTTGTCATCCTATTTCCTATTCACACAAATAATTTGCCAATTTTGGTTGATCTATTGAAAGACGTTGTCACGCTAAATTAAACATGAAATGTATATCTATATAATAAGCGTCTCGTGAATTTCCTTACGCAACGTACTATGTACTGCTTGATTGACCTATTTTGCAAATATGTGTGTGTGTGTGTGTATGTGTGTGTGGAAGTACATGCGTGTATATGTATATGTGTGTGTGTGTGTGTGTTTGTCTGCGTGGTCCTACATGCATGTATATGTGTGTGGGTGGGTGTATGTGTGGTCCTACATGCGTGTATGTGTGTGTGTGTGTGTGTGTGTGTGCGTGTGTGTCTATGTTTGTCTGCAGGGTCCTACATGCGTGTGTGTGTGTGTGTGTGTGTTTGGACTTACATGTATGTGTGTGCACGTGTGTGTGTGTGTGTGTGTGTGTGTGTGTGTGTGTGTGTGTGTGTGTGTGGCCATACATGCATGTATGAGTGTGTGTGTGTGTGTGTGTGTGTGTGTGTGTGTGTGTGTGTGTGTGTGTGTGGTCCTACATGCATGTGTGTGTGTGTGTGTGTGTGGTCCTACATGCATGTATATATGTGTGTGTGTGTGTGTGTGTGTGTGTGTGTGTGTGTGTGTGTGTGTGTGTGTGTGTGTGTGTGTGTGTGTGTGTGTGTGTGTGTGTGTGTTTGAAACAGGATGGCGGTGTTCTGTATTTCCGTCTGCTGCTGTTTGTACAGCTGTCTGATACAGAGCAAGAAGATTGACATTTGCTGTTTGTGCCCAGATATCTGCCTCTGGCATCCAAAGATTTGCTATCAAGCCAAGGCTGCAGATAACTATACAAACATTCAGGTACGCAAGAGGGAGAGACGCTACAGTAAAACATATTCTTATATTCAATCTTACACTTACTGTTAGGGTGTCTCGCTTTAAAGTACAGTTCCCCCTGAACACTTCCCTGTTGTAGTCCACTCTCTCACTCCTGGTTCACCCTCTTTCTCACCCGGGTCTCCTCTCTCACTCCTGGTTCACCCTCTTTCTCACCCGGGTCTCCTCTCTCACTCCTGGTTCACCCTCTTTCTCACCCGGGTCTCCTCTCTCACTCCTGGTTCACCCTCTGTCTCACCCGGGTCTCCTCTCTCACTCCTGGTTCACCCTCTGTCTCACCCGGGTCTCCTCTCTCACTCCTGGTTCACCCTCTTTCTCACCCGGGTCTCCTCTCTCACTCCTGGTTCACCCTCTTTCTCACCCGGGTCTCCTCTCTCACTCCTGGTTCACCCTCTTTCTCACCCGGGTCTCCTCTCTCACTCCTGGTTCACCCTCTGTCTCACCCGGGTCTCCTCTCTCACTCCTGGTTCACCCTCTTTCTCACCCGGGTCTCCTCTCTCAAGACACAAGATATGTATTGGCCATTTGCAACAAGTACATTGGAATGCTTACTCCCCATTCCCTTCCGCAGCATGAATCTCCAAAAAATACCATAAAAATAATAATAATAATAATAATAGTGGCAGCACTCCTAGCAGTTCAGTAGGCGCACTGCCTGTGGATAAAAACTATCCTTGAACCTGGTAGTTCTTGTACGGATGCTGCGGAACCGGTGACCAGACAGTAGGGGGGAGAAGAGATTGTGCCCAGGGTGGCTGCAGTCCTTTATAATGGACATGGCCTTCTTCTGACATCTGGTCCTAAAGATCTCCTCAATGCATGGAAGTGCACACCACATGATCTTCTCTGTCATCCTCACGACCATCTGGATGGCTTTCTTGTCCCGTGCAGTGGTGTTGCCGTACCACACAGTGACGCCACTCATCAGGACGCTCTCTACGGTGCCACGGTAGAAGTTCACTAGCCACCTCTGGCCTATTCCGCTTTTTCTGGTGTGCCTTCTGGTGTGCCTTCTTCAGCATGACCGTGTTGCGGTTCCACGCCAGGTCATCGGAAATCTGTAGCCCAAGGAAACGGAAGCAGCTGACGACTTTCCTTGGTGTCCCTGACATACCAAGTTTTGGATAGCGTCGCTTAAACCGTGAAACAGGATGATGCAGTGACGTCTGAGATCTCTGCAGGTCGGATTGAGGGGGAATGATTGCAAGGTCTTGCATGGATGATACAACAATACATGAAGACTCAAGTGTGGGAGCGAGCTTTGTGGTCACGTGGGATGTGGAGAGACAGAGAAAGAGAGGAGGAGGAGGTGATGGCGTGGAACAAAAGACCATGAATAAGAACATGAGGTGAAAGAAGGAGAGAAAGCCTAAGAACAGCTTGAATGAAGCCTGGATAAAAGGGAAGAAAAACCAAGCCCATGCTGAGCGAGGGAAATATATATATATATATATATATATATATATATATATATATATACATCTTATGAACAGACGCCATACGTCAAACAGATAATCTCAGAGTCAGGTGAGGCCAGAGGAACACAAAGAGAGATGGAGCCAGGTGATGATTGGCTGACAACACGCCCGGGATGATGGGTAGCCATGTCTCTCTCTCTCTCTCTCTCTCTCTCTGGATCTCTCTTGCGATCTCCCTTTCGCTCCCTCATCACTCTTCTCTCTCTCCTTCGTCTCTCTCTCGCTCTCTCTATCTTCCACTTCACCGCTATCCCAATCTCTCTATCTCTCTCTACATCTCTCCTCTATCTCATTATATCTCTCTCTATCTCTTTCTCCACCTCTCTCCATCTCATTCTATCACTCACTCACTCTCTCTCTCTCTCTCTCTCTCTCTCTCTCTGTCTCTTTCTATCTCATTCTATCTCTCTTTCTCTCTTTCTATCTCACTATATCTCTCACTCCATCTCTCTCTCTCTCTCTCTCTCTCTCTCTCTCTCTCTCTCTCTCTCTCTCTCTCTCTCTCTCTCTCTCTCTCTCTCTCTCTCTCTCTCTCTCTCTCTCTCTCTCTCTCATCATTCATGCCCTTCTCTACTGTATGTCGCTCGTCCTTCCTCTCAGCTTGTGTTAAGGCAGGGCCTATCAGCCAGTGGAGCGGCCTAATTGATGTGACTCTCCAGACTCACCAGCGGGGGGGGGCCCTTTAGCATAGCGGTGGTAGGGGTAGGGAGGTGGGGTGGGGGGGTTCACACCGAGAAGGTCAGAGGTTATATGTCAGAAAGGGGGTGACAGAGGAAGACTTTCCCTGTTTTGGTGGTGGGGGAGTCTGATTGGAAAACAACCCTGAGGGTCAGTGAAGACCAGACAGGTAGAGAGAGGTAGAGAGAGAGAGAGAGAGAGAGAGAGAGAGAGAGAGAGAGAGAGAGAGAGAGAGAGAGAGAGAGAGAGGAGAGAGAGAGAGAGAGAGAGAGAGAGAGAGAGAGAGAGAGAGAGAGAGAGAGAGAGAGAGTAGAGGTAGAGAGAGAGAGAGAGAGAGAGAAATAAATAAATAAAGAGAGCGGAAGTGAGTAGCAGAAGACAGTAGTCTGGTAATAGAGAGTAGGAAGGATTAACAAGGAATGGAGTAAAAATAAATGATTGAAAGAAATCTATCAAATAAATAAAATATGAATATTATATATAATCTAAGAAATAATATTATATATATATATATATATATATATATATATATATATATATATACTGTATATTCCATCCACAAATTAATAGGGTTGCTCTGGGAACCTTGTCCTTCGGGCCTGAACTTCTCATGTGAGAACATCACAAATAAATGCAAATAATACACATTGTCCCTGGTCCGTGTGTTGCTCCTCATCCATCACCACAGCACCATGTGGGTCTCTATCAAGTGGCCTTCTTCAACACTCAGTTCTGCAACAAAAAAACACCCCCGATGCCGTGTCGGGTTTTGTTCGGGTCAGGGTTATATATAGGATGGAAACACATTGTAGCGCCACAAATGACTTATTTTCATCATTGGGGTCCTCTCTTTAGTAACACTTTGAGATCAAGCAACAAAGCGACAGCAAGCGAAGAGTATATATTAAATATTTAAATAACAAGATACATAGTAGGCCGGCAACAGGGTGGTGTAGTCAACAGAATTATAGTTGAATATTCTACGCTGTTGCAGGCGTTTCTTTAAGGCCACTTTAAGTCTTTTTTTTAAATCACAATTTATTTTCTGAATTGTGGGCAGATTATTCCAATGTACGGTTTCACTGTTTTTAAATATGTTGAATACTAGTTTGAGAACTGAATTGAAAAGGTATGAGTCTAAGTCTGTCAAGCTACCTCTTGTAAAGAAGCTCTGATTGTCTCGTGGAAGTGAGAAATTATTTTGTACTTTAGTAGCATATGTTTAACAGTTTTGTAAGTAAGCAGCACCTAAACACAAATTGGGTTGTTTTATGTCAACCGTCAACCCAAAAAAGCTTTTTGAAATGTGTAGAAAAAGGTTTGGATTAAGTTTAAATACAACCCTTATGAATTTGTATACAGTATGTATGTATTTGAGTATTTTGTCCAAACCTATTATTTGTGCATTTTACACAATTTACACATTTGCTTGAGTAAATATGTCGCAAGGCGAATGATAAAAACACAAACACACAAATCATTCATGATTAAAACCATTTGAACAGTCTTCTTTAGAGACCTAAGCTCTATGAAATGGATGGATGAAGCCGGTCTATTGTTCAAATCAAACTTTATTCATAGAGCACCTTTCAGACGAAGCAAATGCAATCCAAAGTACTCTCGAGAATAAACACAGGCAGATTGCATTGTAAAATAATGAATACGTACAGAAATAAACAAATGATGAGTCTAAACGAGGATTTGATGTAGACTATGGCAGATGGCCTTCAACATGAGACAGGAGGGAACCAGGAGGAGACCAGGAAGGGACCAGGAGGAGACCAGGAGAGACCAGGAGGGGGGGGGGGGACCAGAAGGAGACCAGGAGGAAAGGGGACCAGGAGGAGACTAGGAGGGTACTAGAAGGAGACCAGGAGGGTACCAGGGGGAGACCAGGAGGAAACCAGAAGGGGAGGGGATAAGAAGGGGACTGTATGAGACCAGGAGGAGATAGGAGGAGACCAGGAGGGGATCATGAGAAACCAGGAGGGGACCAGGAGGGGATCATGAGAAACCAGGAGGGGACCAGGAGGGGAGGGGATCAGGAGGAGTCCAGGAGGGGAGGGGACCAGAAGGAGAAAATAAGGAGACCAGGAGGGAAGTAAGAGACCAGGATATACCAGGAGGGGATCATGAGAGAACAGGAGGGGTGGGGACCAGGAGGGGAGGGGACCAGAAGGAGACCAGGAGGAGTCCAGGAGGGGAGTGGACCAAGAGGAGACCAGGATATACCAGGAGGGGATCATTAGAGACCAGGAGGGGAGGGGACCAGGAGTGGAGGGGACCAGAAGGAGACAAGAAGGAGACCAGGAGGAGACCAGGAAGGGAGGGGACCAGGAGGAGAGGGGACCACGAGGAGACCAGGAGGAGACCAGGAGGGGAGGGGACCAGCAGAAGACCAGGAGGGGATCATGTGAGACCAGAAGGGGAGTGGACCAGGAGGGGAAGGGACCAGAAGGAGACAGTAGCCAGTAGCCAAGGCTAGCATGTGTTTTGGAAGACTGCGCCAAAGACTCTGGAATAACCATCATGTGTCAACTAAAGTCAAAATCTACGGGCCAATCGTTCTCTCAACTCTTCTGTACGGCGCCGAAACATGGACAGTATATAGAAGCCAGGTGGAAAAAACGACATGCCTTTATGATGAGACACCTAAGATCAATAATGAGGATAACCTGGAAAGACAAGGTGAAAGGACACCATGAAGAGAAATCGAAACCAGAGGTTGATTAATACAAAGACACGGTCATCCTTGGCAAACCAAAGAGATGTTCGGAGAGCGGCTGTACAATAATTCAAAAGCAGTCTTTGTCGCTACGCGACCGACATGATGCATGATGATGATGATGAGTGAATATGTCGCAAGGCGAATGATATTAACACAAACCCACAAATCATTCATGATTAAAAAATGTGAACAGTCTTCTTTAGAGACCTAAGCTCTATGAAATGGATGAGTGAAGCCTGTGGAGGGTCTATCGTTCAAATCAAACTTTATTCATAGAGCACCTTTCAGACAAAGCAAATGCAATCCAAAGTACTCTTGAGAATAAACACAGGCAGATTGCATTATGAAAGAAGAATGAATACGTACACAAATAAACTAATGATGAGTCAAAACGAGGTAGATTTGATGTTGATGTAGGTTGATGTAGACTATGGCAGATGGCCTTCAACATGAGACAGGAGGGACCCAGGAGGAGACCAGGAAGGGAGGGAACAAGGAGGAGACCAGGAGAAGACAGAAAGAGACCAGGAGGGGACAGGAGAAGACCAGGAGGGGAGGGGACAAGGAGGACACCAGGAGGAGACAGCAGGAGATGGGGAGGGGACAGGAAGAGACCAGGAGGAGTTAGGAGAGACCAGGAGGAAACAGGAGGAGACCAGGAGGAGATCATGAGTAGGGGACCAGGAGGAGACCAGGAGGAGACAGGAGGATATCAGGAGGTGACAGGAGATGACCAGGAGGAGACCAGAGGGGGAGGGGACCAGGAGGAGACCCGGAGGGGCGGGGACCAGGAGGAGGCCAGGAAGAGACCAGGGAAGGTACCAGGAGGAGACAAGGAGGCGACCAGGATGAGACAGGAGGGGACCAGGATGAAACAGAAGAAGAGCAGGGGAGGAGGGGACCAGGAGGAGACCAGGGAAGGTACCAGGAGGAGACCAGGAGGGAGGGGACAAGGAGGAGATCAAGAGGAGACAGGAGGGGATCAGGAGGGGACAGGAGAAGACAAGGAGGGGAGGGGACCAGGAGGAGACCAGGAGGAGACCAGGGAAGGTACCAGGAGGAGACCAGGAGGGGAGTAAGAGATACCAGGAGGGGAGGGGACTAGAAGGAGATCAGGAGAAGACAGGAGGAGATCAGGAAGAGACCAGGAGGAAACAGGAGGAGACCAGGAGGAGACCAGGAGGAGGAGACCAGGAGGAGACCAGGAGGAGGGGACCAGGAGGAGACCAGGAGAAGTTAGGAGGAGACCAGGAGGAAACAGGAGGAGACCAGGAGGAGATCATGAGGAGGGGACCAGGAGGAGACCAGGAGGAGACCAGGAGGAGACAGGAGGAGATCAGGAGGTGACAGGAGATGACCAGGAGGAGACCAGGAGGGGACGGGACCAGGAGGAGACTAGGAGGAGACCAGAGGGGGAGGGGACCAGGAGGAGATCCGGAGGGGAGGGGACCAGGAGGAGACCAGGGAAGGTATCAGGAGGAGACCAGGAGGTGATCAGGATGAGACAGGAGGGGACCAGGATGAAACAGAAGAAGAGCAGGAGAGGAGGGGACCAGGAGGAGACCAGGGAAGGTACCAGGAGGAGACCAGGAGGGAGGGGACAAGGAGGAGATCAAGAGGAGACAGGAGGAGATCAGGACGGGACAGGAGAAGACAAGGAGGGGAGGGGACCAGGAAGAGACCAGGAGGAGACCAGGGAAGGTACCAGGAGGAGACCAGGAGGGGAGGGGACAAGGAGGAGATCAAGAGGCGACAGGAGGAGATCAGGAGGGGACAGAATCGAAAAGGTATGAGTCTGTCAAGCTAGCTCTGATTGCCTCGTCGTAGTGAGAAATACTATTGTACAAACACATTGTTGTCAATTGACATATTTGCTTGAGTAAATATGTTGCAAGGCTAATGATATAAACATCAACCAACAATTCATTCATGATTAAAACCATAGCCCTCTTAAGAGACCTAAGCTCTACGAAATGGATGGATGAAGCCTGTGGAGGGTCTATCATGTCACAAGTTAAACTCAAACTTTATTCATAGAGCACCTTTCAGACGAAGCAAATGCAATCCAAAGTACTCTCCAGAATAAACACAGGCAGATTGCATTATAAAAGAAGAATGAATACGTACAAAAATAAACAAATGAGGATTTGATAGATGGCAGATGGCCTTCAACATAAGACAGGAGGGAATCAGGAGGAGACCAGGAGGGGAGGGGACAAGGAGGAGTCCAGGAGGGGAGGGGACAAAGAGGATACCAGGATGAGACAGAAAGAGACCAGGAGGGGACAAGGAGGAGTCCAGGAGGGGAGGGGATAAAGAGGATACCAGGATGAGACAGAAAGAGACCAGGAGGGGACAAGGAGGAGTCCAGGAGGGGAGGGGATAAAGAGGATACCAGGATGAGACAGAAAGAGACCAGGAGGGGACAAGGAGGGGAGGGGACAAGGAGGACACCAGGAGGAGACAGCAGGAGAAGAGGAGGGGACAGCGGGAAGAGCCCAGGAGTAGACCAGGAAGGAAGGGGACCAGAAGGAGACAAGGAGGAGACCAGGAGGAGACCAGGAGGAGACCAGGGAAGGTACTAGGAGGAGACCAGGAGGAGACAAGGAGGAGACCAGGAGGAGACCAGGGAAGGTACCAGGAGGAGACCAGAAGGGGAGGAGACAAGGAGGAGACAGGAGGAGATCAGGAGGGGACAGGAAGAGACCAGGAGGAGATTGGGAGGGGACAGGTGGAGACCAGGAGGAGATCAGGAGGGGACCAGGAGGGGACCAGGAGGAGACCAGGGAGAGACCAGGAGGGGACAAGAGGAGACCAGGGGGAGACCAGGAGGAGACCAGGAGGAGACCAGGAGGGGACCAGGAGGGGACCAGGAGGGGACCAGGGGGAGACCAGGAGGATATCAGGGGGAGGCCAGGAGGAGACCAGGAGGGGACCAGAAGGAGACCAGGAGGAGACCAGAAGGAGACCAGAAGGAGACAAGGAGGAGACCAGGGAAGGTACCAGGAGGAGACCAGAAGGGGAGGGGACAAGGAGGAGACAGGAGGAGATCAGGAGGGGACAGGAGGAGACCAGGAGGAGACCAGGAAAGGTACCATGAGGAGACCAGAAGGGGAGGGGACATGGAGGAGACAGGAGGAGATCAGGAGGAGACCAGGAGGAGATCAGGAGGGGACCAGGAGGGGACCAGGAGGAGACCAGGGAGAGACCAGGAGGAGACCAGGAGGGGACAAGAGGAGACCAGGGGGAGACCAGGAGGAGACCAGGAGGAGACCAGAAGGAGACCAGGGGGAGACCAGGAGGATATCAGGCGGAGGCCAGGGGGAGACCAGGAGGATATCAGGCGGAGGCCAGGAGGAGACCAGGAGGGGACCAGAAGGAGACCAGGAGGAGACCAGGAGGAGACCAGGAGGGGACCAGAAGTGGACCAGAAGGAGACCAGGGGGAGACCAGGAGGATATCAGGGGGGGACCAGGAGGGGACCAGGAGGGGACCAGAAGGAGACCAGGAGGTGTGTATGTGCAGTATGTAAATTAATGTGTGAGTATGTTTGCGTGTATGTATGTGTGATGGTGTGTAGGTGTGTGAGAGAGAGAGAGAGAGAGAGAGAGAGAGAGAGAGAGAGAGATTTCCTTCACCGATAAGCAGTGCAGTCAACCCACAAGGGAAAGCTTTCCATCAAAGACTGCTTGGTCTGTGGTTACACACACACACACACACACACACACACACAAACATGCACGCATGCACGCACGCACGCACGCACACACACACACACACAATCTTGTATATATAGCTTTGGTACATATAAATGCTTGATATGCCTAAATGTCTCTACACTGAACTACAAAAAAAGCTGACATTGTTATATGTCAATCACAGACATGTGTACAGACGGATCCTGTGGTACAGATGCACACTGCATGTTGAATGAGTAAGCTAGTAAATAAGTAAACGTCTACTGGATCTTACAGACATAGTGCTGTTGTTGTTGTTGTTGTTCTCCTGTCACTGAACACAACAAAGGAACATCCTACTGGGGCAACTTGTTCAGACCAACGTCCCAGAGAGCAGCCGTGGTGCTGTGAGCTAGTGCGTCTGTTAGTGAAGCGCTTCTACATTAGCTAACGCTTCTTTCTGCTCGCCGGCAATTATTTTAGCTCCCGATTCTCTCAGCTAGCACTTTCAGCGGGTTGCTTCTGTTAGTGCACAGTGCCTCTGTTAGTGAGGCACTTCTGTTAGCAAGCGCTTCTGTCAGTGTTGAGCTTTTGTTAGCTAGCGCTTATTTTTAGCGAGATTTTTAGCTCGCGCTTCTGTTAGTGAGACCAACAGTTAGTGAGATGTTTCTGTGAGCTAGCATTTCTGTTAGCTTATGCTTTCGTTATGGAGATGCTTTTTTGTTAGCCGTTGTTGTCGTTGAGACGGGATCTGACATGTGTGTCCATTTTGTGTCTATCTCCCCCTTTCTCTGCCTTTATGTCTTACCCTACTCTCTCTCTCTCTCTCTCTCTCTCTCTCTCTCTCTCTCTCTCTCTCTCTCTCTCTCTCTATCTCTCTCTCTCTCTCTCTCTCTCTCTCTCTCTCTCTCTCTCTCTCTCTGATGAAGGCTGGTGCGGTGGTCGGGTTCTCTCTCTCCGCTTCATGTGGCTCACTTTGGGTCTCGCCCGCTGGCTGGATTTTCCTTCTCTCTTCCCCCCCCACATCTTATTTTTCCATGCTGTGTTCTGGTCGGGTTCTCTGGTTGAAAGCCTGCGGTGTCTTAGGGGGGAGTTTCCCAGTGCACTGCGGGTCAAACGCCAGGAGAGGAGACCAGGAACGGTGCCAGGAAAACGGCATCAGTTTACTTGCGTTCACTGAATTACGTTTACGGTTTTTTTGTATTGCAACAAAAATTACATTTTACTATCATACAACCGGCTAAAACACTGCTCATTAACGAATGTAATTATCGAATTATCATCATCGTTGCGAGAATGCACGGTGGCTAAGGACTAACATTTTATAATAGTATTTAAATATTCAAATAATAAAAGATAAAAACAAACCAAAAAAAATACAAATACAAATAGAAAGCAATCAGACAGAAGAGCCACAGGGGCCGGGCTATTTTTATTTGAAAATTCCTTTTCAAAATAATCTACCCCTGAGAAACTGCTGCATTGAGCAAGTTTGGCGGTTAGAAGAGCGGTAGATACATATGTCGGACATAATATTGAAAACACAGCAACTTTGATTGCTACAGGTATCTATTATTGAATTCATACGTAACTCATACATGTACAACAAAAAGGTACACGGGTACTTGGACAACCACACGAGGAACCAGAGGGAGAAAGGTCCAGACATACGAGGAACATCCAGGTAACAACATCAAACATCTGGACTGGCCCAAGGTAGCCGAACATCTGAACATCTGTTGTGGACAGCTGTTTTCTTCCCAGGCGGTCTTGTAGCCATCCCTGAACAGGTCCAAAACAGCTTTGTTTTATAATGGTTTTGGGTGTTCAACTAACCGGAGGTCCACAGTCTACCTTTCTCTGCGTCCTTTGAGAAAGACGGCAAACCCACCTGCTCCTTAATGACATGTAAGTCACTGTAGATAATCTGTGTCTGCTCAACGCAGATTATGGTAAATAGCTAAAACGGGTCCCTAAATAGAGAACCAGCGGCGGCTTAAGACACTCTCTGAGAGCTCCAGGCTAGCTTGTGTTTCATACTCCCGAGACCACCGCGCCTTCCCCCTGCTCTTGGAGAAGCTACAGCTAGGCTACAGAGAAGCTACAGAGAAGCTACAGAGATGCTAGCGATGACCAACAATGCGTCTCTACAAAAAAAAAAAAATACGTACGGGAACCCGGCTACCTGACACGGCTAGCCGTCTGCTGGCTTGTCTCGGTTGAGCGTATTTCCCGTTTAGGTTCCACCTTAAGATTTAGAAGACAGAGACGTCATTGGCACCACATGAAAGCAAGGCCACGTGGAGAGTGTCTTTAGGCGCAGTGGGAGGAAACAGCCTTACCAGCCAAACCATTACTAGCTCCTACCAACCTGCCTGCTAGTCGCACACATGCACGCACGCACGCACGCACGCATGCACGCACGCATGCACGCACACACAGACACACACACACACGCACACAGACACACACACACACACACACACAGACACACACACACACATACACACACACACAGGTATTATAGACACAAGCAAATATGGAAACAGAGATGCTATATACAAATAACAAAGCACGGATACATATGTGCCCATACGCACACACACACACACACACACAACATACACATACACACACCATACACATACCATACACACACACACACACACACACACACACACATTGTCTTCGTGACAAACAACAACACCAGCAGGGGAGCCGCCAATCAAAACATCCAGAGAAACACAAACAAAGAAAATTGTAAAAAAAATGGACAAGGCACCAGAGGAGCCATGAAACAAACCCTCATCTCTCTCATCCATTCATTCACAAATGTGTTGCAGCAGCATGGGAGAATATTTCTTCACAATATGAAGCTATACTATTCTTCTGTTTACTTTGACTATTTATTAGTTCTTTAGCAGACGCTTGTATACAAAACAACGTGGAAATTCAGATTGTTGAGCATGGAAGGGTGGCCCTCATTACATTACATTACATTACATTACAGTCCTTTAGCAGACAAGTTTATCCAAGCGACTTACAATAGTGTGTTTCAACAAAGGAAGGTAAGAGAACAACTCGTCAACAGAAGTCAAAAGTGCATTTAATTTCTAACAAGTCTCATAGAACTGAGCCAGTGCTCAGGTAAAAGTATAATCAGTTCAGGTAAAAGTACAATAAGTTGGCAAACAAAAGAACAATATCTAACTAACAATCTACTTCGACAATCTACTTAGAAAGACACGAGTACGCTCGTAAATGCGATAAGAGGATGCCCTAGGAGAGGAAGGATCCTCATCACTAAACCACTAGCCCTGCATCTAGTTGAACATGGCTGACATTTGAGGACCATATGGTGGTACTGATCAAGAGGCTGTCTGACTCCACTCCTGGCACAGGGAGGGGGGGGGGCTGCCCGGGGTTAGAGTATATCTCTCTGTGGCTGGAGCTAAACACAGCCCTCAAACCCTCTGCAAAGATCACAGACTCATCCTTGTACCAGGGTTTACAGAAAAACAAAAACAGAGGTGTGTACACACAGGTGGGATTTTCATTTTGAATTGAGAAATTAGCTGCCGTTCATACATTTTTTTTTTTTATATAAAATGTTATGGGGATGTTGATATATGTTGTCCTCAGCTAAAAAGGGTTTAGAATAATTTTTTGTTGTTGTAATTAATTAAACCGTTGACATGAGACAAATGCAATTATCCTCACTCTTGGAGCAGCAAGTTTCAATTTCAATAATTTAGTGTTAGTGTGTCAGTGTGTAATTTGATAATAACGCTGGAACTGGAGATATAAGAGTCAATATGGTCTGTTTACCTGGCCTTGAGAGCCGGGACATTCTCAAAAGGAAGGATGATAATTTACGGGAAAAAAAAAATATATAACAAGATAATTAAAAATATTAAAAATAACAAGCGTCTGAAAAATGGAGGCTACTTAAAAAAGGAAAATAAAAAATACCAGGGAATACTGAACAAACACATAACACTGAACATCTAGAACAGTCTAAGAGCTTCTCTGGGCCAACTCTCTGTTTACTTGACCCATCACACAAATACTGCTTTCTTTCTGCTAAAATGTGTGTGTGTGTGTGTGTGTGTGTGTATAATATATATTTATATGTGTGTGTGTGTGTGTGTGTGTGTGTGTGTGTGTGTGTGTGTGTGTGTGTGTGTGTGTGTGTGTGTGTGTGTGTGTGGTGTGTGTGTGTGTGAGAGAGCAGCATGTGTGTGTGTGTGTGTGTGTGTGTGTGTGTGTGTGTGTGTGTGTGTGTGTGTGTGTGTGTGTGTGTGTGTGTGTGTGTGTGTGTGTGTGTGTGTGCATGGAACTATTAACATTAACATGCAGTGCTGAGCTACATTAGGGGCTTGGGGAGTGTGCGAGTGTGTGTGTGTGTGTGTGTCTGTGGGTTTGTGTGTCTTTGTGTGTGTGTGTGTGCCTGTGAAGGGACATGCTGATCCCTCCTCTACAGCTGCTATGAATACAGTATGAATATACTACACATCACATACAGCCTGCATGTACCACATGATAACTCCTCCCCCTGCTCCATGCACCTCCCGCCTCCCCCCCCCCCCCCCCCACACACACACACACACACACATACACACACTTATTCAAGCACTTGTGCAGATGCACAAATATATATATTATGCTGTGTGTGTGTGTGTGTGTGTGTGTGTGTGTGTGTGTGTGTGTGTGTGTGTGTGTGTGTGTGTGTGTGTGTGTGTGTGCGAACCCTTGCGCCCTGCGCCCAAGCTGTTAAGTGTGTCGCATCACAGGGACCTGACTGGCATTTAGGAAGAATATTCTGAAATATTCCCACGCGCCCATGTGTAATTAATTAGCCTGCTGTTCTCACCCTCCCCTCCCCCGGCCCCTCCCCCCTCTTGCTGCCTCCCCCTCCCCAGTCTTCAGTCTCAGGAGCTCAAACGGACATAATCAGCCCCTTTGAGAATGCTTCAGAGTCTCTCACACACACATATGCAGATGCTCCTTAACACACACACACACACACACACACACACACACACACACACACACACACACATGCACGCACTCCTCGACACACACTACACACACACACACACGCGCGCTCCTCAACACACACATACTGTACACACACACACACACACACGCACGCTCCTCAACACACACACACGCTTCTCGACACACACACGCACATGCTCCTCGACACACACACACACACACACTCAAACACACACACACAAACACACACACACACACACATGCTCCTCACCACACACACACACACACACACACACACACATGCTCCTCACCACACACAAACACACACACACATGCTCCTCACCACACACACACACACACACACACACACACACACACATGCTTCTCTACACACACACATGCCCCTCACCACACACACAAACACACATGCTCCTCAACACACACTTCCCATAATTTTTGCCGTCTGCCTTGGAAACAGATAACGCCCCTCCACCCACCCCCCACCCCCCTTGACCTCATCAATGACACCCAAATGCTCTCAGCTGATTCACACACACACACACACACACACACACACACACACACACACACACACACACACACACACACACACACACACACACACACACACAATCTTGACACTCCCTCTCCCCTCCTCTTTCACAACCAACACCAGCCATGGGGGGGGGGGGGGGGCAGAGGAGGAGGGGGCCGTCAACTCATTCTCATCAAGCCACGACTCATCAAACATGACTTTTATTTTTATTGGTTCATCCTTGAGGTTGTGTCCACGGACTTTGACTACAAATCCCAGAGTTCACGGCGGTGTAAGGGTGGGGCTGACTATAGGTTATGGCAGGGGCTGTTAAGAGCCCTGAGAAACTGTCACATACAGATTACAGTGTCAGGTGCTAGGAGAAGAAGATAGTACATTACCAGAGTCACTGCGACCTGGAACTGTTTGTGGGTTGTGGTGAAATCGAGGAAACGTATACATTAGTGTAAACGATCCATCTTACCTTTTACTTTTGTTCGAAACCTTTGATCGAGGATCTTCTTGCCTCAAAATCTGTAATTGGTCAGAATAGGATAGGAGAATAGGATTTTTCTCTTGTTTGGAGAACTTTGGACACACAAAGTTCACACTTTGTGTGTCACAATCGTCTCTCCAGAGAGATAGTGAAACCAGATTTTAAGATTATTAAGTCCTTTGATGAATTTCACACAAAAAACAACAAAAAAGAAAAAATAAAGAAATCATGAACTAAAGCCCCGGCTTAAAATCACAAAAATCTGTTTGAATTGAGGGCCTATTCTTCTTCTTCTGCTTCTTCTTTTGTTTCATCACAACCACATTAAGTAACCCTCATGTACATCCAAACACACAGTCACAGTCACAGTCTGTCATGAAAAACAAATCATAACACAAGAACCTGTGTGTGAGTGAATGAATGAATGTGTGAATGTGCGAAGCACTCCTGCATCAGTCTCCATGACGACTCAACGCCAGAAGAAGTGGGCGTCAAGCCGCTTAAATTCAAGAAACACGATGCGAGGGGTATGTGGCAGGGGCTGCAGAATATAACGAACTTCAGAGGGAGAACCAGTTGTGTAGAGAACTCCTCTACCTCCCTCCCAGGAGAGCTAAATACATTTTTTGCTCGGTTCGACGTAAACGGCAGCCCGCCGAAGCCAGCACCGACTGGGGAGACCAGCCAGCTGCGCATCTCGGAGGCGGATGTGCGCCGCACCTTTAAGCGGCTGAACATCCGTAAGGCGGCAGGCCCCGACGACATCCCGGGCCGCGTCCTCAGAGCATGCGCAGACCAGTTGGCAGGAGTCTTTGCAGACATCTTCAACCTCTCCCTGTCCCAGGCTGTTGTCCCCGCGGTCTTCAAGATATCCACCATCGTGCCTGTCCCTAAACAAACCAAGGTAACATGCCTGAATGACTACAGACCTGTGGCCCTCACCTCGATCGTTAGCAAATGCTTCGAGAGGTTGGTCAAGGACTTTATTTGCTCCGTGTTACCTACCACGCTGGACCCATGGCAATTTGCATATCGTCAAAATAGATCCACGGACGACGCAATTGCCATGGCCCTCCACACTGCCCTTTCCCACTTGGAGGGGAAGAACTGTTATGTGCGAATGCTGTTTGTGGACTACAGCTCAGCATTCAACACAATAGTTCCTGCCAAGCTCGACACCAAGCTGAGAGGTCTAGGCGTACCCCCATCCATGTGCAGCTGGATATTGAACCTCCTGTCGGACCGCCGCCAGGTGGTGAGGATGGGCAGCACCACATCAGAGCCACTGACCCTCAACACGGGAGCCCCCCAGGGATGCGTGCTGAGCCCTCTCCTCTACTCCCTCTACACCCACGACTGCATGGCTATGCACAGCTCCAACGTCATCGTCAAGTTTGCTGACGACACGACAGTGATGGGCCTGATCGCCGGCGACGACGAGACAGCCTACAGGGAGGAGGTCGGATCGCTGGAGCAGTGGTGCCAGGAGAACAGCCTCGCCCTCAACGTCAAGAAGACCAAGGAGCTGATCGTGGACTTCAGGAGGCAGAGGGGAGAGCACAGCCCTATCTCCATCGACGGCGTTGCAGTAGAGAGGGTCAGCAGCTTCAAGTTCCTCGGCGTGCACATCTCCGAGGACCTCACATGGTCCACGCACACCACACACGTGGTGAAAAAGGCCCAACAACGCCTGTATTTTCTCAGGCGTCTGAAGAAATTCAGCATGGGCCCCCGCATCCTGAGAACATTCTACAACGGCACCATCGAGAGTGTTCTGACAGGGTGTATCACCGCCTGGTACGGGAACTGCACGGCACTCGAGCGCAGAGCGCTTCAAAGGGTGGTGCGGACGGCCCAGTATATCGTTGGAGGTGAGCTCCCCTCCCTCCTGGACATTTACAACCAGCGGTGCGTGGCCAAGGCCAAAATAATTATAAAAGACATTGCCCACCCCAGCCACGAACTTTACTCACTATTACCGTCAGGCAGGCGATACCGCAGTATCAAGTGTCGTACAAATAGGCTTAGAGATAGCTTCCACAGTCAGGCCATCAGGCTGCTGAACAAGGGCGTATAACATATAACAATGTATATTTTATTACATTGATTTATATATATATATTGCTCTTTTCTGTGCTGATTTTTGCATTTTATAAATTGCATTTTTTATTTTTATTTTATATTCCTTATTCTATTTTTTATTCTATTTTTTCTATTTTATCTATTTATCTATTTTATCTATTTTATTTATCTTATTCTATAACTGCTGTCTGTCGTCGGGTATTGCACACAAGAATTTCACATCACTGCTTTATACTAAACTGTAAACTGTGAAGTGACAATAAACTTGACTTGACTTGACTTGACTTGACTTCCTGGGAAGATTGGCACCTGGTGTGTGGTTTTCCCTCCCGGAGACCTTATTAAAAAGGAAGCAATGGCTAAAGAAAACACACTTAATGGGGGTTGAAGAAGGGAGCCATTATGGCTTCAGTATGGTTGATGCTTGGAAATGACACTGTGTGTACTGTACACTGTGTGTACTGTACACTGTGTGTACTGTACACTGTGTGTGTGTTGGACACTAATATCTAGTGTCTAGCAAGAGTGTTCCAGAAGTGCACCAGAAGTGCACTATACAGCCAACGCGTGTGGTGGAGTAACGCAGTGTTTTGTTTTCCGGAGATATTCTTCCGAAGATAAACTCGTTCAAGAATGGCAAGATGGAGGTTATTCAGAAGACTATTTTATCAAATGTACAGTATATTTACTAGTCCACAGGTTTGATTTTAAACCTTTACAGACACATTTTTAACAAGGACGTCGGTGTCCCGGCCAGGACAGTTTCATGCTTGTTTTCCCACCTGCTAGGGGAAAAACGGTTTAGTACCATCATTCTTCTTGCTGGAGCCGCTACCTCCGCGGATAAGCAGATGATCCTCTTCCTCTGTAACCAGTGCCGGCCAAGTTTGCATTGGCCGTTGGCCAAGGAGGAACACAGACAATGGGAAGCCGATGCCATCGTTTTAGTTACCAGCCCATGTCCTGGATCCCAGACTAATGATGGTTGTTGGTTTCACCGGTCGGGTTGTTTCCGACAGAGACACGTTTCACACACGAGACACGTTCCACACAACACCGTGGTCTACAGATTCCCCGCACCCCCATGATTGGTCGAAAATAATAAAATGTGATTAGGAAACGCCCCGTTCCAGCTTGTCTGTCATTGGACTTGAGATGTTAATCCACAGTCTGACTACTGAGACAAACCCTCACCCCTACCTGCTCCTTCATGACCTGTATCCAAATTTAATGTGAGTGGCTTTAGATAGAAGTCTATCTTCTCTGTGGTCACCGCTCACACACATTTTGCTGACATTAATTTGATTTATTTATAAGGATATTTTTGGCACATTTTGCCTAGACGCAGACAGGAGAGTGGAGATTGACAGGAGAGTGGGGGGAGAAAGAGAGTGAGGGAATGACATGTAGCAAAGGACCACACGCTGGAATCGAACCAGGGGTCGCTACAAGACGTCTCCGTCTATGTGTGGGTGACGGACGGGCTTACAAGGATGAGCTACCAAGCCGCCACTTGCTCACATTATTTTTTTTGCATCTTTAAAGCAGTACACGAAGCGATGCACTATTTACCACACAAGTTCAACATTGTCTTGGATCATCCTCATAAGGTCGGCGGGAGGAGACCAGCGGAGGGGACCAGTGATGTCATAGCAGCTGACGTCACGTCACGCCGCTCTCAAGCTATCCACCACTGCCACTGCATAGAGACAATCCTCTCCCCCAAACGCGGGCCAATCACTCCAATGGGTCCGGGGGAAGCGTCACCCCATCTGACCCCTGATCCGTGCGCACATCATTTCTTGTTCATTTCTTGCCTGTCGACTTTGTTTACAATTATGACGTTTATAATTATCCAAACCAAGCCCACCACAGTGGTCTGGATAATTATCAACATCATAGGGGGGGGTTTGGAAGAGGAGGAAAAAATGAATGAAAAGATGATACACACACACACACACACACACACACACACACACACACACACACACAATTAGTTGCCAGAGGACAAAACAGTTCCATTGAGAAAAAATATATTATACACCTACCTATTATACATCACATATGAATATATATATACGGTATATATATATAT
>CM051013.1:13452409-13459909 GCA_027704905.1 Muraenolepis orangiensis | reverse complement strand
TCATCCGTCTGGGATCTCAGAACAGCATGAGAGAGAGAGAGAGAGAGAGAGAGAGAGAGAGAGAGAGAGAGAGAGAGAGAGAGAGAGAGAGAGAGAGAGAGAGAGAGAGAGAGAGAGAGAGAGAGAGAGAGAGAGAGAGAGAGGAAAGTAGTACTGCCGCAAAACATTGACATGGAAGAGAGCAATGGAGGGAAAAACTGGATGAATGATAGAGAGAAAGAGAAGAGAGAGAAAGATAGGATGAAAGAAAATGACAGTGTGAGAGACAGCGAAGACAGAGATAGAGACAGAGTGAGGGGGAGAGGATGACTAAGAGAAAGAGAGAGAGAGAGAGAGAGAGAGAGAGAGAGAGAGAGAGAGAGAGAGAGAGAGAGAGAGAGAGAGAGAGAGAGAGAGAGAGAGAGAGAGAGAGAGGATGACTAAGAGAGCGATAGAGAGAGACAGAGAGAGAGAGAGAGAGAGAGAGAGAGAGAGAGAGAGAGAGAGAGAGAGAGAGAGAGAGAGAGAGAGAGAGAGAGAGAGAGAGAGAGAGAGAGAGGATGACTAAGAGAGCGATAGAGAGAGACAGAGAGAGAGAGAGAGAGAGAGAGACAGAGACAGAGACAGAGACAGAGAGAGAGAGAGAGAGAGAGAGAGAGAGAGAGAGAGAGAGAGAGAGAGAGGAGAGAGAGAGAGAGAGAGAGAGAGAGAGAGAGAGAGAGAGAGAGAGAGAGAGAGAGAGAGAGAGAGAGAGAGAGAGAGAGAGAGAGAGAGAGAGAGAGAGAGAGAGAGAGAGAGAGAGAGAGAGGATGACTAAGAGAGCGATAGAGAGAGACAGAGAGAGAGAGAGAGAGAGAGAGAGGATGACTAAGAGAGCGATAGAGAGCGATAGAGAGAGACAGAGAGAGAGAGAGAGAGAGAGAGGATGACTAAGAGAGCGATAGAGAGAGCAAATAAGAGCGTCGGGTTAGTCATCATCAGAGCCCACACTGCCCACATCCCCTTGTCCTCAGATTGACTCTCCTCTCTCTATCTCTCGCTCCAACAAAAGTTTCACAACCCCAGAACTCCCAGGTACTACGTTGGGACTAGAGGTATGAGCACAGGACCCTTTGACTAACTAAAGGGTAACAGATCACTGACAGCCAGAGTTGTTGGGTGTGACTCGTTACAGTAATCACATTATGTAACGCGTTACTGTTTTATAATCAAGTAATCACATTGCAGTTACTAGGAGTTTTCCACCTCCTTCGTTAAAGTTAGCCTATAGTGCTACACATGCATCGCGCATTAGCAATAATCGCTTGTTGACATGTTGTCACTTGACTTTGACTGAGATGGCAGAGCGGATCGATGACGTTTGAAGGGTGGTGGAAATATGCCCATTATTTTGAATTTGTTTGTGAGAAAAGGGCAAGAATGTTACGGTCTAAGAGTAGAAGAGAGGAGAGAAGCACTGAGGAGAGGAGCACTGAGCCCTTCCTTCAACTCTGACTCTGAAGTCAGTGAATATTTGAAGTCGAGGTCAGAGATGGAGATCCTGGGCCGTTTCCCTACAATGAAGACTTCATATTCATGAACTTCGACACCGCGACGCCTTCTAGTGCGTCTTCAGCCTGGGCAGTCTAGTGCCAACTCCCAGGAGGAACAGGTGGTCCGATAAAAGATTTGAGAGACTCCTCCTCATTATAGACGTGTACATTTTTTACATATTTTACTGTACTTACCATATCTATATATATATTAATCTTCAACTGTTGATACAACTGCATATCCCTGCTCACTACCTGCTGTATATCAATTTAAATATATTGATCCTGTTGATATCATTGCATACCCCTGCTGACTACCGGTTGGATACTTGTGTACTTACCTGTAATTCTGCACATATCTCATACCTACTCTATAAGTTATTTTATACCTGTTTTTATAGCAGAGTAGTAGACTGTCTTTACATCTTATTTAACCACTGTAAATTGTATATTACCATGCACTTTACTGTAACATCTGGTTGGACGCCAAATCGTTTTCGCTGTACTGTACTTGTGCTGTTCCAATGACAATACATTAGAATCTAATCTAATCTAATGAGATATAACCACTGCTTTGATACACACGTCACATGAACACGTCAAATAAGACCACAGTCTACTAAAGGTGAGTGAACGACTCCAGTGAGTTAGTTTGACTGTGTTTGCCCCGTTAAATGCAGTTCGCCATTTAAAGGTGTTTTTTCCCCCCGTAAGTCAGTCATCTTGCTGTTAGGATGGCCAGTCTATTATATTAATTACTTGATTGATATCTTATTTTGAGGCACATTATATTTGTACTAGGTGGTGTTAGGAAGGCTAACCTCTTTTATTTATATTGTTTTATATATTTGATATAGTTTTATTTTGAGGCGTATTCCTCCTACCAGTGCCGTCTCAATTGATCTGCTGTTCAGCCTTATACCAGTGATACGGACATACAATTGATCTGCTGTTCAGCCTTATACCAGTGATACGGACATACAATTGATCTGCTGTTCAGCCTTATACCAGTGATACGGACATACAATTAAGCTTATATTATTTTTGCCATGACGTTTTTTGTTTCTGTGAAATGCTCTTTGATTTTCACCAATTTTGCTCTCTGCTTTGCTGTAGTAGCCTACTTTATTGAATACTATGACATAAATAACTTGTGTACGTCCTGTTTATTATAGGGATTAGTGCTGATATGTGGGCATGCTGTTAACTGCTGCAACAATGCATCTCGATCGCGATGTTATGTAACGCAAAAGTAACAAGTAGTGTAACACGTTACTTTCCACAGGGAGTAAATAGGCAAAGTAATGCATTCCTTTTTTTCAAAGTAAAGAGTAATGTGTATTATAATACTTTAAACGACCCCAACACTGCTGACAACCCATCCCACCCGGGGCATCACCTGTTTGACCGGCTGCCCTCTGCTACACGCTTCAGACTTAAGAACGCTTTCAACGCCGGAGCCAGAAGAGAACTTTGGAGGCGGCAGTAGCTGAGCCATTTGGGACTTTGCTTGGGAACCGTTGAAAGTTCCTGGTTCAAGTCCCCGAAACACCTGTGGGCACTGCTGAGGTGCCCTTGAGCAAGGCACCAACCCTCTACCCTGCTCCCCGGGCGCTGTATATAAAAAAGCCACACCACTGCTCCTAATACCAGGATGGGTTAAATGCAGAGAAACAAATATCACAGTGTGCGTACATGTATGTGACCAATAAAGAGGATTCAATCCTCCAGATTTAGAATATTGAACACTGACTGTTCTGTGTAACTACAATACTGTATTGCATTAATACCACATGTTTACATCCCTCTGCACCTTTATAGGTATATCTATTTTCTAATTTGCACTACTTTTACATATCCATATGCCCATAAATATTTTTACCTATATTTGGCCATTTAAATATGCTCATTTTGTTTGGTTTACTTTTTTAATCATTTATATTTTAAACTGTTATGTGTGTCTAAAGAAGTGAGCATGAGGATTGCTACACAATTTTGTTGTACTTGTGACAACAAAGGCCTTCTGATTCAGATTATTTTAAACGGAAGGATAGTGCCGTGTTTGACCCCCAGCTTAAAGGTACCAGGTTTGATTCCCCCGCCCCCTATGTCCTCAGCCTATAGCAAAAAGCCTATGCCCTACCCTCTCTTTAATGACTATATGACTCTTATATCTGATAGTCATAGTAAATAGTTGCACCTCACCCATGGTCCACCACACACACACACACACACACACACACACACACACACACACACACACACACACACACACACACACACACACACACACACACACACACACACACACACACACACACACACACACACACACACACACACACACACAGCTTATGTTGCTGCTGAGCTCCTAGGGATAAGATAAGCCCAGGAGATATAAGGTGCGATCTTCACACGGAGAATGTAAACAGACTGTAGATGCAGGTAGACTGGCTGTTGTGTCTACCTGCATCGACCCATGTTTTCCTCTCCTAGTGTACCAACCATGGCGCTCGACAATGCAGAGGCATGTGTCGGAGCACATTGGCAAAAGCACACACACACTATATATATAGATAGATAGATAGATAGATAGATAGATAGATAGATAGATAGATAGATAGATAGATAGATAGATAGATAGATAGATAGATAGATAGATAGATAGATAGATAGATAGATAGATAGATAGAGAGAGAGAGAGAGAGAGAGAGAGACCTCAACCTTAAGCCAGACTATATTAAGTATGTGTGTGTGTGTGTGTGTGTGTTTGTTAGTAACTAAGCAAGTCAATGCTTCTTCAGAAACTGTAGCACCCCTCACAGGCAAAGGTCACAGAGTGCTTCGCCAGGGTAAATAATAAATAGATAAAACACAATAAAAAAAAAACACACGGGTAAAAGACACAGGGGGTAAAGAGACACATTCAATACAGTAGACATACAGCAGCGCAGCGCAGCGCAGCCAAAGCAGCCTGTCTGCTAAAAGACCTTTAGATCTGTAGCCGTTCTCCAACGTGCCCACAGGGGCCACAGTATGTAAGAGGAGTGCAGGAACCAGGAACCACGGCCCCGAAAGCATGATCACCCCTAGTTTTGAATGTGTGTGTGTGTGTGTGTGTGTGTATGCGTGTGTGTGTGTGTGTGTGTGTGTGTGTATGCGTGCGTGTGTGTGTGTGCATGCGTGCGTGTGTGTGTGTATGCGTGCGCGCGTCTGCATGTGTGTGTGTGTGTGTGTGTGTATGCAGTAAGATGTCAACGAGAGCTTGAGCTCGGGATCTGTCATCAAGATGCAGGAAAGTGACGCCAGCTCTATTTCCTCTCCATCTATCTGGTCTCTCATTTGTGTTCCTTTGGGGGGGTGGCGGGGTGGGTGGGTGGGGGCTGTTGAGAGTCGAACTTCGCCTGATCGTGGCGCCAATTGGTTTTCGGGCGCAATTTCTGTTCTATGCATAATTCATACGGAAGTTAGAGTTACCGCCGTTCGGAGAGAACCTCGGAGAGTTTTGGCCGTGGGGGGGGGGGGGGGGGGGAGGGGAAGAGTTGTTGTTGATACTCTATCGACGAGCACACGGGCGTGCGTGCGTGCGTGCGTGCGTGTGTGTGTGTTACGTGATGCTCTACAGAGAATCTGCGAATATCTTTGGTCCGATATCCTCTGGCTACCAGCAGCTATTCCTGTAGAGCCGTGGCAGCGTGGGGGGGGGGGGGGGGGGTTGTTTCAGGGGTGCCGCGTTACAACGGCTACAACTTGGTTACTCACAACAGTGGCTCTGCTCAAGGCTTCCGCCGGAACTCACACGGTGGCTCAAAGACAGGAGGTGATGCCGTTTGTGTCAACGTTTCGACTTTCCTGTTGGATTTGCTATGAGAATCAAATATAGAACAAAACACAACACAACACGGAACAGAATAGAATGGTCACCATTTCCAAATGGAACTTAGTCAAAGTAGCCAGAGAATGATAGAAATACGATAGATAAATAGTTAGAAATTCTATTAATAGTAGATCGAAATAGGTACAATAAGTATTTGCAATAGCAAAAACGTATATACGTCGGTTAAGGAACCTAGGAAGTGTTGTAATAAAGATGCCGATAGAGATAAACACGAGGTCACCTGAGGCATTCGTCACTAGTTGTTGGACGTGTGCTTCCTCTAAAAAAATTGTCCAAGTTCCAAGTGATTCATTCCAAACGCCTGCTGAGCGGATCACAAAGTAATGACTCGCCATAATCGGGTCGTAAACGTCAAAGCGAAACCGGGGGGGGGGAGGGTGGAAAAAAACCCCAAAAAAACACACATCGTCGGCCTCAGTTTCGAGGTGAGACTTTATCGCTCCGTCCGCTCAGGGTCCTTTTAACCAGCGATTAGGTGCCTGTAAAAAAAAAGAAAAAGGTGTACTTCAAAGCATCCACGGCGGCGCTACGCAGAACAAACAGAGCCGTATCCGCTTTCCGCACCTTAAAAAACGTGCCCCCGACCTTGGCTTGAACAGCACCCGGCACTCGACCCCCCCCCCCCCCCCCCCCGGGTGGGTGAGTCAGAGTCAGCACCCACCGGTGAAGGTTCAAGCACGACACGCCCGCCGGCTCCGGTTTCCATTGTGCAACGCACCCGGAGTATACCTCTTAAGACGCTGATCCGCTCACTCACACATACATACATACATACATACATACAGTACACACAGGCCTGTGTGTGTGTGTGTGTGTGTGTGTGTGTGTGTGTGTGTGTGTGTGTGTGTGTGTGTGTGTGTGGTGTGTGTGTGTGTGTGTGTGTGTGAGAGAATGAATGAATGTGTGGTTATTATGTGGTGATAAGTCTGCGGTGTGGTTTGGTGGGACGGTGTATACATGCGGTCCATTAGCATGCCCGGGTTGTAGTTTGCAAAAAGTGTTGGGCTGTGAGAGTTTAGTGCCGTGATCCAAGATTAAGAGATCTTGGATCTCGGAAACACTACCCGGATCCTTCCTCTTAGCGCGTCCTCTTATCACTTTTCACTAGCTTTACTAGCGTACTAGTGTCTTTGCTTGTTTGCTTAGGTAGTTTGATATTCTTATATTGTTTGCCAACCTTATTGTACTTTTACCTGAGCACTGGCTCAGTTCTTGGAGACTTTGTTAGGAATGAAATGCACTTTTGACTTCTGGTTGAGTTGTTCTCTTGCCTACCTTTGTTAAACACAATTATTTTAAGTCGCTTTGGACAAAAGCGTCTGCTCAATGACAGTAATGTAATGTAATGTAATCCTCAAGATCTTTCAAGATGTTGAATTGCCATTTGCAACAAGTACAATGGAATGCTAACTCCCCATTAACTCCCGCAGTATGAATTTCCTACAACAATACTATACTAAACTAAACTGTACCATACTAAACAATAGTTCACTATAAACACTGAAAAAAAAACCGATATACTACCTTTGATATGATTGTTTGGTGAACGTCTCTAGCTGAAAGCTAAAGCATGTTCATGGAGAGTACAAATAATAATTGTTGAACGGGCCTCCTCGCAAGAACACAGAAAGAGTCAGACATTATTGAATCATTAATCAATTTGTCTGTGTGCATACGTGGCAGTAGTCATTACCCCATGTAATGACTACTCATTTTTATATTCAACATCCGAAGTTTGCATGTGACGATAGCATCTGGGGTTAGCGTGTGACGATAGCATCTGGGAGTTAGCATGTGACGAGAGCATCTGGGGGTTTAGCGTGTGAGGTTGTTTGAAGTCGACATGTGCGGTAAGTAAGCAATTTGGCTTCGGCGTTATTTGAGAACACATAGGTGTTAAGAGCGCAAGAGATAATTTTCCATTTCTAAACTTTTTAACTTTGTAAAGATAAACAAGATGGCCGTCGCGCCAGAAACTGTGGTCTTACCACAGAGAGGGGGGAGAAAACAAACAGAACAGGGCCTAGAACAGTCCGAGACGACGGGATGGGAAAATGGAGTCTAGTTTTGGACTGTGGTCACGCTTTGCGG
>CM051013.1:13439909-13449909 GCA_027704905.1 Muraenolepis orangiensis | reverse complement strand
AGACGCTGCTTTGCGGGGCGGTTGGGGGCGGTGGTCCCTGCACCAAGGCCCAGTCCACACACAAACATCATCTGGGGGGAGCGTGCACACACACACACACACACCACACACACACACACCACACACACACACACACACACCACACACACACACACACACACCACACACACACACACACACACACACAACCACACACATCTGGCCTGGGTGGGAGTCAGGCTTCACATATTTATGCACAACCGAGTACAGACAAACACACTCACACAGGCACAACCGCACACACCCCCCCCCCCCACACACACACACACATCACAGACTCACACACGTTCAGATTGACGCATACACACAAACACACAGACAGACACTCCCCCCCCCCCCTCCCACACACACACACACACACACACACACACACACACACACACACACACACACATACACACACACACACAGACAGCCAGCCATATGTCTGCAGGGGCATTGAGAACGGCACAGCGGTGTCTCCACAGAAGGACCAGGTGTGTTGTAGTTGAATCAGTGTTCACTTGATGTGTGTGGTGTGTGAGTGCGTGTGCGTGTGAGTGTGTGTGTGTGCTTCCGTGAGTGTGTGTGTGTGTGTGTGTGTGTGTGTGTGTGTGTGTGTGTCTCCGCCTCCCTTTCCCTCCTTTCTAACCAGGCCTCATGTTGTGTGTACGCCTCCTGAAGCATATGCAGTCCTCTCATCGTCATCATCATCATCATCATCATCATTACCATCATCATCATCATCATCATCATCCTCATCCTCATCGCTTGAGACAGCTGTCTACCCAGATACCCTCAGAGACCAGCAGCAGCTCCAGAACCTGCATACATAGGCATCAATCTACATTACACACATACATATGCATGCAAGTGATACGATTTCCAAAATCCATTATCCACGTCAGCATATATTTTTTTGGACTATCTTTAAAATTTTAAATTGCTACAATTTTCAAAACGAGAACCACAGAGAGTTCCACACAGACGCTCGAGATCCACGCGGACTCACGGACGGACTGACTGACTGAGCGCTAACCGACGGGGGCTAGCGGGCCGGCCGACGCTAACCGATGCTAACCCCCAGCCTTGGACTTTGATGGGCGTTTGAGGGGGAGAGACAAGAGGGAGCGCGCTAGGCAACTTGCTAATGCCGCGCCCGCCCCGGCCTGTCTAAAGAGATCAAGGCGTGCGTCGGGGGGGGGGGGGGGGGGGGAAAGAGAGAGAGAGAGAGAGAGAGAGAGAGAGAGAGAGAGAGAGAGAGAGAGAGAGAGAGAGAGAGAGAGAGAGAGAGAGAGAGATTGATAAATAGGGGAAGAGAGAGAGATAGAGAGAGAGGGGAAAAGAGAGAGAAATAGAGAAAGGGGAAAAGAGAGAAAGATAGAGAAGGAGATGGTGGGAGGCAGTAAAACAACAGCCAGCCGGCTTCTGAGAGTTTGGGATGTGTGTATGTGTGTGTGTGTGTGTGTGTGTGTGTGTGTGCGTATATGTATCTGTGTGTGTGTGTGTGCGTGTATGTATCTGTGTTTGTGTGTGTGTGTATCTGTGTGTGTGTGGATGTGTGTTTGTATATGTGTGTGTGCGTGCGTGCGTGCGCACGTGCGTGTGTGTGTATACAGTGCTGCTCGAAAGTATGTGAACCCCCTAGACATGGTCATTGTAATTGTACAAAAATGTAAAATAACCTTATTAAATGTATATCCAAACACCAATTTGTAAAGCAGGACTTTCCAAATAATGGACACAAACAAAGAAAAATGATGTATTTTCATTATTTATTCAAAAAAGTGGTTTCTCCCACAAAAACTGAAAATATGACTTGTGCAAAAGTATGTGAACCCTTTTGGTTAATAGCGTGTGGCACCTCCTTTTGCAGCCATTACTGCAATCAAACGTTTTCTATAGCCACTGACCAGTCTCTCGCATCTGCTGTGGGGGATTTTTGCCCACTCTTCCTTGCAGAACTCAGCCAGTTGAGAAAGGTTGGAGGGACATCTGGCATGTACCCCCCGCTTCAGGTCTAGCCACAACATTTCAATTGGATTGAGGTCCGGACTTTGACTTGGCCAATCCAGAGTACGAATCCTCTTTTTTCTGAACCATTCCTTGGTAGATTTGCTGGTATGTTTTGGGTCGTTGTCTTGTTGAAAAACCCATTTACGGCCCAGTTTCAACTTCCTGACTGATGGCTGGAGATTCTTATCAAGAATTTGCTGATACACTTCAGAATTCATGTTTCCCTGGATGATATGGAGTTGTCCAGGTCCAGAAGCAGAGAAGCAGCCCCATACCTTAACATTTCCACCACCATGCTTCACTGTTGGGATGAGGTTCTTTTCTTCATGTGCTGTGTTGGTTTTTCTCCAAACAAAGCGCTTACGATTATGACCAAATAATTCTATTTTGGACTCATCTGTCCAGAGAATGGACTTCCAGAAGGCCTCTGGTTTGTCCAAGTTCTCTCTGGCAAAGTTTAAACGGGCAGCTTTGTTCTTTTTGGAGAGCAGAGGCTTCCTTCTAGCAACCCTCCCATGAATGTCGTGTTGGTTCAATTTTCGTCTAATTGTAGACGCATGTACATTTACACCTGACGCTGCCAGAGAGCTCTGCAACTCTTTAGAGGTGATGTGTGGGTTGTCCTTTACCTGATTTATTATTCTACGGGTGCTTCTTGATGTTAGTTTTAATGGGCGTCCACTTCTAGGCAAAGATGCGGTCATCTTGGACGCCCTCCATTTGTAAATTATTTGCCTCACCGTGGATGGATGGAGCTGGAATCGTTTGGAGATTGTCTTGTAGCCTTCTCTAGACTGATGGGCTGTCAGTACCATTTTCTTGATTTCCTCGGGTATCTCCTTTCCTCTTGGCATGGTTGATTCGTATGGGTACACCCTGGCACTGCAGTCGTTTGGTTGTTTTTCTCTCTCTTTTAATCTGTGTTGTCCAACCCTTTTCCTAATGATGTCTCATTTGATTGGTTTGCTTAATTGACTAATTAAGCACCCAAAAGTGTTTCACCTGAATCTGTTACCTCCTTGACTTTACCAATACAGCTGGGGGTTCACTTACTTTTGCACATCCACTAATTCCATGTTTCATGTATTTTTTTGGCTACTCACACAATTCCCTCTAAAAAAGTACATGGAACTGTTAAACATAAACCTGACATTTCATATATGTAAAACTTGTGATGATAAAATAGGAAAATCATGGTAAAACAACAGAAAACTCTTAACTGTTCAAGGGGTTCACATACTTTCGAGCAGCACTGTATCTATGTGTGTGTGTGTGTCTGTGTGTGTCTGTGTGTATCTGTGTGCATGTGTGTGTGTGTATGTATATCTATGTGTGTGTGTGTGTGTGTGTGTGTGTGTGTGTGTGTGTGTGTGTCTGTGTATCTGTGTGTATCTGTGTGCATGTGTGTGTGTGCGTACGTGCGTGTGTGTGTGTGTGTGTGTATTTAACCAGAGCTGCATCCTGCGAAAGGTTTTGACGCAGCGTTTTTTTTCTATCACATTTGCCTTTTCTTCTCTTCTTACTCTTTTCTTTTTACTTTTTTTCTGTCGTAACCCCCCCCCCCCTCCCACCCTCCCACCCTCTCCCCAACCTCTAATACTGTACCCGACTTCAAAGTGCTATTATGCACAAATATCTATCTTTCTCCCCTCTCTCCCTCTCTCTCTCTCTCCTCTCTCCTCTCTCTCTCCTCTCTCTCCTCTCTCTCTCTCTCTCCCTCTCTCTCTCTCTCTCTCCTCCTCCCCCCCTCCGGTGTGGAATTGTTTGGAGTATTTTTTGGTTATTTTGAAAGACCAAAAAGCGATGACGATAAAACAGTCAGTAAAACGGTTTTCTACCCCCTCCCACTCTTTCCCCCTCTCCGCCCACGCCTGTTCACCTTCTCTCCCTCTCTCTCTCCATATCTCTCTCTCCCTCTCCCCCACTCTCTCTCTGCCTCTCCCCCTCTCTCTCCCCCCCCCCTCTCTCTCTCTCTCTCTCCCCCTCTCTCTCTCCCTCCCTCTCCATCTGCCTCTCGCTCTGCCCCTCTCTCTCTATCTGCCTCTCGCTCTGCCTCTCTCTCTCTCTCTCTCTCTCTCTCTCTCTCTCTCTCTCTCTCTCTCTCTCTCTCTCTCTCTCTCTCTCTCTCTCTCTCTCTCCTCTCTCTCTCTCTCTCTCTCTCTCTCTCTCACAGCACACTCACCCAGGTGTTTTCATCGTGTTTTTTCGTCTCTTTTTCTTCTGGCGCCACTTAAACCCCAAAGAGAAGATTCACAGAAAAGTATTCATCAGAAATCCCAGTTCCTTGTTGATGATCCTGATGATTGGAAAGACTTCTGTGACATGACCTGTGTGTGTGTGTGTGTGTGTGTGTGTGTGTGTGTGTGTGTGTGTGTGTGTGTGTGTGTGTGTGTGTGTGTGAGAGCGCGTGCGTGTGTGTGTGTTTGTAGTACCGCACAAGGTCGCACACATGTGTGTGTATAAAACGGGACCAGAGTGGGGGGGTGGCGCAGTGTGTCCAGTAAACATGTGTTTGACGGTCCTCTACAAATGTTTACCAAGGTCGGCAGGAAACATATTTAAAAGGCGCCAATAATACACTCACACCAAATTACAGTGGGCTTGTGTTCCAGCTTCCAAAATAGAGAAGAAAAACCATCATTTTTTCCCTCAGGCCTTCTTGTTCAGGTCCTAACCCAGGAGGCCTCCAACGGAATATTTAGGCAAGGTCCAAGTTCGGCAAATGAGGCCTTAATGCGTAATTCCGTTAATTTGTATTCCCCCCTCACCGAGCTAGTGGCCCCATTACAGACCGCCGGGCTACAGCCAAGACGTGGGGCTGTTGATTATTGGAGACCGGAAAAAAACAAGACTTTGGTTTGTTTTGGAATCAGCCAACAGGAAGTGAGGCGTGAATAGAAAGGAAGTGCCGCCCGAGACTTAACTCTCAACTTAACTGCCGCAATGTCTTCGGCTGAAACATTCTTTCTCAGCTACGTGGGAACCTAGAAAACACACAAAAACAATGTGGAAAACACATGCTAAAACACACACGCTCTTGAAAGGTGTGTTTTCTAACTGATAACTAGGCTAACTATTGGTAATCACGGTTGTTAGTCGGCGGATAGCTTCTAAAGCAGATAATGTGACCTTGCACAAGACATGACAATCTCCTTTTTCAAATCCCCACCGAACAAACTGTGCATTACGGAACATAAACTTTGACATTGATATCATTAAACACACTAATTATTGTGTGAGTCAATGGCTTGACAGACTGACACACAGAAAGACAATTATGAAGAATTATAATTATGAACAGAACTGGAGAAAGTCATAAAAATAAACATGTTGCCCCCAGAGGGAAGGGGAGGTGTGTGTGTGTGTGGTGGGGGGGCGGGGGGGGGGGGGCTAGGCAAATATTTTGTCAGGGCAAGTCTTGGAAGAAGGACTGTGTGTGTGTGTGTGTGTGTGTGTGTGTGTGTGTGTGTGTGTGTGTGTGTGTGTGTGTGTGTGTGTGTGTGTGTGTGTGTGTGTGTGTGTGTGTGTGTGCGCGCGCATGTGCGTGTGTGTGTGTGTGTGTGTGTGTGTCTTGGCTCAGACTGTCAGTTCAAAGGCTCTGCAGCTGACAACCTTGGGGCTACACACACACACACACACACATACACACACAAAGCATGCTGACAGACGTGAGGTTGTGCAGGGGCGTGCACAGGTACGTACATGCATGCACACATGGGCATGCCTGGACACACACACACACACACATACACACACCAGGTCACCATGGTTACTGCAGGAGGACAACAACGTGAGCCTCGCAACGTGCTAGCCGGGTCATGTTGTCCCGTCGGTACTGTTAGCTTTCGTACGGTATTGTGCGCTACCGGTTTGATAAAACACGCATTAGATGTCAAAAAACAACAATCCAAATAAACGTAGCTGTAGTTCTATACAGAAACACCCCGGTTTGTTCCGCAGCTCCTCCAGCAGTTCAAAGTGAAAGCCGTTTATGTGGCAACTCATTACTCAATGTACCTTCCGTGCTCAGGTGAACAAACCCCCCTGAGTCAAGTCACTTTAACTTTTTCATCATTTAGAAGAATTGGAAAAAACATGTCAACAAGCTGCCAAGAAGTTCTCTGTAGGGATTAACATATCGAGGCATATAAGGGGAATATTCCAGAGCGGGGTTAATGATATTGACACCGTTTGACGACGGCATCAGGTGAAATTGAAAAAAAAACATTTGCGGTGGTGGTGTGATGTGCGTTCTTTGCTTGTTTATCCGCCATAATCTGTACAAACTGTAGGTTTTGACAGCTGACTGGCGTGGCGGTAAACATGTCAATCTTCTGATTGAGGCGGAGGAGGTGGAGGAGGAGGTGGAGGAGGAGGAGGAGGAGGAGGAGGAGGAGGAGGAGGAGGAGGAGGAGGAGGAGGAGGAGGAGGAGGAGGAGGAGGAAGAGCACACCATGGTGAATACCGTATTGACCCGAATATAAGACGACCCCGATTATAAGACGACCCCTCTTTTTCAAGACTCATTTTTGGAAAAAATATATATTTTTTTTTTTTGAAGACCAAATCTTTTTTTTATAAAGAAAATCTTTTTTTTGGAAAATAATGATAACACACATCACACATTGTGTTCAAATTTGCCTAACTTGACAAACAAAAACAAAACAGGCTAGATAGATTGCAATAAAACGGTAGAGCAATGAAACAGAACATCAGTCTATTGGTCACATCAAGTCTTCTCATTCAGCTCGTCTTCTACGTCGCTGGTTGTTCCTCTCACTCCCGCTATCGTCACTCACGGTGTCTGCTCCCCCGTCTCCTCCCACATCACGTCATCCTCGCTGCCATCCATGGCATACGCAGCATTTCTTAAACCCATTAATGCTTTCTGGGGAAACGTCAGCCCATGCTTGCAAGATCCATTCACAGAGCAAACGTACTGCAGGCTTTTGGATTTTTCCAGACGGTGTCAGTGCGTGATTAGCAGCCAGGAGCCACTCTGTGGATCTCTTGCGCAGATGAACCTTGAATGGTTTGTTAACGACCACATCCAACACCTGCAGCTGGCTTGTCATTCCGCCCGGTATGATCGGGTGACTAGGTTTTGACTGGCTCAGTCAAGTGTCCACGGAAAGCATCCAGAATCAACATGTTCCTCTGCTTTCTGAGTCCCCCACGCCGTCTGCCCCACACCACCTTGAGCCAGTCCACCACAAGCTCCGTCTCCATCCAGCCCTTTGCCTGGGCACCTACCATAATCCCCCACGTACGGGGGAAGTTGTGTCCCATCTGCGAGGCGCGTTAACATGACCGTTACTCGGCTCTTCTCGTTTCCAGTAGATCAGTAGATCACTGATTTGTCGCCTTTCTTATGCACAGTGACAGATGGCATGTCAAAATACACAGGCGTTTGATCCACATTGCCCATCTGATCAAGGGGGTATGAGTGCTTCTTCCTTAACTTGATCACATATCGCTGATAAGACAGTAGCTTCTCTCTGGAGTCTGAGGGCAGGCGCTGGGCTTGTCCTGCGTCGCAATGACAGGTGTTTGATGTCTCTGCTTCGTTTATCACCATTATCTTAAAATTGGCATCGTAACTTCGTCTCTTCTGTTTATTAACTTGCCCTACTTTTGAGCCACTTTTTTCAAGTTGGTCGCTGTCTCTCCATTTCTAACTCTCCAGGTAACTATTTTTATGTACTGTTACTTTAAGACTTTGAGTTACTTTAAGTGTCGCGCGGTGTCTCGGAACACTCGTTTGGCGCGATCTGTTGTTGCGCAGTTACATGTGCAATTACGGTACATCGAAAAGTCTAAACCCCGATTATAAGACGACCCCTCTTTTTTTGATTTTTTTCTAGGAAAAAAAACCCGTCTTATATTCGGGTCAATACGGTAATTAAAAAGAAAAGACGTTCGAGATTCTGAATGGGGGAAGGGAAGGGGTGCTCACAGCATGAGGTCTCCTCTGATACTAAAGATGGTTCTGGGCCCCAGAAAGTCCCAACACAGCGGGATCAGTCAACGGATCAGTCAAAAATGGTGAATAAAGTGAATTTAAAAAAAATTTGCTCAACAAACAAATCGTTATATGACAATATGACAAGGCTTCTTTCAAACATTAATGTGTATTTATTGACTGCCTTTTGAGAAGTTTCTTAAGGATGGAGTTTGATGTAAGTTAGTATTGTTGTGCACAAACCCATACACACACACACACACACACACACACACACACACACAGACACACACACACACACACACACACATGCATGTGTGTGTTTTTAGGTGCTTGGCAGTGTATAAACATCCTTTCAGTAGCAAGGGCAGAGACAATGTTCAAACATGTGTGTGCGTACATCTCAATATTTCATTGTCCACGTGTGTGTGTGTGTGTGTGTGTGCATGTGTGTGCGTGTGCGTGCGTATGTGTGTGCGTGTGAGTGCGTGTGTGAGCAGCGGGGGAATGTTAAGAGCTTCCAGATGTGCGGAGGTGAGGAGGGGAAGGCGTGGCACCGCTCCGCGGTGACTCAGTGGAATCTAACACAGGTCCCTGCATTTCCATGGCAACTCCACAGGCCACTCAGAACCAATCGGATTAGAGCAGAGCCACTACAGAGAACAACAGGTTTCCACCATTAGTTCTGGCTCAAGTCTTGGCCGATGTTATTATTTCAAGTGTTGACACAGGGAAAGACATTGGGCCCGCAAACTAAATGAAATAGCAATTCATTGAAAAGCAACATTTTTCCTTCTTTCTTTAGGTTTTTGGGTTCGGTGTTCCACACTCTTAACTTGTAACTACACACGACGTATGGTTATGGTTTCATTTTTCTTTCGGAAAACAATAATCGTCAATATCGGGCGAGAAGCCGATGGGCGTTACTGGGGGAAATTTCAAACCGTTTATATTCTAAAGTTTATATTCATCGTTCACCGTCCAACCGGGTCTTGTTAAGTCATTCAGATACATGTTGCAGTGCGGCCCAAAACGCCCCGGGGAGGAGACGGAGAACGTGGGCTGGACTGTGTACTACGACTGACTGACTGAAGTTCACAGTTCATAGACACGCCGAGACGAACACGTCTCTGACACACAAAACCCCCCAAAAAACAACATCATCTTCATAATTACAGCAGAGCAGACCTGAGAGAAAAGTCTCAAAACCTTTCTGCCCTTTGCTCTAGGGGTATAGGAGTGAGTATAGGACCCAATGTTAAATGCATGTTCCTGCAACCAAAAACATCTGGGGCCAGGCTGAGGACCTTAGTTAGGTCAGGAAGGCCCCATAGAAAAGCAGGTATGGCATGAGAGGAGCAGCAGTATCAATGGTACAATTGTGATACACAGTATATACCGTATGTGATGTCCTGGATTGTGTCCAGCTGACAAGGTTCTCCCCTCCAGACCAATCCAAATGATTGGTCCGTCTGTCCTTTAATGTCTTAATCTGATTACTGTACATCTTGACGGTTCTAACCACCGAATGGCCTTTATTTTCTATATACAAGTCTACTATATATATATATCGTCTCCTTTGTCTCAACTGCAATTGGCATCTTAAATCTCTAAATAGCACTCACTAATTGTTTTGCACTGTAGTCTGACCTCCGGTTGGGACTCTATGTTGAATTGTATTGTTGTTGTGGTTACTGTCCATCTGTATCTGTGTTGTGACCCCCAGGGACAATGAAGGACTCTATCTACGTATGTTGCCAGGTGTGGGGCGAGGATGGGGGTCTTGTAGGTCTTGGGTTGCTAAGCAGCAGCCTGTTGTTGCACCACCTGTAAGCCAACCAGACCAATCTCCCCAGCAGCTTCTGGGGCCAGGAGACGCACTCTGCTCACGCAAGCGCTTGCATGGAAGTAATTAAAGCAATCAGGATGCTTCATTTTTTTGGGCCAGCAAAGCAGCTCGCACGACTACACTGTTCCTTTTGTTCAAGGTTTTTTGAAAAGCCA
>CM051013.1:13424909-13434909 GCA_027704905.1 Muraenolepis orangiensis | reverse complement strand
CTTCTCTCTAACATGAAACCGAGTCCTGACCACGAGCAATCCTCAAATCAAACAACCAAACCCCACACTGGTCTCGCTGTATCGCTGCTCTGGAGTTTCCATGGTAAGAGAGTCGCACTCTCTTTCTTTCTTCGTAACGTTTTTCAAATCATTATTTTTATAGAGAGCTTTCCCATGCTTCATTTATCCGCACTCTGGTGAATGCATTTCCTCTCTCTCTCTCTCTCTCTCTCTCTCTCTCTCTCTCTCTCTCTCTCTCTCTCTCTCTCTCTCTCTCTCTCTCTCTCTCTCTCCCTAACCCTTCTCTCTCTACCTCCTCTCTCTCTTCCTCAAACTTCCTCCCTCTCTCCTTGTGGCCCTCTCATTCTTTCTCTTTCTCTCTCCCCCTCTCCCTCTATCCAACTCTCTCCTCTCTCTCTCCCTTAATCACTCTCCAACCTTGCTCTCTCTCTCTCTCTTTCTCTCTCTTCCTCTTCCTCTCAGTGTGCCGTCATCGGGTTGGCGTGAGAGATGAAAGAGAGAGAGAGAGAGAGAGAGAGAGAGAGAGAGCGAAAGAGAGAGAGGAGAGAGAGAGAGAGAGAGAGAGGCCTGATGATGGTGGCTCTCGGGTGACTGGCGTTCCAGTCTATATGAGTGATGGAATACCTCAGCTCTATATGGTTTACAATGGGAAGGACCAGGGGTGCAGGGCTGGGGGAGGGGGGGGGGGGCAAGTGGGGCTCTAGCTGGGGGTTGGGGGGGGGGGGGGAACACATTGTTATGGCAACAGCACACCGGGTGTGTTTAGACTACGCCACCAGTGTGCGGTGAGGTAATGCCTCTGACGCAAGCGTCGGGGGGGGGGGGGGGGGGGTAAACGAGGGAGAAGGGGGGAAGGGGGGAGGGGGGGGGAGAAAAGTGAGAGAGAGAAAGAGAGAGAGAGAAAGAAAACGGTTAATAGAACGAGAGGTGGCAGCAGCAGCAGCGAAAAAGGCGGTGATGGTTTCCAGACGGCGAGTGGCGACGCAAAGCAGGAAACAGGAGAACGCAGGAGGAGAGGGGAACAGTTGGGAACAGGCCCCCGAATCGGACCCCGTAACAAGCTCCCTTAAACCTCCCGGGCGCCCCAACCTGAGAGATGTGTTTTCCGGCTCTCCGGCTCCCAGTTCTCATGACTGCATCGCTGCAGTGTAGCCGACAGGATGTGACCCGTTGCACAGGCTTCAAGTTCAAGTCTCCCCCTCGTCTGGGACATAAAGAACAGGACTGTTTACTATGATTAGTTAATCAATTTGGCCTTTTGACACATTAATGCGTGTGCGTGTGATTAGATTAGGGGGGAGGAGGGGAGGGGGGGGGGGGGGGGGGGGGGTTAGGATTGTAAGAGAGTTGAAGGGCATCTTGCCCAGGGATGCCCGGAGGTTTATACTT
The DNA here is from genome assembly GCA_027704905.1 of Muraenolepis orangiensis. Lineage (NCBI taxonomy): Eukaryota > Metazoa > Chordata > Actinopteri > Gadiformes > Muraenolepididae > Muraenolepis > Muraenolepis orangiensis. The sequence goes on along the minus strand of CM051013.1, from coordinate 13,433,499 downwards.
TGGAGATCGGGATTCAAACCCAGAACCTTTTTGGCCTGGGAGTCAAGAGAACAGCCTAACCGCTAGATTATCCTGCCCCTCCTTGTCTACAATGGAGTCTCTTAGGGAAAATAACAAAAAAACGAAAAGAAAAGAAAAACAAGTGTTTGGTAACTGTCCCACGTTATCCCGTGGCCTTCAGCTGTGCTATTTCAACTGTTTTTCCTTCTCTGTCGTGTCTTCGGGCCTGTAGTTACTGTGTGTGAGTGGGGTGTGTGTTTGTGTGTGTGTGGGTGCGTGAACGAACATGTGTGTTCCTCAACACGTGCATGTGCACATGCATGTGTGTGTGTGTGCTATGTGCAGTCTGGAGCAGCGAGTGACAACACCATGCCGGTGAGATCCACTTTTCATTTTATCTTATGAAGAACAAACGCACCCACGCATGCACAAACACACACACACGTGCATGTGCACGCAGGCACACACACACTGCTGTAATTGCTTGTTTAAGGATAATAACAAGGGAAGACTCTAAGGAACTCCTCTGCACCACCACTGCTGCAAACCGCAGTGCAGTGTGTGTGTGTGTGTGTGTGTGTGTGTGTGTGTGTGTGTGTGTGTGTGTGCATGTGTGTGTGTGGGTGGATGTTGGAGGAGGGTTAGTTAGAGAGAGATACAAAGACAGAGAGAGAGAGAGAGAGAGAGAGAGAGAGAGAGAGAGAGAGAGAGAGAGAGAGAGAGAGAGAGAGAGAGAGAGCGAACACACGAAAACTGTAGTAATCAGGGTATTATATATATATATATATATATATATCTCCTTTTTCTGGTGCAAGGATACCGTTTTAGCTGAACATGTGTGTGTGTTGGTCTTCTAAAGCACAGGTCAGTGCTGCATGTGTGTGTCTGCATGCGTGTCTGTGCGGAACAGGACTTGTTTGTATCCATATCCGTCTGTGGGTTCAATATAACATCAACGTTTATAGAGGTTATTATAGTGGTTGTCTGTGTGTGTGTGTGTGTGTGTGTGTGTGTGTGTTCCTTTGTGTTTAATCTAATTTGCGCGTGTGTGTATTTGTTCATGTGTTTGTGCTTGTGTGTATACATGTGTCTATGTGCGTGCGTGTGTGTGTGTGTGCGTGTGTATGTATACATGTGTCTATGTGTGTGTGTGTGTGTGTGTATACATGTGTCTATGTGTGTGTGTGTGTATACTTGTGTCTATGTTTGTGTGTGTGTGTCTATGTTTGTGTGTGTGTGTGTGTGTGTGTGTGTATACATGTCTATGTGTGTGTGTGTGTGTGTGTGTGTGTGTGTGTGTGTGTATACATGTGTCTATGTGTGTGTGTATACATGTGTCTATGTGTGTGTGTATACATGTGTCTATGTGTGTGTGTATACATGTGTCTATGTGTGTGTGTGTATACATGTGTCTATGTGTGTGTGTGTATACATGTGTCTATGTGTGTGTGTGTGTGTGTGTGTGTGTGTGTGTGTGTATACATGTGTCTATGTTTGTGTGTTTTAATAGGACCCAGGCACAGCGGCCGGCCTCATAGCAGGTTCCTCCAGATGGAAGGGGAGGGGAGGTATGAGAAGGGGTGGGGGGGGGGGGGGGGGGTAATTAAATTACAAGTGGCACACACTGGTAACCAGCAACACAAACAGGCCTTTGGGGAATCTTTAACATGAACTCGCGCAAAAAACACACACACACACACACACACAGGGTCTGGCTCAGCCCACCGACAAGCACGCTCGAGGGTTCAAGGTGGCGGTCAGATCTCGTGAGATCACCTCAATTCTCAGTTGCACACACACACACACACACACACACACACACACACACACACACACACACACACACACACACACACACACACACACACACACACACACACACACACACACACACACACACACACGTGCAGGACTTTCGGTACGCAAAAGCAGTGAAAGGGTACCATATATACAATGCTTCTCACACCCCCTAAGGGTTCTCCAGAGTTGATAGTCGCAGAGAAAGAGCAGCAAATTGTTGTTTTGTTTTTGTTGTCTCTTTTGGTTTGTTTTGTGTGTGTATGTGTGTGTGTGTGTGTGTGTGTTTTCTTCTTCTTCTTATTCTTCTTCTTCTTCTTCTTCGGTCCAACAGCTGTGCTTGGCCCGGTGCCGACGAGGCTCTCACCGCGGTCTGAGGGAGCGACAGCCGGAACAATCCGGGCAGAAGGCGGGAGATTTATGCTACTGTTTTTGCGATGCGATTTTGGCCGAATTTCAGCACTTTTAAACGCTTGCGAAACGAAAACAAAAGACAGAGAGAGAGAGAGAGAGAGAGAGAGAGAGAGAGAGAGAGAGAGAGAGAGAGAGAGAGAGAGGAGAGAGAGAGAGAGAGAGAGAGAGAGAGAGAGAGAGAGAGAGAAGAGAGAGAGAGAAACGTATGCATAGAAAACATCCAATTAGCATTCCTTAAGGACGTCCGTATGTACACGGGCCATGCGGAAGACAAAAAACATAAAGGAAAGGCATATGCCCACGACAGGCAACATAAAGTACATGTGAGGGGCCGATACTGGCATGCGCAGGTTCTTACTGGGATCCGGTTTCTTTAAAAAAAAAAACCTATACACTAATTTAAACACACAATTTTACACACATTTAACCCACATTACAATTAGCAGCTTAAGATGTTTAGGAGTGAAAAAGGTTTGAGTCATAGTTTGAAGATTTTAACATACTGAATGTATGTAAACTGCATGGTATAAGCAGAGTACTATATATAGATGGGATAAATGGAGTATATGTTGTAATGCAACATTTTTGTGGATGTGGAATTCAAATCCGAAGCGGATTAGTTAAGAAATCACGGGACCATTATGCGTCACCACGACGACAGCATCCTTTCACGGCTTCCCGTCTGCCGAACAACGGCATTCAAGGTTATGAACACGAACGCTTTTAACACTTGAACCCAGAAGAATCCACTCACAATGACAGAGGCCGTTCCAGTTGCAAAGGCAACTGTTGATGTTTATATACCTGAAATTGAACAACTTCAAAACAAAACCAAAAAGGGCCATTTGACGGTGCCTGGCAGAAGCAGGGAATCTCACGTTACGAGAAAGAAAGAAAGCTTTCATTTCAAGCACATTTACACTTAAATATTACTATCTATATTCCGGACCGCTGAGAAGAGGCACGAGGAGCTATGCAGAAAGGGTTAAGGCGGAGGGAGGGAGCGTGTGTGTGTGTTGTGTGTGTTGTGTGTGTTCGTATGTGTGTGTGTGTGTGCGTGTGTGTGTGTGTGTGTGTTCGTATGTGTGTGTGCGTGTGTGTGTGTGTGTGTGTGTGTGTGTTCGTGTGTGTGTTCGTGTGTGTGTGTGTGTGTGTGTGTGTGTGTGTGTGTGTGTGTGTGTGTGTGTGTGTGGGAGGGGGTGATTCAGGTGGTGGTGGTGGTGGGGATGGGGTGAGGGTGGGTACCCCCTCTTACATCTGGGAGGCTATCATAATCCCCCAGCAGGGGTCCGCTGTTCAGAACCCTCCCGGCCCCCGTCACGGTGATCAGGTTGTTTTTTTTTGGCAAGGATTGATACAGTACGCCTTTGTCTTACCCACACACACACACACACACACACCACACACACACACCCACACACCACACACACACACACACACACACACACACACGACACACACACACACACACACACACACCACACACACACACACCACACAGATGAACACACACACACACATGAGCACACACACACACACATGCACACACACACCCACCCACCCACCCACACACACACACACCTTGCATGCCACTGTTGAATACACACCAAGGACCTATTAATCCCATTATGTAAATGTCTGTGATAGATTGCACACAGGGTATTATTCTATCTCCCCCTCCCCCTCCCCCTCTCTCTCTCTCTCTCTCTCTCTCTCTCTCTCTCTCTCTCTCTCTCACTCCATGTCTATGTCTCTCCTCATTTGCCCACCATATTTCACCATGCCACCAAGCGGGGGTTGGGTTGGGGTGATGGTGGTGCTGGTGGGGTGGTGGGGGTTGGTGGGGGTTGATGGGGGTTCTCTGGTACTCAAATCAAAAGAGATTGGTGGGGTCCGGGCAGGACGGGTGGGGGCCGGGGGCTGAGGGGGACGGGTGCCAAATGTTTTCACAGAGGGACAAAGAGGGGCTGGTGTGTGTGTGTGTGTGTGTGTGTGTGTGTGTGTGTGTGTGTCAGTATGTGTAAGTGGTGTGTTTCGCATGTATGTGTATGTGTGTGCGTGTGTGTGTGCGCCATTGTATTTGTGCACATGCTGTGTATGTGTGTGTGTGTGTGTGTCTGTGTGTGTGTGTGTGTATGTGTGGGGGGCTCGGCTCGAGGCGCCTCAGGGGCTGTGGCAGATTGGCATATCCAGCGTGGATGCGACCCCAACACGGACAATACGCAGGGGGGACCAGAGAGGCCCCTGGGCTGGGGCTGGAGGTGGGCAGGGGTATGGGGACATAGGTGCACGAGATGGGGGTAGGAGAGGGAGAGCGTGGCCCCCCCACCCCCACTCCTCCAACTCCCTATATTAGTCACACTGGTGCCGGAGAATAGAAAACACAACAACAGGTTTCACTTCAGAGCGCCGTGTACTGTAGAGAAGTAAAGAGACGTAGGCCACATTCCTTCAGAGTGTGTGTGTGTGTGTGTGTGCCAGTGTGTATGTGCGTGCGTGCGTGCACGCGTCATTTGCATATGCCATTCTGTCCGGGGTCAACGTGTGCACGTGAACAGCGGGGACTGGCGTCTGTTGTGCGCCGCCTGTGTGTAAGTTGGCGTGCATGAGAGAGAGAGTGCGAGAGAGAGAGAGAGAGAGAGAGAGAGAGAGAGAGAGAGAGAGAGAGAGAGAGAGAGAGAGAGAGAGAGATAGAGAGGGATAACGAAAGAGAGAGAAAGAGACAGAGAGAGAGAGAGAGAGAAAGAGAGAGCGAGGGGCACACTGGATGAGATTTAAGAGGTCCCTTTAGAATAGCAGTAAAAAACAAAACAAAATAGTAAAAACAAAACAGCTCACTCTTCTTGCAAAACAGTTTTGCCTCCTGGTTAAATAAATATCAACAGAAGGCATAGAGGCATTGTGGAAGTGCACGTGTGTTGAGAAGTGTGTGCACGGCCAGTGGGCCGAGTAAACACCGAACATGGTGTCGGATTGAAGCGCCGAAACCCACAACATTGGTCACTTCTCCTGTAGTGAGACACGAGTGCTTAGTTTAGTGGAAACATGCGTGCCTTTATTTACACACACACGCGTGACTTCTCCGCGTGTAATGCAGGATCTCTGCCACCACATGCCCAGGCAGGGCCGAGGGGGGGGGGGGGGGAGCTCGAACCGGCCGCCCTGAGGTCCAACGGCTGCATGCATTGTCCCCGTGAGCCGTGATGATCAGCGGTTCTTGAGGACATTGGGGAGCGAGGTACAGCCATGGATGGAAGGCACCTCTGCACCACTCCTGTCTGTTACACACACACACACACACACACGCATGCACAGAACAACATCCCAGAGAGACCGCTACATGCATGGTGAAATACAGCAGCGTCAACAACACCGCCACCACCTCCCCATCCTCCCCATCCTCCCCAGCCTCCCCATCCCAAGGTGAACGGGTGCCGCTAACGGTCCGTGGCCGGGTCAGTGGCGGCGGTGTTCCGGGCAGGAACCCGGCTGGCGACCGCCATGCGAGAGGAGGGGCACCGCTGAGTACCGATCAGCGATTATCCAGTGGAACGCCATTGCGTGGGAAGAGGGGGGGGGGGGAGGTGATTGCTTGTCAATACAAACACGATTTGTATCGACAAAGCGGCTGGAATCCAATTTTGCGTGACTATGCACAGCGGTTTTCCGCTGGCTCCTGTTTGGTTTGTAGCAACTTGTAGTGACTATAAGCTGTTGTTGTTATGATGTGATGATACATTTTTGATCAAAAAAAAAAACACCATGGCCTTTTGTGTCCAAAATCACTCACTGCTCACCGTATCGTGCGTAATGAGTTTTTGCCATTTTGTAGCGCTGTCTGAATTTAAGAATTATTATACCCTATATATAGGGCACTCACCGTATCCCACAATGCATCGGGAAAACAACCCATGGTCACTGACCCGAGCATATATACCATCATGCATTGCGCGTAACGAAAGGCGGACAAGCGACATCCACTGACGTAGATCTCACACGTTTAAATATTATTAACAGCAATGACGTCATTAACGGTCACTCAGGTAGTGTCCGAAAGTGTTTTTCTTTTTCATTTAGCGTGCGATGAGTTCACTATATCGTCCTCTACATTGAACTCCTTAGAGAGGGAGTAGGGAATGAGTGAATGGTTTCGGACACAGTCTTTTTTAAAACAGGTTTGAAAAGGTGTGTGGAGTGTGTGTGTGTGTGTGTGTGTGTGTGTGTGGTTGGTGTGTGTGGTGTGAGCAGCCTCACCTGGCCCAGAGTCAGGCTGATTAAGACACTGGGGGCAGCTGGGTTGAGGCGGCACACCTGTGGTGCATTCAGCAATCAATCAAGGCGCACACACAGGGGGATACACCAGCCATCACACACACACGGGGAAGGGAGCGATGACATGTCAGCCACCAACAACACCCGCTCTGCCTGCATCACCTGCAGGTTCCTACCCCACAACTACCTGTGTCCTGGTGTTCAAGGGGGGGGGGGGGGGCTGAACAGCTACTTCAGGCGTGGCGGTGTAGTAGCAGGGTGGTGCAGGCTAGTGCAGTGTTACAACAATGAACACCCTATGATCCATAGGATCAATCCAAATTAGAACTTCGATCCACGACTATTGTAAGTCGCTTTGGACAAAAGCCTCCGCTAAATGACTGTAATGTAAAGTTATGATATGTAATGTAATTTATCCCCTACAAAACAGACACAGCACCTGTTGCTTATCCTATTTGTATGTATCGATGAAGGGAGTTGAAGGGCATTAAACATGCAGTCCAGTGACTTATACAGTAGAAGGTATACAGTAGAAAGCATTAGTACTCAGGGTTTGCCCGACTTGTACCTTTACCAAATAAGATATATAGTCTATTAGCAGCAAAAACACGTTCGCATCAGCTGCTAAAGTTCACAATGATTAGGACTAGGAATATTTGGGCAGTATAAAATATAGAATTCACGACGATGGGCTTTTGACAATAAAACTGTAATGTCATTTTTCAAATAAGAAAACGAAATTCTCTCGCTTTGGCGAAACGCGTGGGCAATTATAACAAACTTTGGGACAAACCAGCTCATTTAGCCAAGGTGGCACAGGGGGAACCGCACCTCACGCTGACAGGGTGTTCCGGTGAGCCTGTGCGTCTCAAGCACAGTGGTAGCTGGAGCTCTAGTCAGACGGAGGAGGAGGAAGAGGAGGAGGAAGATGAAGAAGAGGAAGAAGAGGAAGAGGAGGTGTGGGGGAGGCCAGCAGCTTTGGGTTTGAGTGCCAGTTCTGGTCAGGACCGGAGCTATTATGAGTTCTGTGAGGCACGACTGACACGTAGGCATGTACACAGATGGACACACGCAACAATTCAAAAACAGGGCAACGACATCAAGATCCTAAGCAAGATAATGAATCTTCTCTATCCGTCTGTTTCATATAGCTATGTATTTGTTTGTCTGTCTGTCTATCTATATATATCTATATCTCTCTGTCTGTCTGTCTCTTTCTCTATCTATATACTGTAGCTCTCTATCAGTCGGTCTATCTATTTATCTCTATATCCCTATTTGTCTCTCTCTGTCTGTCTGTCTGTCTGTCTATCTATTTAGCTCTCTTACTGTCTGTCTTTCTATCTAAACCTCTCTCTCTGTCTGTCTGTCTATCTATCTATCCAGCTATCTATCTGTCTGTCTGCCTGTCTGTCACGTGTTAGGATGTACCTGGGATGCAGACGGCCCGTGACTCAGAGACAAAGTGATGTGACCGTGGTTGGCGGAGGGGGCGGAGCCAGCCAGGCCACAGACACACAGACTCAGCGCTGAGTCAGCGTTTCGCCGACCCTCTGGACGGGTGAGGCGGTCCGGTCCGGGGGCGACGGTGGCCAATGACAAGCGAGCAGGGAGAGAGAGAGAGAGAGAGAGAGAGAGAGAGAGAGAGAGAGAGAGAGAGAGGGGGAGGAGGAGGAGTGGCAGGCTGCATCCTGGGCTCTCATCGCAGTCATCATGACAACGTGAAGTGCCTTGGCAGGGGCTGCCATCGCCTCGCTCTCCCACTGTCCTCTTCCTCTCTCCCTCTGTTGTCCTTCCTCCCCCTCTCTCTCTCTCTCTCTCTCTCATTCTCTTCTGGCCTCTCTCCCCGTCATCCTCCTCTCTCTCTCTCTATGTATCCATCCCTCTCTTTTTCAGTGCCAGCATGCTCTCTATTTCTCTCTCTCTCTTTGCTCTCCTCCACTGTATCTCTCCATCTACCCCCCCTCTCTCTCTCTCTCTCTCTCTCTCTCTCTCTCTCTCTCTCTCTCTCTCTCTCTCTCTCTATCTCCCTCCCTCTGCAGGCAAGTGTCTCTCTCTCTGTAGGCTATTTTCTCTCTACATGCTAGTGTATTTTTTTCTCCCTCTC
>CM051013.1:13387409-13422409 GCA_027704905.1 Muraenolepis orangiensis | reverse complement strand
TGCAACGCTGCAACTTTTATGGAATATCATCGAGTTGCACAAAAGAAAGGGCGGGGCTTTAATGTGTGGTTATATGGAAACAGGGGGAAAGAAACTTTTCTTTGTTGCCATGGCGACCCGGTGTTTTGTCTCCTGACTGTGAAAGTGCGGATACTACAGCGCACTAATTGGACATGACCGTAAACACAAAACGGCCAAGGCGTACCTAAAGTAAAGTGGTGTAATGCGGGCCTGAAACGACCCAGGAAGACGAGCTCCTTCCCTCTCCACACCCCAAGCCATCAGACTCTCTCTCTCTCTCTCTCTCTCTCTCTCGCTCTCTCTCTCGCTCTCTCTCACGCACACACTCAGTGATTGCCATCCCTGCCATTTGCTGGTCCAATTAAGACACATCTCCGTGTTTCCATGCGGGCGGTGCAAGCAAAGTGTCGCCCCATCATCTTTCTCCGTCTGTCATTTCCCCCCCCCCCCCCCTGTACAGATCCCTCTCCTTTTTCTCACCTGAGAACACCACCCTCCTCTTCCTCCACCCTCCTCCTACTGGACTACTCGCTTGCTGGCTGTCAAGACGTAAACGCCTTGAATCTGGGAATTATGCGAGAACTGACAGATTCATTTTATAAATCTGGGGAGGGAGGTTAAGCCCAAACACGGCAAAAAAAACTCCTTGGCCCAGGGAGAGAGAAAACGTAGGGGCTGAGAGATCTCTCTCTCTCTCTCTCTCTCTCTCTCTCTCTCTCTGGTTGTCCGGGGCTGCCCTGTCAGAAGGAACAGGAGGGCCGCTATAAATCTAGGTGCGATGCTCGCCGCCGAACCTCTCTGCATTCCCAGGTGCGAGAGGTTCATCATGGGCCAGATTCACATCTGCTGCCGAGCTTATCTGCTCTGGAGGCTTAGGAGCCGACCGCAGCACATTCCCCGAGGAGGAGGAGGAGGGAGGAGGAGAAGGAGAAGAAGACATCGTTGGTGCACAAGGTGGATGTGTTGCAGTCCCACAGACGGTGCGGTGATCTCCGCCTCCTGTCGTGTCTGTGTGGAGGGCGTGGTGTGTCTCCCCCCCCTCACCCCCTACAGAGAGACAGGTGTGTGTGTGTGTGTGTGTGTGTGTGAGACGGTGTGAGACAGTGTGCCTTACACTCCACCGGGATTGGCGGATTCTCCTCCCCTATACACACACGCACACACACACAGCATGCAGATACGCAAACATATGGGACGCATATCGTATAACATGCACACACACACACACACACACAAAATGTGCAATTGTACACAGAAAGCATACAGTATGCAAACATAGATACAGACATGCAGACAAACTAATTGTCGTGCACACACACACACACACACACACACACACACACACACACCATCCCTTCCTTCCATCCTTCCTCAGAATGACAGCAAGAGGGGTAGAGAGACACAGACGTGTAGGGATGGGTCGAGGTGAGGATCCCAGCGGAGGGAGGAGACATCATCATCATCATCATCATCAGCAGCCAGGCAAAGGGATGTGTCTGGCTGCTGGAGACAAGTCGGACAGGAGTGGGAGGCGGGGGAGTCGGTTGCAGCTGTGGATTCTTGCCGCCCAGCCCCCACCCCCCCCCCCCCTCCCCCCCCCCCTGCAGACACACTGGTCTGTCGGGGGTGGGGGGACGGGGACGGGGGGTAGATAGCATGATGGCCTGGCTCTCCTTCTCCCGCCACAGAGCTTGCTTTTGTGTCACATGAGAGAGCACAGCACTCAAGATCTGCGGGATAATAGGCGAGGGGGGGGATTATGTGTGTGTGTGTGTGTGTGTGTGTGTGTGTGTGTGTGTGTGTGTGTGTGCGTGTGTGTTTGTGTATGTTGCTGTATATATGTGTGTGTGTTTTTAGGACTGAGTGTTGTGTTTATTTGTGTACAGCTGTTGTCTTACTGTGTATGCGTCTGTATGCGATTTGTACACACGTATTTGTGTAGGTCTACTTGTGTGTGTGTGTGTGTGTGTGTAATCGGTGTATAATGTGTGTTATAAGTGTGATCAATGCATATTTGTATGCGTGCATTTGTGCATGTCTATGCCTGCACATGTGTAGTGAGTGTGTGTGTGTGCGCGTGCGTGCGGGTGTAACAGAGTTGGGAATGCATTTTTGGTCATTAGTATTTCCAACCTGTGTATGATTCTGTTGAGTGTGTGTGAATTTTATTTAAAGGAGTTGTTTTTATTTTGTTGTATTTTATCAATGTTTCCTGTGGAAACGCCTTCTGTGTATTTCCCGATTGGTTGTACCTCCTGGGTTTCCGTAGCTCCTTCCCCTTCCCCTAGCATTGCGGTTTTGCATTGCTACGGGTAAGTCGTGGGGAAATATGTCTTGGGGGTGTTTGAGTGTGTTCGTGATTGTGTTAACTTTAATGTTGTTGTTTTTGATACAAATTGTTCATTGTGATTGTTCATGTGTTGTTCATGCTGTTTTGCATTGTTTTGACTGTGGTTTGGGTTTAGTCACTGTTTTAGTTCAATGATTTTTGGCGCGAATTGTGTAATGGCGTTTCGCTGTTTTCCCTGTGGTCTAGCGTGGCGCCAGGGACAATTAAACATTGTGTTGCCCTTTTTGCTTGCAGATGCAGAAGTTAAATGGGAAACTATGTATTGTCTTCTGCAGGTATGGTTTTCCCTTGTTGCATTGATTTGCGGTTTTGCATTGCTACGGATGCAGAAGTTAAATGGGAAACTATGTATTGTCTTCTGCAGGAAAATAAAGTTTGAGAACCAGTCTGTCGTCGTCCCCGATCACGTACTTTCCACGACCGTTACACGTGCGTGCGTGCGTGCGTGCGTGCGTGCGTGCGTGCGTGCGTGCGTGCGTGCGTGCGTGCGTGCGTGCGTGCGTGCGTGCGTGCGTGCGTGCGTGCGTGCGTGCGTGCGTGCGAGGAAAGGCTAGAGAGGACAGCGGGCTTCTGGGGTTCTGTCTGCAGGAACCAGGTCACACACACGGTTGTTATTCCTCTACAGCAGAACACTATTTTGTTGTCAGTATTTTTGTTTTTCCACAGAACCACAAACACACTTTTGAACCAACAATTTTAATAGTTCAAGCTTGAGGTATTCACCCCACACACACCGCCACACCCCCCGGCAACAATTACCGAGGCAAACATTTAATTTCCGCATAACTCCGTAAGAGCATCTGTACCAATTTGTTTTTTTTCATTTAGACCAGTGGTTATTTAGAAATCGTTTTTTCCAAATGTTTTTTGTTTGTTTAACTATTCAGTGTACATATACATCTATCTGTACATTCAGTGTGTCAAATAAGGCCTATATACCAAGTGTCAGACATTTACGTTCATCTGGGGGCGGGATGGCAGGGCTGAAAAATAAATGAATGTGGATGATTTCTGTGGTGCCACTTAACACCAATACATAATACACAGCTATACTGCCACACACACACACACACACACACACACACACACACACACACACACACACACACACACACACACACACACACACACACACACACACACACACACACACACACACACACACACACACACACACACACACACACACACACACACACAGAGATACAGTTACATCAACACACTGACACAACTACAACACCCAAACACTCTCAAACACAAACACAACACATCAATGACCCTACCTGGTCGTGGACTAGCTGTATTTGAATTTACTGTTTGAATTGTTATGCAAATAAAACAGTACAATAGTAGCTAGGACTTTCAACCAGCAGCTGTACAATCTGGATAGAAATGCAAAGGAGGACCCAGAGGACGCAGCTCGTGACTCCAGCATGAAAACAGAAACTGATGTCTGGTTGGCCGGTTTTTACATTACAGGCATGTCGAGTTAATGTTTCTGAGCCAGCAAGCCTGATTGGTCGATCAGTACGGTTTGCCTCAGCTTGCTGGCATTAGCCAAACGCTTTATCGTGCAGAAACTGTGCAAAAAGCTAAATGTAGCAGTTTTTTGTCACAAGGCCAACGCTTCACTTTACATCTCGTTTTACACACTAGTTAAGGGGGCTGAAAGCTTTGAGGAAAGTAAAGAACCGCTTTGAGTTGAGCATGAAATCCTTAGATATATACATACCTCTTTTGCGACATATTTGGCCAACGTTTTCATGACTAAAACATATGTGATTTGAACCAGAAAGAGGGACAACAAGAGGTTGGGCCATGCTCAGTTCCTGGCTGTTTCGGAGTTCCCTGTTAGGGGATGAATTTTGAAGACCGAAAGCCACATGACTGAAGCTATGTGACTGTGTTTGAATGTGCTTTTCTGAGAAAAAGGTGGAAGAGAGTCAAATGCTATTTGAAAACGCAGGCGATACCTCAGAGTAGGAACAATAAGTTACGTCCAAAAAATGTTGCGTCCGATCACCCGAAAAGGAGTTCGTCCAAATGATTGTGGAATATTTGCAGGTGAAGTTACAAAACAGTTCATTATTTTCAGACTCAAGTGACCGGAAGAAATTTGAGCCGCACCGGCCTTCTCCAAGAGAAAAGCTTTACTTTGCAAATGTAGTTTTTATTGTGGCGGACTACCATGATGACCTCATTGCAGCACCTGCAGTTCTACGAGCTGACCGGCTACCGTCATTAAAAAAAAATACAGAACATAATGGAAGCCTTCTCTCAAGCAGGTCTCCGGACCAGGATTACCAGCACCAGACCAGGTCTTACAGAGGCCTGCCTAGGTCATACCAGGGCCATAGGTCACTCTGGAGATTAAATGACGTTTCAATAACAATCTTTGTTTCATAAGCACATGTTAGTTATTATTTGTGTTTCTTAAGTGCAGGGTGTTAATAAAAGTCATAAAAACATAGCCGGGTCTAATTTGTTATTTTTTTGGCCATTCACGCTGACACCTGTGCCTGGAGTTGTGCAGATGCTCTGAAATGAGGTAGGCTAAAATAATAACCAACTCTGTGATTCATGGACATGATTTAGAATCCTGGAGGGGCTTCTGTACTAACGAGCTACACAGCAAGAGGCATGAGGCAAGATGTCATAATACACACCTTGTGTACCTGCAGAGCATGAATAACACAGACCTTCAATAAATAATAACCCAGCTTCTCACAGACCAATAAGGCCCTTTTCCAATCCATGTGTCACCACTCAACACGATCCACAAAGGTGTCGACAGTGCCAGACGACAGCCTGCCTCTGACCCAACAAGTCTGGGGCTTTAGTGACAGGTGGCCTAAGGACACCTCAACACTTACGATTGTACTCGGTCATCAGGTCAACACGCTGGAACGCTTTGAGTTTTCCGGGGCGCAGTGGCACAAGCTGTACAGAAACTGCCTCACAATCAACAATGACCAAACAGTGGCCAAAAAGGCAGAACTTTAAAGTTAAACAAATTGCGGAAATTTTGGTTTGGAGGCCAATCCCAATGAGTAGTAGGGGTGATGCTGATCCTGCAGTTCTATAAGTTCCAGGGCTTGGTTGAAATGCCACTAGAGGGGTTTACGGGGCATATGAAGACGCACGTTGATTTTTGAAGAAATAAAGGGCTCGCTTACCTTTCTCTCTCGACACTTACCTCCTTCAAGCTAAACCGTCACAAGCCATTTGGCAGTGGCAGGGTGTTTTCCCCACGCATTGTATGGAGGGCTTTGTAGTACGTAAGGTAATAAAACTCACAAATAAATAAACACACACACACAACACACACACACAAACACGCACAAACACAACAGACACAAAGTCGGTTTCTTTTTTCATTGGTCGACACACCCGATTGTACCTGACTTACGCTCTACAAGGTTAAACAGGGTTACCTGCATTCCCGTCTGACACGGCATTGGACCGGCTGTGGGAGAGCGCATAGAGGAGCAGCGTGCCGCATTGTGTCGCTGAGAAATGTAATTACCGTGGCGCTGCTGTTCCCCACAATGCGCCTGCACGCCGTCTTTCAGCGCGAGATGGCAACCATAAAAGTTGTTGTTGCTATACTGTCAATGGAATACAGACCCAGGGGCCTTACCTTTTTGCATGGCCCAAAACGTTGTCAAGACTCATTAGAGTGACTGCACTGTTCTGCACTGTATTCATGATGCTTTTTTTTTTAAATGCTTTTTGCACAATTCAACATTTGTTTATATCATCCATCAGTTGCTTTATTGTTTTTTATTTTTATTTTTTTATTGTGTACAATATTGTTATAGTATAGTGTGGTATAGTATAAAGTGTTCAATTGTAAGAAATTCATACTGCGGGAGGGAATGGGGAATAAGCATTCCATTGTAATTGTTGAATCTTTTTGTGCCCAAATGTTCATTGTTACCGTGCACAACAGAAGCAACTATATTTTATGAATTCAACAGAACCGAAACGATTTTGGCCGACGTAAATGGAAGCCATGTATGGACTCTTTTTACTGAAAAAAATGCCCAAAACATACAAGATAAAAAATATCAAAAGCTTCTTTATTTTTACAATTACAAATCTACATTTTACCGTTGCGTGTAAACAGTGACCTTGGCTTGCGACACAATTTTGTACTTGTGCAATGACAATAAGGCTTTGCGATTCCGATTCTGTATGGTTCAAAAGCCTTATTTAAGCTGTTAAATGCTGTCAACATATTAACAGTTAGTTTGCTTGGACTTGGCTGGCTCGCAAAGGCTGTACTTCGCTGTAGTTTGATTTGGACATTTTCCCTTTTGCCTTTTTCTTTTTGGCGACTTTGCGGCTAACCTGGGATCCCCGAGGTCTTCCGAGGTCTAGCGTGGAGGTTTAGCGCCCGGGTGGCTAGCCTCCGCTGGGAGGAGTCTCAGAAGAGCGAAGGCTGTGGGCAGCGTCTGGCCCATGAAGGGAGGAGTGGTCACGTCTTCCACCATGATCACATATTCCCCTGGTGGGAACACAGAAACAACAGGTTGGTTAGCTATAGTAGGCAGCAGGATAGCTGACAGGTTATGGGGTCTGCATTCTACCTGTTTGTAGTAAGATGCCCTAACTTCAACCTGCTTGTTAAAGACAAAAAAAATCAAGTCACTATAAGCCCCTTTGGATAAAGGCAGCAAAAATCAGCTAAACGACTGAATAGTGACTGATAAATCGCTAGAAGAGCAAGCAGAGTTAGGAGGAAAACGAGACCACCTTGACCTGGAACATGATCATCAATAATAGATATGCGATGAAGAATTAATAAGAAAGTGAATGAATCTATTTCACAGATTTTTAAAAAAGGCCCGCACGCAGTTGCAAAGTTTGGGCCGCTTGCCTGTCTGCACCTTGCCAAAAACAAACAACATGATTGCTCATTCTCTCAGATAAGGGTATGCTTTGTTTGATTGGATTCTATTCATTTTCATTTTTGAAGTGCAGATGTGGAGGAGTGCGGCACGTGGAGAATGTGGTGGAACGTACTAAAACTGTTCAGCACTGGCTTTGTTTGTTCTGACGATCTCTCTCTGGCTATCTTTCACTGTGCGCCTTTTAAACAATAAAGAGCTCTTAGTGTAGAAGATGACTCGAAGGGTTCCTGCAATGGAAACGTCGAAAGCCAATCGTAGACGATGGTGCAAAAGTGAACCCACACAAACACATGGTGCTGCAGGCGTAGCTGTATTAGTCTCCATCCTGGCCGCCCTTACAGTACATACACTGTACATTGTGACCCCCACCGCAAACCTCAAAGTGACCAGCAGGCCTTCTCTGTTGGAAACACCTCCAGCCTCCACTGGTGGTCATCAGGCAGTAGCTTAAAGGGTAAGTCAACCCCAACATACAGTGGATTTGTTATGTACCTGCTGTATATATATACATGTATATGTTGATATAACTGCATACCCCTGCTCACTGCCTGTTGATACCTGTATATATATCTATAGATATATATATCTATATATCTATATATCTATCGATATAGATATATATATATCTATATATCTATCGATATAGATATAGATATATATCTATATATATATACACACCTATATCTGCACATATCTCATACCTACTCTACAAGTTATTTTACACTATTTGTATACCTAGTAGACAGTTTTTACATCCTATTTAACTACTGTACATTGTATATTCCTATGCACTTTACTGTAAAATGTGCACTCTGGTTAGATGCCAACTTATTTTCGCTGTACTGTACGTGTTCTGTACAGTACAATGTACAATGACAATCAATTTGAATCTAATCTAAACTAATTTGCCCCAGTTGAGAATGGTTCTGTGAATATCTGTGTTATTTTTGACTAAAAACATATAAAGTTGTTAAAGTAGTTCCATTTTAACAACTTTGCACAACAGACTACAGTAGTTTTGTAAAGTCTGCGACTTCTAGTTAAAAAAACACTTTTCCAAAGTGGTAGTTTTCAACTGGCTGTAAACTCTGCTCAAACGAGTGTGATGTGAGCTCTGACGTCTGGCAACGCCCCTCACACTTGCTCCTTACCCTTTAAGAAGGGCTCCATGTTCCTATGGTTCATGTTAGCATGTTAGCACCTAACAGCAACATAGACCCATGTCTCTATGGGTTTCTCTATGGGTCCCGGTTCATCCCGCGCTCTATGTTAGGGTCCAGGTAGCATGGTAGAGATTTTAGCCAGTGCTAATGATGTCCATACCGCAGGGGTATAGCGCAGAGAGCACATTGCGACAGAAGATGAGGACTGCGGCGATGCAGGGATGTGACGAAAGGCCAATCTGATCTGTTACTGCTTATGACATCTGCATTTTTGCAGAGGCACAGTAACCTGTAGTTACCTCCGCCATCGAAGATGGGACAGAGGTAATGTTTTGTCCCCTGTTTGTTGTCATTTAGCAAGACAACTCAACTCAAATTGATGTACAGAATTGGACAAAACTTGGTGGTTAGATTACTTATGGGCCAAGGAACAGTTGATTCCATTTTGGCGCAGATCAGGGTCCGAATCCGGATCCAGGGGAGTTTTTGGTATGCTCTACTCTCTACTGAGCGCCATTTAGTTTACACCTGTGCTGGACCTGTTCCAGGTTCCTGTTCCTTTCGGTTTCTCTTTTCACACAAGCCTAAGGACAACCTAAGCTTCTGACCCTCTGCATCAGAAGTGCTGCTGACAGCCTGACAATATCTCCCATGACATCATCCCCCCATATACTTTTTCTGTGCGTGTGTGTGTATGCTAGTGTGCAAGCCGCTAACACAGCACTCCCCACAAATGCACTGATACACCACACACACACATACCACACATGTTCCTTGTATCCACGATGCTCAGCTGTTGCATGTTAGCTCGCTATCACGCCACGGCCTAGAGGGTTATCGCGTTTCCCTGGCACAAGGACGGGGAGAGGAGAGGGGGGGGGGGGGGGGGGGGGGGTTAGTGGGGTCTCGGGTCACAATTCACAGAGAAACCCTGGTGGATCAGATTGCATTGAATTAGCCTCCATAAACTTCCATACTGCGGGTATTGGCTATCCGCAGAGGCCTGAACCTAAGCTCCTCTTCCTGGGTATACAAGCACCACACACCTGTCCCCTGGCCTGCGGAACGCAATACTAAGCCACAACACACACACACACACACACACACACACACACACACACACACACACACACACACCACACACACACACACACACACACACACACACACACACACACACACACACACACACACACACACACACACACACACTTTTATACTGAGGCAGACTGTTGGCTTTGTGTGTGTCTTAGGAGTGTGTGCATGGTGTGTGTGTGTGTGCATTATCAATGTGTGTGTGTGTGTGTGGCATCATGTACGTGTGTATGCGAGTCAGTGGGTCCGTTTGCCGCAGACGACGTCAGAGAGCAGCTGTCCTGTGAATGGCTGCCGTCTGAAAGGTCCGTGTCAGTGCGAAGTGGAGTCTGAAAGAAGACTGTTCCTGTATTGTGCGCCGCCACCCAGCCGGCCTGAATGTGCAGTAATGATGATGAAGACTATGACGAAGAAGACGAAGAGGAGGGCGATGCAAGGGCTCAGTCACAATGAGCTGCAGCGCTGCTGTCTGCTGGTTCATGTTAGGGAGACGGTGTGAGTACTACTGTACACACACACAGTCGCATACACACACACATGCATGTACCCCTGACTCATTGACACACAGACATTGTCAAAGGCAGATTAGCACAAGCTTGTCAAACAAGTTTGAAAGTGTGCTGAAACACACACACACACACACACACACTCACTCCTTTCTTTAAATTATGTGTTAGAATGTTTACCCTAAAGTGGGTAAATGGGGAGGGGGGGGAGCGAGCTAGAGAGAGAAAAACAGAGAGACATAAAGATGGAAAGAGAGAGAGCAAGAGAGAGAGAGACACAAACACACACACACACACACACACTGGGGTTGGATGGAACGGTGGGGTAGGGGAAAAGCTTCTAAAATATGAGGGGAAACCTTACCCGGTTTCACTTCTCTGGATTGCTGGACTCGTGTCTTCTTGGAGTTGCCGGGCAGACGGGTGCCCCGACTTGGCCTGCATGGAGAGAGAGGGAGAGATGGAGGGAGGGGGAGAGAGAGATGGAGAGTAACAGAGAGAGAGAGAGGGGGAGAGAGAGAGAGAGGAGAGGAGAGAGAGCGAGAGAGAGAGATACGTACATGAAACATCAATCTGAAGACAAAAGTAGGTGAGATGAAATGCAATATTTATATTGAGGTATATGGTACCTGAACAGGTAAGGTAGAATAACCTATTGGTCTGTTGTGGGCCATACCCTTAACACATTTGTCATTGACAAGACACAAAAGACATTCAATGAACACATTTCCACATCCCTTGAATTGTGTGAAGGGCAGAGTGCTGGACAGGAACACAAACAAAAAAAAACCCTGGGTTTTATTACACCTAAAACAGAAAATCAGATAACATTTTTTTTATAAAAAGATAGGTGAAAGAGACTGAACATAAAACAAACGAGTAGATAAACAGGAAACTGAAGTGAAACTTGACCCACCGTCAATGACACAGGAGGGAGACTATATACTAAATGGGGTAAACTAAATGACACGTGAGGGGAGGAACAAACAACAATCCATTAAAAACACTGCGATCGAAACAAGTCTTTCCATTTTTCTCCCCCCTCCATGAGTCCCATGAAATGGTCTGACCCAATCAATCAAATGAATCAGCCACACCTGTGGTCAACCCCAGCTGCCGGGTGACTCAGGGCCTCAGCAGAGGTAAACGCAAATAAAGAGTGAATATTTGTACCACGCAATTTGCAATTGCTGGCACATTCTATTTCAAAAGTGATGATCGTATGTTAAAAACCCTCACACATATATTATTGTAAGGATACAGCGAACAGCAGTTTACATTCTGCATGGAAACACATGCTCCTTCACCGAACAACTTATATTCATATAGAGGGATTATTTTCACGTTGGCGGTGGAGAGTCAACCATCGTCCGCATGACCAAATTACTCTCTCCTCGACGCTAGAGTTTCGGGTTCTGGGTGCCATCACCTCTGAACACTGCCAGGGGTGAATGAGACAAGCTGAATTTAACATTTTTTTACTCATGAATATAAGGTGCCATGTAAGACGAAAATATGCGGCCAAACGCACAAGACGATGAGTGAATGGAATGACTATTCTGACTGACATGTTATTTCTTTGCAATAAAGCCTTTATTGCGGCATTTCTATGACGTTCGATGTTTTGCACACTGTATATTTTCTTAAGTGAAGATGAGTCATTCTGATTTGGTATGAAAGGACTTTTAACTGCAAAAAGGAAAAAAATTCAAAAGAGTACAGAACCGAAAGAGTTTAAAGGCATATATATATATATATATATATATATATATATATATATATATATATATATTCTGTAAAACCATCTTTATTTTGTATTCTGTAGTTAGTATTTTGTAGGTCATTGTGCTATGAATGAAGAAGACTGATAGAATTATTACATTTTGAGGCAGTGTTTGCTGTGTTTTGGTAGTATTAGTGTATATTTACTATTAGTAAGTATTAGTGAGTATTGTTGCATTTTGGAAACCGGTGTGTGTGTGCTGCTGTGTTTAGACTTTAAACAAAGTGTCAGACATATTGAACAATTATTGCTATTGTAATTTAAAAACGGTAAGACACAAGACAGTAAAGAAACTTGACTTGCATCCCAGTGACTACAAAGCCGTCTCCCAGCTCATACATACATTACCTCATTAATCCGCCCCGGCTACGCTCTCATCTTTTAATTGAACTCCCATTATTCCCGACCAATCAGCCGCTCCATCTGCTGCCATGCTTTGCATGCGGTTGGGGCTAATCAATACACGGCTGATTAAGGACGCCGGTGGGGGCGTCAGGATCCGCTTATCTGGCGTACTTTCCAGACATTATTGGCACGGTCGTGGACCGTTTTCTTGTTTTTTTTTGCGTCATAAAAGGGGGATCAAACATCTCAGGACAGATTGTGAAAGAACGAACGCCTTCGACGTCTTTGTCAATCTGATCGGTGAAATCAGTCGGTGGGTCGGTCGCATCGGGAAGGGGAAAGAAGATCACGTTCCTCCCACGGCCGCTGTTCCTCCGTTATCTGAGCCTCGACGTGATGTCCCCCCGCTGAGATACAACAACACACATGGCAAGAGGACCCTCGAGACCATGAAAACAGTTTTAATGATCATGGGAACAGTGTCATGATCATGAAAACAGTTTCATGATCATGAGAACAGTTTCATCAGTTTCAACAGTTTTCTTCTGGAAAGTCTCACTTTGAAGGCGGCCTCTTTGAATTCCCCATCATGTTAGCTTTATATTATTTAGCCATTTTTACCAGTTGCACAAGATAATTGCAAAGCACATTCCTTAATTAACATTTACAAAAAGTATGCATAATACAGACCAAATACAATAAATATGAAATGTTCTTTGAATATATACTTATTTAAGGCGTTTATTTGTAAATGCATCACAATTTATTGACTGTTGAATTTGTATTTGAGTCAACACAACAAACACAACCCATAAGTAGTTTAAAGTACTATATTGCAGTACCAGCATTGTAGTATCTGGTTGCGTACATTTAACATCTAATATAAGCTGTAAAGAATAGGTAAATTCATCGTAGCGTACTATCATAGCATACCTGGCTACGTCCCAGTCACCGGAAAAAAAGGCTTTCATGGCTGTTTCAGGCTTGGGAAAAAAAACAAAAACAATAGACACTTTCTTCACGCTTGTCAGAGTTGATGCGAGACCGCGCTAGCGTAGCACGTAGCATCCTTCGCTTAGCCATCTCCCATCTGTCGCATCAAAACAAGCTAGTTGGCTGGTGGCAAAAGGGGGGCGGGGGGGGGTTGGGTGGAGACGTGCTGCTTCGCAAACCAATTGCGCGTGTTTCCTGTATGCATTGGAGATTCATTGGAGTTTCCGAGAACGTGACAGTGAATGCGCCGTTACGTCCCCACTCACATCCATTCTCTGCTTTGCAACACAGCAGGAAAGATGCTGTAGAGATCGCCGACAAAATATGAGTCTCACATATGCAAAGGAATGCACACGGTTGGATATTCACACTCTTCTACTACAACTACCATGTAGGGTTACCTGTGGGTGATGATCTGTGTGTGTCTGTTTAGGGAGGGAGGGGGAGATGTGGGGGGGGGGGGGGTTGAAGGCGTATATCATTACAAGCAGGTGCAGAGAGAGGGCAGGCGAGGGCACGTGGTGGCATGTGTGTGTGTGTGTGTGTGCGCCTGCAGGTTCACCCGAGTATCGGTATGACCTCTCCTCTTCATTTCCTCAGCCGCCCCCACCTCTCTCTCACACACACACACACACACACACACACACACACACACACACACACACACACACACACACACACACACACACACACACACACACACACACACACACACACACACACACACACACACACACACACACACTCTCACTGACGCACACACACACGCACACTCACTGACGCACACACACGCACACACTGACTTCCATCAGAATAGCGAGGCAGTGAAGTCATGCAGGAGGAGTTGGGCGGGAGGTGTGTGTGTGTGTGTGTGTGTGTGTGTGTGTGTGTGTGTGTGTGTGTGTGATTGAAAAGCGTGGGGTGGGGGAAGAGTGTGTGTGTGTGTGTTTGTGTGTGTGTGTGTGTGTGTGTGTGTGTTGGGGGGAGGGGTTGCAGCCAAACATATGGAGTGAATTCTATAGCGGTGACAAGGGATTTACAGCGCTTGTCTAAATCTCCAAGTCACAGGAAAAAAGGGATCTTGTATGGGAGAGGGGTAGGGATAGAGACATAGGGGAGAGAGAGAGAGAGAGAGAGAGAGAGAGAGAGAGAGAGAGAGAGAGCGAGAGAGCGAGAGAGAGAGAGAGAGAGAGAGAGAGAGAGAGAGAGAGAGAGAGAATGTTGGGTGCTGGGGGGGGGGGGGGGTCTTTCCTGAGAGAGAGAGTGTGTGTGTGTCTCTGTGTGTGTGTGTTTGTGTGTATGAAACAGCACAGAGATGTTTATATTTGTGGAAGCCCACGCATATAGGACCTGCAACACGTGCTCCACACATCAGGATCTATGCATATGTGTATTCTCACATTCTACACAGAACAGAAAGAGAGAGAGAGAGAGAGAGAGAGAGAGAGGAGAGAGAGAGAGAGAGAGAGAGAGAGAGAGAGAGAGAGAGAGAGAGAGAGAGAGAGAGAGAGAGAGAGAGAGAGAGAGAGAGAGAGAGAGAGAGAGATGTGGGGGAAGAGACAGAGTAAAAGAAAAACAGTAAAAGAGAGGCCTGTGAGTTGAATCAAGAAGAGATGAATAGTGGATGAGATGGAGAAGAAGAGAAGGATAGTAGAAGGAGAGGACGAAAGGGGAGAAAGACGAAAAGGAGAGGACTAGAAGGAGGGAAGGAGAGAAGGAGAGAAGGAGAGAAAGCAAGGAGGAGGAGGAGGAGAGGAGGAGAGCTGCCGGAGAGGAATTTTCCCGACTCTCCGGCATAAATATTAATCAGGGGCTCCCAGCGAGGATAACCACATGTGTCTACACTGTGTGTGTGTGTGTGTGTGCGTGCGTGCGTGCGTGCGTGTGTGTGTTGGTGCGGGATTGTGCATGCTTGTGTGTGCGTGTGTGTGTGTGTGTGTGTGTGTGTGCGTGCGCATACCCTTGAGTGCGCTTGAGAATGTCAAGGTTGAGCTGGAAAACCGAGTGAAAACTTATATTTCTGCTCTTTTTTTCCCCTGTTTTTCTATTCTTCTAGAGAAAGAGAGCATACATGGTAGTAGTCCTAGTCAATACATGGTAGTATTGCAGTAATTGCATTTTATATATATTTATTTATTTTCCGTGTAACTTCTGGCACACCCCAAGGCCGTTCAGGATTTTCATCCTCCCCTCTTAAGGGCCCCCGGTCGGCCTTCAGAACATAACTCAAGGAGCGCTGAGATGTGTAAGACGGACGACACACGGCTTTGGAGAGGCACTCTCCAAAGCCGTGTGTGCCAGTCAATAGATGGTTACTGTCACGAGGCCCCTCTGGTACAGTGGAAGGCACGCAGTACAAAGTGAAGGAACAACCTGATCCCCCCCTTGCAATGCTAATTGACAGATAAACACTTAAAACTGAGGCTTGAATGAAGACTGGTTGAGATGTCGACGTGGCTTGTGAATTTTTTTTCAGGTTATCGCCGCACACCGTTTCTTGCCGGTTTCGTCTAAAACACGCGCTCACATCTACCACGTAAACAAACGACTGCACAGAACAAAGCGGCTAACAGAGCGGTGGGTGGCAGTAGTACCAAAGGTTACAGCAACGGTTCTCCACGGGTTTAGAGGAACAAAAATGAACAGGATAAAACCAATAAAATGACCGATGGGTATAGGAAAAAATGGGCAGTGGATGAAACATGGAAGGTTTTTTTGCTGACATGAAGACAACACCTTGAGACAACACCTTGAAGACAACATCAATTCACTCAGGTGTCTTGAGGGTTGCTGCAGTCTACTCTATCTCTGTCATCTTTAGCCTGTAACTACAGTCTCTCTCTCCATCTCAAGCCTGTTATTGCGAACTGGTCTCTCTCTCCATCTCTAGCCTGTAAAACGGTCCAGTCTCTCTCCTCCATCTGTAGCGAGTAACTACGGTCTAGTCTCTCTCCTCCATCTCTAGCCTGTAACTACGGTCTAGTCTCTCTCTCCTCCATCTCTAGCCTGTAACTACGGTCTAGTCTCTCTCTCCTCCATCTCTAGCCTGTAACTACGGTCTAGTCTCTCTCTCCTCCATCTCTAGCCTGTAACTACGGTCTAGTCTCTCTCTCCTCCATCTCTAGCCTGTAACTACGGTCTAGTCTCTCTCTCCTCCATCTCTAGCCTGTAACTACGGTCTAGTCTCTCTCTCTTCATCTCTAGCCTGTAACTACGGTCTAGTCTCTCTCCTCCATCTCTAGCCTGTAACTTCGGTCTAGTCTCTCTCTCCTCCATCTCTAGCCTGTAACTACGGTCTAGTCTCTCTCTCCTCCATCTCTAGCCTGTAACTACGGTCTAGTCTCTCTCTCCTCCATCTCTAGCCTGTAACTACGGTCTAGTCTCTCTCTCTTCATCTCTAGCCTGTAACTACGGTCTAGTCTCTCTCCTCCATCTCTAGCCTGTAACTTCGGTCTAGTCTCTCTCTCCTCCATCTCCGGCCTGTAACTACGGTATAGTCTCTCTCTCCTCCATCTCTAGTCTGTATATGGTCTAGTCTCTCCCCCTCCATCTCTAGCCTGTATATGGTCTAGTCTCTCTCCTCCATCTGTAGCCAGTTACTATGGTCTTGTCTTTCTCTCCTCCATCTCTGGCCTGTAACTACGGTGTAGTCTCTCCCTTCATCTCTTGCCTATAACTACGGTCTAGTCTCTCTCCCTTCATCTCTAGCCTGTAACTACGATCTAGTCTCTCTCCCTTCATCTCTAGCCTGTAACTACGGTCTAGTCTCTCTCCTCCATCGCTAGCCTGTAACTACGGTCTAGTCTCTCCCTTCATCTCTAGCCTGTAACTACAGTCTAGTCTCTCTCCTCCATCGCTAGCCTGTAACTACGGTCTAGTCTCTCTCCTCCATCGCTAGCCTGTAACTACGGTCTAGTCTCTCTCCTCCATCGCTAGCCTGTAACTACGGTCTAGTCTCTCTCCTCCATCGCTAGCCTGTAACTACGGTCTAGTCTCTCTCTCACCTTCATCTCTAGCCTATAACTACGGTCTAGTCTCTCTCTCTCCTTCATCTTTAGCCTGTAACTACGGTCTAGTCTCTCTCACCTTCATCTCTAGCCTCTAACTACGGTCTAGTCTCTCTCTCCTTCATCTCTAGCCTGTAACTACGGTCTAGTCTCTCTTTCTCCTTCATCTCTAGCCTGTAACTATGGTCTAGTCTCTCTCTCTCCTCCATCTCTAGTCTGTATATGGTCTAGTCTCTCTCTCCTCCATCTCTAGCCTGTAACTACGGTCTAGTCTCTCTCTCTCCTCCATCTCTAGCCTGTAACTACGGTCTAGTCTCTCTCTCTCTCCTCCATCTCTAGCCTGTAACTACGGTCTAGTCTCTCTCTCCTCCATCTCTAGCCTGTAACTACGGTCTAGTCTCTCTCTCTCCTCCATCTCTAGCCTGTAACTACGGTCTAGTCTCTCTCTCTCCTTCATCTCTAGCCTATAACTACGGTCTAGTCTCCCTCTCTCCTTCATCTCTAGCCTGTAACTCTGGTCTAGTCTCTCTCTCTCTCCATGTCTCCTGTGACCTGCAAGGTCCAGTAGACCAGAGGAGAAGAGGATGGATGAGGAGGAGGAGGAGAGAAGAAGGAGAAGAGAAGAAGAGAGGAAGAGAGGAATGGATTCCTCCGGTTCCCCCGGGGGGGGGGGGGGGGGGATGGTGGAGGTGGGGAGGGGGGGATGTGGCGGTTCAGCCTCAGATGGGAGTGGTGCACTTTGAAAACACATCTCCATCATCCCGTGGTGTCGAGGGAAGGAAGGCGGGCTCGGTTGATCCTTCCCATCCCTCCGCCCGCCCCTCATATTTCCATGATCCGCTGGAATGCAGGAGCACCGACCGACTGATTCTCCTCCCCCCCCTCTCTTCACCTCTTTCCATCTCCCCGTCACTTCTCCTCCCATCTTATTCAACCTAGTCACCTCACCTAACTTTTCCTCCGGCACCACAAGACGTGTGCAGCAGGTTTGAGGTGTGTGTGTGTGTGTGTGTGTGTGTGTGTGTGTGTGGGGGGGGGGGGGGTACAATCCTGTATGAATGGATATAGACGTCGGGAGGAAGAGGAGGAGGAGGAGACCTGTGTGTGTGTGTGTGTGTGTGTGTGCGTGTGTGTGTGTTTCAACCCCCCCACCCCCCACCCCTTTTTCTATTTTCTTTTGTTTTGTAACCAGTGATTGTAAAGACCATGCTTGTTCAAAAAGCCCCTCAGTGCTCCACCACCACCACCACCACCACCACCACCCAGCCCCCTCTACAGTACCCACTAACTCGGCTTAAAAGCCTCTCCAACCGGGCCAGTGTTCCATTAGAAAGGGCTGGTGGTGGTGGTGGTGACGGTGGTTGTAGAGGGAGGTGGGGCGGGCGGGGGCGGGTGGGGTGGGGTGGGGTGGGGTGGCGGGGAGGTACACGTAGCGGCGGTGCTGAAAAGCTCCGGCGTGGGCTTGTATAGGCGCGCGCCCCCGGAGAGTGTTGTGGGGGGGGGGGGAGAAGAAAAGCAAATTAATGGCATCAGACAGCCCTGCGACAGCCAGCACCCCCCCCCCCCCCACCCCCCCATCCCCACCCCCCCATTATATGACAGCCGCACAATAGCCCGCACAGTCTGGGTCTCTGCAGCGAAAAAGAAGAAAACAAACGCATCTATCAGGGCCCATGTTCCCCCCCATCCACCAACCCCCCTCTCTCTCTCTCTCTCTCTCTCTCTCTCTCTCTCTCTCTCTCTCTCTCTCTCTCTCTCTCTCTCTCTCTCTCTCTCTCTCTCTCTCTCTCTCTCTCTCTCTCTCTCTCTCTCTCTCTCTCTCTCTCTCTCTCTCTCTCTCTCTCTCTCTCTCTCTCTCTCTCCAGAAATCCACTAAAACAAAAAAATATACATAAAGAAAACCCCCTTGGCATGTTTTTGGAGCTGCCGGAGCAACCCACGTAATCCGAGATTGACGAAGGCAGCGCCTTCAAGGTTTTACCCCCTTTTTTCTTCTTCTTCTTCTTCTTCTGTTCACTAGAAACCGGGGACAGACACACACACACACACACACACACCACTCGGATGTGCACGACACACGGCGGCGGAGATTTTTAGCGTTCCTTGGGCTGAACCGACGAACCCCGGGCCATTCCGTACATTCACAACCCGCGTACCACCGCTTTGAATTGTGGTATTGTCTGTAGTATTAATACACACATAGGTAGTACAAGAGAGTCTGAAACATCACTGGGGGTTTCTAAAGACCCCTTGCAATGGATGAAAAGGTGATTTCATTTTGTTGCTGTTTGCTGTTTGTTATTATGAATGACTCCCAAGGAGAATGGGGAACAGCGGTTTCGTTGGATTGATTCATTGTCACTGATGCGTCGACGTCGTAGGCGGAGGAGGTGTGTGTTTCCCCCCCCCCCTGTTTAAATACTGGCCTGGCTTTTGATCCTTGGCAGCAGCAGCAGGCGTCGGACCACAAAGTGGACATAAACCCAGCGGCGGCGGTGGGTTTTGTAACCCGCAGCATCCGGGCCCCGGCGGGCGTAGTCGGAGGGATGCGCCGGTGGTGGGGGGGGGGGAACTGTAGAGTCCTTCACCCAGCCGCGTGTTTTGAAGAGACCTCCCCTCCCCCTGCTGCTCTCGCCGTTGTCTGGTCACGTCCCTTTCTGATCCGTCCATACATCCATCCCCATTTCGACCCTGAACTCTTGTCAGTTGGGCGGTGGGGGGGCGTTTCCCGTCGTTCACCCCTCCGACCCCCTCCCCCCCCCCCCCCCCCACACACACACACACACACACACCACACACACACACACCACACCACCACACACACACACACACACACACACACACACACACACACACACACACACACACACACACACCGCGAGACGGATGCTCATTGGATGCCTCTTGTTTCTGGACCTTTTTGACCTTTTCTTTTGGAGAGTGTCGGGAGGGGGTGGTGACCTGTCTCTGGGATGAGCATGCCGCGCCACGTGTGTGTGTGTGTGTGTGTGTGTGTGTGTGTGTGTGTGTTGTGGTGTGTGTGGTGTGTGTGTGTGGTGTGTGTGTGTGTGGGCTCATCCCCTCTTGGCTACGTCCTCGGCATCGGCACGCTCACTTCAAGCTTTCGAGAGAGTCGGCGGTTTACGGGAGGTGGTTGTGCACTCTATACATTCTGTATTTCTATGGACTTTCACCAAATTAAAGTCAATTGTACAGTATATATTCAGGACAAGGTCTGCCCTACAACAGACCTTCTCTCCCCTCCTTTTCACAGAATGCACACGGGCAGTTAGAGGAGAGGGCAGGTAGCCGGCGCTGTTTACTCGGTGGGTCGGTCAAAACCCCACACCACGTCCCGTGTGCGAGGGAGGGTGTCATCTCTCGGTGACTCAAGGTTCACGGGAGGGAGAATAAATGGATCTCCACAAAAGAACCCATGAACAGCCACCCCCCCCTCCCTCTCATCCCCCAGCCCCCCTCCTCCTCACCTCAACCCCTACCCCGTGGAGACAAAGTGTAGAAAATGTTAAAATGCTAAATTCTTCAAGGAGCTGTGCCGTAGCATGTAACAAACGCCATGGGTCTCGGCTCCAGATATCCCAAAGGGGGGGTGGGTGGGCGTGGGGGGGGGGGGGGGTTGGTACGACCCTCGGGCCCGCTTCACGGGGGGCCACAATGGACCAGTTACACATTTAGGGACCTCCGTGAAGACCTCACACCGGTACACCCCCACCCCCCCCTCCAGCCCTCCATCCCGCCATCCCTCTCCCTCTCTCTCTCTCCCCCCCCCCACCCATTCTTTCCAGTCTCATTCAAGTGTCAGTTTTCACCCCGTGCCCGCCCGCCCGCCCTCGCGGCTTTCTTCTTCTTCTTCTTCTTCTTCTCCTCTTGTCCCCGGACTCCAGCAGCAGGGGGGGGACGGGGGGGGACGGGACGGGGGATGGACGGGGGACGGACTGGGGGGACGGGGACGGCTGCGCCTCCCGCCTTTTAATTGTGGACCCAATTAATTGGAAGAAATTTCTTTGAGAGGAAAATAAATAAAATGATTTGTGGTGCATTCGGAGGAGGGTGGAACGGAGAGTGGCGTCTGAATGGCGGGGGGGGCAGCGTTACCACGGTGAGAGGTGTGTGTGCGCCGGGGGGGTGATTGACACGAGTGTGCCAAATTGGAAAAAAAACGCCGGATTCGCCATTATGCCGGCCGTTTGAGTTATCCAACCCCTCACACACCTCCAAGGGGGGTGGTCTCACCGTAATAACCCCCCTCCCCACCCCCACCCCCACCCCCAACTGGAAATAGAGCGGGCGGCGGACACAACTAATTAACTCGTGTTAAATAAAGAGCTTTCACCAGTGACTCAGCCTAATGGCTCTCCATACCCCCCAGGTATGCCCTTTACTTTTCCCTCCATAATGGCCGAACCCCCCCCCCCCCCCCCCCTGCGAATTTCACTTGCGTTTAGGCTTTCGTCTTTTTACTTCTTTCTTTCTTTCTTTTATTTATTTTTTTCTTTCTTTCTTATTTATTTTCCCAGCATTTCTCTGCCTCTCTCTCTCCGGTGGACACCTGGCATTTCTATGCGTCATTCTTTATCCCCCTCCCGTGTGTGTGTGTGTGTGTGTGTGTGTGTGTGTGTGTGTGTGTGTGTGTGTGTGTGTGTGTGTGTGTGTGTGTGTGTGTGTGTGTGTGTGCCACAAGGGAAAATGTGGGTGAGCTACAGTTGGTCCCCAAACTGTCAACCTGGCAAAGTTGGCAGCGGTGGCGGCGGCGGCGGCGGCGAGGAACCCCGACAGAGGAGAGCACACAGAGGTGCTCCAGTTCCCCGCCTGTGAATGTAACCATGCACCTCTTTGTCCCGCCGCCCGCCCTAGCTGATTTATCTGTATTTTTCTTCATTTTTTACCCCCGTCCCACCCCCACCCAACACCCCGCCCCCCACCCCCCACCCCAAAGTGTCTGGTTTCCCCCCCCCTCCCCTCCCCAAAAAAAGCTCATGAAACCTTAAGCAGTTTGTAGAACAAGAGGGGGAAATCGTACACCACGGAATCCATAGCGAGGGCTCAGGCTGTAATTAGTGAGGAAGGACGTGGAAAGGGAAGAGCGTGGGGGGGGGGGGGGGGAAAGAAAGGAATAATGAAAGAAAAAGGCGGGGGAAAAAAAGGAAAAGTAAAGTCATTTTTTAGTGGCGGGCGCAAACACACACAGGTCGCTACATACGACTGTAAACGGTGCGATTGTATTGCGGCCTGCTAATTGGGCGAACGGACCTGAACGCTACCTGGACACACACACATATATAGACACAAAGGGCACACACACACATATACATATACACACACACACACGCGCATACACACACGCAGATACACACACATGCATGCACACCACACACACACACACACACACACACACACACACACACACACACACACACACACACACACACACACACACACACACACACACACACACACACACACACACACACACACACACACACACACACACACACACACACGAACTTGACTAGACCGTGAAGAATCAATGAAGTGGCAGATCTCTCAATTCTCCAAAAAGATTAATAAATGGTGTGTGTGTGTGTGTGTGTGTGTGTGTGTGTGTGTGTGTGTGTATGTGCGCCGTTAATAAATCATGTCTCCTATGAGTATGAATAAATGATGGCGGAACGGAGTTCAATCTCGGGGGAGCGTCCTTTTAAAAATCCATCAAACTTAGGGGCCCCGGGACCCCCGGCTCCCAGAGGCAGGTGGGGAGGGATAATAAAAAAAACTTCTATACAAACGGAGACATGGAGGGGAACATGTGTGTGAAAGAGCGTCCCAGCCGGCATGTGTGTGTGTGTGTGTGTGTGTGTGTGTGTGTGTGTGTGTGTGTGTGTGTGTGTGTGTGTGTGTGTGTATATCTTTATGTATATCGATATATATATATATCGATAAACATATAGAGATAGAAAGATAGATGATGGGTTACTATGGGTTACCAAGCAAATACAAATATAATTCCGTGTTCGGAAAAAGTCTTACTTTGATCATTGTCTCGGTGTGTGTTGTGCGTGGTGTGTTGATTCATTGTTTAACATTAACACATCTTTCTGCTCAGGGGCTCTTCCCAGAAGCGCCAGCGATGGTTGGAGAGGGGAAGAGGAGAGAGAGAGAGAGAGCGAGAGCGAGAGCGAGAGAGAGAGAGAGAGGGGGGATGTGTTGGGGGTGCATCCCCCTCTCACTGCGCTTCCTAAAACCATCGCGGGCGCTTCTGCCTGTAAGTGGATGCAGGTGAGTGTTCGGCTGGATCTGGCTGGAGACGGAGGGGGAAAAAAAACACACAACACGCTGAGCCCACCGCAACTAATTGTTCCATTACAGGGAATGGGTGGGGGATTGTCACGGGGAGAGGGTGTGTGTGTGTGTGTGTGTGTGTGTGTGTGTGTGTGTGTGTGTGTGTGTGTGTGTGTGTGTGTGTGTGTGTGTGTGTGTGTGTGTGTGTGTGTGTGGGGGGGGGGTAATCAAGCCGCTTTGTTGGGAATAACATGCCACAGAAATGTCACTCCATTTGGGTTTAGCCAACAGAGCCCCCACAGGTGTGTGTGTGTGT
This sequence comes from Muraenolepis orangiensis, assembly GCA_027704905.1. Lineage (NCBI taxonomy): Eukaryota > Metazoa > Chordata > Actinopteri > Gadiformes > Muraenolepididae > Muraenolepis > Muraenolepis orangiensis. Next base: position 13,398,614 of record CM051013.1, on the reverse strand, counting down.
GTGTGTGTGTGTGTGTGTGTGTGTGTGTGTGTGTGTGTGTGTGTGTGTGTGTGTGTGTGTGTGGTGAGTGTATGCATGCATCTATGTTCTCGCACATTGTGATTTACCACAGAGCAACACTCTTTTGAAAGAACCAACCACCTTTCCACCTCACCAATCGTTTTCCTAGTAAGATTTCTTGTGTTTGATTATGTGTTGGATGTCTTTTCACAGATGGTATGGATATCGCTGTATAACTGATGATATGATCCACAGGTGGAACTCAACAAGCAAACCTGCTTGTTGTGTGTGTGTGTGTGTGTGTGTGTGTGTGTGTGTGTGTGTGTGTGTGTGTGTGTGTGTGTGTGTGTGTGTGTGTGTGTGTGTGTGTGTGTGTGTGTGTGCACACAAGTACCTGCGATGTGCATTCTTGTCTGTATTCTGACCCCCAGCTGGTTCTTTGCTGGGTGAGGGCTTCTTCGTACTCTTGAGTGAGAGATACGATAGTTTGGATTAAAGCAAACTACTTCTTGAAATGTGTCTTAAACAGCATGCACACTTAACTTTATTTAAACTGATCATCGACATTGTACCTGTTCCAACTCCTCCAGTTGATACAGAATAGAATCAGGAGAGGGCGGGGCCAACGTCAAATCCTCAAACTTGGCCCGGCCTTGCTCTACCCTGCGATTGGTGGGCTGGAGGGTGTGGCTGTCCTCTCGTCCAATCAGCCCTGTCGGTGAAACAGAAATCAAAACTCCACTCAACATATAGAACTAAAGAAAGTATTTTATTTGGGTCTGACGTTATATTTATGTACTTCTTCAGGATGAAGAATCTGAAACATAACTAATATATTATGGATGGATTTAGATTGAGTAACAAAAAAAAAACCTATATATAAAAAGGGAGGACAGTGTCATTTTCTCTGTCTTTTCTAATTCTGTGAAATGGAGGAGAGAGAGATAGAGAGCGAGAGCGAGAGCGAGAGAGGAGACAGTGAGAGGAGGCAGTAGAGGGAAAAAGGATGGCGAGACACTGTCAAGAGGCAGATTGAAGGAGAGGTCAGAGGTCATCCGTCTGGGATCTCAGAACAGCATGAGAGGAGCATCTCTGCACACACACGCACACACACACACACTCTCTGAGACCGGATGGGGGAGGGGGGTTTGGTCTTGGCAAGGATCGTTTGACCCCCTCAGCATGGTGCCACTGACAGCTAATTAGTGTCTCTCCCTCTCTCCGTCTGTCTGTCTCTGTCTCTCTCTCTCTCTCTCTCTAACACACACACACTCGCTCGCTCTCTCTCAGTCTCACTCGCTCTCTCTTTCGCTCTCCCTCGCCCAACGCAGTAGGGGTCGCTCAGTGCGAGCGCCAAGAAAAAAGCCCTGCTGAAGACGAGGTGGAAAAGGAGAGGAGGAGGAAGACCAATGAAGAGGAGAAGCGGAGCAAAGGAGGCAAGGCGGTCAAACATTAACTGCTGAGGGGAGAGGTAGAGAGAAAGGGAGAGATTGGGAGGGGGGGGGGGGGGGGGGTGTGATAGAGCGAGGGAGAAAGAGAGAGAGCATGAGAGGGAGACAGAGACAGAGGCAAAGAGAGAGACAGGGAGAGAGAGAGAAAGAAAGATGGAGAGATACAATTATTGTTGCTGTACTGTACATGTGCTGTGCAATGACAATCCATTTGAATCAAATCTAATCTAAAGAGAGATAGAGAGAGAGAGAGAGAGAGAGAGAGAGAGAGAGAGAGAGAGAGAGAGAGAGAGAGAGAGAGAGAAAGAAAGATATATAGAGAGAGACAGAGAGAAAGAGAGAGAGAGAGACAAAGAAATATAGAGATAGAGAGACAGAGAGCGAGAGAGAGAGAGAGAGCATGAGTGAAAGAGTTGGGGATAACCAGAAAAGATACACATAAAGACTAATACAAGGCTGAAATTGGAGGGGGGGGGGGGGGGGGGGCGGGAGAGATAAAAGCTGAGACATCGGTACTGAGGGCTAAAACCAGAGGAGAGGATTGGAGAGCCAGATAGAAAAGCCGGTGAATCACCTCTGTACTACTGTACTACAAAGAAAGAAAGAAAGAAAATTGAGTACAAGACCGAAGAGAAGAGAGTGAGCGTCACCTCTGGCACACACCTTAACCATACACTCCCATTAGAGCTTACACTTGAGAGGAGAAGGAGAAAAGACACAAATAAAACATACACCGTCTGCCGTCTGCCAGGCGTATAAAACCTCCCCCCCCCGCTGTGTTCACCGTGCTCCTCTGACACTGACTTCAGGACCACACAAGTCTGTTTTTTACGGTCGTACAGTTCCGAGATGAATTCAGAGCCCCCGAGTCTGCCACAGCGATGGTGATGGTGGTGCTGGTGGTGGTGGTGGTGGTGGTGGAGGCGGGGCGTCTTCAACACTTTGCCTTCCCCTGCCGAGTTCAGTTGAGGCGGCAGTTTGGGCGGCAGTCTAGCTCAGGAGGTAGAGCGGTCGCCTCACAACCGGAAGGTTGCTGGTTCGATCCCCGGCTCCTCCTAGCAAAAACTGTCGAGGTGTCCTTGAGGAAGACCCTAACCCTAACTGCTCCCCGGGCGCTGTACAAATAGCTGCCCACTGCTCCTAATACTAGGATGGGTTAAATGCAGAGAACACGTTTCACTGTATGTCTTCATGTATGTGACCAATAAAGAGGATTCAATCCTCACGATTTGTTTGTTTGAAACCCTCGGCTTTCAAAGAGAAAAACACAGGGCTATTCACCCACCTCCACTGCGAGGCTGGGGCCGCAGCACTGTCATTTTCACAAAGTAGGAAATTACGAAATTCCCTGAAATGGTAGAACGCTCAGAAATTTTTTTTTCCACTTCCATTTCCGTCTCTAACACAAGGACGCAATTATGGCTGCAGGTTCAGGCCCGCGTACGACGCAACGTCTTCCCTATGATTATGGACTCCATGGAGGAGACATCGGAAGAGCTGCTGATATGTACGCCCCAGAGCCTGGTTGTCCAGCTGGCACCCCACCCGACCAGAACCAGAGCACCCATCGGCTCCCCCCCCCCCACCGACCCGGAGTCCTCTGGGCCGGATCGAACACTGCAAGGACGCAAAGCCCGGGCCCTCGTGTCAAATGAGCCACCAAATGAAGCGGCGGCGCACCATAGCCTCTCCGCCTTGGAAAAAGATATGGAATAAATAAAAAAACGAAATCAACAACCAGCTGGAGGGAAAGGGCAAGGGTAACAAGCGTTGCTACCGCTAAGTGATTTAAGGCGGATTCCAAAAACGAAAGAAATAAACACGAATCCCGTGGGCCATTAATATATTTTTTTTTCAAATGAGGCATTTGTCCATTCTCGTAAAGGGAGGTGGAGGTTGTGCCCACCCGCTGCTCCACCATCACCACCACCACCACCATGTTCCCCCACCCTGGCTTCCGCCTCAGGTTCCTCAGTGATGTCACTCCGAGTGGTGCAGCCAATTAACCTGGGAGGGCGAGCGACAGGAGTGAAGAGAGAGAGAGACAGACAGACAGACAGAGAGAGAGAAAGAAAGAGTGAGAGACAGAGAGAGAGAGAGAGGGAGACAGAGGGAAAGAGAGAGGTGGGGGGGGCTCCACAGGGGGTGGTGTGTGGGTGGGTGGGTGTGTGTGGTGGGGGGGGGGGTTATGTGCCCAAACCTGCCTCGTCTGATTCGGTTAATTGCGTTGTTGCCTCGTTATGTCGTCTCGTTATGGTGTCTCGCTAAGTAAAGATAGAGAAACCGTGTGTGTGTGTGTGTGTATACTTTTTGTTCCCTCAACACGCGCACACACGTGGTACATTCAATTATGGCAATTGCCGACACCACTTAACACACACACACACATACGCACACCATACGCACACGCGGCGGTCCACGGGGACCGATACTTCCTGTAGGTGTGCTTTGACCTTGTTGTCAGGTAAACAAACCGAAATCAGAGCTGACATGGCCTGCTGAGCCAAGGCGGAACGCCCGGCGCGGGGGTGGGGTGCGGGGGTGGGAAGCCGGGGCGCTGGAGCGCCGCGCTCTTCCTCCTCTGTGCGTCCGCGAGGGGCAGAGCGCCGCTCGGATGGTCTTATCGCCAGTGTAAGCAGTTCATTAGCCAGTCCGTGAGCCGCAGCCCGAGCCCCAGCACCGGTTCCCCCGGAGCCATAGAATATTAAATCCCCCCCCCAAGCCTCGCTTTACCCGACATCTGCTCCTGAGGCCAACGTAACGGGGCTAATCCATACGCCAGTGATCAGAGCAGCGGGCTGTGATCTCCAGCCAACGGTGGAACGAACGCCCGTGCAGGACACCCGCCCTGCATACCAATCGGCCAATCCCGAAAGCTTCTCATAGTCTGATCAAGTCAAATCAAGACGATGGAATTCAGACCATGTATAATAAATATTGCCCAAACTTCACAAAAAATAAAATAGCGAAATATTTACTTTGATGTGTTTTTTTTCCATGCAGAAACCGGTTTAAACATGTTTTTCCTTGCTTGATGTGGTGTGGCTGCGTGGCAGTAAAAAGAAGCGCTACATAAATAAAGTTTGATTTGAATCGACGGAACACAGACCGAAGCACCGATAACATTAACCACCGTTTAGTGGCTTTCTGTGGCGCCTCACTCTCTCTCTCTCTCTCCCTGGTAAGACAGGCCTGTACATACAGTGTGTGTGTGTGTGTGTGGGAGGGAGGGACAGCGTGTGAACTGGGCTAACTTGACGTCCACGTTCGTTCGAGGTTCTCCGCCCGGCATATGGTGAAGAGTCACCGGTGAACATATCTACACACCGGGAGGAGACGTGCTGACTGAGGGGCCCGGAGGACCTCAGAGGATTTAATCATCACAGGAGCAGAGGCTTAAAGACAGTATAGGAGGAAGAAGAAGAAGAAGAAGAAGAAGAAGAAGAAGAAGAAGAAGGCGGCGGCGGCGGGTTGGGGAGGGTGGGGTAGGTGGAGGGGAAGGGGGGGGGGTTGATTAACATGGTGGGGTCGATAAAAGTGGGGGGTGGAGGAGGAGACGGTGGTTGAGGTGACGGAGGAGGAGGAGGTGAGCTGGTGGGGGTGATGGGAGATGATAGAGGTGGAGTTGGTGAGCTGGTGGAGGTGATGAAGGAGGTGGAGATGGGAGGTGATGGAGGAGGGGGAGATGGGAGGTGATGGTGGAGGGGTTAATGGGAGGTGATAGAGGTGATAGAGGTGATGAGATGGTGGAGGTGATAAAGAAGGGAGTCGATGGAGGAGGTGGGGTGAGGGCGGTGTCGGCGACAAAGAGGGTGACGGTGATGGAGGATGAAGGTGAGGGTGACACAGAGGCAGCGGCAATGGAGGTGGAGCATGTGGAGGTAGAAGCAGCGGTGATGGTGATGAACCTGGAGGGGTGACGGAGGTAGTGACGATGAAGGCAGTGGTGATGGAGGTGATGGAGGAGGTAAGAACGCTTGCCCCGGGGTGGGGGGAGTACTGTGGGGTCCTGTGGGACGTACGTAAACACACACGTCTGGAGGCTGAGAGGAACGACCTTGATACATGGAGTGTGTTGTGACGCTCATAAATCCCCTCCCCCGCCGCCCCCCCCCCACCTGCCAGCCTCCCTTCAGTACAGTTTTGATGATCTATAAAACATAATTGGATTTTTTTATTTATTTTTTTTTCAGATGGAAAATTGTAAATTCTGTGGTGTTAATGGCAGCCAGTGCACCTGTGGTAAATACACCAAGGCCGACGCCATGCCTTGGAAGTCACAATTAATTACAGCGGATGTCTTTGATAGCCACGCCCCCCCCGTTCTGCTTTGTACACGGGACGCCTACAAATTACCATGCGTCTTGATTCCCCAGATTCTATTTCAATCATTTCCTTCTCCGGTGCGCGGCGTCCCGTGTGTGACGTAAAGACGCTTAAACCCTTCTATTGTTTCCGTACTAGTGTGCTATGGAGTGGTCCGGCGTAGCTCAACTGCTTTAGGGTTCAGAGGTTCGACTGCCACATGGGGACACCCAGGCTAAGAATGTATTATAGGACAATTTTTTTAAATAAAAGCATCCATCAAAATACATCTTAAGTTTTTCTATGCTGAAGTGCCATGGTAGGCGGATGTTTAAATCCTGTGAATGATTTGAAATGGGTCCCATTAGTTCCCCAACCCATTCCATTCCAGACCTTTATACGGTCTACCCGCTCTTGCAACCACTGTGTATTTGATACCACTAGAGTGAAATCTGAACAACCACCCTTCTACCACGGCGACTCTCACAATGGACGATCTTGCCAGCCCTCGAGTCAAGCCGCTTGTGGTGAACCATCAGTGGTTTGGGACCAATCGGCGTCCGTGTGAGGAAGCAGTGGCATCTACGGGCGTACGGGTGATAGACAGTCGGTTCATCCAATCACCTGCCAAGCATTGCCCCGCCCTTTTCCCCAAACCGTTTCAAAGGACCACTTACCAGATGGTTTCAGTGTCACAAACCCATCTGGCGCGTCAGGTGAAGAATGTGCTGCTTGAGCAACCAAAAAGGTCTCTCACACACACACACACACACACACACACAGTAATTTGATAAGTGAGCGACTGCACTAGGAGGGTAATTACTTCGGAGATCACAGACTAATCTAATGATGATGACGCTTGACCCCAGCAGCTAGACTTGATGAAGCAGCACTCAGGTGAGTGTCTGTGGCACAAGTATCTCCGTCAGTAAACATGCACAAGCATCTCATTCAGGACACACGTGCACTAGTGTCTCAGTCAGGACACACGTGCACTAGTGTCTCAGTCAGGACACACGTGCACTAGTGTCTCAGTCAGGACACACGTGCACTAGCGTCTCAGTCAGGACACACGTGCACTAGCGTCTCAGTCAGGACACACGTGCACTAGTGTCTCAGTCAGGACACACGTGCACTAGCGTCTCAGTCAGGACACACGTGCACTAGTGTCTCAGTCAGGACACATGCACTAGCATCTGAGTCAGAGGACACATGTATTCGCATCACAGTCAGGACATATTGCCTAGCATCACACTTAGGGGATGTGCACTAGCATCTCATTCAGGAAACATTTGCACTAGCATCTCAGTCAGAGGACACATGCACTAGCATCACACGTGCACCAGCATCACATTCCCTAGCATCTCATTCAGGACACATGCACTAACAGTCAACATCACAGTCAGGACACGTCCATTTGCTTCTCGGTGAAGACCTGTGCCCTAGCATGTCACAAAGAGTGAGAAAGTGAGCTTAGAGGAGTCGGCGTGTGACGACATGGTTTGACAAAATAGAAGATTGCCGCACTGAAAATAAATGGAGAGGAAGAATGGAGGGAGGGGATGAAAAAGAGAGGGAAGGAGGGAGAGATGGAGGGAGGGAAGGAGGTAAGGGACGATGGCAGCTAGCAGGAGAACTAGCCCGCGGGGGGTTTAGTGTCCTCACCTAGCTTAACTGCTGTGAAATGAGCAGAGGCTGTCAGGAATGTAACACGCCGCTGTCTGACTCTCTCTCTCTCTCTCTCTCTCTCTCTCTCTCTCTCTCTCTCTCTCTCTCCTCTCTCTCTCTCTCTCTCTCTCTTCTCTCTCTCTCTCTCTCTCTCTCTCTCTCTCTCTCTCTCTCTCTCTCTCTCTCTCTCTCTCTCTCTCTCACTCTCTCTCTCTCTCTCTCTCACTCTCTTTTTCCGCATGGCCACACTATGTCGCTCTACCGTTCTATCTCTATCCTGAACTCATACTGTTCAGAGGGCCCCTCCCTCCCAAGCCTAGTCCCTGTGGAGCACACGTTTTCTTTCACTTTCTTTCCTTCTCTTTCTAAGTTCACACTACTGGCGAAAAAAAACCATTGAACAGTCTCCTCCAACCGTACCGCCAGGTAACCAATATCAATTTGTGTCTGGAGAAAAGTCCTCTGGAACCACTCGGTCTTGGAAGGCTGTGTTTGCTAACACGGTGTGACGAGGGCATCATTGTGCGGTAAAACATGTGCATAAAGAAGATGAAAAAACCTGTACTTAAGAAATAAAAAAAGCTGGCACAATGTTACGTTACAATGTAATGTTACTTTACGTCCATGCCTTATGTGTTGCGTGTGCGTGTGCGTGTGTCGCAGACAACACTGCCACCAGCCATTAAAATGGCTACTTGAGGGCTCCTCTCGAAGACAAGGACACAAGGTGGAATCGGTTTATTGCAAGAGTTTGAATTATTGTGAACAGAGCAGATGGTGCATGCTTGAGCTCTTCCTCGAGTGTGTGTGGTGGTGGTGGCTGTTTTAACCGGTGGGCCTTGATTAACAAGGACATACAGGTGTGCAGCGTCACCAGCCATGGAGTAATCAGTCTGACTCAGGCCAGGTGAGGCTGCTTAAACCAGCCCCCAACCACCCACACTCCACAGTGAGGACCCCAGGAAGACTAGGTGGCTACAGCGTATTCATCCTAACACAAACAAACACAGATGGCCATGATCAAAATGCGCTCCGTGTGAGGTGCCTGCATTCGTGAGGGGAAACCTAACAGGACTGTCCACCACTGGCAGCTTAAGAAGCTCCACCCGGGGTGGTGCTCTTCACCCTCTGACTACACCCGAGTAAACTAGACAACGATGAATCCTCCATCCTGGCCGCCATTCAGTATTTCTTCTTCTCCTTAATGGGTACTGATGGTTTGGGCTGATTATCTATGTGTATATGTGTGTGTGTGTGTGTGTGTGTGTCTGTGTGTGTGTCTGTCTGTGTGTGTCTGTGTAAATAGTACAGGGCCTAATGGGAGCATTATGTGTGTGTGTGTGTGTGCGTGTGTGTGGGGGTACAGCTGTGGTGCTCTAATGATGATTGGCTAAGCTGTGGTTTCCGTTGTCTGTGAGCCATCACAGCCAAGTGAGTGGGGCTGCTATTCTGATCTCGCTCCCCCCCCCCCCAACCCCCCGCCCCCTCACCTACCCACCACCCCGACGGCCCAGCCTTCAAACCAAATGTGTTGATTCATGCCGTCGCTGGGGGTTGCCCATCACACACACACACACACACACATACACGTTTTTCACTCAAGTTTTTCATGAAATCGAATGAAATCTCACACATTTATGAAAACATCATTTGGACTTACAACATACACAGGATCCATACTACGATACGACCACAAATATCGATCTGAAATATGGTTCTCTATACTTGATGACCTCCAAAATCTTTCTCCAGTATCTCACGTCTAACACAACAGGAACACTGAGCTGTGTGATCGTGACGTTAACCTCTCAGCAGGTGAGCGGCATATTGGAGATATTGATCCAGCCCTTCCCAACAGACACACACACGCGCACACACACACACACACACCATCCCCCCGGCCCGACGGCATGCTACCTTTGACCTTTTGACGGTTTAACCACAGTGTGGGTTCTGCTAACTAACCAGCTGCCCGACACTGGGAACCAGACACTGGAACGGGACACTGGTGGACCACCAGTAACCACCAGTACAGGTCCATGGTGTTCCTATTGAACCACTACTACTGCAAGGCTGGTGAGGGAATCATTATGGTGGTGCACTCACCACACACCCACACACACAATGCGTGTCAAGGCCGGGACGCACTGGTAACTAAATGACTTTCAAACATGTGAACTTGCTTCTTTGGAGATATTTTAACAAAAAAGAGGGCTACAGCTTAAAAAACGGACAAACTTGACCGCACTGCTATTAAATAGCCATAATATCAGGGAGTGACGTTAGATATACCACTATGCTGCACAACTCGTCCGTGTTCTGGGTTGGCGTACCGTGTTGTTGCTCATCCACCATTCGAGTCCACAATATCACAGGGTTTTTTGTTCTTCCAAAGATTGTAAAGGAACCAAGTGGAATAAGAGCATCCTTTTCACCACCAATAGCTAGAGAAAACACCTCAGTCTCCAAGTTTCTGTTGCAACCAAACCCACGGGAGTGGAAAAGCCATCGCACCAACAATAGCGGCCATTGGTTGTCCAATTACCAACAATGCGGGGAGGGTAATGTATGTGAGACGGCAGGAGACAGAGAGAGAGAGAGAGAGAGAGAGAGAGAGAGAGAGAGAGAGAGAGAGAGAGAGAGAGAGAGAGAGAGAGAGGAGAGGGGCCTCGGTATAATAGCAGAGGTGATGAAAATGGTTTCATTATGGCTCCTGGAACCACAACGGAAACATTCTCTTCATCCCCTGCATCAGAGTATAGCTTATATAGAAAACAAATTAGACAGTGAGAAAATAGCTTGCCGCGCGTGTGTGTGTGTGTGTGTGTGTGTGTGTGTGTGTGTGTGTGTGTGTGTGTGTGTGCTACAGAAGCCTTTATCACTGAAAGTGTAACACGCCACAGATTCACCACGCTAGAGAGAACCACCACTAGCCACACCACATGCTTTTTATCTTTCCATAGTACACAAAACCCCCCTGGTCCAATCAAAGAGACCTGGTCGCCATCTTCATACTCACACAGTCACAGATCAGTGGACAGTGTGAGGGGCCGTGTCCAAATGTTGCCAAATGGCGGAATTGAGATTCTGGCATTTTTTCCGAACTCATTCCCCAACTATCCCCCGTACTATCCCCCTGTAAAAAAACGCGAACGTAACAAATATGTTTTTTTGGTGAACATAACATAAACTTAACTTTATTTAATGATGAGCCGGAACACACCGCCAAAGCTGTTGTGAGTCGAGCCCTACTATCAACGGACCAATCACAAGCCCCCAAACACTCCCCACCCACCACTCCCACCCACGCCTCCTCTCCCCGGTGTGTTAGTGGGAGCTCTTCTTCAGCCCGGATGACTGCTGGGGGCTGGGGGCCTGAGAGAGAGAGAGAGAGAGAGAGAGAGAGAGAGAGAGAGAGAGAGAGAGAGAGAGAGAGAGAGAGAGAGAGAGAGAGAGAGAGGAGAGAGAGAGAGAGAGAGAGAGAGAGAGAGAGAGAGAGAGAGAGAGAGAGAGAGAGAGAGAGAGAGAGAAGAGAGGAGAGAGAGAGAGAGAGAGAGAGAGAGAGAGAGAGAGAGAGAGAGCACCTGTCATAATGCATCACCACAGTGTGAGCCCCGGTGCCACCCTGACGCACTGATGGAGGCCTTCGTCAATTATTCTGTCCTGACAGAGAGCAGAGAGAGCGACAGAGAAAGAGACAAAGACAGCGAGAGAGAGAGAGAGAGAGAGAGAGAGAGAGAGAGAGAGAGAGAGAGAGAGAGAGAGAGAGAGAGAGAGAGAG
>CM051013.1:13294909-13382409 GCA_027704905.1 Muraenolepis orangiensis | reverse complement strand
TACAAGGGCGTGTCGATGAGGGCAGCGGTGAGTGTTCCCAGCAGGTCTGAGGAGGAGGAGGAGGAGGAAGAGGAGGAGGGTGATGAGGGGAGGGGCAGCCTGGGGGCCCGGAGGCCTGCGGAGATGTGCAGCACTCTGCCACTCTCACCTGAGGGGAAACATACGTGTATGCATATGGTCAGGGTCACGTGTTCAAGAGAAAACTCACACTGTTCCATGCTCCAAACTGGTGATTGATCAAGCGCCATTGTTCGGTTGGTTAATTTGTTTTTGTTCCCGTTATTCCTCTCTCATTTTCCTCCTTACCGGTGGCCGTCTGGCCCGCACCGTCCGCCGTCTGCAGCCTCACTTCCACGCAAAATGTCCGCCCATGGACGGCGGCCAATGCGCCTCCTCCTCCTCCTCCTCCTCCTCCTCCTCCTCCCCCCTCGATCACCATAATGGAGGCGCCACCTGTCACATTCACAGGAATACACACGTTTCAGCGGCTAATCAAAACCATTCACATTCTCGTAGCCCTCCCCCCCCCCTTCCCCGGAGCCCCCCGAGGCGGGAAGAGGCGTCGGTTCCCGGTCCTCCGGCATGTTCCCTCCGAGACCGGCGAGGGTGCGCTCGTTTAATCTCCTCTGAGCGTCTGCTGAGTGAGAGAGCCGGCGGAGAGAGGGTCAATGTTATACAGTCAGACTACTTTAGTTTACCCACCCCCCCGCCCCCTATCTTGTTAGTCTCTCTCTCTCTCTTTCTCACTCTCTCTTCCTCTCTCCCTGTCCCTCGCTTTCCCTCAGTCTCTATCTCTCCCTATGTCTCTCAGTCTCTCTCTCTCTCTCTCTCTCTCTTATCTCTCCCTCGGTGTCCCTCGCTCATTTCCTCTCCCTCTTATTCCCCTCGGTTCTCTCTCCCTATTTCCCCCTCGGTGTCTCTCTCTCCTCTCTCTCTTATCTCTCCCTCGCTGTCTCTCTCTCTCTCATGCTGCCGCTCTCTCCCAAGGTTAGCATGATTACCATACGACATGAGATTAGCAGCGCTGCGATCCATCTTGAGAGGCGCTTGACACGCCGTCTTGCGCGTACATGATATCATTAGCATCGCTATTAGCATACACCTCTCTCTCTCTCTCTCTCTCTCTCTCTCTCTCTCTCTCTCTCTCTCTCTCTCTCTCTCTCCTCTCTCTCTCTCTCTCTCTCTCTCTCTCTCCTCTCTCTCTCTCTCTCTCTCTCTCTCTCTCTCTCTCTCTCTCTCTCTCTCTCTCTCTCTCTCTCTCTCCTCACCCCCCTGACAGTGTCGGTCTGGTCGCGTCGGCGTCAAGAAGAAGATGTCACGTCAGGCCAGATCATGTCAACGCAGAACACACGCAAGTGCTGGCACACACACACACACACACACATGCACACTCATGAGTACGCACACACATATGCGCACGTGTGCACATACACTCACTCACTCACTATGTATGGGAACGAACGACCACGACCATCCCCATCCTCTCTCTCTCTCTCTCTCTCTCTCTCTCTCTCTCTCTCTCTCTCTCTCTCTCTCTCTCTCTCCTCTCTCTCTCTCTCTCTCTCTCTCTCTCTCTCTCTCTCTCTCTCTCTCTCTCTCTCTCTCTCTCTCTCTCTCTCTCTCTCTCTCTCTCGCTCTCGCTCTCTCTCGCTCTCTCTCGGACATGCTGAGCTCATTAAAACCTGATCATTAAGTCCAACTGATCATTAAGTCCAACTGATCAGTAAATCAAACTGATTAAATGGCACGCACACGCACACACACACACACACACACACACACACTTACTACAACACACACAGACACTGTTCCCCCCCCCCGCGCGCTGGGACAGAAGCAGAGCATGCCGGACGAGGTAAAGCAGAGTTGTGTTGTTCCCAATATGAAGCACTCAGGAACTTCTGGAACAGACTGGAGGTCTCCTCACCCCCCACCACCACCACCACCACCACCTCTGCCATCATCAGAAAACACAGCTAACACCAGGGAGCCAGGGGCCCCTCAGGGGCCTCAGTAATAAGCCCCAGGGTAAGGGGAGAGGGTCGGGGTGGAGGCCGTAAAATGACGGAGGAGGCGGAGAGGGGTGGAGGGGCAGGGCGGCGAGGCATGGACGTAGGGGGGGGGGGGGGGGGGCCTGGGGGAGGGGGGGGGGTCATCTTGACAAGCAGGTATTACCATAAAGAGCCAGCAGACACCCACAGGCGCCAGAGCTGCCTCGTTTGCCCAATTTACGCCCACCCCCCCCCCACCCCCCCTTCTGTCAAGACCAGGGCCTTTGAGGCGGGGACAGACAGGAGCTGAGCAGACACAATGCACCTGATAATGAAATCATATTAACACTCGCTTTTTCCAGCGTTCAGTTTGGTGTACTGTACAAGAATTGCAAAATGTTCTCAAAATTTGAACAAAACTAAATATTACACAAATGCACTGTACATAATTACATGCTACACTAGTGCAGTGTGCATGAATCAGACGGTATAAACAGTACAGTAGGAATATAAATATAAAGGTAAACAGTGTAACGTGTGTACTGTAGTGCAGACGGATGTAAAAAGGAACACTGTAATGATAGACTGAATGCATGGCATCACAGTACCAGAGACTACCTATACAGCGCCCCCCCCCCCCCCCCACCCCAAGCCACTTTCATTATGACGTACCACAACTTAAACTAGAAAAATATATACGTGAATATATGAAATACAATGATTTAGACTAACACATTTCATCATTTTGTCCTACGATGGAAACCAAACCGGAAAACTCTTGACGCGAGTGGATGAAGCTTTCAGAAGGGGTTCATTTAGGGGGTTCATTTAAAACCTTAACAGACGTTTTTTTTAGTTGTTCCGTTTGCTACTGTAGGTCAAGAGTTTGTGTTCCCCAATCCCACGCCTACAGACGCCCCGCCTCCAGCGACACGATTGGCCCGAAACACATCGAAAACACCAATCACATCGGTCCTATCTTAAAAGTCTGATTTGTGAGACTAATCATTGTGATTGTGAAGATGGGGGACACTTCACAACGGAGCAGGTAGGGGTTAGGGGGTATCTTGCTGAAGGACGATCTCACAAGTTGGCAGTAGCTCAGTCTGTTTAGGACTTGGGCTTGGTAAGCGGAAGGTCGCCGGTTCAAGTTCCCAAAACACCTGGGCACTTTGAGCAAGGCACCAGACCCCTACACTGCTCCCCGGGCGCTGTATATATATATATATATATATATATATATATATATATATATATATATATATATATATATACATACATATATATATAAATAGCTGCCCACTGCTCCTCAAACTAGGATGGACTAAATGCAAAGAAACAAATGTCACTGTGTGTGTACACACGCATGTGACCAATAAAGGAGGATTCAATCCTCCAGATTTTGAATTTAGGAGTAGATGGTGGACATTGGGGCTCAAACCCAGGACCCGGGGTGGTGTGGTGTACGGACACCCAATGTGCAATCCAAACAACACAGTGGGAGCATTTAATGTCACACCGTGTCCCGCAGGCGGAGGCTCCAACCACCACCTCTCTCCACCCCCACCCCGCTCCGCTAACCTCTGTTGGCGGTGGCCCAGAGGCGGACGCCAGGGGTGTTGGGAGGTGTTAAAGAAGAAAAATGCCATGAACACAATAGCCACCACCACCACCACCACCACACCTCCATCATCATCATCATCCTCACACCCCCCCCCCCCCACACACACACACACACACCCCCCTCCCGCCCCCGCTGGTGCCACCAGGCGCACTTTCATCCCTCCCCACGGACCATCAATAATGCACTGTGGAGCACCTTGTGCTGCGCCATTACACACACACACACACACACATACATACACACACACACACACACATGCATGTGCACACACACACACACACACACACACACACACACAGCTTGTATTCTGTCACACACAGAAGTTCCACCAGAGCGTGTGTGTGTGTGTGTGTGTGTGTGTGTGTGTGTGTGTGTGTGTGTGTGTGTGTGTGTGTGTGTGTGTGTGTGTGATGTGGAGGAGGTGAATGTGGAGCAGAAGGTGGTGCTGAGATTGTGGTGGTGTGGAGGTGGAGGTTCATGCTCTCCATTCACTATTTTGGGAATGTAACCCGGAACCTAGGTGGGTGGGGGGGGGGGGGGGGGGGGGGGAGGGGTGAGAGACAGTGACTCACCCAGCGGTCTGCCGTTTGTCCAGAGGCCATCGTAGACGACTCCCGACGCGTGGATCATGGACCCCTGGCCGTTGAACAGGTTGTTACACCACTGGCCCTGCAGACACCATGGACAGGGGGCAGGGGACAGAGAGAACCAGGGTTCACCAGGAGCCCGAACCATCTTTGTTAAGCGATGTTCTTGGACAGGCATATTGCCTGCTGTTATACATATTATATATATATATATATATATATATATATATATATATATATATATATATATATATATATATATACGCTGCTGTAAATATTACAGTAAATAATAAAGAAATAATCAAATCTAAAATAAAATTATAATAACAATATTAATAATACTAATATGTTTATCATATTGAGCGCTTCACAACACATTATTAAAATCATTTGGTACATAGATACAGAAATACATATACATATGAGGAAACCCTAACCATCCTAACCATGTGGTAAACAACACTGATCTATACGCACTACTAACGTCAACATATCTATATTAAACTGTATAATCACCATGATAGTCAAACACGTGAGGTTCAGGTTCACCAATGGTAAACAACACAGATACTGTGATAGATGTTTTTGCACATGTACCTGGCCAAGGAGTCGGCCAAGAAGATCAGTTTCCCCCCGCAAAGCAGGACTCTGACTCCATAGAGACGGAGTCTGAACAGAGACTCCATTGAAGGCACCTTTCCTTCCCCCGAGTGACGAGGGGAAGCTTTACAGCAGAGGAACCACTGAAGCCTCACTCGTCAAAGCATTCAAGACGCAGGACTGCCTGCTTAGGGTTTTGTACGTGCATGAGTGCAATTGAAAAAAACGGAAGAAGAAGAAAAAAAAGGATAAGATAATCCAGATCATGGATGAGAGAATGAATGAAAGAGAAAAAAATAAAAGGGGGAAGGTAGAAGAGAGAGTAAGAGAGGCGAGGGGGAGGGGGAAAGGGAGAGAGAGACCGTCAAAGTCAAACACTCTGAGGGGGGATCAATGCGTAGACTTTGCATGGCGTATCTCAGGGAGCAAGCAGACTCAAAGCTCTTCAAGCCTGCACTTCAAAGTGGCAACGTGTCCATTAGACTTTGTAATTCTGATCACATCAACAGGCCCCGGGCTACAGGCTATGAATGGGGCCCAGCAGAAAAACTAGGCCACGGCTGAGGGAGAGAGCCATAGAGAGACAATGGAGAGAGAGAGAGAGAGAGAGAGAGAGAGAGAGAGAGAGAGAGAGAGAGAGAGAGAGAGAGAGAGAGAGAGAGAGAGAGAGAGAGAGAGAGAGAGAGAGAGAGAGAGATAAAAGGTATACAAGAGAGAGGAAAGGTTCCATTAACAAAGATGTCAACGAGTGAGAGAGAAAATAGGGAAGATGAGAAAAGAGAAAATTAAAATTGAAAGAGAAAACGAATGCAGTGCCCGTTTTAAACGCTCTGTGTCATTGTTCCATATAGCATTTTTGGCTGTATTTCACACAGCTGTCTGGAGAGACACAATGGGCCGATCAATAACATCTCTCTCGCTCCCCCTTCAAAAGAACCAGCAAAATCAATCAGGTCCGGAGAGTGATTAAGAGGTTCAGACTCAGGTCATCCATCCAGTGGGGTTTGAGTCCACCCAGAGAGAGGACTTCCTGGTAGAGAGACCTTGTGTTTGCCAAGCAGACGCACTGCAGCAGCAACATGATAGACCAGTGGTTCCCAACCTGGGGTCCAGGCCCCCCTTAAAGGGGCGCCAGAGATCTCAGGGGGTCCACGAAGCTTATACATATATTTTGACCCTTCAAATGAAAAAAGTAATAACATTATAATTACAAAAAAAAATGTGTTGGTAATGGAACAAATACCAAAAGGAAAAAAATAACAAGATTCACACAGCATGTTTGCTTAGAATTACAGGTTTCACAGAATTATTATTATTAATTAATTATTATTATTATTATTATTATTATTAATTGATGAAGTATCATCTTCCGATTTTCTCATACATTAGTTGGGGGGGGGGGGGGGGGGGGCTCCAACTAAAAACGGTTGGGAACCACTGCCATAGGCTATGGTTCCTACCAAAGACTATGGTCCCTGTACCAGAGACTGTGGTTCCTACCATAGGGCAGGGTTAGGCGTCGATGGGAAGAAAGACGGGGGAATGGTGAGTGAGAGTCAACTGTACAGGAGATAATCTGTCCATCCATCCACCTACCTATCATCTATCCTCTATATATATATCCGTCATGCTTCCATCCATCTACCCATCATCCATCCATCTTCCATCTATCCAAAGAAAGAAGTGAGGGTCCACTGTGCGGGGGCTAAGGGCCCCTATTATACCACCAGGCGTGAGTGTGATTAGCCCGATACAAGGCGTTTCAAAGATTGTCACATGACTAAAATCATTGTCATTGATGTAGTGACAGCACACAGTGGTGTATGGAGTATCCACCCAGATGTAGGATGACTAGATCAGTCGACCAGCCTACCCAGTGGACTGTACCAATTGGTAGGCTAATCTATCCATCACCTGAGTGGACATTTCAACATTTCAATTTTAGTCACATGACAATTTGAAAACGGTTGATAATGGCTAATCACACTCACACCTGGTGGTAAAACAGGGACCCTTTAATAAAGTAGTAGTGAATCGTGAATTCATTATTAATGAAGCTGTACTGTTCCTACATGAATACTCATTAGTATAAAATTCATAATCAGTTATAAGATTAATATAAGATACAAGATTTGTATTTGCCATTTGTAACAAGTACATAGGAATGCTTACTCCCCAGTATAAATCTCCGAAATCTCCAAAATAATAAGATAATGACATATGACGGCGATGGCCTCTTGAGGTACAAAGTGGTACAGACTGGTGCCACATGGGCTAGCTGCAACACAATGTTTTAAACTAATACCCTTACACATTGCACCTGTCATGTGCCTTCGTGAATTCCATTGGAATGGCAGTATGACATCCAACATCACCGGAGACCAACTTCCAATGTTGAATCCTTCAGTTTGTGATCATTAACCAATCGACAAACACCTCTGGCAGTGGCTCTAAGTAAATTCTCCGAAAACGTACTACAACAACAACAATCTATACTCTTGCGAGATGGACAAGGATCTTTATTCAGGTGGATTCACTTGGATTTTCCAAGAGTTCCCGATGCTACTTTCGGATCAGAAGTGATCTTCTGGACGTCCATCTTCTTCTCTCTTTGGGACGTTTTTACACTTTTTTACATTCAAAAGTCACACCTGCTCATTTTCTTTTCTTTGTTTTCTTTCGTTTTGCTAAAGGGCCATTAGTCTCAGTTCAGGTTCAAGTTGCACCTTGGCACCTTGGCACTGCCGAGGTGCCCTTGAGCAAGGTAACAGACCTCTACACTGCTCTCTGGGCACTGTATATATACAATAGCTGCTGTGCGATGGTATATGTGATTGTGATCATGGTCACCATCAAAGATACCATCACACAGCTCTGGCAAACAGCATTCAGTACAATTAAATGACAATTTGGAACGTGACACAACGATTTGTTAAATTCCTATGAGAACAACAATTTGGGGCGGAAAGAGTCAACAATGTTAACAAAATCGAAAAGCGCTACATTGTACTTGTGAATTCTAATTGGTGAATATCTTAAGATTCAGACACTCTCTTCTTAGCTGGGGTTTTTACGTTTTTGAACGGAAGCCATCCATTTATGGCGTGTTGTTGACGATGTGCATCCCATGCTTCTTAAAGGGCGAAGGGAAATGTTCTGGGATGGCTTGATAGACCAAAATGTTTGCAGGGGAAAGAGGAAGAGGTTGAAAAGGCTGTTTACATGCATCTTTTTGGATCACTTGGATCCATCTTTATGGCTCACTTTTATACTGCGAAGCAAGTTTAACATACCCAGGAGATATTTTCATTAGCTGGCTCCAGCGAGCCTGACCACTGCAATCACGCAAGGGGTGCCACGACTATGGTTATCAACTCGTTCAGTCAACCATGGTTTTCCCAAACTAGCTACAAGTGTGTTCAGGAAAAGGTGCCAGTGTTTGCAACATATAACCAATCGCAAACATGATAGACCGGTCTACCAAAGCCACATATTTTACCCAAGATGCGCAAACTATAAAATTAAACAAATATGAAGAATCTTTAAATACAATCCAGGCTAAAACAGTTGCTGCTGTCAAAGGCAGGAAGGAAAGCTTTGTGATACCACCGACCCATCATTAAGGCATGTGTCGATCTGACTATAATTATAATTGTGTATTCCATTTAATTTATGTGTTGCTTGGATGTCGGCCTATTCTTATGGCATGCAAGACAACTTTAGTCTTATTCATTCAACTACAGCACCACAGCAGGGTTAAACGGTCTTAGGAGAGAATAAATAACAAATATAAAAACATAAATTAAACCACCGTCCTTCAACCTTTGACGGGTCGCACTGGCAAAATATGTCTCAATAGGCTGACAAAGATCAGCCATTATTCATGTACAACACCAGGCAGTAAAACACAACAAAACCTTTTACTCTCAAGTCAAGTCAAGTCAAGTTTATTGGCACTTCACAGTTTACACAAGTATAAGCAATGAGTGAAAATCTTATGTGCAATACCCGACGACAGACAGCAGTTAAAAAAAAATAAGTAAAAAAGGTACAAAACTGTATAAGTTAAAAATATAAAAATGCAATATATTAAATGCAATATGTCAGAAAAAGAGCAATATATATATATATATATTATATATATATATATATATATATATATATTATATTATATATATATATATATATATATATATATATATATTATATATATATAAATCAATGTAATCAAATATATATTGTAACATGCTATACGCCCTTGTTCAGCAGCCTGATGGCCTGACTGTGGAAGCTATCTGTGAGTCTATTTGTAGGGCACTTGATACTGCGGTATCGCCTGCCTGACGGTAAAAGTGAATACAAAAACTGCGTCGTCGTGCGGGAGCTCGCAACACCGCAGCCATCACGTACGCCCCCATCTTTACTTTCTGTCTAATTCTGTTGAATTGCTAATTCCTATTGTTCCATATTTGATATCTAAAAATGTGATTCATAGTCACATGCAATCAAGTATGCAATGCGTCACAAACAAGAACTATAACACACTGGGATAGTTATGGTTCACATTGTTTTTTTAAATAAATCTGTATTGAAATTAGCCATGCCAATATTGGCGCAATAAAATATATTGAGAAAAAAAAGTACATTTGTGTAACAGGACCAGAATGCAAGATGCTCAACTATTTGAACAAATATACAATATATTAAAGCTAGTCTAATCTAATTCTAACTTGCATACACAATGTCTACTTCCTAAATAAAATATAGAATTTTGAGACATGAATGCAGAACACCGGGTTTAGAATCGTTATTATCATCAAGAATCGCCTCAAAGTTCAGATCAACTCATCATCAGCATAATGACATGACACACACTTAGTACACACACAAAGTAATACTAGAAATACTCATAGTACATTTGTCCACATGGTAAATGCAATTGTAAAGTACAATGTACTAAGCAAACAAACATGAACAAATGTATTATCCTTTGGTCCACAACAAAGACCAACAAATACACTTTTCTTAAATACACATTTAACCTTTGATGCACACACCCAAAGATATGATAAAAGCAAATCCAATTATTATTATTATTATTATTATTATTATTATATGTTCAAAAGAAGTTCCCTTTCCATGATAACAAAGCAATACAAAATATGAATGTTTTTTTTAAACTATTTTTTATTAATTATTTAATAAGTTTGACCTAATATACCTAATGTCTAAACTTCCATGCAAAAAAAAGGAATCATACAAATAGCTTATACATTTGTTTTTTTCTGGTTGAGCTTTCAATTAGTCGTTTCAATCACTGACTAAGTCTACGTCTTTATCTGTCTAAATTCCTCCCAACTCCAGCTGTCATATTTGAAATGCTAAATTATTTATAAGAAAGGAAGCACATTCAGCTCTGGATTTCATATCAAACTGCTTTCCTGCCTGTCCGTCTATACATCTATTTATGATTCCAGGGTTGATTGGTGTAAGAACACATCTAAATGAAAATATATTTTCTCCCGATTATTATATAAATACATTGGTTGTCAGTCACCTAGATAGGTTATTTTATTTTACCAGGGGTAAAAGCCAGTGGGTCCGCAAATTAAAAATTGTATCTCAATGACGCTCTGAGGTGGTGTGAAGACAGATTTACTAATTACTCACCAAACTGAAATGGCAAAGCCTTGATTTGCAATGCCTCAATTTCTCTCTGTAATACGGTTTTGCAGGTAGTAGTTAGTAAGTCAGTTTTATTATTGTTCTGCCACATTTGCTAGTGCGGCATGCTCCCCTTTGCTATTTTTTTACCAAAATGTCCACATTTTTCAAGAATACCAAAGTTGCAAAAATTGTTTATTGTTTTTTGTTTTTCTTTTTATACATTTGTATATATATATATATATAAAAAGCTAATCTACAGACGGGGACCAGTTGTGCCAATCAAACAAGCGTTGTGTTCATTACTCACCCACCCATATTAGCTTTGGGCCAATAGAAACTCTGATGTGATGTGACACATCACGTAAATCAAGACTCATCTACTTCACTCAACTGTTTCTGATGCTGCGTAGCTCTGCTTATTAGCCATCCCGCTAGCTTGCTAGCTAGTTATGGATCAATATTTCAGTCAGTTCGGTCAGTCCACATCGTCAAGTCACAAATGAGCAAAATGTTATGTAGGTTTTTTTTTTATATAACAGCGACGGGAGACCAAAATGTGTCATGCGTCTTTAGGTGCCAACAAAGCCATGAAGCCAGCCAAGTTACAGCGACATCTGATTACAAGCACCAGGTATACATAATATAAAGACCAAACAAATGTTTTGAAACTTTTGAAATTTAAGAGTGACGAATACGCCAAAAAACACGGGCATGGGCTTCATTAACACTGTTGTGATAACTTTGATAACTTATGATTTGTTAAGCGCATTCTGCCAATGATTAGAATCAGGAGCAGTACTTTCATTATTTGAAAGTTGAAGCACTTAATGAAAGTCAGACTTTTAATGTCTGGGTTTATTGAGACTTTGCCACATTTTTACTGTTCATTGTCATAGGAATATGTTTTGTTACTGTCGTAGTCATAGGACTATGTTGTGTTACTGTTAATCTTGTTACAGTTCATAGTCCCAGGACTATGTGTTACAGTTCATAGTCATAGGATTATGTCATGTTACTCTTTATCTTGTTACTGTTCATAGTCATAGGACTATGTCTTGTTACCATTGTTACTGT
Organism: Muraenolepis orangiensis; assembly: GCA_027704905.1. NCBI lineage: Eukaryota > Metazoa > Chordata > Actinopteri > Gadiformes > Muraenolepididae > Muraenolepis > Muraenolepis orangiensis. The sequence continues at coordinate 13,370,866 of CM051013.1, read as the reverse complement.
GATCGTGTTACTGTTTATAGTCATAAGACCAGGTCTCTACACTGGCTCCCTGTAGCTGCTCACATACAGATGAAGACCCTGGTGCTAGCCTACAGGGCAGTGAAAGGAACAGCTCCTTCCTACCTCCAGGCTATGGTCAAGCCCTACATCCCTGCCTGTCCACTTCGCTCTGCTGCCTTGGGGCGTCTGCTGGCCCGGTGCTCAGAAGGCCCTGCGGCTGATCTACACACAGGAGATATACACAGCTCTTCTCTGTCCTGGCAAGCAGACAGCACAGTCACTGCGCATCTTCCGCCGCAGGCTCAAACCCCACCTCTCCAGGAAGCACTACCCTGACCCTTCATCTTAACACTTGCGTCTTGTTAGCTCTATTTCTTGTTTGCCTTGTTTATTAGCTTTTGATTATTAGCTTGTGTCTGTTGGCTTCTTTATTTGTCCTTGCCCCTGTTTGATGAACTTATGAATCTAGGGAGCAAACTTATTGTACTTTTACCTGAGCACTAGTTCTGCTTTTGGAGGCTTTATAGGAAGGAAATGCACTTCACAATTTCTGGTGACTAGTAGTTCTATTGCCTACTGACGTTTGGACAAAAGCGTCTGCTAAATTAATGTAATGTAATGTAATAGACAAGGTGAAGGCCCTGCAGTTCATCTTTAACTGTATGTATCAAGTACATCGTCTTTGTATTGCCCTTAATCACAGGTACAGTCTTAAAGGGCTTCAAATGCCACATTATATAGTATATCTAACAATCATATCATACACATCTTTATGAATTGATTTGTTTCCATTTCCTGCAGTTAAAGCCCAAAGTGTAGACATTGGAAACTGGATGAAAGAACACTTCTACAGGACTGTCTACGATTGTGATAAAATGTGTGCGTTTTGCAGGCACCAACCAAACACACTTCACAGAGGAAATTCAGACCTCTGTATTGGGGTCCAGAAATAAACTAGCTATATTTTGAATTTTTTTAAATCTCATTTACATCATTTACTGTTGTTTACCTTCCAGATTAATAATGAATTGTGATTATAAAAATAAGAGTAATTGTTGTAATTAATCAGTTGGTTTTGAGTAGAAGTTTCACAACTGCCAACCTTAACCATTTTTTGACATGCTACAGTACCAAACTAAAGAAAAACTAAATGTATTCATGTTAACATTTGTTTATTGAAATATTACATTTTCCCACCCCACCACACACACACACCTGAACACACACACACACCCACACACACACACACACACACACACACCCACACACACACACACACACACACACACACACACACACACACACACACAGGGAGCTTCGTAACTAGGGCCCCAATAATATTGCAATATTTTCATTAAAAGATACATCAATGAATTCCTGTTCACTCTAAGACTTAAGGTAAAGTATCATGCCCACACCACCGTCCAAGTGTCGCTTTCACTGTTTAGTAACTCGAGGCTTTGTCATTTCAATTGTGTGAAAAATGAGTCAAACTAAATAATAAAGAATACATTTCCAAAGACCAATCTAACTTCAAAATGACAGTACACCAACTCACAGTGTCACTGAGAAATTCCCATTTTCCACAGACCAATTTAAATTTAAATTGATAGCAGCCCACCTCAGAGTGTCACTTGGTATCAGGACATTTTGATATGGGACTTCAAAATGAAAGCCCTATAAAAAACTCTAAATTCAGATTAAAAGTAAAAGTTTTTTTCCTGTTTTTCACAGACCAATTTTATTTCAGAATGGTAACATACCACCTGAGCATGGCACTCACAATATCAGGACATTCTGATAACATTCTAAATTAAAACCCTCTATTGTGCTCATCAGAACGTCCCGATACTGAGTCACACTTTGAGGTGGGCTGCAATCAACCTTAAGCAAAATTGGTCTAAGGAAGTTTTATCTCAATGACGCTCTGAGGTGGTGTGAAGACAGATTTACTAATTACTCACCAAACTGAAATGGCAAAGCCTTGATTTGCAATGCCTCAATTTCTCTCTGTAATACGGTTTTGCAGGTAGTAGTTAGTAAGTCAGTTTTATTATTGTTCTACCACATTTGCTAGTGCGGCATGCTCCCCTTTGCTATTTTTTTACCAAAATGTCCACATTTTTCAAGAATACCAAAGTTGGCCAAATCTCAAAAATTCCATTTTGCCCTAGACTCGCAAACTTGGTGTCAAGCGATGCGGCTTGCTTAAGGCGTTCATCTTTGTCACTGTAAGCATGATGGTCACTGCTGGTCATTCTGGAGATCCAAAGCAAATGATTCAACATTTCAAGTAAGGAGAAGTTGGTCCCAAAACAAACATTTGCAACAGAACCCATCAGGTCCTGGAGACGTCCCGTTCCTACTCTGGAGATTCTAAATAACATGAATTACTTCATCCCTTGCAATGAGAAGACTTTTCAGTTTTTTCTGATATTGTTTGGAGATTAATCTCAGCGAACAAGGCTTCCATTAATTGAAGTGCTTTACTTGTCTGTTCAGAAGAGTACACATTGGTGTAAAGTGTCTTATTTGCATCTTGCCCACAGCATCAAGAATAGCTGCTACGGACTAAGACTAATCTTTTATTAGCATGGTACGCAAGACATTTCCCTGATTTACCTCCCCGTATTCATAAAACCTATTTCTAGTATATTTAATTACTTGCTCTGCATCTCTAGTGATGAGAAACTATAAAGTTGATCTGAGAGCAGATATTTCTTTCCATAAAGTAGGTGATAGAGCTAATATAAGCTTTTTCTTTATCCAACAGTTTACCCTTTGCATACTTTTGCATCTTAGCGATATGATCAACCTTCTTGCATAAGTGTTTGCAAGTTTCCCATACATGTCAGGGATTATCTGTTAATTGAAAAAAATGCCTTAAATTCTGTGGAAAAATAAGACCTCTCTCTCTCTCTCTCTCTCTCTCTCTCTCTCTCTCTCTCTCTCTCTCTCTCTCTCTCTCTCTCTCTCTCTCTCTCTCTCTCTCTCTCTCTCTCTCTCTCTCTCTCTCTCTCTCTCTCTCTCTCTCTCTCTCTCTCTCTCTCTCTCTCTCTCTCTCTCTCTCTCTCTCTCTCTCTCTCTCTCTCTCTCTCTCTCTCTCTCTCTCTCTCTCTCTCTCTCTCTCTCTCTCTCTGTGTGTGTGTCTCTGTGTGTGTGTCTCTGTGTGTGTGTGTCTCTGTGTGTGTGTCTCTGTGTGTCCTTGATTAACAATGACCCACAGGTGGGCAGCCTCCCCAGCCAACAGTCAGTCCAACCCACTCCACAGTGATATTCCCCTTACACTGTTGTTGTTAGTGTTATCTCTTTATTGTATGTTTTGTATAGTATTATACTACTATGACTATTGTTTGTTGTTATTATTGTACTTTTACATGAGCACATTCCAAAAGAGCTTGGAGACACTTTTGGAATGAAATGCAGTTTTGACTTCTGGTGACGAGCTGTTCTCTTACCTACTTTGTTGAATGCACTATTGTAAATCGCTCTGGACAAAAGCTTCTGCTAAATGACTGTAATGTGTGTTAAGAAACAGGTGTAATTAATGAATCCCTGGGATTGATAAAGTAGTCATTACATATTTTAACTCACACAGATACATATGCAACTATCAAATACCATGGATTTAGCAGAGTGGGTATCAGAAGGGGAGGCGTCGTTTAAAATGAGGAGTCTGGACAGGATTAAGAAAGGAGGGATCCACACACACACACACACACACACACACACACAAATAATAAATGGTTATTTCAAGCAAAGCATGGCTTCCCTCTCCTCCTAACATCCCTCGTGTTCCTGTACAGCAGCAGGTGTAAGCCGCTCCGGACAAAATCACTCACTGTCACTTCCTGCTCTGGGGGCCCCAGTGCAGCTCACTCCATCTAGTTGACTTGGAGCCCGCAGGGGCCCGAGTGTCTCCTTCAGAGGAGGGGTGTTTGGGGGGGGGGGGGATGTGTTCAGACAGGCCCCGCCAACAGGGGAGGACTGGGGGCTGACGTCGCCCCCCCCCGCCTCAGCCCACAGGCTGGGGCCCCTGGTTAATGTGTACCATGTCTATTCATCCTCATCGTCTATAAACTTGTGTGTGGTCATTGCAACACATTTCAAGTGGATGAATGATCCCACTATTCACTCCATTGGTAATGTAACAAAAAAAGAAAAAGGATTTTGGCAACCGCTTTGGCAACGTTAGAATTACGTGGCGGTCTGGCTAAACCAGTGGAGGATTGTAGAGAAATTGTCCAAATGCCAATGTCAGAGACCCAAAAAAACGGAAAGGCCAGAATACACTGAGAAAGACCGGAGACTGGCTGCCAGTGTCGGTCATTTGGTCAGGTGAAAAATATTACATATATACAACAGAGCATGGTAGTTATTGATTGTATTTTTCTTGATTGGAAAAGCACACACACACACACACACACACACACACACACACACACACACACACACACACACACACACACACACACACACACACACACACACACACACACACACACACACACACACACACACACACACACACACACACACACACACACACACACACACACACACACACACACACACACACACACACACACACACACAGTTCAAAATGTATGATCCCAATATTAAAAATCAAAATGTGTTAGTTTCTCTGCATTGAACCCATCCTATTATTAAGAGCAGTGGGCAGCTATTGTATAGACAGCACCCGGGGAGCAGTGAAGGGGTCTGGTGCCTTGCTCAAGGACACCTCGGCAGTGCCCAGGAGGGGACTTGAACCAGCGATCCTCCAGTTCCCAGAGGTACTGCCGTCCAATTACGGGGAATTCTACACAATATTCAATATCAACATGATTTATAAATAACACTCTTAACGGTCAACTGAGGGTTATTGTATGAAAGTATAAGGTCATTTTAAGTATGGCAACGGACTGAAACTAGTATCCTGACAGATTTGATTATTTTAAGGGCATGTCTTCTAATCGTAATTCATTTATACTGTAAAACTGGTTATCACGAGTACTCTAAAACTTTGTCATAAGGATACAACACCATTCAAAGACTTTTTTTTTGCCCAGCCTTCAATTTCACTCAAACTTGACCCATTTTTCAAAACATCAGACAAATGGTAAATAAATGGTAAATGGACAGTGGCTACTCAAAGCACTTTAGAATTAATGCCTCACATTCACCCATTCACACACCGACGGCAATTTCAACCATGCATGCCGACAGCCAGTTCATTTGAAGCATTTAGGGTTTAGGCGTATTGCTCAGGGACACCTCGGCACTCGGAGGAGCCGGGAAACCGGCAACCTTCCAGTTGCCAGACAATCCATTCACCACCCTGAGCCACTACTGCTCCTTCACACAGCAGTTCATCATCATGAATCATTCAACTAATGATGATCATGCTACCAATATTTGAACAAAGCCAGTAGATAGCTTGGCATAGACTTTTTTTTTACAAGTGAATAAGTAGTAACTGAATGTATGAATAACATTAGCATTTTCAACATTACCCCACAATCAAAATGTAGTGGTATTATATTCTTAATTTACAGCAAGTTTGACCTTGCATTGACAAATACTACCCTTAAGGGTGGAGCCCTTAAGGGTACTACTGCACTAATTAGGTACATACAGTACAATAAAAATAACATTGTTATACACAATTATACTCTATATAATAATAATAGTATTTTACCAGAACATTGGATCGAGAAACACATTAATACTTCAAGCTAAGCAATGCACCAGGGATGGGTCACTAGACCTGCTGCCACCAATTCGACCTGTGGTCCACAGACTGGAATACAAGGACCAACATGGACCAAAAAAAGTGACGTACTTAAGCCATAAAGAGCATCCAAAGACTAGAGAACACTTTGTGTTTGATGCCCAAAACATTGCAGACACTCGAGAACATGGTTTGACCAATGATCGTTGCATAAAGTTGACTTTTTTGTGCAAATGTTGTCCAATATCGAACATGTCTAATGGCTGACTATGTGTCCTGTCCACATAGCCAAGTTGTAGAGCAGTCAAAACAGTAAGAGAACGCACCTCAGAATGACCATCTTATTAAAAGAACAACAGCTCCCCCAAGTGGCCGCATACGAGTAAAGCAGTTATCACATTAAAAGCCCAAGTGAACGAGCAAATGTTTATATCAACGGTGAGCATCAGTAAGATTATTTTACAGTAATACATATGCATGTGAAGCTTTTTCTTGAAAGTATGAGGTTTAAATGACAGGTGTTTAAATGACAGGTGTAAATATATTCGAGGTGGATGTAACGGATAGGCGACCATAGTACTCACATCGTACAGAGATCCGTCCACACAGTGCAGAACTCCCTGGCCCTGCTTCCGGTCCAGGAGCCAGTCTCCTTCATACTGGTCCCCGTTCCTACACAATAACATAAGCGTATGCGCTCTGAATCAAGACATCTCCGTGTATCTCTGAATGTAACTCCAACAAATTGGACTAATATAATATTGTGTACGTTCAGTAAAAAATCTATAATTATTTTTGATTGATAGTAAGGGCAGGCTGACTTTGTTGACCCACTTTCCACATCCACTCATGTTGATGGACTCATGTATTAGGATTCATATCGTATCACTACACATTATAGTCAATATGCAGCGGTACTTCCTGTTTACAACCCAGAAACACTATTTGTGTGTTTATACCAGTGGCGAACCGTGTCTATCACAACTGGACCTTCTCTAGACCAAGGGCCAAGGCATTCGCTTAAGAACACTTTGGTTGAAGGATATTCTTCCCAGCAACCCAGAAAAATATCCGATTGGTTGCATTTTTTTCCTAACACAAAACCACTGAAATGCGTAGTGCATGGACCGAGAAAGACAAACAAATCAACGTAACACTGAAATATTACAGATCAACAACACAGATACCATTCTCATTTATTCATTTTAATTTAAATTGTATTAATATAATTAATTCGATTTTTGGTTTGTTTCATCTGAGGGTTCCAGGGCCTTCTCTGAATACCTTGAAGGCCCTGACCAGTTCACCACTGGTTTATACCTGTAGTGGATGTGGCCCTCCCCATGTCTCTTGTTCTTGTGGAAGGAGCCTTGGTAGGCGTGGCCATCCGTATCTGTCAGGGACCCGTTACCTGAGGACAGATTTAGAGAACTAGCTTTACATGTGTGTGTGTGTGTGTGCGTGTGCGTGTGTGTGTGTCCTCGTCTATGGGCTCCGCACCTTCTCTGTGGCCGCAGCAGAACTGTCCTTCGTATCTTTCACCGCTGGCTCTCTGCAGAACTCCAAACCCATGGAGCTCCCCTTTTTGGAACTCTCCAGAGTAAGAGTCCCCTTTAAAAATAGCAACAACAAATGAAATACACACATATGTGCCTGGTCAAATATAGTCTCAGTCTGTATACACCAAAACAAAACCTACTAAATGATATTTTTACTAAATATACAGTCGCCTACTACTGTATATTTAGTACGAATGTATATTTCAGTACTACCGTATATTTCTCCTTCAATATTTTTTATTATATCTTAATGGTTTCGTTGGGGGGGAAATATATGTACAACAATTGGAATATCATACATTTTTGTCAATAAAATAAATCATACATGATACAAAATATTTAGTAAATTGTGTTAACATATAGATATGTTCTATCATGACAGAAGGCAGAAGGGTGCAGGCCCTTGTCGTTAATCAAAGACATTGTGTCAAGCCTATTGACGCAGTTCAACTTGTGACAGGCAACAAACGTCCAAGTATGACCCTAAAGCGAGGCGTCTCACCCGTTTTAGCCCAGTATCTGAGGCCACGTCCTTCGATCTCCCCACGGATGAACTCCCCCTCATAATAACTGCCATCCTTCATCGACAGCTTGCCGTGGCCTGCTGGGCCAAAGCGAGAACCGCACACACATGTCAAGTCAATACAGACACATACCATAATACATACCTTAACACTTAACATAATGACTTTATTAATTCATGCTTGCAGTGAGGCAGAGCCCACTGAAAAATGCATAAATACATAACATACACACACATGCATACAAAAAGACAACATAGAGAAAAGTGTCTGTTTTCCCTTTCCATTAGCCACTCCAATCACACATCAAAAGGAAATGAAAAGCTCTATGATACTTGATTCATCTGAAAGCGAGTTGATCATTGATGACCCATGTGCTACATGTCAGTTTAAATCAGTATCCTCCACTGGCCTGGCCTAGGTCTAGGACACAGGTGTTCGTTGTTACACCACTAGACTCGACCCAGGGCTCAACCAAACGTGCAAACGTGTGGTGTAGGTCAGGAGAAGACTCACCGTGCTTTCTGCCCGTGTCCCAGTCTCCTTCATACCGGAAGAAGCCGTTTGGGTAAACATACGTCCCGTACCCTAATAGTGGAATATGATATGAGAGTTAAGTTAGACACGGACTCAATTTCATAACTAATTTCATTATTTAACCTTGATCACATGGATTTGAAACCGACCGGTCTTTACGTTATAGCAAGTACAAATAAAAGGGATTGAATTATTAATTGAATTACCATGCCGTTGTTGATTGACGACCTCTCCCACGTAGTTGGTTTTCCTAGCCGCCATCTTTCATGTGAGTGCATCCATGGCAACGCAAAGCCATGGCAACCGCAACTTAGTTTTTCAACAAAATTATAAATAAAAATATATATTCAATAATAGTTAATAGTTAAAACACGAGTAAAACCGTACAAACTCAAATATCAATAGTACAGGCCTACATTAGTTGTACTTTTTTTTCATTTTAGCTGACGTCATATGTTATCATATTATATATCATATTATGTGTAGTGCGATCAAGTGGCCACTAGATGGCACCTTGTACTGCACTGTACTGATTTTCATTTTTACTTTCATTTAAGTACAATTAATACTGCCTAAAATAAGTAACCTACATTAGAACGCCCTGGCCCTTCTTCTGGTCCAGGACAATAACAGAAGTGTATGCACTCTGAATTCCAGACATCTTTGTGTATCCTAACTTTATTATGTATAAGGATTCATATCGTCATATCATATCATCGTATTATTTAATTATGAAGTGGTATTTTCGTGTATACAACCCAGAAACACGTGTTTATACCTGGATTAGGCCCTCCCTGTGTCTCTTGACCCAGTGGAAGAAAGCCTTGTTTTTTTTAATATTATTTACATCATGGACGGTGTGGACACTTTTTACGCTCACTTTGAAAGAGGGAACTCTGGGCCGACCAACAAATTCAACATTCACCAGGAGGACTACGTTCTACAACTGTCCAAGTCCGAGCCTCGATGATTATCGTCCAGTGGCTTTAAAACCCACAGCCATGAAGTACCTGGAGAAACGTGTCATGTCTCACATACACTTTTCCATCCCTGAGTCCCTAGACCCACTCCAGTCTGCATACAGACCAAACAGGTCTGTAGACGACACCATCTCGCTGGCACTACACACGGCCCTGCAGCACCTAGACAGGAGGGGACACCTACGTCAGACTGCTGTTCATTGACTTCAGCTCGGTGTTCAACACCATCGTTCCCTCTAAGCTGGTCCTGAAACTGAGGGATCTAGGTCTGGGCGCCCCCATCTGTAACTGGATTATGGACTTCCTGACGGGCAGGCCTCAAGTGGTGAAGATTGGGAACAACATCTCATTCACTCTGGTCCTCAACACCGGAGCACCTCAAGGCTGCCGCCTCAGTCCCCGGTTGTATTTGCTGTACACACATGACTGTACTGCCACGCACAGAAATAATCGGATTATCAAGTTTGCAGACGACACAACAGTCATCGGCCTGATAAGCAAAGACGACGAAACGAAGTACAGAGATGAGGTCGTCCGGCTGAGGCGTCACTGTTTGGTACGGCAACACCACTGCACAGAACAAGTTAGCCATCCAAAGGTTCATTAGGACGGCAGAAAAGATCATCGGGTGTGCACTTCCATGCATTGAGGAGATCTTTAGGACCAACCACCCTGGGCACCATCTCTTCTCCCCCCCTCCCGTCCGGTGGCCAGTTCCGCACCATCCGTACAAGTACTACCAGGTTCAAGGATAGTTTTTATCCACAGGCAGTGCGCCTACTGAACTGCTAGGAGTGCTGCCACTATCATAACATTGTCATTAACATTACACTTTCATATTTTTCATACATGCTGGACTTTCTAGACTCATTACAGTTGCTGCACTGTTCTGCACTGTACTGCACTGTATTCATGATTCTACTGCACTACTAGCACTTTAAAATGCTTTTAAATGTTTTTTTTGCACAATTAAACACATTAATCCATCAGTCACTTTATTGTTATTTTATGTAAATGTTTTATTATGTCTTCAGGAGGGAATGAGGAGTAAGCATACCATTGTACTTGTTGCAAATGGCAAATAAAAGTCTTGAATCTTGAATCCTGAATCTCGTCAGGCAGGAAAGGCAGAGCCTCACCTGCAGTCGTTCAAAATAAATTGATGATTCCAATAGCTTTTTATTGTCAAAATCGCCAAATTTGCAGAAAGACGAGAAATAAGGTAGTGACGAGCTCTGCCTCCCCACAGAAACTGCATGTAGTGCGGGCACTAAGCGCATGCCTGTTACCATCTCTCTGTATGTCACAAATGAAGGACTGACATCTTTGTCCAAAATGATAGGCGAATGGAAGGTAAGGCCATGCAATATTTTCATTTGTGTTAAATCAAATGAACGTATGAATAGTGGAACTGCATCGCAGGGTCGCCTAACCAATAGTCATTGTGCAACCTGCCAATTGAATGGTGAATTTAAGTTACCTCTAACCGTTAGGGTTAATTTTGAGGTTAGGGTTTCCTATTAGGGTTTTTTGTTTTGTTTTAGGTATTATCCAAGATCACACTTTTGGAATATCATCCATAATTAAATGAAATGATTATTATTTGCATATCGCTAACTTGGTATTGTGCGATGCAATGTGATGCATGTTGGGCCAGAGCCACCACTTGCCACCATTTGTAATCTTGTACATCCAGCTCCCAGCTCACATCCAAGTGTCCATGACCCCTAGGAGGTCACCCATACAAGTGGCATGGCCACGGAAAGAAGGTTGTTAGTCGTCAATAATATTCAATAGAATGGCAGGACTTTTCTTCACCACGTCTGTTTTTTCATATTGAACTTTATCCTAAAATTTATAAATAATTTAAGCATGTCGGGCAGGCTCTGTGAAATGATTTGAAATATATATTGCAAATGTTGAAATGGTCATTACACTGCATATAGGCAGAGTTCATTACAGTTAACTTAACTGTTAAAAGCTGTTTTTAATATCATTTACTGAGGACCAGAGGATTTAAGACGATTTAAGAAGAGAGTTCATATTTGACTCAATGATTCAAAAGAATACAACTTCAACAAAAATCCATTTATTTCATGGGAAATGCAGATACTGTCCCATGGATTGTTGCTGTTACACTATAGGCTAGTGAATTTAACACCTTGCTATGTAGGCCTATTTCATGTCGTAAAACATTTTCATGATAGCAGTGAATATGGCTAATCTACTTTGCTAAAGACTAGCTTAACCATCCAACATTTCTATGGTGACATATTACAAATGAGCCACTCATAAGTAAGCTAAAACAATCCAACAATCCGGGTGTTTCACAAGACGGTGCATTCCCTGTTATTTGATTGGTGACTGCTGCGTTCGATGATGAGTCGAAGGTCAAAAATTCCATCTTCCTACTAGGAAAAATCAAATCAAAAGTCAGAAGACTTGTCATCCCTAGTTCAAGCCTCAATGTCCTTTCAACATGGACAACCCACATCGTAAACAGTGAGACAAAATATACATTTTAGACGACTGTATGAATTAGGATTATTTAAACAGACATCTTTAATTTTCACAGACTTCAATCAGCATACCAATACAGTAGCAAACCCATACAGAACGTTAATTGTATTAGCAATTTTTTTTACATTTTTTGAGTACATTTGTTGCTGAAACATTAGCAACAAATGTACCCCAAAGCACAACAAAAGGTTTAGCACGAGCAACCATGTTTTCTTTCCGACTTTGTAGCTCGAACGTACGTAGGTCGACGTGTTTCCGACTTCTGACCTCCCACCACTGACCCATAAATGAATGCAGCATAAGAAAAGGCAAAACTAGAAAAGGCGAAAAGCAAGCTACAGGAATGTGATGCCCTATATTCTTACTGAAAAAAACAACATCTGTCAGTTATAGATGCTATCAGTCAGAATGTAGCCCTACGTGCTTATTTCCCCTTTTCTCTCGGAACTACACTATGAGGAATTCTACGCAGTCCAGTTACGCCTTGCTCTTGTCTGAGCTCTCTGGGTCTGCGCTCTCCGGCCCACCTCTGAAGCGCTGAGCTAACTCAGTCGACAGTGCTGAGCAGCATGATTTCTGGAAGGTGTAAACAGAAAGAAAAACACACGGCACACATTCAATAGGAGGCAGACAAACACGCTCAAGTTCAAAATCAAACAAATACTCAGGAGATGAAAATTCCAGGTTCAGAAAGCAAACCATCACTCTGATATTTGAGTGAACTGACCAGTTAAAGTGCCCCTACAACCGGGCACCATACAAGGATTACATTTCACCACCAAGTGTGGTGGACATAACATATCTACCCAGTGGTCTGTACCAATTGGTCTTTGGCCGATCAATCTTGGTGGACACATCAACGTATGATGTCCCTATAGGATACTTTTCAAAATGGCTTGTAGTGGTCCTTTAAATCATGGGTAGCATGTGTTTCTGGCAATCCTTCTGAACCTGGAATGTGTCACCACCCAACACAGTTTCCATTACCTTCCCCTCCTTGGCCAGGCCCCGGGCCTTGGCCAGGAGCTCCAGCAGGGCTATGAGGAGCCCCAGGCCGAGGCCCAGCCCCAGCAGGATGAAGAGGCCCTGCAGGTTTCGGAGGCCCAGGGTGTTTTCAGAGTGAGACTCCTCGACCCCCATGCAGCTGGTAGGCCACCACTTGTCTCGCAGGTAGGTGAGCTCCCCGGACTCGCTGAGCTGCAGGATGGCCACAGTCAGGTTTTTCATCAGCGGAGAATCTAAGGAACCAAGGGAAGGAATTAAACAAACAATTATTTAAGAAAAGGTGGCGTTTTTTAGCGAAGGGAAACTAAAAGATGAGAAAACACATCTCCCCCTCAATCTTCCTAGACAAACGGTCCAGTCTATATCCAGCTATTTAGCCTTTAGTGATTGTTCTTATTTAATTTGCCTAAAAAGTAGTCATTAGTCATTTAGCAAGTGCTTTCATCCAATGCAAATTACATTAAGCCACTTGCATTCAGATACATGTCAATCAGGAGCGGGTGGGGGCTAGAGGTTCGGGTGTTTAGCTCTCGTCTGAAAGGCTCTGGTTTCAAAACCTCAATAACCAAAGCCTCCACACGGAGGCATCCTTGAGCACGATGACTCCTAGCCCATACCTGGTCTTTTTAATGACCTGTATCCATTACCCTAATTAACAGATACAGCAGTAACAGGGTAAGGGCGGCCAGCTTTTACCCAGGGGTCCTGCGATGGCGTAGGCCCTCATGGCCACAATCTCCTCTGAGCGCGTCAGTGTGCAGTGGCGCGCCACAGCCAGGTCCAGAGACACCGCCTCGCCGATGAAGATGTAGGTCCCCTGTTGGGCACGTGCAATGCCTTCCTCCATGCTGGCCACATAGCTCTTATGGCGCTCCATGTGTTGGTAGATACGCCGGTACACTGGGTTGTTGGAACTCTGCCAAAGGAATGACTCGTTTACAATCATGGATTTTCTCGCTCTGCAGCCTCGGGGCGTCTGCTCGCCCCGTCGCTTGTGGCCGATCGACAGTCACGGCTCCTCTCTGTCCTGGCCCAACAGTGGTGTGAAGGACCCCCCCTTGCTGATGTCAGGACAGCAGAGTTTTTGCCCATCTCCCGCAGAATACTGAAAACCCACCTCTTCAGGAAGCACTACGCTGATACCTTCCTCTTAGCACTTGCGTCTTGCTAGCTCTAGTGGTTGCTTGATTGTTTGCTTGTTAGCTCTATTGTTAGTTATATTGTTCTATTGCTAGCCATCTTATTTTTATTATTTTTTGAGTACTTTTACTTCCACTCTTGGAGGCTTGTTAGTAGGAAAATGCACTTATGACTTCTGGTGACCAGTTGTTCTCTTGCCTACCTATGTTGAACGCACTATTGTAAGTATCTCTTTCTCTGAGGTTCCTGGGTTACGGCATCTAGCTTAAGGATGTCTACAGCAGGTAACTGTAGACATGGGGATCGAATCCAGTATGTGTGGGCTGGGAGTCGAACGACCTCACCATGACACTATCCTGTGTGACCATCATTAACACACCTTAAAGAATGCCTTTGAGGAGCCCCCTTCCAATGTTCCATAGTCAATGCCATCCTGGTGGGAGAGGTCCTCGAAGTTCTTGATGGATGCGTGTTTGTTGTCGTCGTGCTGCATGTGGCTGAAGTTTGCAAAGTAGAAGACCAGCAGCAGGATGGCAAACACCCACCACACGGCACTCACCAAACGGCCAGACAATGCTTTGGGGTGAGGACCGGCACCTGGAGGACGTCAAAAACACAACACATTGACTGTTGACTGTTGACTGTTCTTGGAGAATTTAGGGTGAATTTGCCGCCAAATTTTAGGCCGAATTTGACACAGGTTTCTACATCGCTTATGCAGCCTGTAACTACACATCAGCGCAAAATACAATTACAGCTACATTTTCTGGTTAATTTTAAGTTTTCACATCTTCAGGAAAAACCTGGTGTCACTGAATTTGTGACTTTTGGCGAGTTATGGCGGACTGTGGTCAGAATCATAGGCGTAGTACCAGCACCGTCGTAGAGAGCCACAGTGATGCGGCGGTGAAGTTGGCCTTTAGGGGTCACCCAATTAGAAATAACACTAAGTTAAAAGCAAGATGATGAGCACCAACATGATAAATCTACTCAAAGGGAAGAAGTGTCGAATAAACGACTTTAAATGTTTTGAGTTTAAATTGTAGTAGTTTCGTGGAGGGCGTTGCCGTTACCTTGCAGGGTGAGGGCCCCGGTGATGTACCAGAAGCTGTGGACCAAGGTGAAGCTGTGGCCCCCGGTCTCGGACTCCCACTCTCTGGGACTGATCCTGAGCATGGGGAGAAAACCCAGGACAAGTTGCTCACACAGACGCATAGGTGCTATAGGTCGACGGTCTAGACACCCTTGCGTCTTTTTAAGCACGCCCTCAAAACCCACGTCTTCACTACTGCCTTCTCCTGCTAACCTTTGCCCCTCCATCCACTTAAGTTTTGTTAATTTAAGATTTGTTGAGTAAATCCATCTTGTGTGTTCTGTGCATGTGTTTGTTTGCCACCCATTTTTTTCTAATGTAAAGAGTCTTTGAGCATCTTGAAAAGCTAAAAGTTATTATTATTATTAGTATTATTATAGGTGAATTGGATAGCCGATATATTGACTGAAGCGTGGCAGAAAGGAACCTTGTTGTTTCTATAATATTAATAATAAGGCACTCTTCCGAGTTCAAATGGAAAATGAGGACAAGCAATGATTGAATATGTCCCAATGGTGTCACCAGTAGCGTCTGGGATTGGGATGTTACTCAATCACAAACACTGTTTTAGAGGATTTCCATCGCACGTTGCGAGGACTCCGACCATTTCCTCTCGTGAGCGGAGAACCACCCAATAGCATCGTTAAACGAGAGGAGCGACTGTTTCTTCCCCCGCTGGTGTTTTCACGTCACTGGAGCGAGTGAGCGATCCGAGCGAGCGCTCACCTGGCCACTAGGAAGACACAGAAGCCCGTGAGCAGGAAGGCGATGAGCACCCCGACCCACATCTCCACGGAGAAGGGAGACGTGAAGCCCAAGCGGTGCTCCTCGAAGGCCACGTCCTTGCGCAGCAGGAAGCTGAGCCCCGTCTGCATGAAGGGCGTGGACATGTCCACCGCCCGCTCTCTGCTCGCCGTGATGGTCAGGGGAGCCACGGCCAGGTCTGCCTCCTGGAACGTAGAAGATTCAAGATACTTTTAGTTTGCCATGTACAGTGGAACGCTTGCTCCCAATTCACTCCCGCATAGAGTTTTTGAATTTCTACAACAATACTATATTGTCTATGCAATACTATAGGCTACTCTGGGCTACTATACAATAATATACTATAAACAACACTATATACTATGTACTATATACTATCCACTATACTATATTATATAAACAACAACACTAGAACAATAAGATACACAATAGAAAAATAACAATAAAGTGTCTGTGGAACAATAAAGTGGATGAAGTATGCATATGTACATGTTTTAAAGGATAAGGACAAAAAACACACGGATAAAAGGTGCAGGAAATCCCTGGCTGTGCCACTAGAGGGTGCCGTTTCTCCCGAGATACTCACCCCGCGCATCACCTCGCCGATCATGCCAGACCAGGAGCCGCTGGCGTCAAGGGCGCCATAGTGGTCGTCTTTCACCAAGTGGACTTTGTAGCTGAAGCCCAGCTTCCGGGAGATCTCAGAGATGAGGTCAATGCAGTAGCCCTCCAATTCAGAGCCCCGGGACATGGTGTACGGGTCTTGCTGATGGACAGGACAAAACAAAACGGTTTACTTTGAAAGATAGTACTTTTTATTAGCCCTGTTGGACAAAAAATAAATGTTTGACCAGTGAGAAATAAAAAACTACCTTTATAGTGGTGATTGATAACTCCTTGGCACCTAGGAGAGAACGAACAATCAATCCAACTCAAACGGCTATTGAAGAAACCGGGCATTAGCACCGGCACAAATTAAAAGCGGATTTGTTTGAGAAGCCAGTTCTTTGCTCTGCCTTGGCTTCTGGCTATTCTTGCTTTGAGATCACTTGGATGCTACAGGCCAGGGACTCTGAGGTCCTAATGAAGCATATCAGATCCTTGTTCTTTGTGCCGTGGAATTACGTGAAGAGCCAATAGAGGGACAATACCCTTCTTCATTGAAAAGACCTACGTTCTGTAACCACAACAACAACCGCTCTCACCCGTATCCCCTTTGCGCACACATCTCTCTGTGGTCGGAAAATCCTTTTGTTCCGTTTTGGTTTATACTGTCAATTTGTTTTCAACTCTCAAACTATGAACAGTGAGAAACCCCTAACACGTGTCCTCTGCCTTGTGGTTTTCCTGAAATGGCGACCAAACCACCAATTAAGGGAGGGCTTAAGGTACACCCAGCCGCCCAAGCCCACACCACTATGTGTCTGGTGACCTCGGTGTTAGGGTTCTGGATTACGTCCCTGGCTGTGGCCCAGGGACCCCCCCTGCGGAGCCCTGTCCACCTCAGACATAACATAACCCAGCCGGAGTAGGCCGACGGGTGGGGGCGAGGATGGAGGGAGGGGAGGGAGCGGGTGGAGGAAGGGAGAGGAGATAGGGGATGAAGGATGAAGGAAGGGGATGGGGCGGGGGAGAGGATGGTGGGATGAGATGGGGAGAGGATGAAGGGAGAGGAGATAGGGGATGAAGGATGAAGGAAGGGGGTGGGATGAGATGGGGAGAGGAGGAAGGGAGAGGACAATGGGAGAGAGAGGAAGGTGGCGTGATAACAGGGAGGGGGGGGACGGAGGAGAGAATAGAGGGGAAGGATGCAGGATAGAGGGAGAGAATGGGAGAAGGAGAAGGATGGACACCAGAGAGCGAGGAAGGAGGGAGGAGCCAAGAGAGGAAGGAGAGTACTGGTGAGGAGACGTGCCGAGCGTGAGAAATGGCAGTTAGCCACTAATGGCCCCCCCCCCCTCCCTCCTTTGTCCACCTCTGACAAGACGGTTTCATTCTGCCTCTAACTTGTTCAATTTTTTTTTTTTTCTATTTCACAAT
This sequence comes from Muraenolepis orangiensis, assembly GCA_027704905.1. Taxonomy (NCBI): domain Eukaryota; kingdom Metazoa; phylum Chordata; class Actinopteri; order Gadiformes; family Muraenolepididae; genus Muraenolepis; species Muraenolepis orangiensis. The sequence continues at coordinate 13,352,972 of CM051013.1, read as the reverse complement.
TCACATTTGAATCCAAGTCTAAATCTTGAAAGACCGTTTGACACGTGTAACTTTGGAACACACATTTATATATATATAACATATTTTTTCTTATTTGAACCATGCCAAGAGGTTATAAAGGGCTTGTTGGTTTGTTGGCTTTGGCAATGGCTTGGTTTTGGTCTGGGACAGCATTTCACTAATGTGAACAAGAAAACATGTAAACAGTTACTGTGCCCGGTCACATTAGCAAAAAGAAAAGTCATAATCTAAATTGAAATTAATATGTTATTACAACACTACTACGACAAAGTAGAGGCAAACATTGAGCGTTGTCCAATTGGTGCTCATACAGTTATCAGCTAACACTGTCCTGGAAAACATCTGAGGTTACATCAAACAACCCAAAGCTCCGCAATTATGAAGTACCAACAAAAACAAGTTACAAAAGTTATACATTAGGAAGATATGATTACTATAAAACATGTGCGTAGTGTTTGGCCGTGCGTTGCGAAGCCAGTCGAAGTGGTATTGCGTAGGTCTTACTGGTGGAGTGTGGAGTAGAGATGAGGGCTGTGAGGCACAGACAAACTACCATGAACCCATCCATGATGCTGGCCTGAAAACACAACACAACACAAGACAACGCATCTCATACAAATGAATTAGACTGGAGTTGAACGCATAAAAAGGTGAAAGAGACGTATTTCGAAATCTCGGCGTAAACAGAAAACGTCCAAAAGGATTTTGAAGGAAAGTAAAAAATGTAAACAAATGACATCTAATGTAACAATAAATAAAGAAAAAATAAAAACAATTCTATGCCGTTTTACTTTTTTTTAAATGGCATTATAAAAAAAAATTAAGACACCTTACCTCCGACAACAAAAACCAAAAAAGTATGGAAAAATACAAAAATAAAACAACTTCAAAAAAATCGACTCAACTGAACTTATTTTTCTGTGAGTGAGGCCTCCTGAGTGACACTCCCCTCAATCTCTCTCTAGCTCTCTCTCTCTCTCTCTCTCTTTCTCTCTCTCTCAAGTAGCAGGAGTGGGACGGGTCGGGTGTTGCTCAAGCAGGACAAAAAAAGGCAGGGTTTATAAGGGCGTGCTGGAGAGGGAGGAGAGTAACAGGCTGAATAACTGCTCGCAGGGGAATAAAAAACACCACGCCATCCACGGCCTCCAGATGTTGGCCCCCAATAAATTCACACTGACAGTTTCTTCAGTGCTCAAAAGTGTTGACAACATCAACATATAGGGACTCTATGATTTGTTTCTGGACTTGACTTGACTTGGTTAATAATACATTTATCGTCCCATTTCAACTGCTATTCAGTGAACAGAACATAATTGCGGGGGGGGGGGGGGGGGGGGAGATACACTTTATATTTGGTGATCTCAGATCGAGGCAGATACAATTCCATGACATTGTCTCAAGACAACCTGACTTTCCCTGTCTGAAAACTCGCCGAAATTCCACAAATGTCATGACTCATGAGTGCTTTACACTGCAGAACTTCAGAGTTGTGAACCACTGTGTAGAAAGTGTAGAATCTACAAACAAAATAGCAACACTGTCGTCGATCCAGTGTTGTCCAAGTGTGCAGGAAGTGGAAGGATGATTGACGAGAGAGAAGATTACTTTAGATAAGAGTACTTTATTAATTAATCTGAGACAGGAGTAACGCACACCATGGAGCCCTTACTGAACCACTCACTCAAATGGGTCAGGATACAGCATGAGAAAGCCACAGTAAACTCTGAAATATGGTTGCTACACAACCGGAGAGTGTGAGAAGGGTTAAACGAGAGGCGGTTTGTTTTGCTTTCTGCACGACGACCACCAGATCGCTGTCTTTTAGGGTTATGTAACCCGGCGTCTTAGCTTATGGTGTGAGTGCTCACTCAGGGCTCCTGAGCAGGGCTGGAGCAGGGGACACACCAAAGGAAGAGGGAGGTTTGAGGAGGACCGTCCGGGGTACTCTGTGAAACACGGGGGCCTTTTGCAGAGAGAGGTGGGCGGTTAACGTTGCAGCTTTGTTCAACTAGATTTAAACCCACTCTTCTGGTCTTGTTGTTGTTGGCGTAGTTGTTAATGGTGCAACTTTTTGAAACGCCTGACAAAATGCAGAACAGCGTGATGAAAGGGTATTTTGTTTGTCTTGGACATTTCTATGCATAATGGGATCAGCTACCTGGATACATTTATGCTCCTAAAATACTTTTGAGACCATTGCAGTACAACTTTCCGTCCATGCGTCCTATGGAGGCTGCTGGCCTCCCTAAACAATGTCGTCATGTACAGCAAGAGAAGCTTGGGCCCGTTCGCTTTCTTTGTGTCTCCCGCGAACACGGCGATAAACACATATCCAAGTAACCCACACATCCCAGCGCAGTCTCTCGTTCCGCAACGTGAGGGGCCGCTTAATTCACTCTGGAACAAAAACAAACCCTTCTTGCTCCCCCCCCCCCACCCCAGTTGTTTTTTTCGGTTGAACGAGCCAGACCGTGCCAAATGGCCCAGATAAAAACAGGCTTCAAAAAGAAAAGCGCGCCCCCGGAATCCTAATGAAGCCATCTTTTGTGCTACCCCCTCCCAGTGTTGTGCTTCAGAGGTCCTCTGAGGGGCCTCCGAGGAAAAGTGGGGGCACAGCCGCCCGTGACAGCTCACCAGAGGTGGCCATGGCCGTGGTTACCCACCAGAGGCTTGGCACTGGCTGTGGCCCCCCACTCTCCTTCCCTCCCCTCCATCCTCTCCCCTCCATCCTCTTCCCTCCATCCCTTGATTGTCATGTCAAGCAGAGCGCAGCAGCGCCAGCGCTGGTCACCGTGACGCTGTGTGGGTACATCTTAAAAAAAACCGAACTGCCACCGAGCGCGGTACAGACTCCATCATTTGAGAGTGCGAATGCAAATCTCGTTCCTCCCTCTGCTTCACACAGGAATAAGAAGCTGAAGCTTAATGGCCCGCTTTGAGTCTTTGTATGTGGGGAACATTCTCTGGGCCAGCGGGGGCGGGGGTGGTGGGGGTGGTGGGGTTAGGGGCCCGCGGATTGAGGAGAGGAGTGAAGGGCTGGTAAACACCGTCACCAGAACGCCCCATAATTGGAGGGAGCAGCCAGCAGGGCTTGCCAAGACTAAGACTTTACATGACAACTCAGCCAGGGCCTATTTTTAACTTCATGTCCAGTTTTGTTAGCGATTTGTACAGTACTAAAAATACATTTTCCATATAATGTATGGACTTTTCGTGTGTGTGTGTGTAGCACAGGACCACAGGTGGGAATCGAACCTGCAGCGTTACGGGGCGACCGATCTCTACCGAGTCATACACACGACACAACTACACAAACAAACAGTGACATCGCAACAACCACAAATAACAGCTGTAATAATAAAATAAAAACCACAGCGCGATACCACACTTTAATGTTCATTTTAGGTTTATTTAGGTCATAATTATACATGAGCTGAATTAAATATTTTCCGTAAAATGTTGCACGCACACACACACACACACACACAAAACGTGCACGGCTGTGCAACCAAGACAGTAGTCCTGCAAACAAACGTGCACTTGACACAAGTCATTCCCGTTCCTACAGACCCGTCAGAACCCCGGGGCTATGACCTTCAGAACCGTCCGACTGTCTAAAAAAAACAACGTATAAAAACTTTTTTTCCTTTTCGTTTATATATTTTTTTGGTAAAACAACGCAGACCCGATGCAGATAAGACAAGTCATCACGGTGCATAAAAGAACATGCAGTGCACTTTAAAAAAAAATGTTTAAAATAAATGAAGGAAAAAGACACAGAAAGAGCAAGAGAAGGACTGGGGGGGGGGGACGGGACGGGGGGGGGGGGGGGGGACGGTGGCCGGCGACTCTACCGCAGGTTAAAAGTATAAAATAATTAGTGGAGCAGCATGCCGCGTTTCGCAAGAGGCTCCGCTTAAAAAAAACAACGGAAAGTCTGCTTTAGTGACACGACAACAAACATGGAGACTTTTCGTCTTTTCGCACACCTTTATTTTTCTGTCGAAGCAACAAAAAAAAAACAAAGAACCTTTTTGTACGAAATCGTACACGTTTCCACATCATTATTTGGAGCGACGTTTTTTTTTAAAAAGTATTGCTCAGGGGGAACTTAGGACCGAAGACTTCGAACTCGGGAGGATACGTTGGCCCAATCGAATGCATCGTGGCACAAGAACGCACTTTTCTTCTTTCGCCTGTGAACTATTGCTACTTAGATTGCTCACGTCAAACATATCTGGACGAACGAGGAGATCACGTTAAGGGTTAAAGCAACCATATAGAAAACAGGGTTCTCCTCTCTCACTTCGCCTCCCGCATTCTGGCCATTAATAAAACACTCGGTGCAAAACAGGACAGAACGGCACCGACGGATTGTTCAAATGCTCTAAGATTAAAAAAAAAAAGGTTTGATCTCGAGCCTCCTAGGCACGTTAGTCCTCACCGGTAAGGGTCCAGCGATAGAGACAAACGGAAGGTTTAAAAGCCTCTATGGTCTGAGTCAGCTTCAGCCACAACATCTCAGAGATAACCACAGGTGGTCCAATGTTCCATCGTTGTGCCGGCCATGTGGGTCTGTGTGTGGGTGGGTGGGTGTATGTGCTCTTTGTTTGTTTTCTTGTTCTATTTCCGTGCGTTAAAAGTGTCAGTTGCGCTCACAGCTTGAGCATAAAGAACACTCCCTTGTTCTCCGGGTCAGGAGAGGAGCTGGGGGGTCTCGGGCCCGGGGGGGGCGGTCTGAGGCCGGCCAGCTGACTCAGCAGATCGGGGCTGGTGCAGGGGCTGCGGGCCACGCAGCACGCCCCCTCCGGGTTCCCCCGCTCCTCGATGGGGCTACCGTAGCTCCCGACGCTACTGACGCGGCCCTGCGCCAGGCCCTGCAGCCGCTGCCTCTCCTGAGCTTGCTTGGCCCGGTTGGCGATGTAGCGCACCCTGCTCTGGCTCCTGGACGACGTCCTCCGTGCCAACGGCTCCTCCTCCACCTCCTGCTGCTGCTGCTGCTGCTCCTCCTCCCGAGGACGTCCCCCTGTCGAATGCCGCGCCGGGGAGGAGAAATCGCTAGCCGTCAGCGGCTCCACGTCGGTCAGCCGCCGCAGCTGCTCCGTCAGGTCGCTGGCGGGTCGCGCGCCGTGCAGGCTGCCCCCCCTGCGGAAAAGCTGCTCGCGCGGGGGCCGCACCACGAAGCTGCGGCTAATGCTGCGGTACTTGCTGTCGAAGTTGCAGGCGATGTCGTCTGACGTCAGGTCACCCAGGCTCTTGGACATGGAGGAGGCGGAGGAGGAGGAGGAGGAGGTGGCCAGCGAGGAGCTCTTGGCGGTGGTGGTGGCGGCGGAAGACTGCTTTTTCAGCCCTTCCATGTAGAGACGGCTCCAGGTGTGTCTCCGCTGGGTCAGCCCACTGGGGGAATCTCCCCGGAGGGAGTCTTCCCGGGGGGTCCCGAGAGGCCGGGGATTCAGCTCGTCCTCGGAGTGGGCCGCCCCCTGCCACAGGTTGGGGATCGACTTGCTCTTTCCCACCGGCGAGGAGTCGTAGGAGGAGCCGGCGGCGGTGGCAGTGGAGGAGGAGCAGGAGGAGCGGCAGGAGCTTACCCAGGGGGAGTCCGAGGCACAGGGGCCCCCCATGGGCAGGCTGGTGAGGCTCTTGCGCATCAAGTTGGGCATGGAGAGGTCGATGACCGTGTCGCTGGACGAGATGCTGGAGGAGGAGGACATGCTGTCGCGGTGGCTGCCCGGGTCCACCTTGCTCCACAGCCGGTCGTTCATGGTGGCGTCGGTGCACACCTCCGGCACGCACGACCGGCCGTCCGAGATGACGGCGGCGAGCACGTGCCCCTCGCTCTTGGAGCGCCGCACTGGCGGGTGGGACGGCAGCGCGGTGAACAGGGTCCTCCGGACCGGGGCTCTCTCTTGAGAGGCGCCTAGAGACACGGTCCGGGAGTCTCCGGTAGCCTGCTCGGAGTTGGTCTTCAGGGCCTGCCTTGGATCAGGAGTGCAGGAGAAGGAGGAGGAAGAGGAGGTGGTGGAGGTGCTTGCGACCACCCAAGGGTCCTGACCGCACTGGGGCAGGGCGCTTGGGGGGGTGGGCCCCTTGGCAAGGAGGAGGGTCCCGGGGGACGGAGCGGTCCTGGAGAGAGGGGCGAGGGGTTTCTTTGGGTGACCGGTGTGGGTGTGGGTGTCTGTCACCGCCAACACCCCCACGTTAGGGGAGGCGGTGGGCACGGGAGCGGTGGTTATTGCTGTGGACGGTGAGGGCAGCGATGGCGGAGGAAGGGTGCGGTGCGAGGAGGCGGAGGAGGAGGAGGAGGAAGAGGGGTGGTGGTGGGCCAGCACTGCGGGGGTGGAGATGGAGTGCCGGAGGGCCCGGTCTGTGGCCTCCTCGCGGGACGGTTGTGTGAGATGTGGGAGAGGGGCCGCCGGTCTCTGCTCTGCAACACGCTCTGTGGAGGACAGACGAGAACAGACAGTTCATTCATGAACCAGATGGTAGGTCACATACGAAAACCAGTTTCTTAAGAGTGCACTCAACCATGTAGTTATACAAATGCTTTACAGCTACACTTTATTGATTAAGAACATAGGGAATTATTGGAAAAAGTATATTTTATTGGAAAAAGTATATTTTATTAAGTATATATATAAGAATACATTTTAAAAGACGATTTTGAAATTAAAATGAATAAATAAATATATACATAAAAAGGCACCCCCTGTATTTACCAGTGAAGTTTCCAACAACAGGATCCCACGTACAACCCAATCTCCCGCCAAAGGAAAAAAATGGTGGCTTGCCAACTTGATAGAAATCACCCCGGGCTATACGGGCTTCCCCGTGGCTAGACAGCAGGAGGAAGCCTGAAGCTGCAGCGGTGCCCTGGTTACTGCCGCGGGGGCCATTTTGAGCGAGTGCCACCCCAGAACCATCGATGCAGGTGGTGGCGTGATAACAGAATGTGAACGACGAACCAGACCTTAAAGTGCACATCTTGTGAGTTTGCCACCATTATCAACTTCTGCGATTTGTCATATAAAGAGTCCTCTAAATGAATAAATTACGAAGTAAAAAAGGATCGATAAAGTCATAACATGGTTTATTTACCCAGTGTGTCTTGCCTTTGCTTTTATCCAAAGCAACACACAGTGAATTCAGCTACAAGGAGCTGGTAGGTTTACTTGCTCAAGGTTGCCTAGCCAGGTTAGGCTACGGACATTGGGGTTTGAACCCAGTACCCATCGGCTGTGCGTTGTACATCCTAGCCATGTCACTATCCTGCCCCACAACACTGTCCTGCTCCACCCCCCACCCCCCAATTTAAACCCGATGGCGTCAAACACACAGATGTTTTCAGTATTAAGTTGCCGGTAGAAGGTGTTGAAACAGGGTTAGGGTCATAGGTCACGACGAAGCAAGCGGTTGAGTGAGTGTTGAGTGTTAAGTGCACAGGGGGGGAAAGGTCTCAGGGTTAGGTTTACCTGGCTCTGGTCATCCCCTCAGTTCTGCACTAGGGGCAGAGTGAGAGCGTGCAATGAAGAGGGACAGAAGGAGACAGCACTTTAGCATAGAGACGGCACAGAGGAGGAGATCAAAAGCACTTGAAAGACAGAAGAGAAAGCACACAAGAACGACGGAATGCTTAGGAATCACAGGCTCGGCATTTCAAAGACGGTACAGTTGGAGTGTCAAACCAAGCCTAGGCTTGGTTTACAAAAAGGCTTCTTTTTGTAGGCGTGTAATGATATTCAAAGTTGACGCAAGAATAATCTGCACCGAAATCTCAGTGGAGATTCCGGAAGGTTTTTCCGCACGCTGTGCATAACAGGATGTTCTGCCACATGAGAAAACTAATCCATTATACGTCCGGAACAAGCTTCAACCCACATCTCCCGGGCAGGTTGTACTTTGAGGAGCTCTGCGTGGCGTCCGCTCAGACTAGTGGATGTGAACTCAAACATTGCACAAACATTCAGAAAACCTATGGTTCTAGTTAGCTTAAACTGGTGGAGAACTAGGTTGTAGCTCATTTGAACTAATCTAGGAGGAGGGTGGAAAGGTGGGTTCTAGCTAGCTTTGGGGGTTATAAAACTTACCAGTTATCTTATCTGCAGCACGTGAGCAGGAAGTGTTTAGGGCAAGGAGCACAAAAACTTAACCAAAGTATCGATCATTTTAAGCGAGATTCATTGAACGCATTTGAGTTCTATTCTAGTTGGGTTTCACCAGCAGTGGATTTTAAAATGGGTGTATTGTCACTGACCCATAAAGATACACAACAGAGGAAAACACACTTGGGTTCCTCATGGGATTGATTGGGGCGGGTTCTAACAGGGAAAGGTATTCCAACTGGGGGGGGTGTCTAACCTGGACTTCTAGGCAACTGCTAGGGGGAGACTCTAGCACCTGGTGCCTTACCGGCGAAAAACATGGGCGATTTGGAGCGCAACTCCTCCATTTTCTGGGCAAAGACGGCGTTCATCTCGCGCTGCAGTGTGCCGGCGGCACGCCTGCGGCCATCGTGGACGCCGTGCAGCGGGAGCGTGGGGTGGGGCTGGAGGTGACTCAGGCTGTCCCAGCTGCTGCTGCTGCAGCTACTGGAGTCGCTGAGGGACAGAGCGCCGCAGGGGGCGCCGTAGGGGACGGATAAACAGGCGGTGCCGTAGTCGGGGGGCGGGGCATAACGCCAGCGTGGGTCGCCATGGCAGATTGACGGGGGTTGGCCCCCGGTGGGGGTGATTGCGGCGGGAAAGCGTCCGCGGGGGACGCTGCAGCTGCGAACGCTCCTGTCGGACGGGTCTGGGTGCCGCCGGCTGGGCCGTACGCCCAGGGTGTGTCGGCCATCGGAGCGGGTGAAGGGGGTGGGCACGAACAGGGACTGGGGGGTGAAGTGGAAGCCTGGATCTGGTTGAGACCTGAGGTGGGGCAAGGAGTGTTTGGGGTCGGGGCCAGACGGCACAGACTGTCGTTTGGCCACGGGATTGGTCTGAACGTGTCTGGGGACAGAGCTGGTACTTTTCTCCTGCATGTCTTCGGGTCGAGCCTTCCGCTCTGCCTCTGGGCTCTCTTTGGAGCCGATCACGCACGCAATGCAGTTCGACGACACGCCCACCCTCCCCGAACCGCCGAGCGCCACTCGGGCGAACACCCCCTGGTCCAGGGGCTCCTGCTGCCTGAGTCGAGTGACCCGCTTCAGGGGCTCCGTCATGGGGCAGCGGCGGGCGAAGCGCGGGCTCTTACCTTTACCCTCGTCCGGGCGGAAAGCCCCGTTTGTAGTGCTGGGATGTTCGCGGGCCTCCCCGTTGTGGTGTTGGTGCGGCTGCTGGGACGTGGGAACCCGGGGGGCCGCGCCGGCAGCCCCGCCGCCCCGCTCCTCCGACTCGCGATCCTCGCTGGCGCCCTCCGAGCTGTAGTCTTTGGTGTGGATGGCGATCCCCGGCAGGCCCTTCTTGACCTTGGGCTGGCCCTTGGTGGGTGCACTGGCAGTGCGGCGCAGGAGGTGGGCGCCAAATGGGTGCTTGCGGCTAAGCTGAGCAGCAGCATGGCTGTCGAGGGAACCCTGCTTTGGGTTTCTGTGAAACAGCCCTTTTATGCCGCTGACCGCCCTGGCCTGTGATGGAGAGAAAGGAAGTTAGGAGACCAAATGACACACACACACACACACGCGCACACACACACACACACATCTAGAGGAATGCACAGGCCTCTGGATAAACGCCCATGAACACATATACAGTAACAATCTGTCAATATGACACATTAGGGAGACACATTAGCTGTTTTGCTGCATTATGGAAATAACAGCAGACCACTAATGTTGTATTTGCATGCTTGAAACACTGGAAACTCAGTAGATTGCACATAAGTCACATATATCCCCGTAGTAGTGTCGCATCAGGTAAATATGGAGATAATATAATGATGAATCCTATCGGTATTCCTAGATAGAATACACTAACAGATGATGTCACCGTCTTATTCACATTGAACGGGTTAATTCTGGATTTAAAGTGTTAACTTTAGATGTTTAAACTGAATAATGCTAGGCAATGATACATTCCAGGGCAATTTCTTTCATTTTTATCACATTATCACACAGTTACACCAACAACATGTGGGTCTGGTCCCGTACACGATCTCCAGTGTTGGCTTTGATTTGCGATGAGATAGAAGTACACAAACATATGACCTGGAGTTATTCAGGTATAAAAGGTATTCCTGCATTCAACAGTATTCCTTGGTAGTCACACAGCAGAAGGGCAGTGGAATAGTCCAATTAATAGTACGTCAGATCATATTCGTTCATATGACTTTAGTTTGGGTTAGTTTAAGGATTATTGTAATAACACAGTCTCAACTAATATGAACCAATCCATCAAACTGCAAAGAGAGAGCACAATCTCAGGTGAAAAAAAAACACATGCTTCCGACACCCTTGATTTGGCATCAAGGGTTAGGGTTACTCTCCTTTGTAATGCGCGTGACATCACTTGCCGCCAACGGGAGCCAATAAAACGCTGCATTTGCGCCTACCCCCCCCCCTCCCCCCCCTCTCATTTGGATTGACCTGTCACCAGTCTTTGAGGAATATGACTGCACGTCGACTTGTGTCAATCACATACCAGTACAGATGCAACTCAAGCGACAAGTGGGAGCGCGCTATGGAGGTTAACGGTATGGTAAATGGACTGCATGTGTTTGTATTTGTAGGGCTGTAGCACCAGACGGATGAGTAGGACGTCGATGGGGTGGGGGGGGGGGGACGATGACGACGACAGTGAGACGGAGAACAGGGGGTAGAACTTTGACACTAAAGACAACACAGACGTTATGCAGGCAGGATGTTACTTGGGCACACACACACACACACACACACACGCACACACGCATACACACAACAACAACATTCCACTGCTACACTCTCCATTAAAGACTAACTTGACCACCACTTGGCGACTTTTGTTAGTTTGCTGCCATCTAGTGGTTAAAAACATGATAGGCCCGTCTCGATGGAAAAATAGTACTATCAATCACAATCTAAAAAAAGACCTCCATTGAGAGCAATAGAAAACTGTTCCCATAGAATCATTGCCAAGCCAAGCTTTGAGTTGATAACCAACCTCATGAATATTGATGTCACCGTTCGGGCTGAGCCACGGAACTGCTTGTAAATATTCATCAGGATGTTACTTTATTAACCAATTGCATGTCGTCTATGGCAAGACTGGCCAAAAGCTGATCAAGACACCAACTGACGTCAATGTTTAGCTTCTCTGTATGATGGTGCAGGAGATGTTTGATATGAGCTGGTGCCAAGATTAGCTGAAATGAAACCCTCCAATCGGAATTGACATGTATAACAAACTTTAAAAGGGAATTGAACCGTCCAGATCAACTTGATACTGCGATACGTTGGGAGGTGGATTATTCTGATCTCTTTTTTTTTTTCCATGAAAGATTGAAGAAATAAGATGACCCGTGTATGTTGTCACAGTGACAGTTGATGGATTTTAACCTGTAGGTGGCAGCAAACTCACAAAAGTCTTCTGGTGTGTAGTTACTCTTTAAATAAATGCTCAATGTGCTTTCACCAACACCAAGAGAGAAGTAGATCCAACTAGCCCCAGCCTTGACAACCAACACCTGGTTATCTGTTTATATGTGGTTGACAATGACATAAAAAAAAGACATAAAAAGCACAGACGAAAAGACAAGACACAAGTCGATGGGAATTATAAGCAAGAAATATATATTAACGAAAAGTAAATAGAAAAAAGATCGAACTGTTAACGTCTGCATACAAAAACAGTACACTGATTATGGACTCAACTGAATAATATATATATATAGCTCTTCGTTCTCTGGGGTTTTTATAGATCTGATACTGAAAGACATTAGACAAACAGTCCAAATGGCATTATCCAAAAGCAAGAACAAATGACATATTGACTAGAAAAAAACTAAAATGGGGTGGATGTCTGTAAATCTCTCCAGCGGAAATCTAATCTCGGCGGCAGCTCGGGTGAAACACGGGTCCATTTCTGTTGACTCAAAATGGTGCCAGTCATCCCAAGAAATATATTAGAATGACGTCCCTGAACGACCTCCACCTCTCCTTTGGTTACCTGCCTTTCTCTCTCTGGCTTGCTTTCTCTGCATCCCTGCTCCTACCTTTCTCTATCTCCCTCTACCAGGGCTGTAGAACTTTAGTCAGGTCTTGGTCTCGAAAACCCATTCTGGTCTCCGTCTTTTTGTTTTGGAATTTGTCTCTGTCTCGGATGAATTGGTCTCTATGGTTCAAGATTGCATGGCTACTTGTGGCCATGATATTTTTGAATTGTAACCTCTTCCAAGATAGTACCAAGCAGCGAATGCCTAAATATTCAGGTCGTTGATATGCCATCTAGCTAAGTAACCTTCCGTCGGCTTCTTCAAACATGCCATATTCCCACCGTACTGATTGCTGATTGGCCAAATGCCAACCGCACCACCAATGAGTGTTAATTTGCAAAAACAATGGGCTCACAACAAATACATAATGGTAGCCACATGGTCTCACATGGACTCATGTTTTTTCCCAGCCTTGGTCTCAACGTGGTCTGCCACCAACCCCCCCCCGCAGTCTTGGTCTTGAATCAGACTCGATTCACCAACGACTCAATGGTGGTCTCGTCTACATCCCTGTTCTCTCTAGCCCTCTCATTGACATCTTGTGGGTCCCACCAGTGAAGGAATGAGGCCGGTTAGCAGCATTGGATCTACTTGTGAGGGTCAGTTCAGACAATGTCGAGGGGCCCGGGCCCCATGGCGTTATTGTCCACAACTCATGAGGTGCATGAGTTGGCCTTTTTCCATAACAATGATTTTCATTGGCTAGCGGCGGGGGGTGGGTATTAGGGAGGGGTAGCGGTGGGGGTGGGTGGGAGGAGGAGAAGGAGGAGGAGGCGTGGCCTGGGAGGGGAGAGGAGAGGAGGGGAGCGAGGCCCGTGGCAAAGTGGGCAGGGAGCTTGCAGCGCATGCAAGATGCCGATTGGGCAGCACTACACCTGAGTTCTGAGTGGCAGCTTGAGGACTGCTAACCAAGTCCTGCCTCTACATGCAGCGATTGCTGGACAAAGAGGACTCCACTGCAATTACAAAGAGAAGAAGAGCAGGAGACAGCATTTAGAGAGCAAGGGAAGCGACAGAGAAGAGGACAAGAATACGAGAACAGGGTAGCAGAGGGGAGGGACGCCACATAGATCAACAGCAGAGAAAGAAAGGGAACAGACAGGAAGTTGAAAAGCTGAAAACATAAACAATCAGAGTTGTTGTACTGCTGTTTAAGGCAGTGTATCAACATAAAGTGTAAATGCCGTATCATATATTTAAGGGAAAGCTACAAACAGTGATCGGCAATGTCCCAGATATAGCAAGACACACAAACAAACAAAATATTACTTTGTGTTGATGAGGTGAAGGAGTATGCATACAGTTCAGTCTACCCAAGGAACTGTCTCTAAATGTGTTGATATGGTATTAAGCAATGTCAACGTCTTTCTAAATTCAACAGTGAATAAGAGATAATCAATCTATAATACAATACACAACCCAATGTGCAGGCCTTGACTGAACACCAGGGAAGACCAAAAATGGTACAATACATAAGTAAATACAGCTGAATCAAGTTTATGGTTTATCACGCGTGTGATATAATGTTTGTCAAATATGAATATAGGTTATATATTGGTGGGGAACCATCTCTGAAAAACATTTGATGGAATACAAGTCATTACATAGAATGACCCAAAAATGCCATTGACATGCATTTACCTTGGTGTTTTAGATGATGTGGATCAAAACAATTATGCATGCGGTTTAATAAACAAGACAGACCCCAGCCGGGGTGGTAGAGAACCAGTTGTCCCTGGTTTGCCGGTACCTACCTTACCGGTGATGTCATGCACAGCGATATGAACAAAGATGGAGGCCTCCTCCATACCTTCCAGGTACACATGGCGGTATCCTGCAGCAGAGCATAACGCATGTGCATTAGAGAGGCTAGAGAGCAGCTCAGGACAGGCTAGAGGCGGACAAGCGGGGACGGTACAGGCGAGAACAGGATCGCTTTGACAGAGAGAGAACATTGGGTGAACCCAATGTTATTGAATACAGTTTTATCAAGAGGCATCATCGTTGTGCAGCTTTTAAATATTAACATTTTTCTCTTCACAGAGTACTTAAGCCCACCTATAAATGAATCATTTATATGCACATTTGCCAGCTTTTTAGTTTTATAGGTGCTCAATAAAAACTCAGAAAGACAATCTCTGGAGGGGCTTGAAGCACTGTACATCCTTACCAAAATACCCCAAAGAGACCCCAAAACAGGACACCCCAAACAATGCATATTGCTTAAGAGTTTCGGTGAGTCCCCTCATCTTTCCCTACTGTGTGTGTGTGTGTGTGTGTGTATGGCGGTCCTTGGGGGCAGCGACCTTACCCGTCATCATGCTGTTGAAGGCGATGGTGCGCTGGCCGATGAAGTCCTGCCCGATGGGGTCGTGGTCCCACACCAGGAAGCGGACCAGGGCCAGCTCGGGCATGTGCAGGGTGAACACCAAGGTCTCCTCCCACATGGGGTTGAACCCTGACAGAGGGAGGGAGGGGGGAGAGGGACGATGAAGTTGAGCAGGTAGGAGGGCCGAGATAAATAAGAAAAAAAAAAGGAGAGGAAAAGATGTGTGGCCAGGAGGAGACAGAGGGGGGGGGGGGGAAGAGTGGAGGAGAGATACACAGAAAAAGAGAAGAGAGAGAGAGAGAGAGAGAGAGAGAGAGAGAGAGAGAGAGAGAGAGAGAGAGAGAGAGAGAGAGAGAGAGCGAGAGAGAGCGAGAGAGAGAGAGAGATGCACAGAGTAATAGACAGAGATAGAGATGGATGGAGACGGAGATACATATCCAGAGATAGAGACAAAAATGAGAGAGGGAGACACAGAGTGAGGGGGATAGAGAGGTGCACATAGAAAGAGAGCAGTGGAGAAATGGTGAGAGAGGGAGAGGGACACACAAAGAGAAAGAGACAGGGAGATAGACAGATAGAGAAAGGGAGAGAGAGAGAGAGACCGAGAAAGGTTGACAGAGATGAATAGAGAGGCTAAGGGAGAGTGGACAGTCAAGGATAGAGTGTAAGGCGCAAGCTCAGCATCATGAATAATTGAAGAGAGAGTGTGTGTGTGTGTGAGCGTGCGTGAAGGTGTGTGTGTGTGTGTGTGTGTGTGTGTGTGTGTGTGTGTGTGTGTGTGTGTGTGTGTGTGTGTGTGTGTGTGTGTGTGTGTGTGTGGGCGTGCGTGTTTGCGCACATCAGCATGCACGGGTAAGCAGACAGGGAGATGCCGTCTATGCATATCCCCTGATGCTGAGCCCATCCATTATAGATCAAACTATATACAGAACGGAAGCTGGCGTGCCAAGTGTCCACACACACACTCTCTCTCTCACATCTCTCCACCGTGCGCACACTCAAATCTATATCACACCAGGCCACAGAAATCCATAACATAACCACAGTTTCTCACACACACACACACACACACACACACACACACACACACACACACACACACACACACACACACACACACACACACACACACACACACACACACACACACACACACACACACACACACACACACACACACACACACACACACACACACACCGACTAGGTGATTTCAGAGGACAGTGGGTCGGGTACTTATCAATAGCTATATCATCAGTCATATCTATATCACGATCGATATGCACATGATCGGGGCTGTATTGTTAGTTGGAAAGAAAACACACAAAAGCTCACAAAATAAAAAAAGAAAATGAGTTGAATCCCCTATGACTGCTACATGACACTGCATCTAATCAAATCCATAGGACGGACACACAGTCAATCAGTGAACGGGGACAGTGAACACAAACAGGAACAGGAATAGAGATGGGGATCACATACGTAAACTTGTATGATTCTGCACAAGCACAATTCAGCAGAACCGGATGTCTTTAATACCGGTCTCGTCTGTAGGCCCGTGTGTCTGAGTGATAGTGTATGATGTCATCTGCTGTGTTCCTATGGTTTGTTTTTAAACCCACCTGCCTTGAATTTCCTTGAATTTTTTTAATCATTATTATTATTATTATTATCATTAGGGGGGTCTCACCGTTGTCGTCCACCACCCTGGTCTGCTCCTTGCAGCAGTCCACCGGCAGGCCGATCACTTCCACCTCCACAAAGGGATCGATGATCTGACACACACAAACACACACCATGATGAAAACTAGACACCAGCCAGAGGCTGGACCAAGGAGCTGATCGTGGACTTCAGGAAGCAGAGGGGAGAGCACAGCCCTATCTCCATCAACGGTGTTGCTGTAGAGAGGGTCAGCGGCTTCAAGTTCCTCGCCGTGCACATCTCCGGACCTCACATGGTCCACGCACACCACACACGTGGTAAAAAGGGCCCTACAACGCCTGTAATTCCTCAGGCGTCTGAAGAAATTCAGCATGGGCCCCCGCATCCTGAGAACATTCTATAACAGCACCATGGAGAGTGTTCTTACAGGGTGTATCACCGCCTGGTACGGGAACTGCACCGCACTCGAGCGCAGGGCGCTTCAAAGGGTGGTGCGGACGGCCCAGTATATCGTTGGAGGTGAGCTCCCCTCCCTCCTGGATATATACAACCAGCGGTGCGTGGCCAAGGCCAAACGCATCATAAAAGACATTGCCCACCCCAGCCACGAACTGTACTCACTTTTACCGTCAGGCAGGCAATACCGCAGTATCAAGTGCCGTACAAATAGACTCAGAGATAGCTTCCACAGTCAGGCCATCAGGCTGCTGAACAAGGGCGTATAGCATATAACAATGTCTATTTTATTACATTGATTTATATATACATATTGCTCTTTTTCTGTGCCGATATATTGCATTTTATAAATTGCATTTTATTTTTTAACTTTATTCTATTCAATTTTTATCAAATTTTATCTTATTTGCTGTCTGTCGTCGGGTATTGCACATAAGATTTTCAAACCTCTGCTTTATACTTGTGTAAACTGTGAAGTGACAATAAACTTGACTTGAGGACATTGACCCAGGACTAATCAGACGGGAGGCTAACAGAGACAGAGAGACAGAGAGAGAGAGAGAGAGAGAGAGAGAGAGCGAGAGAGCGAGAGAGCGAGAGCGAGAGCGAGAGAGAGAGAGAGAAAGAGTGCATCGCGGTACCTCTCCTCTGTCTCCCAGCATGGAGTCTTTGGGCTTGGGCAGCTGCTGTCCGCTGATGATCTTCAGGACCAGCTGCTTCTTCATCTGGCCCGGCAGGGGGTCCTCCAGGTGGGGGTTAAAGGCACCTGAATCCCAGGGGATGACCAGGGGAGCACAGGTCACACACACACCAAGTCAGAACTCAGCCCACCCCGGGGGGGGGGGCAAACACGGTACCCCCACCGCAGGGAAACTGCTTCACCGCCGTCGGTTTGGGCGCTAGACTTTAAGCTACAACTACAACCTGATCATCAGGAGTCTCCCTCGAACAGACTCATGGTACAAATGAGACGTTATGTTTTGGAGAGGTTGGTTGAGAGTAAACTGGATCCAGGTATTGACATACAGGCCCTAACCCTCTGCTGGACATCCGAAAAGGTTTCCAAATGCCAGCCAAGGCAACGTACAATGGGGGCGCCTTCCAAACAATAGCCGACCTTTTCCATAATTTCTTTCGTATGAGAGTTCTCTTCGATTTTTTTTTTCCCCCTCGGCCTCACTTGTAGGTCGATTCGGGATAAAAGTGTGCGCTAAATGACTAAAAGTCAATATAAGTGTGGTTGTTGTTCGAGACAAATGCCCTACTTAAGCGCACAGCGGGGCCACTATCAATCACGGTGAAACTGATCGTTCCCGTTAACTTTAAGTAAAATCATTTAGTAAGAAAGTAGGACACAGAACTGCGGTGGGAAAACAACAAGGGAACACAACACGGCGTAGAGAGAGAGCCACGAGAATTCCAGTGAGGGAGATGGCGAGCGTGCGTGTGCGTGTGTGCGTGCATGCGTGTGCGTGCATGCGTGTGTGCGTGCATGCGTGCGTGCGCGCGTGCAGGGACCCTACCTTCACACATGCAGGTGGGCTTGAGGATGTAGCCACAGTTCCCGTTGCTGTAGAACTTGGCACGGTTCAGCTGGAGCACACGGCCCTCGGACTGGTAGTTGAGAGCCACTGAAACCCACAGGCAACCGTGTTGACGGTGTTAAGATCAGACCGGATCGTTCTTTGTTACTCCCATTTAGGACATTCTCGGAATGTTAAAGATGTAATGTACGCCTCGAAGGTGACGGAAAGGTAGTAGTCCTATCCTCACCTACCTGTAAATGTGTACTTTTTTTTTACTGTACCTGCCGTGTATATTTTAATCTTCAACTGTTGATAGAATTGCATACCCCTGATCATTACCTGTGAAATACTTATACTTACGTACCTGTATGTATATATATATATATATATATATATATATATACACCTATTATTATGCTCATATCTCACACATACTCTACAAGTAATCTTAGAACTGTTTTTAAACCTAGTAAACTGTCTTTTAGCAACTGTAAACTGTAAATGATATATCACCATGCACTTTACTGCAACCTTTGCACTCTGGTTAGATGCTAAATAGTTTTCGCTGTACTGTACTTGTGCTGTACACTGACAATCAATTAGAATCTTATCTATCCTGAAGTTGTAATTCAATAATGTGTGTGCGCCCATATTAATTACAAATTGGAACTCCAAATAACAACTTGACACTTGACTGACCACTGCAGCAGCAGTAAAGCACGTGTGAAAGGCTTCCTTGGGGTGAAATGGAGGTGTAAAAAGATGAATAAACAAGCAGAAAAGGTTTTATTTTTTGGTGCATATATAAAATAAACTGCGTTGCGAAGGCATTTCTCCCTCTCACTGCTGTAATGAATGGTTAAGCAACATTTATTGACGTGGATTTACCCTTCGGTGTTTGTTGAGGTTTTTGTAATTTTTATGACACACACACACACACACACCACACACACACACACACACACACACACGCCGCCGCGCGTGCATACCCGAGTTGGCAGCCCGCGTTCCAGAAGGGCTGGGGGTTAAAGTTGGAGGAGTCCACCCGGTATGAGGAGGGGTAGATGCGGGACAGCTGCCTCTGGTTGAAGTTGATGAAGGCTGCCGCCTTCTGCATCATCACTTGGTGGGCCTTGGTCTCACTCAGGGAGGACACCTGCCAGCTGAGGCTGGCGGCTGAGGGTGGTGGTGGTGGAGAGGACAGGGTCAGGGTGATGGCTCTCAAAACCTCTCTGGCCAAAAGCATGTGTGTGTGTGTGAGGGCATGTCTGTCTGTCTGTGTCTCTGTATCCGTCTTTTCTATGTCCCATTTAATCCGTCTATCTCTCTGCCTCGCTCCATCTTTCTAACGGGTTCTACTTTTTACAGGTCCTACTCTATAAGGGTTCTGCTCTATAGGGTTCTACTCTATAGGGTTCTACTCTATAAGGGTTCCACTCTATAAAGGTTCCACTCGTTAAGGGTTCCAATCGATATGGGTCCTACTCTTTAGGGTTCTACTCTATAGGGTTCTACTCCATAGGGTTCTACTCCATAGGTTTGTACTCTACAGGGTTTCACTCTATACTGGTTCTACTCTACATGGGCTCCATTCTATACAGGCTCTACTATATACATTACATTACAGTCATTTAGCTAAAGTGTCTGCTAAAGCGTCTGCTAAGTCAAAAGTGCATTTAATATCTAACAAGTCTATACATGCTCTACTCTATACAGGTTCTATTCTATAGGGTTCTACTCTATAGGGTTCTAATCTATAGTGTTCTATAGGGGTCTCACCTTGAGCATCGATGTCATGCAGGCCAACAGAGCGTGTGTACTTGACCAGGTCGGACAGAGCCCTGGAAAGCTTCATCGTCTTCTTCTTCCTGAGAGGCCATAGGTCAAAAGGTCACAGAAGGTCAGAGCTTTAGATTTAAGATTGAAGATGTTTTTATTTGCCATTTGCAACAAGTATAATGGAATGCTTACTCCCCATTCCTTCCCGCAGTATGAATTTCAGCAACAATACTAGACTAAACTATGCAATACTATACAAAAAAATACAATAAAAAACACTATTTACTACCTCCTATATACTGTGTGTGTGTATGTGTGTGTGTGTGTGTGTGTGTGTGTGTGTGTGTGTGTGTGTGTGTGTGTGTGTGTGTGTGTGTGTGTGTGTGTGTGTGTGTGTGTGTGTGTGTGTGTATCATACTTGTTGTGGTGCAGTGGGGCTCGGGAGGCGCTGCTGGAGCTCTCCTGGTCCGTGTCGGTGTCCTCCAGGCTGGACGCCTTCTTCAGCTTACTGGCCTTTTTCTGGAGAGATGATTAACATTAGTATCATCATCATCATCCTCATCATCTATGACCTATACTGAACAGTGGCAGTTGGCCCATGTGGACTCGGGTACATGGTCTTCTGCTGATATTCTCCGGTACTAGTTAACCTGCACTGGTTACCTAGTAACTTGCATGTCCTGCACACCTGCAACATCCACTACCAATAAAACAACGGGGACAGGTAAAGGAAAAGAGAAAAAAAAAGGCCAAGGAAGACGAGCGAGAGAGAGAGAGAGAGAGAGAGAGAGAGAGAGATTGGACTATGGCTTTATTGTACGACCTATAGTTGTCTAAAGTGTGTGTCGGGAAAAGTCAATAAGGTGTAAACCAGGTGGGTGCAGAGACCTTGCGTTTGGAGAAGCTCCCCATGAAGGAGCGTCCGCCCCCCCTCTTGGTCCCGCTGGAGTTGGACTCGTCCGCCGTGTCGTTGCCGTCGTCTCCTTTACTCTGGAGGACGGAAACACACACACATCCCATGGTGAACACACACACACACATGGTGAACACACACACATCCACATGGTGAACACACACACACACACATGGTGAACACACACACATCCACATGGTGAACACACACACACACATGGTGAACACACACACATCCACATGGTGAACACACACACACACACACATGGTGAACACACACACATCCCCATGGTGAACACACACACATCCCCATGGTGAACACACACACATCCCCATGGTGAACACACACACACACGGTGAACACACACACATCCCCATGGTGAACACACACACATCCACATGGTGAACACACACACATCCCCATGGTGAACACACACACACACACATGGTGAACACACACATCCAAAAGTTATCTTGAATCTTGAATCCACATGGTGAACACACACATCCACATGGTGAACACACACACACACACACACACACACACACACACACACACACACACACACACACACACACACACACACACACACACACACACACACACACACACACACACACACACACACACACACACACACACACACACACACACACACACACACACACACACACACACGTTATCTTGAATCTTGAATCCCCATGGTGAACACACACACATGGTGAACACACACACACACATCCACATGGTGAACACACACATCCACATGGTGAACACACACACATCCACATGGTGAACACACACATCCGCATGGTGAACACACACACACACACATGGTGAACACACACACACACACACACACACACACATGGTGAACACACACACACATCCACATGGTGAACACACATCCGCATGGTGAACACACACACAATTCCACATGGTGAACACTAGGGCTGTGCCATATCGTATCGTTTATCGCGATAAGTCCTCCCCACGATTAGTATTTTGTCATACCGCGGTAATGACGATAATTAATGACGTGTTTACATATGCGACAAACGTGGGCCTGTAGACGGAGAACAACAATGGCAGAAGGCGGAGTTCCAAACGTAGGCGAGAAGGCTTCTATTCACGGCTATCATATCACTCCGCGAGTAGTCCCGTTCACTATTCCTGACGGAAAATACTGACTTGCTGATAGAATTGCTGAATTGTTTGCGCCAGTTGCCAAGCAACGCCTCAACTTCGGAGAACTATTTTTTTCTCCGCGGAAGTAAATCATAATAAGTCGGGACCGACTACCGACTTATTAATGAGCGGGAGCGACTACCGACTTATTAATGAGCGTTCAGTTCATTATCCCTTACGTATTTGATGATCCGGATGGTAAGGATTAAGATTTTTTTATTTATTTTTTATTATTTTTTTGGTCATTTATCGTCATTTATCGTTATCGCAATAAATACCATGAAATATCGTGATATAGCTTTAAGTCCATATCGCCCAGCCCTAGTGAACACACATCCGCATGGCGAACACACACATCCGCATGGCGAACACACACACACACATCCCCATGGTGAACACACACATCCGCATGGCGAACACACACATCCGAATGGCGAACACACACACACATCCCCATGGCAAACACACACATCCGCATGGCGAACACACACATCCGCATGGCGAACACACACACACATCCGCATGGTGAACCGGACACACGTCGATATGGTGAACACACACAAACACATCCACATGGTAAACACAAACACACATGGTGAACACACACACATCCACATGGTGAACACACACACACACACACACACACACACACACATCCACATGGTGAACACACACATATCAACATGGTGAACACACACACACACATCCACATGGTAAACACAGACACATCCACATGGTAAACACAGACACTTCCACGTGGTAAACACACACATCCACATGGTGAACAACAACATTGTAAACACACACATCCACTTGGTAAACAACAACATAGTAAACACACATCCACATAGTAAACACACACATCCACATGGTAAAACACACACATCCTTTAGGACCAGCACACCATTATGGAGCTCCGTGTGTGCGCGTCTTCTGATTTATGTTGTTCTGCCACAGTGGGGCGCTGTAGCTGCAGTTTTAAGTGTTAGCATGTCATGTTTTAGTGGATTTCCTCCAGGTACAGCTGGGTCGTCAGGGTGCAGAGGGGTAGCTTGCATGTTAGGCGTGTTTGGTGTGTAAGGGTGCTTGGCAAGAAAGAGAGAGAGTAAGGTTCTACTCAAAAGAAGCCTATTCGAGGCACACTTAAGGTTAATAAATAAATCACTTCACCTTCACATACTGTTAATTTAATTTGAATAAGAATTGTAATTAATAATAAAGTTTCCTCTTTTTTTGGCATAAATATGGAACAAGTTTGTTCTTTTCAAACTGATTGTTTTTTCCTCCGCATAATCAAAATGTTGTTTTTGGGTTTTATTGAAAAGTCAATTTGTACTTTAACTGATTCAAATGTTAATGGGGTTTGTGTGTTTATAAGCTCAAATTGGCAAAGCGGAACATAAACATGTTAGGTGAGTGCGCGTGTGCACACTCACCCAGACTCGAGTTCCCAATAATGAACACACACGCGCACGCACACACACGCGCCTTAGGCTCAGAAACGTGATTATGGAGACAAATGAGAACGAGAGAGAGAGAGAGAGAGAGAGAGAGAGAGAGAGAGAGAGAGAGAGAGAGAGAGAGAGAGAGAGAGCCAGATATAAAGAGAGAGAGACAAGGGTATAGAGAGGGAGGAGAGAGAAAAAAAGGAGACAAAGCAGCAAGAGTGACAGAGCGGAACAAAGGGGGCGGGAGAGAGAGAGAGAGAGAGAGAGAGAGAGAGAGAGAGAGAGAGAGAGAGAGAGAGAGAGAGAGAGAGAGAGAGAGAGAGAGAGAGAGAGAGAGAGAGAGAGAGAATAATAATGTGGCAGAGAATACAGAAGACCAAAGGATTATAAAGTGGAATGCCAAAATGTGAGGCAGGAACCAAAAGGGAGGACACTTTTTGGAAAGAGGGTCAGGTTAGTGTGACTGGAAAAATAAAGTACGAAAAATGGGCTAACTTTGTGAACTTTTTGAAAGAAACTTTAAAACACACCTGACGAACCGTATCGGTCCAAGAGGCAACAATGTTCCGCATTTGAATAAGTCCTATATACTAAGTTTCAACCATTTCCATCCATCTGGGGGGCAGGGCTGATCGTTTAACTTTGACCGCAAATTATAGCGAGAGATACAAATGTGTGACAAATTGTGCAACTTTACCACTAAAAGGCTGAGATATGTATGGGCGTTCGAAAATAAAAAGAATCAGACGAAGAATCCGTACAAAAACAATAGGTATCCCACTGATACTCTCTGAATAGCTAATGAGCAGGTACCAGAAGCAGGTGTGGACGGTCCAGGGGACCACCTGACCCACCTTGAGGCTGGCTTTGTCCGGGGTGGGCTTCCCCGTGGGGGGCAGGGCAGCGATGGTGAAGCTGTCCGGGTCCTCCCTGTCACGGATCTGAGACTCCTTCATCAGGCTGTCCAGCTTCTTCTTAGCCAGGCTCTCTACCTGCTTCCTATTGGCGGACGTCTGCAGGGAGAGAGAGAGAGAGAGGGAGAACCAAGAGTGAAAGGGGAGCTGTGAACGTCAAGGAGTATGTTTAGTAGAACCTCAGCCACCTCAGCCCTTCTCTCAGCAAATAGAACCCAGCTGATGCAATTCTCAATAGGAATTAATTGAAGATGTGTTGAGAATTATTTGCTTTATTTTACTACATGCTTATGATGTGCAGAATAATAGTCCGAGAGTCACATTTGCATAAGTAGGAGTTGTGGCTGAGGAATATGAGGTCTAAAGGCTAAAAAAACTAAAACCTGGAAAAGCATTTTTTGATATGATGATGATGGTGATTATGATTATGATGGTGATGATGATGATGATGGTGACGACATCATGATTACATTGTTTGCATCGTGATGTCATCAGGTGAAGCCAAGCGTCCCGTTAACGCTACCTTCACTTTAGCACTAGCATCATGCTTTAACCAAACCCTGCGGAAGTTAAAAGTCCATGGCGGTAATCATGAATAGGATACGTAGAAGACTGCGGGCGCCACACAAGCACCTGCTCACCTTGTCCACCAGGTGGCAGAGTTCTCCCACAAACCACCGGGGTTCATTTATTATGCCTCAAGTACATGCTCAAGAAACATATTGTGTGTATACTCCCACAAGGACCACTTTATGTATAACCAATCCTATGGGCAGGGCACTGCCCAATACACTCAAAGTTTGTACGGATTGGTGCTGTAAAGGTTTCAGTCTCCATGCATTTAACATTAGAGATATTTAAACTATTTGGTAATGTTTTAGAGAACCCCATTTTCTCATGATCATTTTTTTTTTTTTTTACCAAATACTTTAAAACAGGCAGTATGATAGGATTATATGCTGTGGTGATGGGTGGGGGGTTTCTTAAGAGAATGGGGATGTTACAGTACCTTCCACTTTGAAAGAAGAGAGCAACATTGAAATGGTCAACGAGAAGAGAAGAGAAAGAGAGAGAGAGAGAGAGAGAGAGAGGGATAAAAAGCCATGAGACAGCACACAGGAAGAGAACACCTTAAAAGACAAGCCCACAAACAATTGCGCGCACACAAGAATCACATGCACAGAAACATACACACACAGGGTCACATGCACAGAAACATACACAGGATCACACGCGCGCGCACACACACACACACGCACACACACACACACACACACACACACACACACACACACACACACACACACACACCACACACACACACACACACACACACACACACACACACACACACACACACACACACACACACACACACAAAGAGAATCAGCAAGAGAATAAAATGACAATAGAGCGAGGGTATAGGTATACATACTGTATATACAGCATATACCACCCACAGAAAACCCCAAAATATGCACAATGACAACACCACCCTCTGGGGAATGAATGGGTTAGTGAGCACTCCATTGTGCTCGCTACACGTGGCCAATAAAGAATCTTTAATCTTGAATCCTGAATATGCTACAGCGAGACACAGAAGCGAAGGCTAAACGGTTTACTCCATGTGGAAAGACAGAGAACAACACCCAATGTGTTCTCCAAAAAGAGTCACCCCAGGTCCTTCTAGATAGAAGGCGGCCGGACACACCCAGGCCAAAACGAATTAAAAAGTTAATTGGATATTTCTCATCGTCTTTTCCCCACCGCCCGCTGAGGGCGCCCAACCGAGTGAACTGAGAGCGTCTGCCACAGAGAAGGCCGTTTCACGGCGCTCTACTTATAATGTCTGCAGACGTCCTCTTCTATACGATGGCGTTATTATCTAAACTGTTGTGAATGAACTGTAATAATGGATGCTTTTATATTTTACATTCACACACACACACTCATTCAACCACCAACGGCGGAGTCAGCCAAGCTCATGATCATCGGCATTTCAACCTTTAACATTTCAAACTCACGGCTTGGAAATCAGCATTCAATCCAAAAGTCTACGTTGGATTGGACACACGTGTGTGTGTGTGTGTGTGTGTGTGTGTGTGTGTGTGTGTGTGTGTGTGTGTGTGTGTGTGTGTGTGTGTGTGTGTGTGTGTGTGTGTGTGTGTGTGTGTGTGTGTGTGGTGTGTGTGTGTGTGTGCGCTGCGCTGTACGCGCACGCACACACACACACACCTCCCTCCCCACCCACGAGTCACTCCTATCTAGCAGCAGATCTGTGAACGTATATCAACAGATCTTATGGGAAAGGGGTGGGAGGAGGAAGAGCAGGAGGAGGAAGAGGAGGAGGAAGAGGGGCAGAGTACGTACGTCTCCGTTCATCAGTTTGCAGTCGTCCTCCATCTCGTCGGCGCTGTCCTCGTCTGAGACGTCGCCCTCCTCCGCGTCCTCATCGATGTTGGCGGGCAGTTTCTTCCCCTGAGTGGGCGGATTGTTAAAACACACCCGGTGTTCATATGAGCATCAAGGAGGGGAGGGGAGGGCCGATATCAATACAATACTGACCAAAAAGGAAAAAAAGGCAACCAATATCGATTTGAAGTATAATAAATATTGGTGACGACTCGCTGCCAAGACTGTATCCGACAGATTAGACGACACTTTGGGGTTTTCTCGGCCGTTTTTCCAAAAATCTGGTGGTGTGGTGGTTGGATGGGTTTCATTGTTGAGCCTCATATTAGTAGTAGTAGTAGTAGTAGTAGTATTAATTACACTCAAATTTCACACTTAATTACATTCAAACTAAAGTGGTGGTTGCAGTGAAAAAGGTAATTATGAAGAAAATAAACATGAACGTCCCTTGAACAGGTTTGCCCGGGCTTAGTGAGCTGGGGAACCGTTTTCACACCAGTCAGCTGTTTTCTTGATCAATTAACACCTGGGAGACGTCAATTGGCACATCTCTGAGGGGATGACATCACCCAGGTTTGAGCTCAGCACTCTATTACTCTTTAATAGCCTCTTTCTCTCTTCAAGGTTTCGTTTTGATCCGATGGGAAAGCCCGTCGTCATCCATCACCATGTTAACAAGACGGCCGTCAAGGCGACTGTGGTCCCAGCAGCGTGGAACACGTCCTAGACTCATTGTGTTGACGTGTATTTTCTTTAAATATGAAATAGTTTGTTATTAAACTAGTGATAATTAACTAACTAAAAGGGTCAGCCAACCTTTTCATAGCACAAACAGTGCTACAAACAAACAAACTGCTAGTGTACAGGAGTTACAGTACTACTATCACAGTACTACTACCGTTGAGTACGACTTACCACAGTACAATTACTCGAGGCAGGACAGTAGTAGTGGCTAGTGTGTTCAAACCCAAAGCTGCAAGGTTCGGGGTTTGATCCCCAATTGTCCACGGCCTAGCCTGTAGGCATCCTTGAGCAAGATGGCCAAACCCCTACCTGCTGTTTCATGACATGGATCTGAATTCACTGGAAGTCGCTTTAGAGAAAAGGTCACTCACCAAATGTACAAATAGTACTCCAGTTGAGTCCTATCAGAGTGATAGGTGGATTCTCTTGTGGATGTCAACAGTTACAGTTCACACAGTCTGTGGTCTCCAATTTCAACAATCTAATCTAAGTCACAATTCCAATAATAATAATAATCAATGATAATAATAATAGGGACATGTTTTTTTATCATGGGCATCTTGAGAACCAGATTGCACATACTGCTGTGGTGCTAATCTACACACACTCTGTCTCCAGGACAGAGGATTCTAGTAGAGGTCCAGCCCACAGCAGCTTGGCCTTTACTGTACAGTAATCATCCGATGGCCAGACTCTCGTTAACCCCACCACTTCACCTCTGCTCCGCTCCCCGTGGAACAGAAGTTCAGTACACGGCATACTGCTGCCGTTCGAATAGAATACGACGGTCCTCCGTCCAATACAGCTCTAACACACCATCCGGGTTGTAGCTTAAACACTGTGTAGCGATGGAGGATTTATAGGTGTTATGGTCCCACATTCCACACTGGACCAGAGGGTTTCAAATGACCTCCGAGGAAATATGAATCATTCGAC
Source organism: Muraenolepis orangiensis (assembly GCA_027704905.1). Lineage (NCBI taxonomy): Eukaryota > Metazoa > Chordata > Actinopteri > Gadiformes > Muraenolepididae > Muraenolepis > Muraenolepis orangiensis. The sequence goes on along the minus strand of CM051013.1, from coordinate 13,324,484 downwards.
TACAAGATTCAGCATCCATCTTCTGTGCTTTTCTTAGCGCATTGTGATGACATTTCTTGTTTTCAACAGTAAGACTGTCGTGTCGGGATAATGGGCTTAACCCAAACAGCCAGATAGTTTCAAATCAAAACAAAAGCTGCTTAGAAAGCAAAAAGAGATGCGTTGATCAATACAATTTCCATCTCTTGTTTCATGTATTTTTGCGTAAAAGTAAACACATCCATCATCTGAAGATAATGAGGGATCTATTTATTTGTGGTATAACTCACCGAGGATATATTGCGCATACATTGCCCCTGATGTTCACCAGCAGTACGGTGAACACACAGGAAGTACAGACGACACAGTCAGGCAGTGCGGTAGCGGCTGGGCGGAGCCCTCACCTTGACGAGGATCTTCCCCCGCAGGGAGTCCGGCGAGGGCAGGTGCCCGCTGTCATGGGCCTTGACGCTGGACAGGTCCAGCTTGTCCCCGAGGATGTCGCTCAGGTACTCCGCCATCTTCTTCTGCTGCGGGACGCTGCAGTGGTTCTCGATGGACAGGATGACAGGGTAGCTGGGGATGGATGGAGGAGGAGGGGAGGGGCGGAGGGGGGGGGGGCAGGGTGTTAAGATCTGGGAGGAAACATGAGCTGGATCTGGGCTTAGGACTACATGATTATGACCCTTGTATTGTAATGTTAACGTAGCACAGAAATCTGATTAATTAATTGTACAGAGACCAGAATCACAATTCATGTTCAATTCATTGTGTGGTTCTGTTCAGGGCGTAGTCCCATTAAAAAGGCCCTCCCACTGTTGAGTACGGCTGGTGCAAAAGAGCCTTGTCTGACCCAGTCCCCTTACAATACTACACTTTTAAGCACTGTTGACATTATCCTTGTACGTTTTGACCTGTTTCGAAGTGTTTTTGAAGCTCGTACAGAAAGCCCTTTAAAATGGGCCAAGCTTAAAAAGAAAAATAAATCCACCCAACAAATCAAAAACAACCAAAGATATCCGAGGGCTAGGAGAGAGTTTCGTATTATTGATTTTATGGCATCCAAAAGAAAAGGAAAATAGTGGGCATCACCACCTTAATTCATCTGGTAAAAACTAAAATCAGTAGTGCCGGTAAGCACTTGGCACATAGAGTAGATGAACCAAGAATCTTGGAAATGACATCATTTTCAGGCTGATTTATTTAGCATTCCATTCCCGCCTCCATTTGAATTCCTTCCAGCTTCAGGTTTCATTCATAGTGAAAGCGGGTATTTACACAGGGGGTATTTACACAGAGACACATTCAAGAGAAAAATCACGTCCCATTCACAAACCCATGGGGCCATGACGGGCCCTCCCTCTCCACTCCTCTTCAACAGAGGAGAGATGGAGTCTCACCACTTCCTCACCACCACCTCTTTCTTCCGGAACAGTCCCTAAGCCCCGGCCCGCTTTGATGTCCAAACCCAGTCTTTCACCCCTGCCACGTTGCAACCACAGATCAAAGAATAGTGTAGAAAAATACCACACACACACACACACACACACACACACACACACACACACACACACACACACACACACACACACACACACACACACCACACACACACACACACACACACACACACACACACACACACCACACACACACACACACACACACACACACCAGTTGGCCTGCACACATACACCAAGACACATTCACACACCCCGGTATCCCTCGGCACACGCACATAGACACACGCACACACACACGTTTGCCCCCACATACACACACCTAGACACATGCACATTAGGGTGCATCAAAATACACAATTGCAGAAAATGGATCTGTCTGGGTGCTCAAATTGTTACCATCCATGCAAAAACAATAAATGTATATAAATAAATATACATATAAATGTATATAAATGTAATACATTTTTGCGATACGTGGTGATCTAGAGGTTGAACGGAACATCAGCTTTTATGGCAAAAGGGGGTAACCGGCACCCATTGGAGAGCCATGATAAAGCGGTTCATTTTTGATGTCCTTCTCTGGTGCCATCACTTTGGGCTTTGGTTTCAATGCTTGGTTTCAAAAAGAAGAAACAAGCCATGTGACAAAGAAGACGAAACCCATGTAGCAGCATGTCAAGGTCAGTGAATGCCAAAGGATCCAGCTCTCACAAGATGTCGCCACCAGCCTCAGGCTCCCGAGCACCCGCAGCCTGGTCTTTGGTCTGGGTGTCAGCGTCACCAATGCAGATGCCATCATCACTGGCGCCAAGCTGAAGTGGTCGCCAGATTTGGTGGTGCATAATGTACAACTGTGATGCGCAACTGCATGCCAAGCGATCAGGTTTGAACGGAGCATTGTCTCGGTTTCAGGCAACCAAGGTCATTTTGGAGCAGGTGAGGCTATTTAATGGGAAGGCCAATGTCCCAATGGTGAGCGATCGTCGAGCATGCGACAAGATGGTGGCACTTCGACGCTAACAACAAGTTGCGCCACATTCCCCAGGCCAGGCGCTCCAGTGAGGCTACAGCTGGACTAGTGGATGCTATGGAGCACAGGCTGGACTCCACATTCCCGCTGTGGTCTCCAAACGCCGAGCAGCTGATCAGCAATCCGGAGGACGTTGCTTTCCTGGCCAGCATGAAGGGCGACAGAGTGGCCACATTTGGAGCGCTCGATACCAAGCTGAAATCCAAGGTGAAGCAGCGACAGGAGCGTGAGGCAGCCCAGCAGGCACACCTGACCAAAGAGCAGCAGGCGATGACAGCGACATCCAGCATGGTGGGGTTGGAAAGCAATAGTGAAGAGGATTGCAACGCCGATGAAACAGCTGCTCCACCGGTGGAGAACACGCCCACCCGCAAGCGTAAGAAGACTGGCACCACAGCCTTCATTCCATCTGACATCCTCAGCCGGCCAAGTCTTGTGTCACTGGCTACACGGTTGAAGATCACACCAATGCAGCAGGCTGCCTTCACCCGCCAGATCGAGGAGTCAGGTGGCAATTGGGCAAAGGTCTTCACATCCTATGCAACCGCAGACCGAGCGCGCCGCCACACGCTGGAGGCCAAGCTGCTGTACACTCTCAAGCTGGCCTTGATGGAGCAGCACATTGCGTTGCTTCCTCAGGAGACCATCACTACCGTTTGCCAACTTCATCACGCACATCTACGCAACGTGGTGGCTGACCTGCGACGCGGCCGTAGATGCTGCATGGAATGACCTTACACTCTACCACCACCTGTATGCGTACAAGAATGTTGACGAGGGCATTGCAGCATCAGCAATCAAGGCACTGGAACGGCACCTATGGTACCTGACAGGCGAGATGCTGCCCCTGGCACTCTTCAGCACCAAGGTGCCAGTTGACAGATGCCATCTTTGAGGACAAGCCGGCTGACCTCCCCATGCGAGCCCCACAGCTCTGCTTTGGCACAGGCTTGGGCAAGCCGAAGTTTCCAACCCTCTCACCGACCAGCAGCTTGGCTGACCTCACCAACCCAGACTGCTGGTTTGTCATGCAACTGCTGCACATCGATCCAGCATTTCTCTCACTGGATGTAGAGGATTGGGCTGCCAGTGAAGCATTCCAGATGGGTGCGGTGAATGTACGCGCCATAAATGTTGTGAATGACTGCCGAGCGTGGCGTTTAACTCACATCAGACTTTGTGGCAGCAGCCAGGAGCGAGGAGCACCTGCAGAATGTGCTGCAGGCAGTTGAGCATGACCGCTCTAAACAGCCAAATCTGAGCCACTGCAAGCGCAAGCTGGACCAGGATTCTTGAGACACCCTAAAAACGATTTCAAAGTTGTGATTTTTGTTCTTGAATAAATAAATGTTCTATTGAAAATAAATGGTGTTCTAATAAAAACAAACATTTTTTTGCATTTTTAGAGATTGCCTAGGAAAACACCCAAAACGGGCCATTTTCATATTTTCACATGCTTGGTTCAACCTCTAAATCTCACACACACACACACACACACACACACACACACACACACACACACACACACACACACACACACACACACACACACACACACACACACACACACACACACACACACACACACACACACACACACACACACACACACACACACACACACACACACACACACACACACACACACACACACACACAGCCCTGTTTAACTCGACTCGTGAGGCGTCTATAAATAGCACATTTTTACACGGCAGCCCCCAGATTGGGAACGTCGATAGGATTAACACTTTGTGATGCTGCCGCAGGTCTGGGGCGGCTTCAGATCAGCACCATCTAATACAAGGTGAGTGAGTGAGTGGGTGAGTGAGTGAGTGAGTGAGTGAGTGAGTGAGTGAGTGAGTGAGTGAGTGAGTGAGTGAGTGAGTGAGTGAGTGAGTGAGTGAGTGCGCCTCAGTCCTGTGCGACGGTGCACGGCAGTGTAAAATGTGGTGTTGGATTGTGACGGAAAAACACACAAGCAATAGTTGTAGGAGAAATGATGAGAAATTAAAATGATATTCCTCTGCAGAATAACGTCTACGTGTTCATAATCATGTCCAGAGGGGGAAAAAAAACAAAAAAAATATTCCAGGTAGTTAATCAGTTTTTAGCATTATTGATCTGAATCACTAATGACTCCCACATATTGGGCACATTCATCTCGCCGCATCGAAAACGTTCATTCGGCGATGAAGGATAAGAGTGGAGGAAGGGGGGGGGGTAACATTAATATATTAAAAACCCGCCCCTCCTGGAGAACTACATTTCCCATGAGCGGCGAACCAGCTCCCTCGTCAAATTAAACCGGGCCTTGTAGGCATTGTCATAGATATATGGCCTGCGGAGCCCTCGGAGACTGTAACTGTGATTAAGGTCTGTACAAATAAAATACAATTGATTCGACTTGACGTCGGGACTTTAACTCGCGGCACCGCGGCTGCGTGGAGAACGGATCGCCCGAGCATGACGGCAGCAGTTTGCTGATGTTGATTCGTGTAAAATCTAGAGCATTTTTTGAATCTTTTTTTATTGTATCCTTAAAAAAGGAACCCTATTTCACGACGAGGTTGTAATGGATGTAATGGATGCTTTTATATAGCGCTTTTATCCAAAGCGCTTTACAAGTCATGCCTCACATTCACCCATTCATACACACATTCAACCACCGACGGCGGCAGCCAGCACGTCAGGAGCAGTTAGGGTGTCTTGCTCAGGCACACCTCGACAGGTTTTTGCTAGGAGGAGCCGGGGTTCGAACCAGCAACCTTCCAGTTGTGGGGCGACCGCTCTACCTCCTGAGCTATACTGCCGTGTACACGCCACGCCACCCACGCCCTCTAGTGACGTCATCAGTGGAAGAAGTGTCCGTCCGGATGCATGGACGGATAGATCATGCGTGCAGTCCACTGGTGTAGGCCGGTCGGTGTACCTCGTCTCGTTCGTCTACAATTTACTTCACCGTTTATGGCGTGTCATGTCAGGAAACCTCTGGATGGATTGTGCATTGTCCGAAACCAATGCAATGCCTTTCCCCCGGGAGAACACACAGGGCATATTATTTACTGTTCGGGGAGCAGCCCTGGGCCCGCCGTTATCTGTCCTCGCCGGACCCGGAAGCTCACCTAGGATGAGTTCAGCCAGACACAGAGCCGCACAATGGGCATCCTATAGAGCGCAGGGACACCCAGTGGAGCCCTGCCATTGAATTCCACGCTCCATTATACCTGCGATCTCAAACAAATGAACCTCTTGAAACGTTAAGTGCTATAACGTGCGTGCGCGGGGGGGGCCGCACATATAGCCCCCCGTTAAGAGGCTTTTGGCGGCTGCATTTCCAGATGCTAGCGAAAGGACACATATACATACACACACACACCGATGAGCCCCGGTGCGCTAAATGCCAAATGTGTTGTGACAGCACCCATGACCAGGAAAAGCTTTGGACGGGATTTAACACACACACACTCTAATTCTCTCTCTCTCTCTCTCACACACACACACTCTAATTCTCTCACACACACACACACACACACACACACACACACACACACACACACACACACACACACACACACACACACACACACACACACACACACACACACACACACACACACACACACACACACACACACACACACACACACACACACACACACACACACACACACAGCGGTGCCAATGCTACAGGGTTGATGGGTAAAAAATATATATATATAAGGTCCCCCCCCCCACCCCCCAACCACGTTTGAAGCTCGGCATCGAACGCGGCTCAAGGCGCCGCATCCCCGTCACCGCCGACTACCGCGGCTACTGCGCTAAGCTAGGGATACCGAAGGCGGGGAGACTTACTCGTTCTTGACAAAGGCGTTCTTGTTGATGGTCTCGATGACGTCCTTGAACAGGATCTTGGAGGTGAGCGTGTAGCCGTGGTGGACGATGGGCTCGCCGTCCTGGCCGTCCCAGCAGTCCACTGTGTGTGTGAGTGAGTGAGTGATGTGAGTGAGTGTGAGTGAGTGAATGACAGTGTGTGTGTGTGTGTGTGTGTGTGTGTGTGTGTGTGTGTGTGTGTGTGTGTGTGTGTGTGTGTGTGTGTGTGTGTGTGTGTGTGTGTGTGTGTGTGTGTGTGTGTGCGTGTGCGTGCGCTGTGCGTGTGTGTGTGCACGGATGACAGAGCAAGAACAGACATTTAGTGTCAACACTGGAAAACGCAATACACACACAGTGCATCTCCTCCACTAAACAAAGACACATTTCGATTGCAGTTAGCCCTTAGCTTAGAGCAGCGGCTGGTGATGTCGGTGTATTTGTTACGCCAGGACCCCGTCATCGCTGTTTTTGGTTTGACTAATGGATGCAGCTCCAAAGGTCGCCATTCGTTATAATTAATTCCTCTGGCTCTTAATCATCCAATACACGATTTACCAATTTCATTTTGGTGCAAAAAAACCTCAGCGCTTTCTGTAAGAGGTCACACGCCTATTAGCTCCTTCCCATCGTAACAGGGAGACGTGCAATATTCATGTTATTACATATTCATAGACTTGAGTGGAGCCATGTTCTGGAAAACAGGCGGATATGCAGACAATTAATCATCTGTAATTGAGATGTGTTATTTCGATAAAATTCCTGTCTGGGATTAATGAAGAACATCTCAATACCTCCGCCACGGAAGATGGACCGGAGGTTTTGTTTTCGCAGCTGTCTGCAGCAAGATAACTCAGAAAGCTATGTACGGAATTGGACCAAACTTGGTGGTCAGCTTACTTATGGCCCAAGCAACAGTTGTTTCGATTTCCCCACAGATCCAGATCCGAAATCCAGATCCATGGGACTTTTTGGGTGTGGTGGAGGTATGCACTCTACTGAGGTCCCTCTAGTTCACATCTACAGTATATTCCCCATTCAAGCACATGCCCACGCTGGGGGTGGGTCACCTTCCACACTCACCTTCCACACAGCGGCAGCCGGCCTGCAGCACCCAGGTGTACATGTCCACCCTGGATTGAGACATGAGCTGGTCCCCCATCAGGTAGGTGTTGTGGGACGAAGCGATGAAGTAGTGGCAGAGCGGGTGGCCCATGTCCTGGTTCACCTCGTAGTGCTCCGGCTCAAAGATGTCCCCCGCGGGGCTGCGCATGTAGTTGGTGAAGCCTTGGGAGGAGGAGGAGACAGTTTGAGATCGCTTGGTTGGATGGATGGATGGATGGATGGATGGATGGATGGATGTGTCAAAAACCAAAGGAGGCGGAGTAAGACCTTGTGTATTTCTGCACTGGCTAGACTACACGGTGTCACTTTGAAAACTTCACACACACGTTTTACTAGTGCTGGCCCAAGTTTGCGTTCCTCGGTCACGAGCCAATTACACGCTTACAGGTCTCCGCTTGCAGTAGCTTGATTGGTCCAAACAATATGGAGCGACAGAAAGAGAAACCCAGATTAGAGCTTGCCTGCCATCAGACTTTAGATTAGTAATATAAAATTAGATTTATTATAGGGGTTTGAGTTAAGAAGATGATGGGTATACAGTTAGAAATATTTAAAAAAATAAAGATTTTATTCTAGAGAAGTAGGTTCAAGTACCGGTGCTTTTGAGGTGAGTAATGTGATGAGGTGAGTAATGTGATGAGGTGAGTAATGTGATGAGGTGAGTAATGTGATGAGGTGAGTAATGTGATGAGGTGAGTAATGTGATGTACATTAATACAGCATAAGAGAGTGGGGGGGGGGGGGGGGGATGTCCACCGGTGCCACAGGTAAAGGAAGCACAAGTCAAACCCTCAGCCATAGGATACTCGGAACGTCACTGATGAGAAAGGAGATACCAGCAGGGTTTTATAATGTGATATGGGCTAATATGATTTGGATTGACAAAGAGCTTGCTGAGGCAAAATCAACTAAATGGGGGGGGGGGCGGGGGGGGGCAGGGGGAAGACGCAACTAACTTCCCTTATTCTCGGAACTAGACAGAAGACAGCGGTACTGCCTTATGCTCTTTTATAAACTCAGCGCAGTGGTTCTGTTTTAATAGCGAAGTAAGTCAAAACCTCAAAATAAGTAACATTTAGTGGACACTTTGATCCAAAGTGAGGCTGAGAACTATCAGAGCGTAGGCAGTGCGAACAGAGTGGATACCGCATATCAAAGTGCTTTCGTGTCTCTCGCCGACAGACACGGCCGGACACAGACAGGTCAACGGCTCCGTGTTGGGCGGAGGACACGTCGAGAACGGACGACCTCGGCAAGAACGTCCTTGGAGATCAATTCGGGTAAGACTGGTGTTTCAGGGTCGCGAGGACGCAGACCACACGCCTTTGAGACGCCCCCCCCGTGTCTCAAACCGGAACGTGTTTGAAACGGTACATGTGTCGGTGGATAACAATTTGAGACCCTTTGAGACCACGAGAATGGACGAGATAAGAGAGAGAAGCGCCGCAGAAGGCCCTCATGTCGCAAAAAAAAAAAAAAAAGTATAACACCATCACAATATCAAATATCGATATTCGCTACTCACCATCAATACCCAGGACCCCTTGCTTCTGGTTCTGTGAGCAGGGCTCAAACTTGTTGATGATCTCCAGGCAGTGGTCCTTGGTCACCTTCGTCATCTTATGTACACAAATAAAGACTCATTTAGATTAAGCAAAGTTTGATCAAATCAAAACACTTTCAACCCCTTCATGTGGTGACTGTCCAATTTGGTTTCGTTTCCCAACGTGGCTTTTACTGCCCAAGCCTGCCCAGAAAACCTGATTGGATGCCTGACAGATGCCATCTTAAACTGGCTGATTAGTCGATCACATTCCCATCAGTGTCAAGCGCCAAGGGTCACAATGACACACACACACACACACACACACACACACACACACACACACACACACACACACACACACACACACACACACACACACACACACACACACACACACACACACACACACACACACACACACACACACACACACACACACACACACACACACACACACACACACACACACACTAATTGGTTGCTTGTGGAAACTCTGTCTTGTTGCACTTAGATTTCGATCTGTTCCAATATTGATTCGATGCTTTGGTTATCCTCCACCTCACTCGTCCCTCACTTTGTTCCGACGGCGTCTCTATTGGCGACAGAGGACCGACCCGTCCCTCCTCGTTACACTTCACACTCGATTATCCCTGCATCCTTGTTTACTCGGTTAATCACATTGGCCGTGATTAACGGCAATTAAATCCAGGTCATGGTTCAGGCCCCGACTAAAAAAGGGCCGCGTTCTAGACAGCAGGGGGTGTGGGGGAGGGGGGGGGGGGAGGCACAGCATTAACATGTAGGAGCAACACAGCGGTGTTAACAAGCCCTACCTCCATCCCTGTCAGCGTGCTAAGGAAACCACGGCTCCAATAACGAGCAACATCTAAGCAGTCACAGACACACACACACTCTCTTTACTTTAGATCATGGGCAGGATAGGAGCCGCACACACACACACACACACACACACACACACACACACACACACACACACACACACACACACACACACACACACACACACACACACACACACACACACACACACACACACACACACACACACACACACACACCACACACACCACACACACACACTCTTAACTTAAGGCAGGGGGCAGGATGGGTGCTAATGACGCGAGCAGAGATAACTCAAGCGCTGTTTTGAATAAATGACATTGCCGAGGGAAAAAACATGATGCCAACGATGCCATCGGAAATCGGGAAGAAAAAAAAAAAAGTACTAAAAACATCTAATTTCTGGCAGCCCAGATAAACGCCGGGGGGGGGGAAGAGAGCAAGAGAGAGCATCATTTGAGGAAAAGTACACTCTGCCGTCTCAAGCGAGCAGACGGTCCTGTCGTCTCGAAGCAGTGTGTTTCAAACACGCTGGAGTGTAAATTGTGTAAAAAAAAATATATTTCAAAAAGTAGCCAGATGAAGAAAAACGATAGGCTCCGAGTTTCCCCTGGCGGTGGCAGCATCATTAACGGGTCGACATGCTGCCTCCCGATGCTCATCTCAATGCTGGAGATATTATTAGATCCTTTCACCCAGTCTCCAACCGGGGGGGGGGGAATCCATTAACCATCTGGTCAGCAAGCGGATCCAACAAAACAATGAATAAAGCAGTGGCACCTTATGGGAGAAGAAGATGTATTACTCTGTTTTTCTATTCTGTGGGGCGGAATGGGAGACGAAGCCTCTCCCGGTGGCTGTCACTTAGCTCTACTCCTAATAGGGAGGAAGGGATGGGAACATTCTGCTTGGGGGGGGAGGGGAGTTTAGACGGACCGCCAACAGATGGCTGTCAATTTAGGAGGAAACTGCTGGTGGGAACAGAACACCAGCACAGAAGCATTTTCACGGCTCAGTCGGGTTTCAGAAGACCCCGAACTGGGAAGCGGAGGCCAAAAAGTATTTTTTTTTTGGTTTTTCACGAGATTGCGGCGGTCTCCCATCTCCTGTTGTCCGGAAGCTCCGCCAACATGTTTTGCAAGGCGTCCAGACAACAGTGCTGATTAAAGTGCTGACACCGTCAACTTATTATTTTTTTTAAGACCATTAGATTAAACGTTGCGTGGGGAATAGGAGTGTAATAGAGGTTTGGAACAAATCCCAATCAAAGTGATGGAGTGATGGAGAATAGAGATTTGGAACAAATCCCAATCAGAGTGATGGAGCCGCTACAGGTTTAGCACCCGACGATATCAGACCACCCGTATATGGGTGCCCTGCAGAGAGTTTGGACAGCTGTCAACGCATCCCGTCTGGTTCCCCTTTGGCGGCAGCCACTTTAGACAAGGCAAGCACCCGGGACTTCGAGCTCCTGGATCTGCTTTTAGCACATGTCTATGACATCGGTGTTAGTGTGTAACGTAGGATCACCTTCTGCTCTATCTCCAGGAAGCGGGTGATGTCGTCGGCGTCCATGTGGTCCTTGTGGTTGCTGTAGGTCAGCATGAGCAGGTAGAGGTCCCGGCGTGTGGACATCATCTTGTAGAAGGAGCAGAACTCCTCGAAGTCCAGCGTGCCCTGGTTGTCGTCGGTGTCCGCCTCCTGCACACGAAAGGGTAAAACAAACAATTCAGTTTGGAGAACATGTTGGCCTAGCGACACATTAGCCTGGCAAACACTTAAGCCTGGCGACACATTCGCTCGGTGAACACGTTAACCTGTTGAACACGTTGGCATGGCAAACTCGTAGCCTGGCGACACATTAGCCTGGCGAACACGTTAGCCTAGCCGTAAGTTAGCTGAGATACACCCCCTAGCGGTCGCCTTCAGAGACAGCATCGCAACAAACGGGAAACTCTTCCAATCTCACCAGACCCCGTTAACACAGTGGAATGGATAGTGAATGCAGTGACGTAAGACCATATCCACATTTCCGTGAACATTGCACACAGATGCTCGGAAATATTGTGACCACCATGTGGTCAATATCAGCCAGCTCCAACTGTGGCCATTTGGTTGAGTGTAATGACAATCTGTCCTTTATGGACCCGTCTTGGAGCGGGCGTGCATGTCCATAATAGTGGCAGGCTACGGATGAGAGGCCGACTGTTGTGCCTGGTGGCCTCCGTATGGCGGCCGGCACCCCAAGGCTACGTCGGTACTGTAGAGAGATGACGTCCACACACACACACACACACACACACACACACACACACACACACACACACACACACACACACACACACACACACACACACACACACACACACACACACACACACACACACACACACACACACACACACACACACACACACACACACACACACACACACACACACACACACACACACACACACACGAGGTTGGCAGCAACACCATGTATAAACTGAACACACACACAATATCGCAAATCACGCCCGCACACACACACACATCACCATAACCTCACACACGTTTACAATCACACACATATACATGGCCAAGCACACAAAAAAGGGGACACACACACACATTTATAATCTAGATCTGGAGAATTGAATCATCTTTATTGGTCACATACATTTACACACACAGTGAACATCCTAGTATTAGGAGCAGTGGGCAGCTATTTAATCAACCGTGCAGTGAAGGGGTCTTGTCAAGAGCACCTCGGCAGTGCCCGGGTATTCCGGGGACTTGAACCGGCGACCTTCCCAAGCCAAGTCCCAACAGACTGAGCTATCCTCCTGCTGCCCCCTCACACACATATGCATGGCCACACGTGTGTGTGTGTGTGAGGGGGTGGCAGATAGCGCAGTCTGTTGGGACTTGGCTTGGGAACGAACACACACACACACACACACACACACACACACACACACACACACACACACACACACACACACACACACACACACACACACACACACACACACACACACACACACACACACACACACACACACACACACACACACACACACACACACACACACACACACACACCTTTCCCAGGTTCCTTCCACTCCTACGCAGTTAAAACCAGTACGGGCATAAAGCATGAACCCTGGTTTGGAAACGCAGCTCCTTATGGTTTTCTTGGCACCGTGAAGCGAGGCCACCCAACACCGCAGAGGTGACGGCGTCAAGATGCTGGTATGAGTCAGCTGACGGGTGAAAAACAAGCCCGAGAAGAGCCAAGAGTGCTGAGAACTTTACTCTGAACAGGATCTTGTGGGTTGCAGTCTATACGGCCCCGGTGCTGTCCATCTCTACCGGTAGAGGGTTTGGGGTTGGACTCCCCACTGGGGTCACCCGCATGCTGTATGAGACTGTATTCACTTACGGTATTGTATTACACTTTGGCTAAAAGCGTTCTTAATTTGTACTCTGCAACTTGTTCACTGTGAATGTGCAGTACATTATAGTGCATTGATTCGGTTTGCGATTTCATACTGAAAATGAACTGTTTAATAGCTCACGCTGACTCCAGCGCGGCGGTCTGAGTGCATTAAGGAGGCTTAAAGAGCCATCATGGCGAAGTCCGGAGTTGAACGCAACACAGTTATTCAGGACACAGCTCCCCCCCGGACGTTAACATGACGCAGTCAGAGACGGGCAGCCTCACGTCTCCGCTCTGTTTGGAGAGAAAACATCAATCCAGCCTCATTGGTTGCTATTCATAATGTATGAAGGAGGGCACTGAAGCAGTTTGTATCCTCACATCCTTCAGCCCTGCCAGATAATCGGGATTAATTTATCTGCAGGAACCTCTCTCTCTCTCTCTCTCTCTCTCTCTCTCTCTTCTCTCTCCCCTCTCTCTCCCCCCTCTCTCCCCCCTCTCTCTCCCTCTGAGCCGGGTCTTAATCCATAGTAATACCTCCAGCGACGACGCCCACCCAAGCAGGAAAAAAAAACCAAACACCTATGCGTCGAGCTGCATGCCACACACTCTGCAGCTAATCTCTAAAAACGAAAAGCCTGATTGCCTCTATTAGGCCTGTACATCTTGGGAGGCAGGTGGGGGTGAGGGACTTGCATCTGAAGCAATTTGTTTTCTGACTCCAGGTTCCGGGTTCGTACCCCCCCCGAGTGTCTGCATTCTACCCGGTGCCCATCGGTCATGAAAATGAATATAATTCCACTGCAAGTCTGCAAGCCTCTGCTAAAACATTTGAATACCAAAAAATGATCGATTGTGGATTGCTCCACAGTCATGCCGTAGAGCCTTCTCCTGGAGTGGAAGCAGGTCAGGCCCGGTTACCACGGAGCAGATTTGTAAACACACTAGTCCAGATTGTCCCTTGTGTTTCCTTCAGAATCAGCCCTGGGCCACCTGTCCCCAAACTGCACCATATGGGCAAGCGTGCTTAGAGTTCACCACCAGGCTAACTCCTCTAGCTGGAACATGGCCTGATCCACCCCCCCCTTCGCCAAGTCAACCTTCACTGTACGTGAAGGCGGAGGAGGAGGAGGAGATAAGCGCTAGCCGCAACATCTGCAGCAATTTGGCCAAGGCTGGATTCTGGGTCACGGTTTTCAACATGACCTGCTTGGCACGTTTGGTTGCTTCACATGAATGATGCAATTGTGTCACAATTCAGGTTCCAGTGTGTGATAGGATGTACACAACGTGGGTCTGGTGGTCGGAAAGCAACCAAATGCGGAGGAAGAAGGGCGAGGAACGCCGAAGAACATTCTCACTCAGAGAGTACACGAGAACAAGAAGGCAAGTTCAAATGCCAGGATGTTCTAGCTGCTTTTTTTTACAATGTGTTTGGATGTTGTTTGCATACTTACTACCCGCGCACAAAGGGGGGATATTCTCGGAGCGAAGCAGACTTCTTATCTAACCTTTCCACCGTACACATATTCAGCCTTCCTTAGACGTCGGCATTAGCTCGGGAGAAAAATCCCGTTTGCGTAGTATAGCTAACTGTTCGTTGGCCGCATTACTCCGTTATGACAGTTGGCAAAAGTTAGGATGTCACTGAAAAGCAGGGTCAAGCCATCAACAGCATCTTGGCAGCTTGTGGAAAAAAAAAAAACCAACATAAAAAATAAATCACAAAGGCGTTCGCATCGCAATGGTATGGAGTTATGCGCATAATCAAAAAGAGGGAATAAATGTCCAGCGAGTCAAAGGAAAAGTTGCTTTTGAATGTTTCAAGGCTGCCGGCTCACCGCCACTGAACAGATGTCAGGTGGATGAGAAGACGCACCGGAACGAGAGAGCCGACATTCACCTTGACAACAAAAAAACAAAACCAGCATTCTGCCCGAGGGCACACAGAATAGTGTATTCAAAATGGAACACGACACTTTCCCTACCAACCAGTCAAAAGAGATTTTCTGGGGAAACCTTGCCCTTTAATAAAACAAAAAGATCCCCGACAGACGGATGGCGGCTCAACACCCACTTAAAGGGAGATTAGATATTTGAATGGTCTGCACCATTCAAATATCTACAGTTATGCTGCCCAACAAAAGCTTATCGATGAAAGAAACCGTTAAAAAAAAAAGTGTTCTGTGGATCAACATACAGGTACATCCATTTTCATTCCCGGCTAAAGGCTTTTTCTTGGGACTTCTGTGTTTTTAAAAACGACAAGCATGTTTCTCAGTGCCCAGTCCGCTTCCCGGGAATCGACTTGAAGTTTGGATTTGTGAGATTCAGTTGCCTTGTTGTTTGTTGTTGATATTTTACAACAGCTGCAAGCAAGGAATACCGATGCACAGGATCAATTGAGGACTTTACCCTCAGCCAAGTCTTGCTGTGAGTGGAAGGAGTGATGAATATTCATTACAGCCAGAATACACCAGGGAGGAAAACATACAGCGGAGATGGCAGCAGGCAAACGTATGAGAACATCCTGCCGTTAAGTGCCTCTCATTCAAGTATTGCCGCATGGACGTTCGTTCGTTTTACGGCTATGTTTATAAATGCAGTGTTACCGTTGCAAAACCACCGTTTTAAGAGTTTACTCCTCGTGTCGTCAATTGACAATATTACTTGTGCTGCGTCTGTAGTTTATACAATGCTTGTTTGGTTTGTGGGTACATTTCAACAGCTGGGACACTATGGAGTTAATAAAAAACGTACTTATATTATCAGTAATATCACTGTGCACACAGGCAACAAACAGATGCAAAATGCGATGAAGTGACAGGTGTGATCTTCGCTGCCAGCCAGCTCTTTTGTCCATCTCAAAGCTGTCATGTTGTTGCAGCGTTTCTAATGCTACGGCAGAGCTGACAGTTGCTGTCAGCTACCAAAACAGATGCTCTTTCCCAGGGACAAGAGAGAGGGAGACAGGGAGAGAGAGAGAGAGAGAGGGAGAGAGGGAGAGAGAGAGATGGAGAGAGAGAGGAAGAGACCGAGAGGGAGTGGGAGAGAGTGTCTGTGTGGGCACATCCCAGTGTATCCACAGTGCAACTTGACGACGTTTGTTGTTCACAATCCAAAACAGAAACAAAGTTTTCTAAAGTGAGCCACTCAAGAAATCTTTCTTCTTTGATTTAAATCTCAAAATTATATAAACAAAGTTCCGCCGGGTAGTGAATCAGAAAAAAAAAACACACCGTTTGCCTTTATAATTTTAACAACAAGAGACATTCAAGACAATAAACACATCTGTGAAAGAGAGAATAAGTAGAGCTTCATTAATGTGAACGGCCAGCGCTTGAGGGGATAATCCCGCGGTCTCCCCTCAGAGGGATGCTGTGACCCATGAGGACACACCCTGTTTTGATGTTTTCTCATGATGTCAATAAAACAAACCGAGAGAGACCGAGAGACAACCTAATATTGCAGCATTGTCAATATTATTGACGGACACACCGGTGTCACGTTGACGCGGCCATTTGCATTTTTTACCTTCGACAACTACTACACAAAAAAAATCTAATATTACAGCTAATGTTATGATATGGAGGACATGCTGACAGGAGGCAGATGCTTTTTATCCAAAGCAACAAGCGACCTGAAAGGGAATTCAGATAAAACAAAATTCAGGTGATTCAGGGGGTATTTCAGGTAGGTGTTAGGACATTTTTGCTCAGGGACTCCTGGCAGTAGGGCAGTGGGGGGGGGGGACCCCGACCCTCGTGGCTGGTTTCGAACACCCTGTTCCGGGTGTTAAAACACATCTTCGGGGCGCCTCGTTACCTTGAACATCTGCTTGACCTTGTGGCGCGGCAGGTTGACGTTGAGCTTGTGGAGGAGCTGCAGCACCTCGCTGATGCTCAGGGTGCCGTCGCCGTTCTTATCCGCCTCCGTGAACGTCTGCTTCAGCCACGTACGGACCGCCGCCACCGGGGGGGGGGGGGGGGTGTTAAGGTGGAAGCCGAAAACATGGGGTCGTTTGGGTTAGGTGCTCCAACACCTTTGAGCTACCCCCAGGAGGAGGTGCCTGGTTTAACAAAGTGACTTTTCACAACCTCACTCATAATTATGTTCCATTCATGAAGGGTGTTAACAGAACGCATTCACACGCTTGTCTTTGGGAACCCAAACCCATTTTATATATATATATATTATATATATATATATATTTTATTTTTTTCTTCTGTGTGGAGGAAAAAACACTCCTACCTGACTCTCATAGCCAATCCTACCACCCAGCACCCCAACCTGGCGATGGTTGGGGCCCCCAGCACCACACAACCACCGCCGGCGCCCAACTACCCATCACCACCCAACCACCCCCAGCATCTATACCCATCACCACCCAACTACCCATCAACACCCAACCACCCGACCACCACCTCCAGCCCCCAAACGCCACCACCCACCCACCCACCGGCACGCAACCCCCATCCCCCACCCTACCACCCCCCCCCCCCCCTTCTCACGTGAAGGATATTGGTCGCGGGTGCGCTGTCTCTTGGCCAGGCTGTCCTCGTCGCTGATGCCCGCCATCAGGTACTTGAGGCCGGTGATCCAGGTGCGGGCCTCCTCCCCGTTGCCTGACACCAGGTCCAGGGACTCCATGTGCTCCCCGTAGTACAGGCTGAAGCAGCAGTTGGGGTCGAAGCAGCCCTCGGAGTAGCGCTGGAATATCTCCGACTGCTTGCCCTCGCACACCTCCCGGATGGAGTCGATGGAGACTGGAGGACGGAGGCGGGTTGGAGGACAGAGGCGGGAGAGAGGTAAATGTAAAAAAGTAGTAGTGGGGGGGGGGGGGGGAAAGACGGGGAAGACATGATTCGATTGTGAGGCATGGGCGTATCGAATTGCAATGGCTTTTAACAGACTGTTGTAAATCGTTACATGTTGTCGACTATTTAAGTCCTGTCGAAGACCACTTTCTGTCACCGCTGATGGATTGGATTGGAGGGTTTTGTAATATATACCAATATATGTGCATGTTGGTTCTTTGTCACATAGAAAATAAACAACACCCTAACTTGGCAATGCTTACTTCACCACCGGATTTCACAATGAATTTAAATATGTGACACATTGAAATTCAAGCCCTTCCACATTTGAACAGATCCCATTGTCTTCAAGAAAATATCGAACAGGGTCCGAATGGTCTCACCAACATCGGATCGATAAACCTTAAAGTTATTATACTCTATGTGCAACAGAAGTAACCACTGCTATCACTATGGCGACATTTAGTAGGCTATTATGGACTGGTAAATTATAATTTTTTCTAACTTTATGTGCACTATTCTCGATTTCAGTTTCTTCTCTCAGAATGTTCCAAACGTTCTACAAGCTTCTCTGTAACTTCCCGAAACGCTGTAGTGCGACTGTAATGATAACACTTTTGGTTTCCAATATCAGAATCAGAATGCCTTTATTGTAATTTTCTGGAGCATGTTATTAATACTTAGAGTTAGACAGGCCCTGCGGTAAATTCCCCCTTAATGTGGAACTGAACACTACTTTAGCAAGTTTACTCCAAGAACAAGCTAAGCTTATCACTAATGCGAAAATAAATACCATACAAAACCATATTGACTATGATTCAGATGGCTACTCTGCACTCCTTTTACTTGACTTTGCATTACATTTTTTTGCAGAGCTGCTCCCAACTTTGATTTGGATCAACTTCACTTGCTAGCCGCTTCGGATGAAAGCTTCTGCTGAGTGACTAAAAGTAACAAGTATTCTACTTCTTCACCCTCGCAACAGCAACAAACCTGTCCGATAGTCATCCTGAATTTCTAGTTTGTTTCACTTCACAATTCAGTCTGAACCTATAATTCATAATGCATAATTCATAATTCATCCGTCCAGATGGGATTGCTTCCACCTAAACAAATCAATAAGCGATTTAAAAGGCAGAATCCAAAACGTTTTGCTACGGGAATCACCGTGTTGTTTTCTGCTGCTCGCAACGGTATATAATGTGAGCACGGCCATTCCGTGTTTTTCATGTAGTGGCCCTCGATCAAGCAGTCTATATGCAGTAAGCATCATCTGTGGTCCGTGTTCATTCATCTGTATGAGGGCGAGAAACGGCTATCCTTCACGCTATCCCCTCTCAGAGATCAGAATTACCCCGGGAAGCTTATGGCACAGCATGTTTTCTATCAGTTATGAGCTTTATGTGGGCTAATTCAGCTGCGTCCAAGGTACGACCATAACGAGAGAGGGAGAGAGAGAAAGAGATGGTTTGACTAGAAACCCTGGGGTCCCAGTAGAAGAATGGACCAATGCATGCGATGCCGATCTGTTCTGACCAACACGCAGTCACTCATCCTCTGTAGTGGTCTCTGACGGCTGAGCGGCCACACGCTACGCTTGTACCGTCAGTCAAAGCTTAACGCATCGGAACATCCGGTATTTAATCATATGATTTAATATAATGTCTTAGACATAAAAAAAGGAAACTTTGAATAACATTAGTTTATATATATATGTTAATTATATTATCACATTATATTTAACAATTCCGAAGCCATGGGCAGCCAGTGTTGGGTACTTTTTTTCCCTGATAAAGACGAAAGCAATTAACAAATTGCCCCACATTGTAAAGAGGTGGGGTCGGTCAACGTCTTTAAAGGCTCCACTGTGTGTTTAAGACGGTGGAGGAGCAGTTTCAACATGATGAATAATTGAGGCTGGCTAAGCTGCTTATTAGGTCCCGTGACAGCAGCCACCCAGGACTGATGAAGAGGAGGAGGAGGAGGAGGAGGAGGAGGAGGAGGAGGAGCAGTTGCCTGGAGGCTTCACACCCCTCATACTGGCTTAGCGTCAACAACCCAACAAACCAGGACTACAAACATGGCCATCATCGAGCAAAACGTTGCAGAGGAGGTTATGATTACAACTCATTGTGCATGCACAGTTTGCAAATCCCTGAATCATATGCCTCACTTTGCCATCTTATATTGAGCTGGAGATGCATCTATTTTGCTGGAATTACGAGGTGTTCCATCCACATAAAGGTACATGCCTTGAGACATTAACATGATCCTGAGCATTGATTTGATTTATTAATAGGCCACTGGTGTGGGCGTTTGGCTGGTAACACTGCCAGGCTCAAGACAGACATCTCTATCCGAGAGTTTTTACTTAGTTTGGTTTGAACAAATCACTATTGTGGCAATGGTGAGCGACGTGTGCAATGCAATACATGACTGTCACAACTGTCGTCGTGAAACATGAACTTATACGGGACTCTGCGGAGCCACTCACTCTTGGCCTTCTCGTTCTTGCGCGATGGCCTCCAGCGGATGCAGGACTTGTGCTGGTCCAGGTAGAAGTAGCGCACCAGGCCCTTGGACCCCCCGCGCAGCTTCACCATCTGGGTCCCGGTCTGCATGCAGCTCATGCATTTCTCCACTGCAAGGGGGGAAATCACAGGGGAGATGGAGAGAGAGAGAGAGAGAGAGAGATGGAGAGAGTCAGTTGTTTGAGTGCATACAGTACGTGTTTGTCACACACACACACACACACACACACACACACACACACACACACACACACACACACACACACACACACACACACACACACACACACACACACACACACACACACACACACACACACACACACACACACACACACACACACACTATAGTCGAGAGAGCTTGCAAAAAAACCTGACAAATATGCAGCACACAAACTCACGCATTATTTACATAGCTTTTCTTTTGGTTTTGTGCATGGAAAGACACACAGGCGCACACTAGATTGTACATGGCTGTCAATGCCGACAGGACTTTGCTAGTCTCAGGGGATGAAGATATGGAGTGAGAAATGGAGAGAGAACGAAGGAAATCCAACTCACTTTACACTGGGTAGAGGAAATCAAATATACACCCCGTATTTCTTCACCTCTATGTCGATATTGCTGACGGTATTGTAGGTTTACTATTGTTGCCGTCATCAAATATTAACACAGAGATTTTTGATAAATAATCAATGTGGATATAATTAGTAAGCGGATAAAGGACAGCCTGGCAAATTCAGAAAATGACATCACTTTACTGTAATGCAACCTTTAAAACAAGGAATAGTTATGTAAACACTTATGCCATACTATGATATTCCGATATCCAAAATCTAAGATGATATATAGTGTCATACCACAATATAAGCCCAGCCTTGCCTTTACACCACGCAGAGAAACTGGACACAATGACCAATATACTTTGAGTGCATACAGTGCGCGTTTGTCTCGGTTGTTTTAGTAAAGATGGACAGAATGTGTATACATAGCAAACGCATGCACATGGGATAGAGAGTGTGTCTCACACCCACACATCCACCCTCACACCCACACCCACCCTCACACACACACCTGCTTTATAGTCGAGAGAGCTTGTAATATCGTCAGCAATATCGTCATAGAGGTATTCGGTGAAGAAATACGGGGTGTATATTTGATTTCCTCTACCCAGTGTAAAGTGAGTTGGATTTCCTTCGTTCTCTCTCCATTTCTCACTCCATATCTTCATCCCCTGAGACTAGCAAAGTCCTGTCGGCATTGACAGCCATGTACAATCTAGTGTGCGCCTGTGTGTCTTTCCATGCACAAAACCTTGGCTATGTAAATAATGCGTGAGTTTGTGTGCTGCATATTTGTCATATTTCTCTTGACTATAATGTGTGTGTGTGGGTGTAAGGGTGTGTGTGTGTGTGTGTCATACCACAATCTAAATTTTAATACCCATGTATTGCCCAGACTTGTTTACACCACGCAGAGAAACTGGACACAATGATCAATATACAGGACACCATGGATCCTGCAACAAGATGTTCCTAATCCACTTTGTGGCTTTAGTCCAACACCAATACAAAAGTGGCTCTCCGCATTATCCGGAGCCCTGGAGAGAGACAAGTAAAGATTTAATTGGTCCCACCCAAGTATGAGTGTCAACCGTGAGGAGAGACGGGCACAGCGCATGATTGGACCACTGACTTTTGTAGAGGGGGGGGGGGGGCATCTTGACTTTGTGCTCTAACAAATCACATAAAACATGTGTGTGTGTGTACAGATCCACACACACACACACACACCACACTCCGCCAGGGGGATGGGGAAAGAGGGGAGGCATGGATGTGGGAAGATGCCTCCCCATGGTAAGGTCCAGAAGAGGCGCTGGGGCGGGACTGGACAACATCCCTGATGGATCACTCTTAATAGCCATTGATTCTGGCTGCACCTTGCCATCATTGACCACGGTGTGTGTTTCCTCATCCCTCTGGGGCTGTAGTTGCATGTTTTGCGCGCGCGCACACACACACACACACACACACACACACACACACACACACACACACACACACACACACACACACACACACACACACACACACACACACACACACACACACACACACACACACACACACACACACACACACACACACACACACACACACACACACACACACTTTTCTTTGTGTTGGGGGGACATTCTGGATGCTGAACGTTGATGATGTGAAACCCTACCCTGTGTCAACATAGTGAAAACCAGAGCACGCTTCTGTGACACGTCTACCACGTCTGGTCATACTCGATTGCATTATGATAGACTTTGACTCATTTTGTAGGATTCATAAACATATTTTTGGGCCGGGGAAAGCAATTCTCATAGTTTTACAATGTAGGTCTTAGTAGGAGTTCTCCACCAAATAGAGGTCTCTACCAAATGTATTTATATTAAGGATTAATAATTAATATTCGAAATAAATGATGAGTGGATATAAAATCAAATATATTATTGAAAAAAAAAGGAAAACAATATTATTGTCTGCTTATATCGCAAGTTGAGTTCTATTGACGTGCTGTTTGACGTGACCTGATGTTACACATTGGTGGTGTGTAGCGGGCCTGAAACACGCAGAGGAGGCAATTCCCCTCTGGCATGCATCATAACACATCCCCCCCCCCCCCCCACACACACACACACACACACACAATCTAAAACTACAACCTACTATGGCTGATTCTATGTTATACATCATGGTTCAGGGATTAGGTTACAGATGGTAGCCCTCACATACCGAACACGGAAGACAATTAGTCACTTAGAAGCTGGCTAAAAAGTAGTCAGTGACCCACTTTGGTCGTTTATAGAAAGGTTAGCTGTAGCCTACAGAGCCCTGATGAAGCCTGAAGAATCACCCCACCTGCAATCAATTAGCAAAAGTGTGTGTGTGTGTGTGTGTGTGTGTGTGTGTGTGTGTGTGTGTGTGTGTGTGGTGTGTGTGTGTGTGTGTGTGTGTGTGTGTGTGTGTGTGTGTGTGTGTGTGTGTGTGTGTGTGTGTGTGTGTGTGTGTGTGTGTGTGTGTGTGTGTGTGTGTGTGTGCACGCGCTATTTAAGAGAAATGCTACCGGCTCCTTGCTGACTTCAGCACAGCACTACATACAGTCTGTTGTAGGCCATCTGATTGAAACCAAGAGGGGGTGAGGAGAATGTGAGCAGAATGTGAGGGGAAGACAGAGGTGGGGGGGGAGGGGCGGGGGGGGGGGGGGGGGGGGCGGGGTAAGGGAATGTGGAGCAGGGAGCGACATCTTGCCCAGGGGGTGAGGAGAGGGTGGAGGAGTGAGGGGTGTGTTGGGGAGGAGCGAGAATACAAAGAGAGGAAGTAAAGGGAGAGCTCTAGAGAGATCGAGATATGGAAGTGAAGGAAGATCGGAGGGCAAAGAGGAGAAGGTAGAGAAAACAAGAGATGGGGTGGGGGGGGTGGAGATGGAGTCAGGAGACAGATGGAGAGAAAGAAAGAGCGACAGACACAGAAGGAGAGAGATTCACAGAAAGAGATAAAGAGAGACAGTACCAGAGAACACGAGAACTAGAGCAAAAAGACTCTCGCTAATCTGGTAACCAAAGCGTGCGTGGGGGGGGGGGGGCTGGGTTTGTTGCCATGGTTACGTAGCCAGGGTTAAAGCTTGCAGAAGAGGATTTCGAGGACACCGGAGTAAAGAATATTTAAATGAGGTTTTTAAACACGGCGCTCATAGCCACTCCAGGGGGTCATTAGGCCAAGCTTTGTTCCCTCATTGATGGAATTACAGGCTTAGCACAGTACACTCAGGGACTCCTATACCAGACCTGGGCCAGGAGCAGGAGGAGGAAGAGGAGGAGAAGGACAAACACATTAATAATTCATAAGCAAAGGGTTGCTTTCGTTGACACAGACGTCCCGAGCGCGGCGTTTACCGAGCACTACCAGCGCTGCAGTTCAAACTACGGGAGGTTTAGGATTTTGTGAACACTTGTACAGAGACACTTGTTGAGAGACCGGCTCAGAAGAGAACCGACACTACTTGCTGGACTTTGGGGCTGAGCAGTGAGCAAGCACCTTCAGAGGAAGAAGAGAGGCGGAGAGAAACAGGCCGGCGGGCACGATGACCTGAGTGTCTGGGACGGCACAGTTCAGACCGGCTAAAAATAAAAAGGACAAAATATGGGCCACAGGGGGAGGGTGGGTGGGGTTAGGGACCATGTCTCTTGGCGAGCAGAGACTGGGTTAAGCCCAAGAGGATCGTCTGGCCTCCATATGTTGAGTGTGGAGAGCAGGTGCGCGCGGACACACACGGCAAAAGAAAGAGATAGCAAAATAAAGAGATAGAGGAAGACTTTTTAAATAAAGTTGTTAAAACTTGTTGGAAAAGCTTTTCTTAAGACATCAACGATTTCTGTCAGCTGGTGACCCTGAATACGCAGTCTTTGCGCTCTCATTTGCAGCCATTTACACAAACCACTTAACCAACACACCCACCCACACCCACCCACCCACACACCCACACACACACACACACACCCACACACACACACCGGTATACTACAAGTGTTTCTTACTACAACCCCCATGAATTATTCAGTTCAAAGTACACCCGAGAGCCCCTAGTGCGATATACCCACACAGGCAATACACCTCGTGTGCGATCCAGGTTCCGATTCAGACCTGCGGCCCTATGCTACATGTCATTCACTCACTCACTCCCTCCCTCCCAACTTCCTGTTCAGTTGAGGAACCAACCAAGTGTCTTCACACTCCTGTCAATAAAAGGCCTTGAAGCCCATACGTTACTAGACACAACAAGCGCTACATTACTTCAGGGCTCACCCGTGTATCCCAGCCTCCAGCGGGAGAAAGCCGCGATGCTGCTTCCTATCCAGAAGAAGTCCTCCACCAGGTGGGACAGAGAGGCCTGGTTCCGGAGCTTACAGAGGGCCAGCTCCTTCTGGTGCTCCTTCCCCTCGTCCGAGACGCCAGAGCCGTTGAACCGGGCGAAGGCACCCTTTGCAGGGGGTGCCGGTTTGTCGCCCGTGGCGGTCGCTGAGCGAAACAGGGCAGAGGGCACGAGGCTGCTCATCGTGGGGGTGTTTGAGAACCACTGGGAGAATATTTAGGCTTCAGCGTTGACAAAGAGCAGTCTCTATAGCGTCCTCAAACACCTCTTTAATTGGTGTTTTATAAAAAAATAAAATCAAAAACGGTACTTTGAAAACTTGGACTGGAGAATGAATTTCCTGTTCGGAGCGGTACTGAAAATGTTTTTTTCAAAAAGATAGGATTTCGTTCCTGGAAGTTCACACAGATAAGAGTCGGGGTGTTCCTCAAATAAACATTTTCAGCCAGGACTTCTGTGTTCCAGAAGACCTTGATCTCTCTGAAGTGCGGTGATTCTCCTCAAGTTTGTGCCAGGACGCCGTCTAAGCTTTCCAAATGCTAAACACTCATTATTTTAGCTTGTTACTTGCTGGGGGTGCCAAAAACCACACTACCTTCATCGCCTCCTCCTCCTCCTCCTCCTCCTCCTCCTCCTCCTCCTCCTCAACAGTCCTCCGTTCCAGAGAGAGATAAAGTGGTGTGCCAGAGTGTTTTTCCCCCCAATACAGCTATTGTTTTCCACTCGCCCACTCACACACGCTTGCCTCCCCGGAGGTATAGAAAATAGGCCTTGTATCCCAGGGTTAAGAAGAGGTAGAAAGGAAGATAGCAAACGAGGAGGAGGAAAAATAATCGAGGTACACAACGCAGCCAACCTGTTCACCGGTGAGACATGCTGTGGTCGCGTCGCGGCTGCTAGCCAACAGGCTATCCCTAAATCCCTCTGGGGAAGCACTAGGCTAATCCTGTTTCTGGGAGATTAGCTAAAACGTGGGAGAACGACACCGAACAGACGGTGAACCAGACGAGATGAGATCATCTGCCCCCCTCTCTTCTCTCCAAACCTTTTATTTGATGCAGACCCCCAAGGAGTTTTTATTAAGTGATTGTTGAAACCAAAAGTGGCTGATTTCATGGCAACTTTTCTCCAAGGTTGCTTGGACTAATATGAAAGCACCTGTGATTTTATAAGGATTAGTTGATGTCCCCCGATTTGAGGTAAAAATCAGGGAATCATGATTTGTGGTTTCATCTCTCACCTCCTGCTTCCTTCATCTCTCCCATCCTGCTTCCTCAATCACTCTTCCTGCTTCCTTCATAGCTCTCCTCTTCCTGCTTCCTTCATAGCTCTCCTCTTCCTGCTTCCTGCACCACTCTCCTCTTCCTGCTTCCTGCACCACTCTCCTCTCCTGCTTCCTGCACCACTCTCCTCTCCTGCTTCCTTCACCACTCTCCTCTCCTTCTTCCTTCACCACTATCCTCCTGCTTCCTTCATCACTCCCCTTCTGCTTCCTTCTTCTCTCCCCTCCTGCTTCCTAAACTCTCCTCTCCTGCTTCCTGCACCACTCTCCTCTCCTGCTTCCTTCACCACTCTCCTCTCCTTCTTCCTTCACCACTATCCTCCTGCTTCCTTCATCACTCCCCTTCTGCTTCCTTCTTCTCTCCCCTCCTGCTTCCTAAACTCTCCTCTCCTGCTTCCTCCATCTCTCTCCTCCTGCTTCCTTCATATCTCCTTTCCTGCTTCCTCCATCTCTCCCCTCCTGCACCCTTCATCACTCTCCTCCTGCTTCCTTTATAACTCCCATCCTGTTGTATTCTTCTCTCCCCTCCTGCTTCCTTAACTCTCCTATCCTGCTTCCTACACTTTCCTCTCCTGCTTCCTCCATCTCTCTTCTTCTGCTTCCTTCATCTCTCCTCTCCTGCTTCCTTCATCTCTCCTCTCCTGCTTCCTCCATCTCTCCTCTCGTGCTTCCTCCATCTCTCCTCTCCTGCTTCCCTCACCACTTCCCGCATCACTTCCCTCCTGCTTCCTTCATAAGTATCCTCCAGCTTCCTTCATCACTCCCCTCGTGCTTTCTTCCTCAGTCCCCTCCTGCTTCCTTCCTCAATCCCCTCCTGCTTCCTTCCTCAATCCCCTCCTGCTTCCTTCCTCAGACCCCTCCTGCTTCCTTCCTCACTCTCCACC
Source organism: Muraenolepis orangiensis (assembly GCA_027704905.1). NCBI lineage: Eukaryota > Metazoa > Chordata > Actinopteri > Gadiformes > Muraenolepididae > Muraenolepis > Muraenolepis orangiensis. Next base: position 13,296,755 of record CM051013.1, on the reverse strand, counting down.
TGCTTCCTTCCTCACTCTCCTCCTAATTTCTTCATCACTCTCCTCCTGCATCCTTCATCACTCTCCTCCTGCTTCCTTCATCACCTTCCTTCATCACTCTCCTCCTGCTTCCTTCTCACTCCCTTCCTGCTTCCTTCATCACTCCCTTCCTGCTTCCTTCATCACTCTCCTCCTGCTTCCTTCATCACCTTCCTCCTGCTTCCTTCATCACTCTCCTCCTGCATCCTTCATCACTCTCCTCCTGCTTCCTTCATCACTTTCCTCCTGCTTCCTTCATCACTCTCCTCCTGCTTCCTTCATCACTCTCCTCCTACTTCCATCATCACTCTCCTCCTGCTTCCATCATCACTCCTCTCTTGCTTCCTTCATCACTCTCCTCCTGCATCCTTCATCACTCTGCTCCTGCTTCCTTCATCACTCCCTTCCCGCTTCCTTCATCACTCCTCTCTTGCTTCCTTCATCACTCTCCTCCGGCTTCCTTCATCACTCCCTTCCTGCTTCCTTCATCACTCCTCTCTTGCTTCCTTCATGTGATTCCGTCTGCGTGAATCCGCCGGTGTGTTTCCGTCGTCTGTGTGATCCTGTGTGTATAATTCTGTCTTTATAATTCAGTGTGTATAATTCTGTGTGCGTGATTTCATGTGGATGATTCTGTGTGGATCATTCTGTCTGCGTATGATTCTGTCTGTGTATATGTCACATACATCCCAGCAAAAGAGTGTCAGGATTATTTTGGGTTTAACCCCATTGCTTCACTCACTTGCAGTGATCCCATCTACAATTCTACATCAGCCCATGGAGCCCACCACAAAACCAACACATTTAAGAAGACTTAAGAAGTTATTCTTCAAACCAACATCATGATCCATGATCATGAATTGCTTTGATAACACGTTCAATTACAAGATTACATCAAAAAAGACCAGCAAATGCAACAGCCAATCCAAAGAGGAAAACACACACACAAACATGGTTGATGCGTTCCAGTTACAATTTGGCTAATTCTACGAAAGCTACTGATAAAGCCACACTAGGTCCTAATTACGGTATTCATAAGGAAAGCGTGCAGGGCCTTAACAAAGGATTATCATCAGAACCACAGCTTTGTGGCAGGAAAAGCAAAAAAAAACTAAGCACACTGATATAAAAATGATGGTTACAGTGTTTTATCAGTGTATTATTGAGAACATAAGGCTTGTCTGAGCCATGCTCGTGTCCAGTACTTTAAAATGATGTTTTAAGCCTTTTGACTCCACATGAATTATGGTTTATGGCGACCCCTAGAGGGTAAACAATCCAAAGAGCACTTATAAACGAGAGCACAGGGATGATAATAGACATCTGGTTATACAATACAGCAGAAGACGGTCATTATAAATCTACTCTGCGATGATCATGATCCTTAATGCTGATGAAGCCATCAAAAACACATTACCTCTACTGTGCAACACACTGGCCTGCAACAAGTAGTAATAACTGTGATGACTGCGGCTTCCAATTAAATGCTCCAATGCATTTCAACCCCAGTGTATATGAGACAACAGAGAGAGAGAGAGAGAGAGAGAGAGAGAGAGAGAGAGAGAGAGAGAGAGAGAGAGAGAGAGAGAGAGAGATGCATTAAGCCAGTCAATAAGACTGCTGTTGTGGTTGAAGAGATACATGTAAAACGACCAGAATAGACTGTTGAACCTGGGGTGGTGCTGTAGGACGAGTTACATTAACCCACAATACGATAGCCCAATCTAATTCAGTTATTGGTACTTTCTCCACTCCAACAATATTGAGTGGCTCCAGAAAACAGCTCATGTCAGCATTTTGACAATTGTCAAATAGTCAGTCAAACAGA